>CM053785.1:1084633509-1085378509 GCA_028749045.1 Cupressus sempervirens
GAAGGAGTCAGAACCTTACTTGCATATGCTTCTCACAAAGGATTCAGGGTTTATCAGATGGATGTCAAGTCAGCATTCCTCAATGGAATACTGGATGAAGAGGTTTACATTGAACAACTTGAAGGTTTTATTGATCCAGATAAAAGGGACATGGTTTGCAAATTACACAAGGCACTATATGGTCTAAAACAAGCCCCTAGAGCATGGTATGAAAGATTGCATAACTATCTTATTCAGATTGGTTTTCAAAGAACTAATGATAATAGTAACTTGTATATAAAGGAAGGACCAAATAATAAGATTGTCTTGGCAGAAATATTTGTAGATGATACTGTTTTCACAGGGCATGATGATCTTTGCAAAGAATTTTCAAAAAAAATGAACAAGGAAATTGAAATGTCTATGTTTGGTGAAATAAAATTCTTTTTTGGTCTTCAAATTCAACAAAATAAGAATGGCATCTACATCACTCAATCAAAATACATCAAGGAGATATTGAAAAGTTTGGTATGGAGGACTATAAACCTGTTGGAACTCCTATGTTACTGGATTGAAACTTACCAAAGATGATGAATCCAAAGAGTAGATCAAACATTGTATAGATCTATGATTGGAAAATTGCAATACCTAGTTCATACCAGGCTAGATATTGCCCTTGCAGTTGGTATTGTTGCAAGATTTTCAGCAAAGCCAAGAGAAACTCACCTTATGGCAATCAAAAGAATAATGAGATATTTGAAAGGAAATGAAGATTATGGCTTATGGTACAAATTTGGAGGTAATTTGGTTTGAAAGTGTTTATTGGTGTTGATTGGGTAGGAAACCTTGATGACAGAAAAAGCACAAGTGGAGGAGCATTTTTTCTTAGAAAAAGATTGGTTTCTTGGACAAGCAAAAAGCAGAATTGTACATCCCAATCTACAACAGAGGTAGAGTATGTTGCTGCAGCCGTAAACTATTCAAATATTGTTTGGTTTAAGCAGTTATTGCAAGGAATGAAGATGGAAATCAATGAACTAGTTGTCATGTTCTGTGACAATACTAGTGCAATCAACATATCTAAGAATCCAGTGATGCATTCCAAGACCAAGCATGTTGCAATAAAATATCATTTTGTTAGAGAATTGGTGCAAGACAAGGAGATCAGATTGGAATATGTCCATACAAAGGAACAAATCACTGACATATTCACAAAGCCTTTACCTAAGGATGCATTTTTGTATCTCAGAGGTAAGTTAGGGGTCATTCCCCTATCTGAAGTCCACTAAAAATAAGTTCTAGTGATGCATCAACGCATACAAGATTGAAGATCTATCTGTTGATGCAGTTTAATTAGAAATTATTGCATATGAATCAGTACTAAAGGTACATTACAATTCACTTAACTTATGTTGTCTTTGGCATGTGTTGTCAAAGAGGGAGAGATTTACTGTCATATCCTTTCGAAATTTGTGAGATTTGAAAAAGTTTTCCATGAAGTCCCTTAACAGAGGGAGATTATTGAAAGAGGGAGAAGTATGTTATCTTGTTGGAATTGTTTACAAAATTTTATTCTGTTATGACATGTTGTGTTGCCACCAATGCCAAAGAGGGAGGTTATTGGATAATGTTGTCCTTGATGTCACACAAATGTCATATCAGTCATTAGTCTCAAGTTTATCGAGCTCAGACAGTTTGCAATACAATCTACAGTGCCAACTGAGCTCACTCGGTCATCAAAGGAAATGTGGAAGACAGTGTTAACCGAGATAACTCGTTCAACAAAGGAAAGGTGAAAAACAATGTTCACCGAGCTCACTCGGTCAATGAAGGAAATGTGAAAGTCAGTGTTAACCTAGTTTCACTCGGTCTCCAAAGGATAGTTTCCACCAAGCTCACTCGGTCATCAAAGGAATCATGGAGAAGTCAATATTAACTGAGCTTCACTCGGTCTCCAAAGCATAGTTTTCACTGAGCTCACTCATTTTTTCATAGGAAACTCAGTACTTACTGAGTTCTCCCAAAAATTGAAGGATTGTCACGAAGTTTTTTGTATTAACTAAGCTCAGTCAGTTAACACAGGAATTATTTTTTGAACAAAGCTTACTGTGCAGGGTCGGCCAGTACAGGGATTTGCAAATTAATTACTTCTAGCTGACTATTGTAATTGTTTGTTTAGTCAGTGATTCGAGCCGACTAAGTTAATCTGAAAGGTATATATGGTCATTCAAGTTATGAATTAAAGTGTGACATTGTGAAAAAGAAGTTATGAATGCGAATTATAGTATGAAATGAAAAAGGCAAGTGATGAGCAAAGTCTGATAAAGGATCAGATGTGTTGAAAGAGCTGTAAAGTTGTATTTGATCAGTAAGGATCCAGTCAAGCATAACAGAGATCTGTAATTAGCAAAGATAAGTTATACATTATATCAGGTCACTTCATTTTTGCTTTCTAACCATTGTAGCAGTGAATTCAAAATCTCTTAACAGAGTTGGTTTAACAGCCATTTAATAAATCCTCTAACAAGGTGGCAGTTCAGTTGAATTGTTCTAAAGACCTCTAGCAAGGCCACTCCTAACAGGGTGATTAAATCCTTTAACAGGGTCACACCTAACAGTGTGTTTTTGTAACCTTTAACAGGGTTGGCTCCTAATAGGGCTCACTCCAGAAGAGTGAAAAATAGTATCTAGTTACATTGGTGGTTTTTCCCATATTGGGTCTCCACGTTAAATCTGGTGTCTCTTGTGTTCGTAATTGCTAAACTTCTTTGTGCATGATAACATATCAGTTCTTAATATTTGTCATTTGTTGCATTATCAAGTTTCAGCATTTTATATTAATCAGATCAAGGGGATATTTGGACATCTTAGGGACTGTGAAAGTTTTTGTAGTAACTGATTCACCCCCTCCCCCTCTCAGTTACTCTATTCTCATTTCCAACATACACAACACTTTAACACAAGATTTGGTAACCCAAAAACCTTTCAAATAGAAAGTAAAACTAGGGTGGGGATGATACCCACAAGCTTTAGTACTACAGTATAAAGTTGGCCTATTAAGGCTTACAATAATCACTTCTACTGATCTTCCCTTTTAGGAGCAATAAGGATTGCTAGGTCCACCTTGCAAAAGGATTTACAAACATACAATGAAGTATGCACTCAGTAAAGAGATTTACATAAGAATATTAGGTCTACCTTGTTAAAGGATTTGATTGATCCACCTATAAGGATGAACTAGTAGCTGATCTTTGATCTACAACTTGGTTTTCTAAATGAGATTCCTTATACTATTGTAGCCTTTGTAATTTTCTCTTTTGCTCTTCTCTGATGATTATATTAGCTCTCTTATATGATTTGGATGTGATACAATACATTACATATATATCAATCCAATTACATAATTACAAAGTCGGCCATAATACAAGTTTACACAAATATTACAAACTCAACCAAAGTGTAGAAACTCGGGTTCTAAAGACAGACTCGGTGAGGTTTTGATACTCGGCATCCACTGTCAATGCTTGGAATCATCATGCACTCAGTAGACTTAGAGGCTCGGTCCATACTGATCACTTCCAAGTATTCTTGAACTCAGTCTACACTAGTGACTTAGTGAATACTACAAAACTTGGCATATAAACTAAATCACTTGATTCACACTACTAAGCTCGGTCAATGCTATCACCTCAAGCTCAATATAAACTAAGTCACTTGGTTAACACTAGACTCACATCACATCAACTAAAAACTTGGTAAGCACTACACAACTTGGTTTGCACTGGTAAATGTGGCATGTACTTAGATGCTTGATTTACACTGTTGATCATCACCTTAGTAGCAACTACTCGATGCAAACTAAAATCTATCCAAAGGACTTGGTAGCAATTGTTGACACAGGGAGGGATGAATAATTAGGGCCAAAGGCACACCTAACTATCTAAACCACCTTGCAAGAGTTAACATAGCTGAAACACAACACACAAAACAACAACCAAAGGAGGAAGAAGAGAAAACACTTATTGATTCATTAAATAATCAGAATACATGCCTAGCTGTAAGGCCTTTTGGGTTACAGCCAAATGCAAAATATATTCAAGATCAAAGATCCAACCTCAAATTCATAGCTTCAGATACATATGCAACAAACTTTCCAAACTTTCATGTTCTACTTCAGAATCCCTCAAAAAAACTACCCTAACTTTAAGCCTAAACACTCTATATATACTTGTCAAAATGACTTATAGATCATTCTAGAACATTACATAAGAGGAAGGCTGGCCCAACAATGGTATGGGCATATCCCAAGAAAAGATCTTAACATAAATATCATGATTGAAATAAATCCCCCAAGTTAGCTCGCACCAAAAACACAAAAATCATGTCCAACTACTGACACTTAGCATAAACAAGAAAACTTGACACATGAAGGATCACTTAGCATGCACTAGGTAACTCAGCACATGAAGAGTCACTCGGCATACACTGGGTAACTCGACACATGAAAGAACACTTGGTTAACACTAGATTGCTACAGTAACTCGACATCCATTAGAGCTACAATAACTCAACATCCATTAGAGCTACAGTACTCGACATCCACTAGAGCTACAATAACTCAACATCCATTAGAACTATAGTAACTCAACATCCACTAGAGCTATAGTAACTCAACATCTATTAGAGCTACAGTAACTCAGCATCCACTAGAGTTACAATAACTCAGAATCCATTAGAGCTACAGTAACTTGGCATCTATTAAAGCTATAGTAACTTGGCATTCATTAGAGCTATAGTAACTTGACATCCACTAGAGCTATAGTAACTCAACATCAATATGAAAAATGAACAAAAATGGGCAGGATAATAAGGCAACCCAAGATGCTCCTACATCAACTATAGAACTCAGTAACAATTGAAATGCTTAATTAACATTATTAACTATACAATATTCTTGGTATGAACTCACAATCTAAATAAGTGTATGTCACTAATAACAAACATGAATGGAATGTCAACAATCTACCCCTTTGGCATTAGTGACAAAAACACTTATCAGCAAAAATTGAATTCAAGAATGTTCAACAACATCTTTATCCATCACCTTATATCTCCAACTTGGTAGAGTATACTATTTTTGAGTTTTTCAAAATTGCTTTTGTAAAGGATACATTTTTGTACAGGGTAATGCTCCCCCATACATGATATACAGTATACTATACATATAATCTACATTTTCTCTATAATCTACAATTTTTTTTCAATTTTATCCCTTTTTATATCTTATCCAATCTTCTCCCCCTTTATATCATATTATAGCTTCTCCCCCTTTTTGACATTAATGTCAAATATTTATGCTTATATTTACATAGTAATGCCAAAATGAGACAAGAATTCTGAGTGTCAATATGAGCTCCAAGGTCTTGTCCCATTTCTCTTGCATGACCCTGCATGTGTGTAATGCAACCTGCACTTCTGCTAACAATTCAATCATGTGGTCTACAATAGAGAAATTATTGTCATGGATGAGCATTTTTAAATATGCAATATGCTTTTGCAATGCGTCCATGTTAGGGAGAATCATATTCTGGATATCTATCAAAGTAGTTATGATTATTGCTTCTTCTTTGGGTAGTTCTACCTGCATATCTGTCAAAAATCTAATCTTATTGAAGTAAGCAAAGCTAGAACTTAGGTCAAGCTACAACTATTGTGCACTTGCCTTCAGATCTTCATCAATTTTTGATAATTTATCTTTTATTTCTTTTGTGAAAAATGATGTATCATATAACTTACCAAAAACTAAAGATACATTAATGCAAGAGGTTTCTAGAGAGCCTAAAATAGTACATAATTCTACTTTATGAATGGCAATATGTTGAGCAATAAGTTCTAAAAATTTATTCCCAAACTTTTCTTGGCTTTTTGTAACAATTTATCCTATCCATCCAAATATTCATTGTATTTCTGGACTGCCTCTACTAACTTATACAAAATTGGTTGAGAAATGTCAACCTCTATGCCTATAGCCTCTACTAGAATGTTCTTTGCATCCTTAATGATCTTGAATTCCTTGTTCCTTTCGTCTCTTAGCCTTTGCTACTTGGCTTTCTATTGAACAAGTTCACCAAATTGTTGCATCTGATCTAGAGTTAGATTTAAGATGTCCCATTTTGGAATGACAATCTCCTTATCAAGATCTATAACCTCCTCCTTTTCTTTGCCTTTACCCAAAAACTTTGTGCTTGGTTGAGTCTTGATCTCAACTATTCTTCCACTTATTGCTCATGTACTTGGAATGGAAACAATTGTTGAAATAGTAGTACTTGCTGCAAAAATGGATACTACACTCATTGAAATACTAGTGGTAGGAATACCTATTGTAGCCAAAATTGATGTAGATGGTAGAACTTGCAACTCAGTAGATGAAGTGCTGGGCACTATTATCAATGGAGTATCGAGTTAAATTGGTGTAGAGATTGATTGAATGCTTGTGCTAGCAATTTTGGTAGCAATCAATCCTATTGAGGCTATCTTCATGCTTGATTTTATCGATGTTTTTCTTGAAGAATGAGGGAGTGAGGCTATAACTGCTATAGCATTCTTAACTAGGTTAGTTTCCTCAACATCTTGTGTATCTTCCTTGGTAGCCTCTTGCTCTTGTTCCTCTTCATAATCAACATTATCAAAATAAGTTACTTCTTCATCATCTTTCTCTTCTAATCATCATCATCCTTATCACTTACACTTACAAAAAAATTGCTCAGTTTTTGAAGAAGATAGACATTTTTCAATGTATTTGTAGCGTTCTTCACAACATGCTCTATCTCATTCAACAAAATAAGACAAGTATTGAATCTTAAAGTTAACTTTTCTTCATTTTTCTTTAAAGATTCTTTTTCCTCCTTGTCAATCAAATTTGGCATAAGTTGCTTCAAGGTCTACTCATGAATATCCTTGTCAATTTGCATCGCATGCTCTCATCTTGGCTTAATTTTGTTCATTAATGGATCTAGAATTTGTTGAGTAAGTTGATCAGGTGATTATTTCCACTTACCCATCTTGGCTATTAGTATATCTTCAATCTACTTTTTCTCATCAGTAGTTCTGGTCTCATATTTCAATGTCTTGAAGTTTTTTATTCTAGAACCTTATTCCAATTCTTTCATTCTTTCTTCAAATGTGTGTGGAGACCTCTTGAAAATTATGTCTCCTCCCTTGTCTACTTTCTTTCTGGAGGATCTCCTTGTGAATGTGGTAGTGAATGTCTTAGTAGGCTTGGTAATTATTATCTTACCCTTTTTCTTCAGTGGCTCCTCTTCCTCTAATTCTTCATCTTTTGCTTCTTCGTCCTCACCTTTTGCTTCAGTTAGCAAAAGAGTAGAATTGGTTTTCAATTTGGCAATCCTCTTCTTCCCCTTGCTAACTACCTAAGGAAGCTTGATTTCCAATTCTATTCTAGGCTTTGCCTCATCATAGCTACCAAAGTAAGTAGCCTTGGGATCAACTAGCTCATTTATTAGTGCCTCAATTATGTCTTCTATTTCATCAATATTCACCTCATATCCTAGAGGTTTCACCCATGCAATTCTAGGCCTAACTGCCTGAATATATACCTTATCACTATCTACCATAAAACAAACATCATCTTTACAATCCTCAACTAGTTTCTTAGGGATTCAAAATATGTTATTCATTTTCTCCTCGAATGCATCAAAATAATTTTCCATGATACTTGTATAATTTTCTCCCATTTTAGCAATGTATTCATTAATCTGATAGAGTACTAACACATCTTTCCTCCAACCAACAGTAACTTTTGATGGAAAGAATTTTTGAACATAGAAAAATAAATATGTCAATAGTGAGCCAAACTTACATGGATTTTTCTTTGATGTCCTAATGCTCTCCATGTTTTTGTTGAACTAATTCAATAGTAACTTGGCAAGGTCAAGAGAAAGGTTGTTCTTGACTACCTTGTAAGCCAAGTCCACAGCTTCACATGACACACTATTCAACCTACTAGAGTTGTATATCTTGTGTGCAATGATGTGAATGCTGAACTTTAGTTTTATGTTACTCACACTGCTTATTTTCATTCCCCTTCCATCCCACTTGTCTAGGGTTTTCTTTTCCAGTTCAACTCGACTTAGGGTTTTGATTATTTTGGCTTTTGATAACCTAGGGAGACTGGTGATCTTGTGGATCATCTTCTTTGTGATCAAAATTGGTTGCTCCAACCACAACTAACCATTATGCACATAATTGAGGATGTATCTTATCCATTTAATTTGAAATTCTCATAGCATATGAGGAATATGTGTTAAACCTTTAGCTTCCAGATGTTGGTGTTCTAGTTTCAACATGCCATTAACACATAGCTTCTCTAGGGTTTCATCCATCTAGATAATGTACCAATATCCTAAATTGCAATTTGAAATGAGAATGGATATCATTAATCAATAGTACCTTTGAAGGGATTTGAGATTGCGCTCTACTCAGATCTAGGGTTTTTACAATTGCAGGTGTTAGCTTGAAATCTAGTACATTCTATTGTACACCATGAACTAATATACATCTGATCCTCATTTCACCTTGCTACTTGTAGCTGCCATTTCTACTTGGTAGGTTTTGAGAGAATTCAAAAACTTTTGGTAACAATTTTCTCAAATTGGTTGAATGCTCTTGAAGATCACTTTACGCAAATAGCTCTCAAAAATTCACAGTGAAAAATGACTTCAATTTCATTCCTTTTATCAAATTTTCTCATAAATGCTTGGTACGAATGTTAGATAAAATTGACATACTATCATCCACTTAACTAGCATTGAATACTCTGTGGAGTCTTTCGTGACTCAATAACCACATAAGATTTAGTTACTCCCAACCTCGCTTGGTAGAGTTTGTAACCTGACCATGTTTGGTAAGGAAGGTAACTTGGTAGTAACTGGTACCTCTTACTTGATGATCCCTTTGCATCTTGAACACTAATATGGATCTTTTTGTCCTATCAACTGGAACTAATTTAGATGTCTTCTTTAGTAGCCTAGTTCTAGTTCTCTTTTGAGAAATCAAGTGGAAATGGTGGAGTCACCCAATTCTTGAGTGACTTGATCATTACTCGAATTGTATTCTCAATAGACTTTGGAACCCATTATTGTCTCATTTTTTTTCTGATGTTATCAAATTTTTCCTTCTTTTCATCTTCTATTCTTCTAGTATTCATACAATTTTTGGCAAGATGACCAAGTTCTATATAGATGAAACATCTTTTGGTAGTATCTCTTTTCCTCAAGTGATGTTTTATACAATTCATTCCAATGTGTCCTAATTCTCTACAATAATGACATTTGTACCAAGTGTTATAGTCCCAACCAAATATATCTTTTACAATTTATTCTACTAGATTCAGTATTTTGGTTTTGCATTCTGATGACTTGTGCCCATGCTTCTTACATTTTTGACATTTTCCTTCAAATATTGGTTTCTCTATGCATTCATTTGCTCTATGACCATGTTGATTACAATTGTAGCATTTTCTATTGAATTTTTCTTTGCCATTTCTCCAACATTTTCTTGAAGTATAACCTATCTTACCATAGTTACTGCAAGTAGGTTTTTTATTCCTTTGAGCTCCTTGCTTGGATGATTTACCTTCTTCTATATATCCAATTCCTACTTCTCCTTTTTGTCTAAAATGACTCTGCTCATTCAACTAATTCATGTCTGCTTGGGATTTCATCATTCTTTCATTAGTTTTTCTTTCAATGTTTAAATCATTCTTCAATCTTTCATTCTCTAATCTTAAGTTCATGATTTCTTCATTTGCATTGGTGAGCTAATTAATAAAGTCTACTTGGTGAAGGGATAGGTGTTGAATTTCATCGTTATTTCCTTCTATCTCTTCTCTTATCCTGTTTATATCTTCCATGACTTCACACAATCTTACTAACTGAATTTCTTGCTCTCTTCTTATTTTTCTTGATTCTTTTTGAAGAGTACTATTCTTTTCCAATAGTTCTTTGATTGCTTCATCAGCTTCATCTGTTGTGCTTGAATGGATGTATTCAATTCTTTCTTCAATGTAGAGTGAATAATTCATTTGGATTGCAAAATCTTTTCTTCTTTTCAAGGATTGAGAGAGTTTCTTTTTTTCTTTCTTGAGTTATCTAATGGCCAATTCCAAATCTAGCTTCTCATTATCAATAGCCTTGTCAAGTCTGAATACCTCCCTTGCCTTTGATATTTGTTGAAGCTGTTAAACTTTATACTAAGAACCATAATGCTCTAATACCAATTGTTAGAAATATTATAACAAGCTAAGTTACTGAGAGGGGAAAGGTGAATCCATAACTAAGAAAACTTTTATAAAACTTTATCCTTGGTTAGCAATCAATCCTTTATGTGAATTCTGATCTAACTGCATGCATGAGAAACTAAAAACATGAAAGTATACACAAACTTTAACACAAGATTTGGTGACCCAAAAGCCTTCCGAATAGAAAGTAAAAGTGGGTTGGGGATGATATGCACAAGCTTTAGTACTGCAATATAAAGTTGGCCTATTAAGGCTTACAATGATCACTTCTGATGATCTGCCCTGTTAGGAGCAATAAGGATTGCTAGGTCCACCTTGCAAAAGGATTTACAAAAATAAAATGAAGTATGCACTCAGTAAAGAGGTTTACATAAGATTGTTAGGTCTACCTTGTTAAAGGATTTGACTGATCCACCTATTAGGATGAAGCGGTAGTTGATCTCTGATCTCCAACTTGGTTTGCTAAATGAGATTCTTTTGAGTGTACAAATCACCTTGCTATGATAGATGAATCTTTTCTACTCCTTATACTATTGTAGCCTTTTTTAATTGGCTCTTCTACTCTTTTCTAATGATTATATTAGTTCTCTTATATGATTTGGATGTGATACAGAACATTACATATATATCAATCCAATTACATAATTACAAAGTCAACCACAATACAAGTTTACACAAATATTACAAAGTTGGCCAAAGTGTAGAAACTCAGGTTCTGAAGACTAACTTGATGAGGATCTGATACTCGGCATCCATTATCAATGCTCAGCATCATCATGCACTTGGTCAACATAGAGGCTCAGTCCATATTGATCACTTCCAAGTAATCTTGAACTCGGTCTGCACTGGTGACTTGGCAAATACTATGAAACTCAAGATATAAACTAAATCACTTGATTCACACTGCTAAGCTTAGTCAATGCTATCACCTCAAGCTCAATATAAACTGAGTCACTTGGTTAACACTAGACTCACATCACATCAACTGAGAACTTGGTAAGCACTACACAACTTAGTTTGCACTGGTAAACTCGACATGCACTGAGATGATCAATTTACACTATTGATCATCACCTTAGTAGTAACTGCTCGGTGCAAATTGAAATCTATCCAAAGGACTCAGTAGCAATTGTAGAACTCGGTAACAATTGAAATGCTTGGTTAACACTATTAACTATACAATATGCTCGGTATAAACTCACAATCTGAATAAATATATGTCACTAATAACAAACATGACTAGAATGTCAACAGAAGCATCATAAGGAATTTCTTGATCACTTTAACTTAAGTCTAAAGTAAGTGGCTTTTTTGTTGTTGTTGAAGATGTTTTGACATTAGTGTCAAAAAGGGGGAAATTATATGATATGTGTTTATATGTTTGTGTGTATTACAATTATGTAAGGAGGTATAAGGAGTTAATACTACAAAAAAAAGTTGTTTTGAAAAAGATTTTGAAAACCACATGTCATACCGAGGAAGAACATATATAGGAGGAGTTGTGTAAATTTTCAAGATATCTCTAAGAAAAAAGTTTTTTCCTCTAATATGAAAGGGGGAGAATGTTACTCCCGTAAATAATTAAGTTGTCAATTAGTGTCAAAAAGAGAGAAGAGAAGGAGTGCAAATGATAGTCAGTGAATAGTTATTATACTTCCTGAGCAATGAAGGAAGAGAATGATAAGTGTAGAGTTCTTGCTAATCTATTCTATACTAATAAAGCTGAAGACCTCACCAAAGCCAAACAAAGATCACCGAGCAGAGACACTACCGAGTGATAGCATACAAAATAGAGTATTTATTGAGTGGAATAGAGGCTACTTATAAGTTTGATTTTGCACAAAATCTAATTTGAGAGGGATATACTGAGTGGGAAACTCTATTCACACAATTGAAGGAAAAGATTTGAAAATATTTCTTGAAGAATGTGATTTGATTGTTTTATAATTTCAAGGTAGAAAAGACCAATGAAATGTGGAAAATAAAGTATGGAATGATGAATTATTCTAGATCATTGATTTTGATCAATGATGTATTCTAGAGGATTTCTATACCCTATTTAGGTCAAAGATCGAAGAGGAAAAAGGAAACTATAAAAGAACCTAACAAGAAAAAATCTATGTTGATGTTGACAACAGTTTTCAAGCGAGTAGGAAGTATTTATGACAGAGGAAAGTGTTGAGTATATCAATGCTCAAAGATTCAAGTAGTGTAATGAGGAATTGAAGATCACTCATAGAAGGTAATAAATAGATGAGCTGAAGTGAGATTTGATCAGGCAAAGTAAGTTTCTATCATACAAATTATTTTCTGCTACTTTCTAAACATTATAGTAGTCTAAATCCTTGAAGAAGGTAGATCTAAGAGTCTTTATGTAAATCTCCTAAGTACACAATTAGAGTAGTGTTGTAAAATCTTTGAAGAAGGTAGATCTTAGTGTAGAACAAGATTTAGTATGCAAAGAACATTAACAAATAAAGTAAACATTCACAAACCAAAAACTAAATTCACATATATATTTAGACAAAAAAAAGCAAAACAAAAAGTGCAAACCTCACAAGAGAAAACACTCCATGCTTTCTTGATTCTGTAGATTTGTCCTTTTGATGTGGATGTATGCTCAAGATGCTCAAAAGCTGCTTCAATGGAGGTGGGTAATGGAAAATTGGTAGCTTTGTGAGCTCTCAATTTGGCATTATAAGGGTAAGATTGACAGCTTTGGTTCTCAAAATAGCATGGTAACTTTAGCTCAAAGATTGTTGATAAAATGGCTTGGGATGGGATTCAATTTATAGGCCAAGGGGTAGAGGGATGGAGGGCTTAGATGCAAGGATGGAGAGATGGTTAAGGAGGGCTAAGATGCACTCAAAGGGGAGCACATGGATTGTGCTTGTTTAGCACCAATGGGAAGGTGACACTTGTCACAAGGAGGATGAGTGTGAGAGGGTAGGGTAAAGGGTTGGTTAAAGGCATGATGAGTGGGGTTGACTATGTAAAAGAGATGTAAGAGGAATGAGTGTGGAAGAGGGAAGAGTGTGGAAGAGTCATGAGTGGGCTTGTAAGAGTCTTTTATGGTTTGTAAGAGCACTCATGACTTGGTGGTTGGGATTTTTGAGGGGAGACTATGGTTTGGATTAGGAAAGTCTTAAACTTGTTTAAGGAATGTGACAACATTAGGGGGTGGGTTAGGCTTGGGTTTAGGATTAGATTAGAGATGTTAGAGATGTGCAAGTGGATGGCATTAATGAGGTTGGGTGAGTTAGTGGCTAAGCTAGGTTAGTATGGGTGGATGGGGTGGATTAGGCTAAATGGAGGATTAGCGATAAGTTAGGGGTTTTTAGATTTGAAAATTTTATTTATCAAATAGATTTATTTAATAAATGGGGATTTTTGGAATTAGATAGAAGAATAGGATTTAATTGATAAATAATAGGTTATTTGATTTATCAATTAGGACTATAGATGATTAATTAAATTAATCAACTAGGGATGGCAAAGGATTAATTAAATAAAAATTTAACTAATGATGCCTTTAGAGATAACTAAATAGGATTACTAAAGAGGTGTAATCAAATTTAGGTGTCTACACTTAGCATATCTAATTGTATACTCTTGACAGAGTGAGTCACCAGAAGTGAAAAAAATATTGTAGCCCTAAAAAGGCATCCTCTTATTGCAATAGTGATGCATTTGTGGGTCCATCCCCACCATAGTTTTCCCTCTAACCAAGGGTAAAACTATGTGACCAAATACTTTTTTTATGTGTTATGAGTTTATGTTTATGTTTATGTTTATATGGCTAATGCATGTTAGACTAGATAAGTTATTCTATTTACAAATATTGTGAAAAATGTTATAAGCATATCGAGTTGCAAAAGAGTCAAGTGAAATATTAAATTTGTTTAAGGTTAAAAGTTTTGAAGGATACTAATTCACCGCCCCCCCTGCCCACCTCTCAGCATCCTACATTTCCTTAAATTCTAACATTATATTTATATATGAAAAGGTCTTATAGGACTAGTCATGAAACTTTCTCGTTGAACAAAAAGTACTAAAATAACATGTTAATTTGAAAGATCTTCAACAACTTTCAATTCTAATTTTATTTAAGAGAGATACCAAGTTCGAATTCTACAAGATTATAGTATGTGCACCTCATATTTGAAGTACATTTAGATGTCTTTTATGTAAATGTACTCCAATATAATGAGTCTCACAATTGAATACCTATAAACAAATTGTGTAATATTATAAAATATAAAACACAATTAATGTATATAGATTACAGAACAGAATTAATTAGTTATTAAAACGTAAATGTAAAATACCTCCCAATTCACTTTACAAGAATAAAAAATCATTGAACAACATATTCATCAAAACGTACCAAATCTTCTTCACAAGAATTTTAAAAACGCTAGAGGTGGAAAGAATCATATGCTTTACTTGTATTTACAGTAATTCATAGAATCATTAGCAGCCACGTAGGCTGACAAAAAAATCTTAAAAGAAGATCTATTTTCGACGCGACATAATTTTATGAGCTGCAAAAATAGCAAGAGATGCCACGCCAATGGAGACCAAAATAGTAGTTCGTCTAGAAAAGAGTCGACTGCAGTCGAACCCACTTGTTAATCCTCCTTCTCCTCCATATTTTCCTTTTTGCTCCTCCATTCCTCTACTCCTACATCTTTCGTATGTGCTGGGAGATGCATCTTGGGCCTCCATTTTTTCATCACCATTATTCTGATTGGGAAAATCCTGGTGAGGTGAAGAGTAGCATTCATTTACAGGCTGAACTTGTTCATCTATCTCTCTCACGCTTGAAATTGTATGCGATGGATTTGAATCCTCTGAATTCTTGGGCATCACAACGTATAAAACATGCTCATTGAATTTTGCAGCGATGGCACTGATATTCACATTGTGGGGAATCCTGAAACTCCTAGAAAACCCACGACTCGCTGATCTCTCCAATATGCGCAATGACCGTCTTGTCAGTACCAATTCTCTCATTACTTTCTCTCCACTTATTTTGAGCGTTTCACCATTGTTGATCTCCACCCTTAAGTCTTCCTTCCTGAATCCTGCACATTAAATTAGTTTCAACCATTACTATCATACATCCCAAAAATACTATACAATTCAATTTGATTGATCAGTGGCAGATAATTTATAAGTTAAATTCATTGATTTATTCATCAGTACTGATTTACAAGAATTCATTTCTTATTGCATAATCATTAAACATTTCAAGAGATCATCCCTCCAATACTATTCTAATTCAGACACATTTTATCAAATACTTAGTCATAAATATTCAAACAAATCTGTCATCTTTTTTTTTTTCTAACTATTACTTCATATTACTTCATCCTGATAATAGATCACGTATTACGATCCAACACATTGATGATGAAAAAAAGCACACAATCTAATTTTGAATCTAACATGATAGAGTTACATCTAACATGATAAAGTTATTTCTAAACAAAATAAAATGATGAGAATTTGTTAGTGAGATATTCTCTATAAGAAGTTAAATATAATATTCTTAAAACGTTTGTATTGAATGATTTAAAATTGTCTAAGAAGTATTATTTGAAACACTATTATTTGAATTTGAATATATAGCTTTTGAATTAAATTCATTGATTTATCTTTCATGAACAATGATTCAGAAGAAGAGCGTATCTCTCATGAAAATGAATGATACAATTAACATTCATTACATAATCATTAGACATTTTCAGAAATCATCCTTCCTAATACTATTCAAATAAAAATGCACGAGTAATCAAATATATGGTCATGAAAATTCAAAACTTTATTTATCATCTTTTTCATTCTTTAGCTACTACTTCATTCTGATTGATTATGAAAGGTTGATAATAAGAAGTTGTACACAATTAAATCTAGAAAAGTAAGAACCTCACATGAATTAGATGACTCCAAGTATAATATTTGTAAACAAAATAAAACCAAAAACATATAAATATAGGATTGAGGATGAGAATTTGCTACCTGGAACATAAGCAACAAGGATGTGAGAGTCCCCAGTCTGGACTATTTCAAAGGGAGGATCAAAGCCTTGGGTTGATATTGAAAGGTATTCAGAGCCATCTGAAAATCGACTCACCGACCCCATTTCACTTGTGTCGAATTATCTGATTGAGCGGCCTTTATAATTGGGTTGTTTGAGTAAGAAATGTGATCTCAACGAATTGAATGAGAGAAGTTATTGATGGTGTATTGGTTTATAAGGAGGGAGAGATAACAGTTTCGTGTGCATGGAATGGCATAAAAAGGCCCGGCCGAAAGGTTGAACGTTTGCTTTGAACTCAAGAATCAAACATAACACAAACTTTTGCCCTCAGAAATGTGAATGAATATTGATTGCCGTACTTCCAAGCTTCACATCGACGTGACTTCACCCACACTTTGCTCAACGTGTTTGAATCTTCTTTCCACAATCAAAAGTAAATGCAACTGCATAAAAATGTTTCAAAGCCTTCTTTCACCTACAAGTAATCTATACTCTCTTTAAAGACGGCATATATATTCTGCTCTAGACAACCGTGACCATGGAAAGATTATTCGATGACTATTTGAGCTTATGGAATGATTATTCCAGAGTTAATTACCCCCTCTACACAAAACGAAGATTTTTTTCTTTTTCGATTCAGTATTTCATGTCATCTTTAGATATAATTATTCATTTCAATGTTTAAAAGTAATTGGTCGTTAAGTTGAATGTCAATTTTAAAGTTTTAAAAAGTTTGATTATTTGAAATAATTAAAAATTACCATTTTGGGTCATTTCTTTTTCAATACTTATCCTTGCTTCTTAAAATATGTTAAATTTCAATTCATGTATATAAATATTTATCCATGCTAAGATAGCAATCTTTCTATCACGTTTGCATATGTTGCTATGTCTAATTAAAGTAAATTCAATTTACATATATAAATATTTGTACATTTAAAATAAATATTTTGTATATCATGTTTATACATTGATCTAGTGGACAATTTTAGTGAAAATTGAAGTATCTCATTTCTCTCCAGAATTTGCACCATCAAAAAGATCTCGACGTCCTAATTCCAATGCAACTTGAACGGAGCAAAAAGGAGTCCGTTCGTGCAAGTTATGCTTGGTCAAAGTTGGGTCAAACTAGGATCACGAAGTGTCCAAAAGGCAAAAAAATAATTGTCTCAAAAATTGACGGACCTTATGTCATTACAAAGAGCTCATCGAGACGGTTTCGACGGTGTTCGTTTTGTCGAAATACGACATTGTATGTTCAAGTTACAAACATTTAAAGTTTGGTTGACTTGAGGGTAAAATGATGACGTCAGCAATTTGTACAAGTCTGAAGTGGACCAATCCTGGCATGCCATGTGGCATCTATAGTCACATTGAATGCATTAGTCAGCATGTATCACATCATCTCCATTGGCGAATAAGGTTGCGCCACGTGGCCTCTCTTTCATACTTTGGTTGATTTGATTAAAATTAAATAAAATCTTGTTTGTTGGAGGATTCAAACCCCTGACTTGCGGGAGCCAAACATAGTGCCTGACCATTCCACCAAACACGTGGCTCCTTGTTTTACTTGGGCGGTGGTTAGTTTTATCTTATTGGCGCTAAGAATTGGTTATAAAATGCCGGCGGTGGGCTTTGAACCCATAACCGCCGGCCCACCAAAATCATATGCCACCGGTGCGCTATTGGTATTAATTGGCACTTGTTTGATTTGAACATTATCCAACCCGCCAACCTTATTCAAAATGAGGTTATTTGTTAAAACTAATTTCTCTTATTAATCCTTTGTAACAAAAAAAGCTCGTAAATAATGAATAAAAGGGCTAAAATAAAGATTAGGGGAGATTTGAAAATATTATGGAGAGATAAGGAATATTTTGTAAATCATTTGGTTATGAACCAAATTGAGTAAACTTTTATGTATAAAAGGGGGTGTGAGGTGAGAGTGGAGATGGTGGTAGTTTTTTCAATTTAGGCGGTGAGAACAGGAGAATGTTTAAAAGATTTTTGAAGACTATTCTGCACGTCGAGGGCATGTTATACTGATGTGTTTAAGGGAATAATCTTAGTGCATTTGTAATTTATTTTGGAGATTAATCAGATCGGTCGTACTCTATTGGAGCCGACCCGGAGACGTAGTCACATTTGTGGCGAACTCCGAAATCAAACTCTATTTGCACCTTCTTATCTTCTCTCTAATTTTGTTTCTCATCTTAAGTTTTTATTTCGTTGATAGTAAATGCATTAAGACTTCCGCTAAGTTGTGATTTATTTAATTTGATTTTATTAAGCATTCATTACTGCAAATAGTATAGATCCGTCAATCAGATCATACATGTCTAAAATTATTGTACATTATGAACTAGTAACACTTTGTTTCCTTCTGAAATTAAACCCCTCTCTCTCTCTCTCTCTCTCTCACACACACACACACACACACACATGGACATACACACTCACTCACTCACTCACTCACTCATTCACTCAATAACTTCTAATGTCTCTCTCTTACTAAATCCTAACCTCTCTCATTATCTCACTAACTCCTAACTGTCTATCTTAATCATAATATTTAAACATCTCTCTCTCTCTCTCTCTCTCTCTCTCTCTCTCTCTCACACACACACACACACACACACAAAATCCTAATCTCTCCCATTCACTATCTCTTAGTAGTTCCTAACCTCTCTCACTAACTTATAATCTCTCTTTATCTCTCTATCTAAGTTAAATAGAGATGTTAAGGGTTATAAGTTAGAGATTGAGATTATTATTTTTTAAGAGAATATGAGAGGTTAGGAGCTAGTAATAAGTAGAGCTTAGTAGTGTGTGTGTGTGTGTGTGTGTGTGTGTGTGTGTGTGTGTGTGTGTGTGTGTGTGTGAGAGAGAGAGAGAGAGGCTTCCAGGTTACTCCCAAGTTGTAAGAGTTGATTATGGTAATAAAAAAATCTCTTGTAGCCAAAATGACATCAACAAGATTTTTACTTTCTATTGCAGCATGTTATGATCTAGAAGTTGGGCAGATGGATTTGAAAACAACTTTCCTTCATGGATATTTGGAGGAAGAAATTTATATGACATAGTCATAGAACTATGTGGTGAAAGCTAAAAGTAATTTCGTCTGTAAGTTGAAGAAGTTCTTTTATGGTTTAAAATAAAGTCCTAGGATGTGGTACCATAATTTTGATACATATGTGTTGATTTTGGGATTTATGTGGTCTAAATATGATCATTGTATGTATTTCGAGTTTGATGGGGATCATTTCCTGGTCATCGCCTTATATGTTGATGACATATTGTTTATTGGTAAAGGAAAATGTTTGATTGTAGAGTTAAAATTTTAGCTCTTAGGAAAGTTTGAAATGAAAGATCTTGGTGTAGAAAGGAAAATTCTAGGAATGGAGATTATAAGAGATATGAAAAATAGAAAGCTTTGGCTAGGCCAGAGTAAGTATGTTGTTACTATTCTAAGAAGATTCAATATGTAGAATTCTAGACCATTGAGTTTTCTTGTTACTATGGGAATAAAGCTTCCTAGCTAGCTTATAGTTTCCTACATCCCTATTGGAGATGGAAGAGATGAGTCAAATACCATACTAGAGTGTTGTTAGATGTTTAATGTATGCTATGGTTTTTGTTGGATAACTAAGAGGTAGGGGTGAATCATTTATTATTAGTTATCCTATAGGCCTTAAAACACTTTAATACTAACATAATACTTCTTTAAATGTTCAAACCAATAACTTGGTAACCACATCAAACTTTGTAACTCAAACAGATTTCATCTTTGCATTAAATTGTTATCATATTGTTCCTTAATATATCAAGTATTAGAGTAATCATATAGCTTATACTGAGTTGTAGCATTAAATATTTAATCATGAAATAAAATTGCAACACAATAAGCATTTACAAATTTGACACAAGTATTTAACATGGAAACTGTGTATAGAGAAAAATCACCTAGGAAACAACAACCCAAATATTTTCACTCTTTTGTAGTGAGCTCTGTTAGGAGCCAACCTTGTAAAAGGTTACATGCACATTTTTAGTGTGACCTTGTTAGAGGGTTTTCACCAAAGATCATCTAGATCTTATCACTCCTTGACATTTATAAAGAGTGTCTTTGATGTAAGGAGTTTAGAGAGTCATAACTTTTGACTCGGTTCTGCATTTTCTTAGATTTTTCTAGGTTTTTTTCGAAATCTATAGTTGAGGTGGATTCCAACTCACCTAACTCCAATTGGGGCTATTTCAATTTTTTTTTTTAGAGCTAGAAATTCCATCTTAACCCTCAAATTTTAGTTTTTAAATATCTTAGCCATTTTTTTGTTTTTTCTACTTTGTAATAACTTCAAAATTTCTTTCTAAATTTTGGAGATTAGTTGGCAATTTTCCTTTTTGGTTTAAAGGGTAGATATAGAAAACTTTGGATTTTCTTTCGGAGGTTTTTTAGAAGTTACCAAAAATTGCATATTTTTTCAGTTGTTGAAATCTGCCAAATTTGGAAATTTCTTGTTTTCTCTTTTGAGAGTCAGTTGTTATTTAATTGAGTTAGAGATCCATGTAGGAGCAGTTTTCAGGAATGAACAATTTAGAGTTTGAATCTATATGGAGTTTTGTTATGAGTTATTAAGTTTTCTGTGAATTGAGATCGGTGTGCTACATCAGTCTTTGTCTAAAGGACTTAAAAGCAATTCAAAATAATGTTACCATATAGGATTTCAAAGACTTGTTAGGTCCACTTTGTTATGAGATTTTTTTGTTGCAATGATAAGAAAGTAACAGTGAAATTATCTATAAAGTTTTAGCACTACCTTGCTTGTTCAAATCTCTACTATGCTTAATCTCTTCCTTTTAACTCCTTTCTAACTTATTGACACACTCACACTTCTATTTAGTATTTTCTCTTGTTGATCTTCACAATACTGTTCTACTTAGTTCAACTTGATCAACACCTTCAACATCAGTATTGGCAACAAGAAACATTGTGTTCATCCTTTAAATAGATAACTTTTTGGTATACTAGAATCTTCTAGATTTTTCCATTTAATCATGATCATAGGTCTCTATCAGCTTCAAATTCAATAAATCAAGATGCTTGGGAAATAGACTTCCTACTTGAAGTTTGTGCTTCAATTCAAATTGTTAATTCTCCTTCATTAGATCTCCTTTGAATTTCACCAGTAGTTGATCTCAAAACTAACTTCATCCTTATCTTTGTAACTTTTTGAAAATTCTTAATTCTCATCAAATATCTGCCTCAATTCAAATATTTTCCTAACCTTTTCTTCATGTTCATGCTCGGTGAACACTACAACATGTTTTCTCAATGAATACTGAAATTACTTGGTTAGCACTATGTTCCTTTACTTCTTTCTCAAGTTCTCAATGACAACTGTGGTATCTTGGTTAGTAAAATGCTCCTTCATTCACCAACTAAAATATCTTTCTTATACATCTTGCTTAAGATCATGTAAAGCAATCAAACCAACATCATATTGTCATAGTCTAAGTCATTCAAGTTTCCATTGAATACCATACACTTATCAACACTCTAACTCATCATACTTCTTCAAATCATCTTCATCAATTAAATGATATGACACTCTTGTAAATTATCATAATATCTAACCGATTAAGGTTTGACATCAATTAAAACATAAAAATTGATATGATTCTTACGCATATATTGACAACATTATTAGTTGGGGCTAAGAATCTCCCAATTTGGAATATATCAAAGATCATTCACCATCTATTCATGTATGTACCAATGGATGGGGAACCTTTTAGTTGTATTTTCAGCAATGGCTTGTTCTCTAGGTTTTTAAACAATGCACATATGCTACTTTTTGCTATTTCATTTTTACTTACATCTTTATAGGATAATTTGTTTACCAAATATATTCTTTATTCTTATCTCTTAATATGTCAAATATCCAACTGACCACTAACAGAAGCTGCATGGCTCATAATGGACTCAAGAAAGGATGCCAATTGTGCTCTCATAGGATTAGTATTCCTGTAAGCTTTCAACCTACCAATGATTGCTTCGAATTCATTTTTCCTTCTTTCTATTTCATTCATTATATTGTCTTAGGTGCCAAGAGGAGGTCTTTGAATCAGTGGAGGTTGAGGAAGTTCATTTTGATCTTGTGGAGGGTTTTCATTTTGATTTTTTTTAAATTAGGATGGGGATTTGGTGGTTGACTATTCAATTTTCTGATAAGAAACCAATTTCATTTTAAATAAATAAACAAATTTGAAGAAAAACTAAAAAACATACAAAACAATACAAAAACAAGAGTAGAAAACATACTACGTGATCCCAATCTTGATCTTCAATGATGAGGAGGCATTTTGAGGAGGATAGTGAACAAATTCTTCAACCTCTAAAAATTGTGTGTGCGTTGTTGAGGGGAAAGAAGGCGGCAGCAAAAAAAAAGCATGAAATGAAATGGGTCACGAGTTTGTAGCCTATATATAAAAACTTTTAAGTTTGTAAAGCATGCATGCACTATAGCACGTACGCACTAATGCGCACATGTGCTATAGTGTGTGCATGCTATAGCTTGTGTGCACTATAGCACATGCGAGCTTTTAGAATTATAAAAATCTAAGTTGTGTGTCATCTTTTTGGCACCACAACTTGGTACATTCGCCCTTACCCTAATTCAAGTTAGTTAAAATTGATTCAGTATCTGACTCTCAATTTTCTTTGTAGGTTAGTTTTAAGTCTTCTCCTTGCTAACTGATCCTCTCCTCTAATCTAATATTACTTGTCTTTCCCTTTCACTTTATTTCTATGAGTAGGTCACATGCTTTATTAGATGATAACAAAACCCTTCATTGACTTTTGATGTGTTCTCAATCATTCTCTTGCATATTACTTCTTGTTCGCATGCATACACGTCTCTACCCTTGCGCTTACTCCACATGCTTACATCTAGGTTAAGATCATCACTATTTAAAGTGTTTCATAACGAGTTTTCTAGATGGTTCCATGTTTTTCCTCTTCATCTTGATCATTGAACACACAATATAGGCATCTGTGATCCACGTCATGTAAATGTTTTGTAACAACCTCTTCAAGTATTAAATGTTCTATAACAACCTCTTCAAAACTTAAATATACCTTCCAAGTCAGCCTAATATTCATTTTACCTCAAACTCTATTTCATTCCTAACTTTTATGTAAACTCTGCATTGTTTTGTCTTTACTATTTCCTGATGCTTGGTATTGTTGTTGCTTAGCCTTTATTACTCTTTTAATGCTCGACATGTATTTTTCTCAGCACACACTATATAACTTGATACTTGTATACTTGGAATTGCTAGGTCATCGATGAGCTCAACTCGTATAGGAAATACTCTATGACCAAAAAATTACTCAATTCCTATAGAGTTCGATATATAGTCGCTTATGTACATGACTCGGCCTATATAGAGTAGCACGGTCACAATGATGATTGTATGACTGTGCCTTGTAAATGATTACATGGTTGACACTAATAGACAACAATGGTAAGAGATACCAACAATGTAGGTAGATTATACTTAATGGGTTGTAATTTTTCATTGACCATTGATTAAAAAAATAGTTAGGATTGAAAAAAATTCTTCATCCCATAATAAAACTAGAATCGATATTTAATTTAGTTGTATAGTTTTATGGTGCTTAGTGTACCAATGGATCCCTCTCAAAGAAATAATATGTTTGTTTTGGGCTTTCTAATTCCTAAAATATTTGAATTCCACAAATTTGAGTCTTTAAAAAAAGTTTTATCTACTTTCACTACAACCCAAATTTTAAAAGTGTTAAAAACTGGATTGCCCTATTTAATTTTGATTTTTTTTTCTAGTAGAGAGTTATTTGGTTAGATAATATTACCTTGTGCTTGAGCTATATTAATGGAATTGGGGATTTTCATCTCATTTTATTTTAGCTCTTAAAGGCTATAAATAATGAAAATTTTAATCTCTAATCGTGTAATTACTATTTTTCCAATGATAAAGTTCATGGCCTTACACACATTTTTAGATCTAGATCTAGAAAAAGGAGGTGGTCCTGCACAACTTAAAGAATTCTCTTTAATTAAATCCTTATGTCAATTTAAGGGTGTTATTTGATAAAGTATGGAATATGTGAAATCTTAGGTGTTAAATAAGCACGTGTGTTGCAAATTTGGAGGTTAGTTATACATAAGTATCATTATTGTATTTTTTTTACTCCTAAATCATAGTATTGTATTGTTTATCTATTCATATGTGATTCTACTAGTATCTTATTAACCCTAATATATTATGATTGAAGGGACATGAACAAATATGGTCCTATTCAGAAAAAAGAACTCACAAGGTTTTAACATTCAAGATTGAGAAAATGAAATGTCCCCTTTTCTGATTTGATATGGTATTTCACACCTCTAATCAGATTTTCAAAATCAAACAACTGCTATCACAAAGATCCACCAAATTTCTCAAGAAACCCCAAATCGGGTATGCCGAAAATAGTGCCAAAAAGCTTCACAGCTTCACCTGTTATTAATAAATCTGAAAGTGAAAATTTTTACAGAAATTTCAGCAGCATAACAGCCTACAAAATGACGTTTCTAGATCTATATAGCCTTTACACAACAGCTCACAAATGTAGGACAAAAACTATGCTCATCGGGCTCTCGAAATTAACACAAAATGCCCGGAAACACCACAAAAACACTAATAAACTATCTCAGAAGTTTAATCACGTCCCAATACATATATTCAGCTCTATTTTAATAGCTTAAAGTCTGAAATACAGCAGCAACCAAAACTGATATGAAATGCTCAACTGAAAACACCAAACTCATGCAAAAAAACACACCCAAAAACCCACAAATCTACACTGTTCAACACAAAGGCAAACTCTGTATGAGCATGCACATGGAATGGCTTCAAACTCCCGTCCTTAGCCTTCCTGGAAACCTGCAAACTCCCATTCTTGGGTCTCCCTGGAAACCTGCAAACTCCCGTTCTTGGGTCTCCTTCTCCACAGGTTTGGCAGCCTCTGAAGAATAACAAAGAATGAGCGAAAATCAAGTCTGGAATGAGCCCAAAATGCCTCCAAACCCCTTAAAAGAGGGCATAACTGTAACTCACGTCCAAGAGAGGTTAATGAAACTTATTTTAATAATAATTTTCATTTATTAGTCCAACGGTTTCCAAAGATTAACCCCCTTTTTCCGAAACTTCACTTTCTTGGGCCTGCCTGCCTTAGCAAAGATTTTCTTTTTTTAATTATTTGAAAAGGGGACATGACAGAAAAGCTAGGAATAAATGTGAAATGGTATTAGAATATAATAGACATTCTTATAAAATAAAAACATTAAAACAAATGTGAAACAAAAAAAGGTGCTAAATATATTCATTTAATTTAATTTTAAATGTAAATAAAACCTTTCAACTTTGTATGTATCTCAAAAAAAAAAGTTTAATTAATGAGTTGAAATGATATTTTCTTAGGATCACCCTTAAACATCACACGCTAAAGCAAAAATCAAGCTTGGAAAAAGTAAATCAACTTTGACGTTTTAACACTTTTTGTCCTTGAATTAGTCACTAGTATATGAGGCATATAGGGACATCAAGGTCAAATTCGTGGATATCATATTCGACAAATCATGGTAAAACTTATTCAACAAGGAGAACATTGAAAAGTTTGGTGGTTCATCATCAGTCTTCACAAAAAGCGAACTATTTTAACAAAGTCAGTGTAGTGGATATTGTGTCTCATAGGCTATGTTCAACCTCGTGGATGTTAAAATCTCATCTATCTATCTATCTATCTATGATGTTTACAACAAAAGTTTCCTTAAGAAATGTGTGTTTTAACCATGTATTACTATATATAATTATGAGTTAAATGAATAGTAAGTATGTCATTTATTTTCATAGAAAAGATTCTTGTGAACTATTACTCATAAAACATTAATCAATAAATTTGATTAAAAATTAAACACTCAAATTCTAATAATAATAGTATAAGTTGACTTATAAAATATCTCTATTATCTATATAATTGAAATTCAATATAAGCATGAGAGACATAACCTCACAAGAGAGGAGAGCGTTAGACTAAATAAGAAAGACCAATGAGAATTTATTCATACGTTACGTTGTAAGCTACACATTTTAAATTGGTATGTACAAAAGAATAAATGGCCTTACGGCCGGTCAAAGGTAGAGGATGCTTTTCCCCCTTTCTTCATTTTGGGGTTATGTTGTGAGGCACAGTCCGCCTGACTGTTGACAGAATATGCTCACCCCTTTTTTTAAATCATTTTCTCTGCCACTATGGAAAGTTGTTGAGGCTTATCGGCGCATCAATTTGAAAGCTGCAATGGCAGCAACGGAGGACACCAACAGAGCTACCACTACCTTTCTCCTCGTCCAAAATGTCTCACCATAACTCCACTCAGAAATAAAGCCAGAATAATCATCAATTCCATCAGAAGGAATCATTGTTTGTGGCTCCGGCTGAGCAAGATTTGTATCTTCCTCGGCTTCTGAGTTATGTAGGCTTTCTAATTCCCCATGAGCAATCACTTCTTCAGCAAGAGCATTCAAGGAATCCTTCTCTTCATCTTTCTCTTTAGGATCTGTCAGAAAATCCATGGCGTCTGCAACATTTGTTTTCTTTTCTTCTGCCACTTGTTCACCCCCCACACCCTTTGAAGTTAAACATGATGGCTTTTGATCATGTTCATCTTTCTCTTTATGGTCCGTCAGAATGCTCATGTCGTCTGCAACATTTCTTTTCGTTTCTTCTGCCGCTTCTTCACCTGCCTCGCCTTTTGAATTCAAACACGATGGCTTTTGATCATGTTCATCTTTTTCTTCATCAAGATTGGATTTTTCCTCCACTCTGATAATTTCAGGGGGCTTCTGATCATGCCCATCTTTTTCTTCATCAAGATTTGACTTTTCTTCCACCGTACTAATTTCAGGGAGCTTTTGATCGTGTTCACCAAGATTGGATTTTTCTTCCACTCTGCTAATTTCAGGGGGCTTCTGATCGTGCCCATCATTTTCTTCATTGCTCCGAGTCTCCACGAAATCATCGATTTTTGCGGCGCCATGGCTGTCACCGGCATTCTCTTCGGCTTCATCGTGCACTGCTTCCTCCAAGTTCTGATCATCCTGCAAATTAGAGCGATTGATATGGTAGGGAGTGAATCTGCTGGTCCACCTGAACTTGGGCATTAGTACATGAAGAACTCCTTGATGGAAAGTACCAGTCATGGCTCCCACATTGACATTTTGTGGAATTCTGAAAGGCTTTCTGAAGCTTCGACCGCCACTCTCCATCAAATGCCATGTCCATTCCACCTTCCCCATTCCTTGCAAATATCTCTGCCCTTTTATTATCAGAGTTCTTGTATTGTCCATCTCGAGCCGGATATCTTCTTTCCTGAAACCTGCACGAACAGAGCATTAGAGAAAAGCTCAGACCCATTACAAACAGAGTCTTACTTCAGAGACAGAGCAGAATCAAAAAGATATACTCGCTGTAAAAAATATTTTTGTTCTATGATAGACAAAAGCCTATAATGGTAAATTGTGAACCTCTCAACTGATTCAAGTCTTTCTTTCATAAACAAAACAAAGCACAACAGAAACAGAGAAAATAAAAATGTTTGTACCCATTATAACTAGAATTTTTTTTGATGCAATTCACAATGTGAAAACAATTTTATTGTAAAAATAAATAGCAGAGAATTGTACCTGAAAGATTAACATTGATGAAGTATGCTGAGCGAGTCTCTCTCAATTGCACACGAGGAGTGAATCCTTCAAGTAATTGTCCACAGCTCTCCTGTGCAGAATTTAGATTGTGTGTAATGCTAGATGACAAATTCAACTCCATTTTTTCAAGAAAAGCTTTGATATGTTTATGGCGGCTATCAAATCAAAACTGGTTTCTTCACTCGAATTTTTGAAGAGTAATGATACTATGATATTTGTTTACCAACTGCGGTGTTGTATTAACCTGCCATGGCATATATTTTTATATAGGCAGAGATAATGTGCTTGTGCTTGTGTTGGAGATAAATACTTTCCGTCCATCTGTGGAAGCAGGCAGAGGAAGCTTTGTACAATCGAATGTTTATTCCGATTCTCTCGTTGACAAACAAATTTCTACATACGGCAAAAATTAATAGTTTTTCTTTCTTTCTCTGTGGTTTTGCGCGGACGGTTAATGTGAATACTTGGGGTGGAAGTGATGCGTGTTTAAGCACCCCTGGTAAGAAAAAACATATTGCAAGGTGCCTGAAGATTCTGTCTTTTTGAAAAACATTCATTTATAGTTTTAGCGTTAAAAGCTATTAGAAAGGGAAACCCCAAGGAAGCTAGTGTTTATCCCCATTCGTTGGACAGATTTTGTATTATTACCTCGAGTACATGTGCAGGAAAACAAACTAATATAGAGAAGTAAAGAGCTTATAGAAAAGAATTTCTAAAAAATAAATAAATAAAAAGAGAGATAAAAAATTTATTGAATACCAAAGAGAGCAGAACAACACAAGAAATAAAGAGAACTACAGAGCTTTATCTTGGTCCACAAGTTAAACCAACATCTGAGATAAATCAAGGGGAAGCATCCTATGATCAATAATGTTCCAAGCCGGCCCATGCTCAAAGGCCCATTTAGCCAGACAATCAACCACACCATTTCACTCATGAGGGGATATGTATAAAAGACAAAATTCAAATAATTGCATAACTGAATGATCTGCTAAATAACCAAAGCCAAATGCCAATCCACATGCACAAGATTCTTTCTATTCAATAAATTCACAACCACTTGTGAGTCAATCTCACAGATAATTCTTTTCCATCCACGTTGACAGCACTGTAACACTGCAACCAAGATAGCCAAGGCTTCCATGAGGTTATTAGTATAGTAACCCTTGTATATAGAAAACAAAAACTAAATATCACCAAAACTGTCACACCCAACTCCCCCAATACCAGCCGAATTAGGATTTCCCCGAGAAGAACCATCAGTGTTAATTTTAAGAATGCAAGCCTTAAGAGGAGTCCAATGCCCCTCATGATAACATGTTGAGAGTATTGCCTAGCTCTATTCCCAAAGCGGTTGTGGAGGAGCGAGGGAGAGCTGCCCTGAAGAGGAAAGGAAAGGCGTGAGTAAATACTAGCATCTCTAGGATCCAAACCTCCACCAATGTCACATTTAGCTAGGGGTGTTTCATGAAGAGAATTAACAATTCTTTTTTGATGAGTTATTGATTGATAATTTTGTTTGTTTAACAAATATTAGAATTTTGAAAAGATAAGTGATAGGTTATATCTAGTGTTTAGTTCTTTTTATACTTTGTTCATTCTTAAAAAAATAAAATTGCAAATATATTTTAAAGATTTATAAATACTAGCAAGGTTGAAAAAACACATTTTAAGTATTGATAGGTATATTTAAGCTTGGTTATAGTTAGAAAAGAGAATCTTGACTTTATTCATAAAGTCATATCTTCTCGCTAATCTATTGAATTAAATTACTCATAAAATAGAGAATGTTGGTGTTGATTAATAATAAAATCTAAGAAAACAATCTCAAATGCAAGAAAATACAAGAAAACCCAAAGAAGATGGTCTAACCATACTAGAGTCAACATAGAAAATTCAACAATCTCAAACATAAGGAAATACAATAAACCAACTAAATTGATCTCCTCATTATCACAAGATTGAATTATATTTACGTCTAGTTGGTCTAGAATATGTTGTTTGCAAACTTTTAGCATACATGCCTAATTACAAAAAAACTCCAAATCCAAAATCCATACCCTCCAATCTTTGCAATAAACAACTACCCAAATATATATACAAGACTGTAAGCCATGAGTCATCCAAACCAATCACATTCTCTAGGAAAGAAGGAAAAGGTAAATATATAATTTATAGGGCACAACCCAAATCCATAAGAAATCTTCCAGATTAGAATGAAATTTTGTGTAGTTGAACAAGGTCCACCTTGAATATATGAACATTGAACAATGTACCATTAAGCTTCATCAATCGTGGACCAACTTTGCAAGATTTGAAAAACTCTATCTTCCCACTAGGATAGGAAGAATAAATAGGACAAGTCCCAAAATTAAGAAATCTCAATCAAGGAAGAACATATTGAGATGGGGACCTAGAGATAGATTCCAAATTATTCTTAGAAAAAATACCCACCCAGACAATTTAAAGAGAGAGGAACTGAAGGATCTTTCTCATAAACACTTAGACTAAATAAATAAGAAACTAAGAATTATAAAAATATTTTTGGTTAATGCAAGATACCAATGACCCAAGGATGCTCTTGCATTAAACACCCTAGGTGAGTAAAAGATGTTCCATAAGAGGAACTTATGAGCATCTTAAAAGATTTAGGACGTACATATTGAGCTCATTTTAAACCCAAATAGCCTCTTTAACTACAAATTGGCACTCTTATTGTTTGACTCACCAGATCATCTTGATCTATATTACACTTCCGATCATCTGATAACAATTGACTATTTTCGCTTCTACCTTTGCTCTAGTTATCTAATGGATTCAACTTATACATGCTACAATTCTTTACTCGAGTGTTAATCAATGCCTTCTTTTTCTACTACATAACTACATCTTGGTCACCACTCAATAATCTATTTCCTCCATATCTGATCACAAGTCACTCTTAGAACTCATTCACCTCTTCAATACCCTATTACATATCATTCTCTATCTTATCTGCAATACTTTAAATTTCCAAACAATAAGTCTTCATTAGACTCAAGTTATTGGCACTCCTACCTTCTCCCCCCTTTAAAGTAATTAGAGTGAACTTTTGGTCATCCTTCTTTTTTGAGATTGCATTCCTCTTACAATCATGAATAAGTCCCCTATAACATTAACAAGGTCTACTAAAAAAAAACATGACAATAACTTATGTCAACCACATCACATTATGCCTTATCCTTGTAAGGTCCAATACTCAATTTAATCGAGAATTGCTCTCTAACTTCCACCATATGGTCATCTTAAGGAAAAGGGTGTTTAAGTCTCCTTCAACCAATATTTTGTACCATCTCTTTTAATACAAGGCTATCAATACTACCACTGTCAATAATAACCGTACAACACTTACCTCTTGATTTGCATACAATCTTAAACAATTTTTTCATTTGAATAGGTTCAACTTCCTTCTTACTCAATATAATTCTCCTAAGCACAAAAGATTCTCTCATCTTCAGTGCAACCATACTTTCTTCAAGTTCATCAATGGAATGTCCCTCTTGTGTCAGGAGTTTATGTTCATCAAAGCCCTTGCTAGATCCTTTAGAACATTGGAAATATGTAATGCCACCACATTTGAAATAGGTACCTTTGAATTCCTTATTTCCACCACCTTTCCTTAATGTTCTCTAATTATGTCTTTCTTGTAAAATTTGATTCTCCTTCTTTAGATTACCAACATGCTTCTCCATTCCCTTAGGGATACTCTATTTTCTTTTCAACTTAACTTTTTCCTTCGACAGATATTGATAAGAATCTTCAATTGAATTACTCCTCAACATCCTTTATCATCCTAGATGTTAATTTATAGACCATTATTATGCCTAGCTACCTTTTCTTTATGTAACTCTCAATATCTTGATCTAATTTTTGCCTTGTGGAACTCATCTATGTAATCCTTCACTCAAGTCCCTCTATTTCATAATTTTTATCTTCTTCAACAATTCTAATTCATATCATCAGGCATGAATTTAGCCTTAGGTCTAGAAACTATAACCCTCCATCTAGTGATATTTGATTCACCATTATCTTCCCTCTCCTTTTGCAATTCTTTCCACCATAAGACAACATGACCATTCAACTTACTCTATATTAACCTAACCCTTTTTGGGATCCTTAATATCTTCAAGCTCAAAGAAATATTTTTGTTCACCTATCTAATGTATCGAAAACTTGAGATGTAATGAACTAGAGAAAATAGAAATATCTATTCTATGACTCAGATGACCCATTCATCACATAGCTCTCAATAATATTTCTTGTTATATTGTGATCTTAACTTCAACTCTCAATATTTTTAGTTTCTTTCTCATATTCATCTTAAGCCTAATGATTCCTTCTTAATCTAGTCAAAATATTATGAATCTCAGTCCTCAACAAATTCTTGAACTCATTTGAATCATTTATTATATCATTCTAGGGTTAATCCTTCTAGGTGATGTCATTCCAATCCTTCTACACAACTACCACAATTTTGATGATCTAACTATTAGGTGTCAATTTCTTCTCATTGAGTGATCTATGAAACACACTTACAATATGTGTCCAACTCAGTGAGTTGTTCACTACTAGAATACTTAAAAATTTAATCTAGGTCACTAACCAGCCAACACTCCTTTGATTCCCTTGTGCAAGTCATTTATAATTGTGATTCAACTCCATAATTTTCCACCTCACAACCAATACAACTAGGGATTCACAAGCCAAATAAATTTGATTGAATAACACAAAATCACGAGTCTTTTCTTTAATACCACTTGACATAGTCATGGAAGGATTTTTTCTAAGGAAGATGGTCCCAACCATGAATGTAGAGTCAAAATAGTGGATTAAACAATCTCAAACACAAGGGAACACAACAAACCAACTAAACTTATCTTCCCAATGTCATAGAATCATACAATTTATATAAATTTGTGTTGCAATATGAAATATACAAGCTTTCGACACACATGTCTCATTACAATAGAAATCTAGATCCAAACTAGATACCCTTATTATACTAGAACACCTCGGGTTCTCTACAAAGAATAAATACCACAAAGATGATACAAGACCACAAGCCATGAGTCAGCTAGACCAATCATATTCTCCATGAAAGAAGGAAAACATATTACAACTTGCAAATTAGGATGCAAATCCATAATAACTCATCTAGATAAGGATGAAATATTGTGCGGTAAAACAAGGAGGTCCACCTTAAATGTAGGAACATCAAAAAATAGACCATTAAGCTTCGCTAATCATGAAACAACTTTACAAGATTGGGAGAACCCAATCTACACATTGGAACAAGAAGAATAAATAGGACCATACCCACACTTAAGAAATCTCCATCAATGAAGAATAAATCAAGATGTGAACCTAGAAAAAAAATCCAAAGGATTCCTAGAATAAATCCCCAGTTTCACAATTCAAAGTGAGAAGAACTAAAGGATCCCTCTCACAAACACCTAGAATGAACAAGTAGGAAACTATGAACTAACAAATATTTTTCATTGCTGCAAGATTGTCAATGACCCAAGAATGCTCTTGCAACAGATGATGTAACATGTGGCAACCTGATTGAGATCATGGGTAATGATATTTATTAAAGATTAGGGTATAAAACATAATGGAGATGTAAAGAATGCGCATTACATGTTGAGATATTAATTCAAAGAGAATTAATTTTTTTCTAGATACTATTTGAATGTTTCTTTCTATTAAAGTAATAAAATTGGATCAAATTTCATCTAATTACTGTGTGCTAAAATGTTGTCACACTTCTATGAATCATTACATGTAAGAAAACTCAAGAATGAGCCCTCACAAATTGATCCATAGCTCTCTACTCATAGAGTGCAAGGGTTTGCAATGGAGGCCCTCAGTTTGACCTATTTTTGTGCCCATGCAAGTACACCATGAGATGAGAGATTCAAAGAGGAAAAGCAAGAATGCTAGTCTCCATGATCTTCAAATATGCATGAAAATAAGATCTAATCTATGAAAGAAAAATCTAATCTATAAATGCAAAATCTAAGCTAAAAGCCCATGATGGGTGCAAGAGAGAAAAAGACAAGAAAATAGAAGTTCTCCACAAAAAGCTTTTGTATTCAAACTCCTTCAAAAATTGGTCTTCAAACCTGCAGCATAACGATAGCATAATCATGGGTGTCTAATATGAGGAGAGGGCTCTCCCTTATAAAGGAAATTATGGAGGTGAGAGGCTTCTCACAACCAATATGGGATAATAGAGCTTGATCCATGTGAGACAAAATTTCACCAATGAGAAAAGAGGAGTGGTTGAGAAGAAAGTGGTGATCCATGTGAGACAAGATTCCACCAATTAGAAAAGAGGAGTGGTTGAGGAGAAAGTGGAAAGATAAATCCCACTTAAATCACATTTTTAATTGTAGAGAAATTAAATAAAAAGAATTTATTTTATTTCCTTTTTTCATCAAAAGACATATTTAAGTGGGATTTTTATTTAATTAAAAGGGAGCAAGTTCTTTTTAATTAAATAGAAGATATTTAATTAAATTAAAAGAGAGGTTTTTCTCTTAATTAATTAAATGTGGATGAACTGTTTAATTAAAAGAGAGGTTTTCTTTTAATTAAGTGGGGATTTTATTTTATTTAATTAAAAGAGAAGATTTTCTTTTAATTAAATAAGACTTGGAATAAAATGATCAATCTTAGAAATGAAATAAATCGAATTTGATCAAGGAAATTGATTTGAATATATTACAAACCATTGATTCAGAAAATTTGATAAATTGATAAATTGAATAATGGGGGCCTATAGTCTAGGGGACCATTTTTGGGTGCATACAATTACTACTTCAATATAGGACCCAATCTAGGTTTAGAGACAACATGTAGCATAAACCTTTAAGAACAAATCTAGATGATATGTCTCCTTTTGATTTCTTGCTAATAAAATCCTTTGGTATAATTTTATATAGCACTATTGATATGTTTGTCCTTACTCTCCACCACCCATTTTTAATAACAATACTCACACAACCTATATTACTAATAAATTTTATTGTTGTCCTTTTTTTCATCCCTTATCCAAGGTATCACATTTTATTCATGTGTCATCTCTAAATCAAGTTTTATTCATCTATATTTTGCATATTTCATATATCTAAATTTATTCATATTTGAGCAAATTACTTTCAATGTTTTGTTAAAATATTTAAATTTTTGAATGTTAAAGCTGAAAACTTAATCCAAATCTCCTAAGGGAAAAAATATATTTAAGAATATGAGTGGAGACAAAGAAGCAAGACTAAGACTTGAGAGCTTACAAGATTAATGAATCAAATGAAACAAAATTATTTCCACTTGCAAATCCTCTTGTTCGTTCCTTACTAGTCTTCTATGTTTCATGCTTGCTAGTTCAATGTCAATACAAAATCTATATTTATTGTAGCACCCTCCATCCAATTTGTGTCAATTGTGTGCTTCTAATGTCAATATTATCTCCTCACTTCATCTTAAAAGCTTCCTCATACTAGATGCAATCTACACTAGGAGGCTTATATAGTCTAACACTAATTTGGATAATCTTCAAGTGTTCAATATTAATATAAAATTAAATCCAACCTAGAACATATTCGTCCAACATATAAATATTGGTATACAATGCTTTGGTACCACATTAAATGGTAGATCACATGATAAATTTGTAGATCAAACCATAACCATAAATAAATTAACAAAGAAATGATATTACTAATGCTCATCATATGATTTCTTATTATATTTCTATAAATTTTGAACTCCTATTTTCCCACCTAAAACTAAACTATGATAATGCAACTTCCTGACTAACCTAAATACTAACATATAGAGTAGCATCTAGCTACCAAGTAGAGATGCTTACTACAATGACAACAAAAGTCTTAGTAAACAATTTGATTGTTTAACAAATTTGACACTTTATGAATGCTTAATCTACTAAGTTGTCACTATAATAGAAAAAAAAAAGACATTATAAATTAGTAATAATTGATGAACTCGAAAGACCACGTTTATGCTCTTGTTGGAACCTCAAGCATTGGAAATAAGTCTAACTCTCTAGAGAGGAAGAGTTGTGTAGCCTACCCTTTAAAAGGATAACACTTAGCAAACATTGCATTTTGATATGAATGAATGTACTTAGATACAAAAAAACAAGCTCATTAATCAACATAGACATGACTAGGTCAATTGCAATAGTTGATGAGAGGGAGCTAGTGAGATTTTCATTGAATTTAAAATTTAAAATTATTGTGAAATGACATGTGTAAAGTTTGAATCTACATATACATTATAGAGTTACAAATGATAAAACTAGACATTGGGGCTAGATCTATGAAAGTAGTGACATCATATAAGGCTACAAAAAAAAAATATGAGGGGTTGAATTCATATAGAAAAAACATATTATTGATGCACTAACTACAACATCAGAGATTTGTTATTAGTAATAAACTCAAAACACGAGACACTTTTTAATATTTAAAGTGACTCAATTTTATCCATCAAACATATTATAAACATATTATAGAAGATAACATTTACACTACAATTCCTCTAGAACTCACTCTATGCCCTCTCAAATTCTCTCCAATCTCTTTGAAATGAATATACAACTTACACATGTATAAATATTAACCACTTCAATAACTTAACAAGTGCCACGTAATGGCTTGTATTTTTCATAGATTATAATAGTTTTAATTAATTAGAATAATGAAGTAAAAATTTGATAATATTAAATATAATTTTATTACTAATTGATTAATATTTGATATATATTTTAGATAAAAAATTAATATAAAAAATCTAAATTTCACATAAATGCAATGATACTATTATAACTACTTAATTGTATTTTAGTATATCGATATATTAATACATTAATATATATTTTTACTATAGATAACTAAACATTTATAAAATAAATAGTATTAAGATGTAAAGATTTTGGCCCTAGATAATCATAAAATAATTGGACTAGATTTTAGTCTAATAACAAAGTATTTTAAGAAAGATATAATTATTTGTATTATATTTTTACCTTTTCATTTATTATTATACCCTTTTTCACAAATACTATATTTTAATATATACATTAGTTAATTGTCATCTTTCACAAATTAAAGTATTTAAAATTTAATATAATCAAATACTAGAATGACTAGTGATAAAATTAATATTTACAAACTGACAACTATTTATTTCCATACAATGCTATTTTTTTAAAGTGAATTCTAAAATTTCAGGTAGTACTTCCAAAAAAATCGCTCTTATAAGACCCCAAATATAAGAGCCAATCAAGTTCAAGTAAAATATTTTAAAGAAATTTAGATGTTAAAAAACTCATATATAAACAATCCAAAAATCAAAACATAAAATTAGAAGGAAAAATAATTAGATCTAAATGGTTGAGATGTAAAAAATTAATCACTAGATATGTTGAACTAATTACAATAATATGAGCCTATGACAAATACAATAAAAAATATAAATATATTTTCTACAATTAAACATAAGCTAAGTTATATTTTTATTTTGAAAAAATTATAATAATCTCAGATATCTTTACAAACCATTGAGATATCTTTACAGCCCCTTAATATTGGACCATGGTCTTAAACAAGGCAAATCGACTCCACATCGCCTACCAAAAAAAACGAATTGCATGAAATACATGACGCTTTCAATAAGCGGGAAAGAATGATAGAAAGAAAAACAAGGAAAGAATTTAGTGTAAATATATTTTATCCACGTCTGAACTTCCGAGCAGCAATCTCTGCAATCGATGAGAAAAGATAAGACAACCCGCCCTTTCGCTGTGGCTGAGAATCTTCTTCTATTTTCACACTTTCTGCCTTTCCACTATCATCACCAGAATCCATCGTTATTTCCGTCTTTGCATTTCCATGATCACACTCTCTGCCCCTTTCTTCATCTGATCTGCTCCCTTTCTCCTCATCCACTTCACTAGATACAGTGCTCGCCTCACACCCAAATCCATTCATGGCTTCCTCAGCTTCAATTTCTTTTCGGACTTCCGCCTTCGAATCCGAGCTAGGCGATTCGAACTCGTGATCTTCGCACGGAGAAACCCCCAAATCCTCCTCCTTCTCAATCAATTCCTCCACCAGCACTCTCTGGGGCTGTTCCGATGAACGATCCCGCATTTCCGATGTTGAAATCTCTTCAATTTCTTCCATGCTTTCCATCTCCAAGCGAATTTCCAGCAATTTTTCTTCTTCGTCCGCGGCACCCTCGCAGAGGATCTCCTCGCATAAAAACTCCCCTGTTTCCTCCTCAATTTTTGGGCGATGTGTCGGAGGTTCGAGCATTGGGGGCGCCATGGGAGGATAGAGTTGGAGCTGAAGATTACAATTAGAGCGGTAATTGATCTGGTAAGGGCTGAATCTGTTCCATCTGAATTTGGGCATAACAACATGCAGAGCACCCTGATGGAAATTGGCGCTCACGGCTGCCACATGAACATCATTGGGTACTCTGAATGGCCTCCTCCTTGAGCTCCCACGCTGAATCAGATGCCATGTCCACCCAACCATACCCACCCCGTCAACATATCTCTGCCCTCGTATGAGCAGAGCCCGCGTGTTGTCCATTTGCAGCCATATATCCTCTTTCCTCAGCCCTGCAATTTCAAGCCCCCAATTGATACCACAGAATGTTTCAGATCTTCAATTTCAAGTTTTAAAAAAAGAGAAAAACAGAATTGGTGATTGATTAACAAGAGAGAAAAGGAGAAATTGGGTACCTGGAAGATTAACATCGAGGAAGTAAGAAGATCGGGTCTCTCTGAATTGAACACCAGGATCGAATCCTGAGACTGAATTCCGGTCAAGCTGTCCGTAGCTGCTGGGATTTCTGTCGCTTGGAACGCTCAGTGCCAAATTCATTTCCATCTCAACTTGGAGTAAGAAGATTGTTGAGCAAAATTGAAATCTGTGTTGATACTAAATAACTCAAAATTGTTAATGGCTTCTATGGAATAGATGGGGTATATATATATATATATATATATATATATATATATATATATTATTATGAGATTAAAGATTCGTTTCTTCATTCCGTCAAGCTGCTTTGCCCAAATGAGACTGAAAATGCCCAACAAATCCAGCTCGCCATACACGGAAAGGCTTTCCCTCCGGACGGTGAAGAGTGAGACCAAATGTAAGATAAGGTATAAATAACACACAGACGCGCAGACCATTTTTTTCTTTTTATTATGTTCTTTGTTTGCACAGTGGAGCCAAAAGCCAAAGATTCGAGCCTTCGCTTTTAAAACTAATTTTATCCACATAATTTGAAAAAGTTGAAAGCCAGCTTTGTTTAAAGACGAACCATGCTCAACTATTTCAAACAAGTCTTCCATTGAAAGAATCTTGATTAACAAATTTCAGTGGTTTTCGCTTTTGAGAGAAGAAAGAGAGTCAATGGATGTCTACTAAAGCAAATCGGCCTTGAAACAAAGACATTCAGATTTCACAATCTGATATATGGACAAATTGAAGTTATTCCGCAGACAATTGAGAAATGAACCCTCGTGCCAAAATGATCCACCACAAAGGTGTGCATGGGGAATGAGTTTAAATATTTATGTCTGGTTATTGTTGGGAAGCTATTATTACACAATCTATGACAGCTTCCGAGAGGGCCTCCTACTCCAATTTTTTTGGGTGCATTTTCTTGGTGAGTGTAGTGTTTAAATCTAAGATTTCAGCTTTTAGGTATTTATGGATTTTTGTGTAGGAATTATGGAGTGCAAAGTGGTCCAAAAGTGTCATTTCAAAACACTTGTCCAATTACCTACTATGTTCATGCACTAATAGTCGCTCACTAACAAAATGTTAATATTTGTGGCTAAATGTCTCAATATTCTTTATGAAATGTCCCAATAGTGGCGCACAAATGGATCAATCACCAACCATAAAAGTTAAAAAATGACCAACTATTAGTACATATCCGTAATGGGGTATATTCTCGTAGTAGTTATATTCCCTTGGTATAGTTAGAAAAGGTTTGTGGTCGTGGTTGCATAGTCGCTGTCCTTCCACTCCTCAAGGGAGTACAAGTCAAATTATTGAATGATTAAATGTGATAGCTTTAACACTCACTAGGGGATAGGATCTAGCAATTTTATTGGTCTTTTTTTCCTTTAGAGTTTTGAAATGGTATATTTAATTTTAAATAAATTAAGAGTTGAATGTTGTTTTTTAGATGATTAGTATCAACAATATGGTTATAGTAGCTAAGCTTTGTTTGAGTTGATCAATTTTTTTTTTAACTTCTTACAAATATGTATATGAAAATATACATTATCGACCATCTTATGTGCCACTTTAATGATTGATTTTTCTCTGATGCACCCTTGAAAATGAATGTTTCAATCTATCTAATAAGTACAAACATAACAAATCTTACTATTGATTTTCACAAATAATAAATAAAAGTTAAAAATAAACACAATATTGTAATGGGTATTAAAACAAAATGTCTCGTTAAATCAGTCTCCTATATAAACTGAAAGTTTAAGATTTTTTTGCTGATAGGCTTATCTTGCAAGGTTGCTCACGTATGAACAATGTCAATTTTTCAATTATGCTCATGTTAATCAATTGTTACCACATACGCTCGTATGATCATGAATATTTGTATAAGTGACTACACAAGTCACACACATACACATGAAACTCACATAAATTTGTCTGTTGGAACAAATTACATCTACAAGTAGAATGGAAGGTTTTCTCATTAAGAGATCATGTGTGAGAAGTAACAGGGTGTGGATGGCTTGTTTTTTGACCAAATAAGTACACAGTTTGTCATTTTTTCCAAAATTATTTTAGTAGAAGAATCATGTGTTACAAGCATCACAGACTTTGGAAGGATCGGAGGGTACATAGCCTATTGATCATGGTTTGTTGCATTCCTAGTGTTCTAAAAAATTGGGCGCCTGCTATAATCAAACCTAGCTTGTATTGAAGCTGAAAACCAAAAGTTGTTGGAGAAATGAGCAGATATAATTAGAAGAGTATCAACAATTTTTATTTGGTTGCTTTCTACAGTGAGCAGTACACATTTATGATAGGTAGACTCCCTGCACAATATTCCATACTTTCTGATCCATCTATACACTAATGTCCCTAATTTTGTGTTTTGGTACTTGAGAATTTTTTATTTTATATAAACTCTTACACAATGTTTTACATTTTCAAATTGTTTTATTTAAGTTTCTATAGTTTTTAGATTTTAAACTCATATTTTTACTAAAGATGTTTTAATTTATTTTATATTTTCTATCTATTAATTTTTCATAAATTTTAAAGGTTATATTAGATTTATATATTCTATTTTTAAAACTTAAATAATACTTAATTGCCACTATAACTATTACTAACTCAGTATTAACAAATGCACTGTAATATTTAAAATAAAAATCAATTAGACACAAACACTTATTTTTTTATTTCAATATTTATTTTATGATTCTATCAAATATTATTATTGACTTAAAAAAAAAATTATTAATTTTTAAAAATAAAATAGTTTCTAATAAATAAATAAATTAAAATAAAATAAAATTTGGGGATGTCCTTGCAGTGCAATGGAAGTTGCATGCCTTGATGATAGGGTGGTCTCATGTTCGAGACTTGGCAATGTGTGTCATTGAATCTGTGAGTAGGAGGCTCTAACTTGGTGGACGGTTGGGATGGTGCCATTTGAGGTTGTGCTCACTCATGGGAGACCACCAGTGACTGCATAGACTAGAGTCATAAGGAGTCTATGGGAGGCATAAGGATGTTTGAGCTAGTTTTGACAACGATAGAGTGATAAGGAGTTGCCAATCAGAGAGATAAGGAGAGGTGTGAGGTGATTTAAAAATTGTTTAATGTATCTTGGAGGCTTTCTTGCCTCGACAACCACAAATATTGGAGTGATAAGGAGAATAGTGAGACATTATAAATATAGGTGTATCTAGGAGGCAACGTCGATGCCTCAACAATCATAAATTCACCAGGATTGGGGTCTCCCCTCAATGTGATCCCATTGGTTAAAAGCTCCAGTCAAAAGCGCTTACCCAAAAAATAAATAAATAAATTACATTTTAATAATAAATATTATTTATTATTTTAGCAAACATATATAGTTAAGTGATATGTTGAGATATAGTTTATCAATGTTTTAATAATGTTACTTAAGAACTTACACTTTTGAAAGTTAACAATTAAATAAATTTCAAATAAGTTAAAATTTTATAAGATATCTTATTTATATTAGAATAGAATAATAATAAAAAACTAAAACATATAAGAATACAACTTAAACATTAAAAATATCATTTATCCTTGAAACAATTAAATGTCTATTTTAAAAAAAGATTTATTCTAAAAATCTATTATTATTTACTTATATATTTGTTTGTCAAAATATTAATACTTTTTTATAAAAATTATTCATTTTATATCAAGTGACTTAAATTGTAAAAATATTAATATTTTTTTAATATAAATTATAGATTTGATATTTAATAAAACTAATATAATACTATTTTTTAAAAATTGTTTATATATATATATATATATATATATATATATATATATATATATATATATATATATATAAAACAATTAAATTAAATATTCTTTTTTTATAGCTTAAAATTTTAGTAATTTAAATGTATTATGTATATTTTGTAATACTTAGATAATAGAATTATCAAAATTTTAAATTATGGTCAATATTTTATTATATTAAAATTTAAATTATACTATTATTTAAATTTTAAAAATTAAGTATGTAAATGTATTGTAATATTTAAAATTAATAATAACCTAATAAAATTAAAATTAAAAATATAGGAAAGTATTTTGAAAATGTAAGAAAAATGTTTAATTATTTAGAAGTTTCGTTGAAATTAAAAAAATCTTAGAAATAATTCTTAATGTTGCATGACAAGATATTTGGTTTCGAGTTATTTTGACAATAAAAAGTACTATGACACTAAATTAAGAGGCTAAGGGATGGCCACAATATTGACAACAGAGTTATCAAGGCTCAATCATCGACATGGGGCATAATAGATTTGGCATCCAACCATATCAAATGATATAGATGGATACCCATTGCTAGACAAAATCATTCTGAAGTTTTAGGATGGTTGCCTCTCATTTAAATCATGTCTCACCCTTTGATGAACAATGCAATTAAGCTTATAAATGCTGACAACTTGGACATACATCTATGACTTCAAGTTTTAATTATTGTAATATTTTGTCAAAGTAATGGGTTGATAATTAGATACACAATAGAGATCTCTGATGGGATACACTTATAAAAAGATACATTTCCAATTAATTTTAATGACCTCATAAGAATAGGTCAACTCTAACAAGGTTCTATAGTACAACTCAAATGATTCAATATTCCTACTATTTGTAGGTAGCTACTATGTATTAAATACAATTGGTCATTATCATTTCCTTGTGATACATAACTCAATACTAATTGTACATATATATTGTGTTCATAGGTAGATTGTAGTCTCCAACTTAGAGGTTTCTTGCATGGATCATGATATCATAGGTGAGCCCACCTTCTTCTTCAATCAATTGGAAGAAATTGTATAATGTATACACTCTTTATTGGATACATGCACACAAATGTAAGAGATCTTGTTGCATCTACACATTCTAGTACTACAAAAATGGTGTTTGTTTTGTATGCATCTCTATAGAAGAAACTCCCCCTACTACTATTACTCATATCAAAAGCTTAAACCCATTTCAAACACAATTGATGATAAAATTTTGTGTTATTATGAAGAAATAAATCAACCACTACAACAATTAAAATGGTGATGGGCACATTTTTATCTTTGATATGATTGATAGTGAGATAATTAAAGTTCATGTCTCTTGCTTCAATTTAAATGTAGACCTATATTTTCAACAAGTTCAAATTGGTAATGTATATACATTATCTTGTGGTACTATCAAAAGAACAAAAAAGTTTTACAATAAAATTAATAGTGATATGGAAATCACTTTGACAAATGATTCAGGGCTCACTCTTTCTGGTGAAGACTTCTTAATTCTAACTCTTCGATTATCATCGATAACCATTATAGATATCAAAAATCAACATATTAATTATTTAATTTATCTAGTTGGAATTGTCATATGTGTGGATCCTTTATTTATAATACAAAAAAATGTGATGCAACTAAGGTCCTTAGGAAGAGTTTGCAACTTGTAGATGTGTCTACCTCAATTATAAATATTACTCTATGGGACAAATATTTTCAAAAAAAAGTCGCACAACTGCAAACGATGTCTCATCTACAAAAGAATATTATTACACTTAGCACTTCTCATTTATGTATCAACCCCACCTTTGAAGAGACAAAGAAACTAAAGTATTGGTTCTCACATATTGGAACTCATACTAATTCCAACTACAAACCTTCTAGATGAACCTACTCTTTAACACAAAAGGCGATCCCCAATATTTCACCTCTACTTGTAGTGAAACCCCTACAATGCATTGTTAGAGCTACATTGGATTTTATAAAAGAAAAATAACGTGTTATCTAACTCGTCCCATGGAGATTAAGGGAAAACAATGTAAAAAAAGAGTTAAGTAGACTAATGAAGGACAATGGTATTATTTAAAGTGTGTATCTACTTTCCAAATTGTGATTATAGATATATTCTTCAAGCCAAACTTGAAGACCCCACAGGATCTATATGGGTAATTACTTTTGATGAAGCTGTTATGCAAGAAAATCTTAATCTCCTCCTACAACATGTGGCATTTCATCTTTCTTGTATTCTTAATCCCACTTTTGCTCTTCGTAGACACCAAAGGTGGAATATGTAAAACCACAATACATTTAGTATGTTCTTATTTAAACCTAATGAAATGCAAATAATTATGCTTTCTTTGTACAAGATTCAAGTTAATTTCCAACCATCATTGATAAAAAGAAATATTCATTTCCTACTTTCTTTCTCGATTTGCTACACCTTGTTCTTGATCTTGAATAATTTTGGAGTTTTTGAGGGTTCTAATTTTCATATGTTTTTTTTATTTGAATATGAGGGACCTTCATTTTGGGTCACTTTGAGCCCAAACAAACATCACTACTGAGCTTAGAGCACCCAACAACCCTCATTTTCATATTAAATGCCTCCATTTTGGATGACATTGATATCTGTAGCAAAATTTGTATGACCTTGGACATGCAAATTGAGGTGGTGATATTTTTCTTCAAAAATAAAAATATTTTTCTTCCACTATTTTAAATGTATATATAGGGTGATCCCACAATAATGGGTTCCACGTTTTGACCAATTTTGACACTGAAATCAATATTTTTGCAACAAATATCACGTTCAAGTGACTATATCTCCAAAACTATAAATAATTTCAAGATGACATAAACTAGTGATTTTGAGTACTTTGTTCCTACTTTGTAACCATATTTTTTAATCTAAAAAAAAAATTATTTATGTCAATTTTTTTTATCTCCTCCGAAAAGTGGTACATAATAGAATTCAATATTTTTAAAGAGTGATAGTCCGTTTGACACAACTTTTTTTTTAGAAATGATAATGAAGTAATTCTTTTGGCATTAGATTTGTAACATCAATATCTAGAGGATGCATTTGGTTTGATTTATTTTGGTTGAATATTGTATAGTTTATGAAGTTTTGAAGTGACACGAATCGTAATTCAGACATACGTTTCGTTTGACACAGATAATTTGAAGTCAATTTATCATAAACCTAACTTTTTCTTTTTTGAATAGAAAGTTATCTCAATAAGCTAGTTCCTACATATTTTTCAAAAAAAATTTGACCTGATTTACTAATTTTCCCAAGGTGTCGAAGTCGGTTGATGTTCAATCGGACCTATAATGAGTTAAGCTCATATTTGAAAGTCTTAATGACTAAAATATGTATTACAATTATAGTCATTGGAAATCTTGCTCCGAGCAACACATTTTGACATTTTTTTATTTTACAGTAGGAGATCATTCTCTTGTAATTATGGGAGTTAAAAGAGCAAAAAAAAAAAGAAAAGAAAAAAGGGTTCAAATTTTCCTAATTTTATGCATTCGCCCGAACAAGGCATTCGCGCGAACATATCAGGCATGTTCACGCGAACATGCCTATTAAAATTTCACGGCCGCTAGGAAATTTAAAGGGTTAGTTCGAGCGAACATGCCTAGATCCATTGTGTTCGTGCGAACAGTCAAAAAACCTTTAAAAGATCAATTTGTAAGGCTATTTTCCATCAACCTGGTAGCGCATTGCCTGTCTTTGCCACAAATTTCGTTCGCAAAAGTCAAATCGAAGGCAGCTGAGAGATTTCTCAATATTTGCAAATTAATGTTCTTCCTATCTTTGTTCACGCTTCCATCAATATTTCCTATCTTCGTTCACAATTTGGTAAAAAAATTGTACATCTAAATTATTTATTTATTTCTTTCATTAGTGAAGTTGTTTAACAGATGCATTGAAGTTAAATTAAAAATTAGTAACACATTCATGGTGTTAAGAAATGTATATTCTTATCGGTTTTTTCATTTTTTAAAATATTGAATTTGTTAAAAAAAATTGAACATCTAAATTATTTCTTTCTTTCTTCCATTAGTGAAGTTGTTTAAAGGATACATTGAAGTTAAATAGATTCAAACTAGATACTTTTAAAGTGTGGTTACATGTTAGTTTTACTTATCTCACTTTAATTATCTCGGTAGTTACATTCAACTGAATTTTTTAATTTACAACTTGAATTAATGAAAAGTATTTAATTTTATTTTCAAATCAAATTCATTCAATAAAAATAAATGTGCCATAATTCTTTATGAATTCTCAATTTCTATAAAGAAAAAATCTTTATAAAGAAAAAATCTTGATATAAATAAATATTTTTTATTAAAAAAGAGAGAATTTAAAGGATGTAAACACAATCCTTACTCAATTATGTGTTTATAAGGGAGAAATGTGATGCAGGAGCATCCAGAGGTATAAGGGCAATCCTGTGTCACCCAAAAAAAATATACTTAGACTTAGTTTCTATTTCATGTGTTTTCATTTTTGGATACCGATTTCGGTCAAATAAAGGTTCCAACTCTCATAGTTCCATTATCAGTGTTCGTGTAAATCTCAAAAAAATAGGAGTATGTAATTGAGCCATCATTTTGGTGAACTAGGAGGTGCAAATTGGCTAGATGAATGTAATTGTAATTTAGAGCATTCCAAAAAAAGAATCAGGTCAAAAGGTGTCATGTCCCCTATTCAAATAATTAAAAAAAAATAAACTTTGTTAAGGCAGGCAGGCTCCAAAAAGGTGAAATTTCGGAAAAAAGGGTTAATCTTTGGAAACCAATGGACTAATAAATAAAAATTATTATTAAATTATATTTTATTAACCCCTCTTGGACGTGAGTTAGGGTTATGCCCTCTTTAAAAGGGGTTTGGAGGCATTTTGGGCTCATTCTACATCTTGATTCTTGATAATTTTCTTGTTGTTCTTCAGAGGTTGCCAAACCTATGGAGAAGGAGACCCAAGAACGGGAGTTTGCAGGTTTCTAGGAAGGCTAAGGATGGGAGTTTGAAGCCATTCCATGTGCATGCTCATACAGAGTTTGCCCTTGTGCTGAATAGTGCCGATTTGGGTGTTTTCGGGGTTGTTTTTGGTTTGAATTTGGGTTTTCAGTTGAGTGTTTCATATCAGTTTGGTTTGCTGTTGTATTTCAGACTTTATGATGTTAAAATAGAGCTGAATATATGTATTGGGTCATGATTAAACTTCTGAGATAATTTATGAGTGTTTTGTGGTGTTTTCGGGCATTTTTTGTGTTAATTTCGGGAGCCCGATTGAGCATAGTTTTGCCCTACATTTGTGATCTGTTGTGTAAGGGCTATACAAATCTGGTAATGTCATTTTGTAGGCTGTTATGCTGCTGAAATCTCTGTAAAAATGTCCATTTTCAGATTTATTAATAATTTGTGAAGTTGTGAAGTTTTTGGCACTAATTTGGACATACCCGATTTGGGTTTTATTGGAAAATTGGCAGATCTTTGTTATATTGGTTGTTTGATTTTAAAGTTCAGATTTGAGGCTGGAAATATCATAAAAAATCAGTAAAGGAACATTTCAGTGGTATCAGAGCCGTGATCTTGCCAGCCTGAGGGTTTGTAGAAGTTGCATGTCAGTTTTAACAACTACCCAGATCTTGCATGTCAAGTTTTGATAACTACCCAGATCTTGCATGTCATATTTTATGATTGCATGCAACTAAGTGAAAGAGAAAAAAGATATTTGCAGTGAGAAAAGAATAAAGAAATTTTGATCAAAGCCCCAGTTGAAAGCAAAAGTACAAAATCCAAGGAAGAAAAAGGTATGGCTGATCCAGATGAGATGGCAAAGAAATTCTTCCAAGACATCCAAAATACTCAGAAGCAAACAGTGGATGGTTTGGCGGAAACTAGAGAGGCTTTGCGAATATTGACAGAAAAATTACAAGGAATTGCATCTATTAATGAGAAAGGGAGCACTTCAGAGGAGCCAAGAAATGGGAGATCCACACCATCTAAATCAACCAAATCTATTTTCTTGCCTGCAGATGAGCCACCAGTACCAAATCCAGCCATTAATCCAGTGGAAGAGGTTACAGGTAATTTGATTACATTAAGAGCTACTTACAATGGCTTAGATGATGACTTTCGTAGTTCAGTTCCTTTTAGAGAATATGTGGATATGATGAACGCTTTGATGCCCAAGAAAGAGAATAGGAGGGAGCATGACACAAGTGGAAGAGAGCTCAAAAATAAAATAAGCAATTTTACAGCGCCTACTTTTGATGGAACAAATAAAATTTCAGCTAGAGCATGGCTACAAAAATTACAAACTTTCTTCACACTTAACCCCATGAAAGAGAGTGATGCTATTCAATTTGCAAGTCTACACTTGGAAGATGCAGCCTATGATTGGTGGTATCATGGAATGACTACTCAAGGTCACGATCAGGTAACTACATTTGAAGATTTCAGTCAAAGGGTGATAGATAGATTTGACCTCAAGGATGATGAAGAGTACTTTAAAGAATTGTCAAAGTTGAAGCAAACCAAATCAGTTAATGAGTATATAGAAGAATTTCAAAAAGTGGCTGTTATGGTACCTGATATGAGTGAAAAGAGGATTGTTTATCTTTTTCTTGATGGTTTAGAAGATTCTGTTAGGGGTTTGGTTAAGGCTTTCTCACCCTCAACCTTACAGGAAGCTATCAAAAGAAGCTTGCAACTTGAAACTTGCGTGCCTATGAAATCAATCACTAATCAAAAACTCCCAAATCTTTGGCAACATAAGGGAAATTTTCAGAAAAAGACTTTCCCAACACTACCACCAAAAGATGTGACAAATGTGGCAAAAAAGAAGGTAGATGAAGAGACTAGGAGTGAATTACGAAGGAAAAAGCTTTGTTTTACTTGTAGAGAACCATGGGTTCCAGGACACAGATGTTTGGGGAAAGGTCAAGTGCACTATATTGAAGTTGCTTCAGAATCTGATTCAGATGAGCATGAGGAATTTCATGATACTAAGGAGGAGGTAGAAGAAGAGAAAGTAAAAGAAATCAGCAAGGATGGTACTTTAGCAGCATTATCAGGAGTCCCAAGATACCATCCCTTCCGAATTCGAGGGGTACTAGCAGGGCAAAGGTTGACTGTTCTTCTTGATAGTGGGGCAACTCACAATTTTATTGATGACGGATTTGTCATGAAAAGAGGGCTTAAAGCAGAAGATTTTGAGGGATTCAATGTTACTGTAGCTGATGGATTCACTATGCCTTGCACACGGGTGGTGAAACAACTCAAGATGACCTTAGGAGATTATGAGTTATGTGATGACTTCTATGTGGTTGGTATTGGGGAGACAGATCTTGTATTGGGTGTTCAATGGTTGCACTCTATCGGAGGCTATTACATGAACCATCAAACTATGGAGTTTAAATTTCATTCCAATGGGAAAGAAGTCATATTGAGAGGGTTATCGAATGGAGCACCTAAGGCGGTCTCTGCAAAGAGGATGGAGAGGACTTTTCGAAGAGGACAAGTAACATGGGTAGCAGGAGTCATAATCCAACCAACAAGCTCTCCCAAGAATCAAGGTAATTTCCATTTTGAAATTCAAAATATTCTTGATAAGCATAGTATAGTTTTCAATGACTTGCCTCCAGGATTACCACCAGATAGAGGTTTTGAGCATGTTATAGAGTTAGAACAGGGTGCCAAACCAGTTATAACAACCCCATACCGCCATCCAAGAGGTTATAAGGAAGAAATTGAAAAAACTATTAAAGAACTCCTGGACATGGGATTCATAAGGCCTAGCTCTAGTCCATTTGCATCATCTGTGGTACTTGTCAAGAAAAAGGATGGTACAATGAGAATGTGTATAGACTACAGGGCTCTAAACAAGAAGACCATAAAAAATAGGTATCCCATACCATGCATAGATGAACTCATTGATGAGTTACATGGTGCTGTATACTTCTCAAAAATTGACTTAAGATCAGGCTACCATCAAATCCGAATGAGGAGTGAAGATGTGGAAAAGACTGCTTTCAGATGTCACTATGGGCACTTTGAATTTCTTGTTATGCCATTTGGACTCACTAATGCACCAGCAACATTCCAATCTTGTATGAATAAGGTATTCAGTCAGCATCTTCGAAAATTTGTTTTGGTATTTTTTGATGATATCTTGATATACAGTAAAACATGGGAAGAGCATCTAAAGCACATAGACACTATTTTGGGAATCTTGGAGCAGCAATCCTTCTATGCTAAGCTATCTAAATGTGAGTTTGGTTTGACAAAGATCCTATATTTGGGACATATTATAAGCTCTAAAGGAGTACAGGTTGATCAACAAAAAATCCAGGCAATTTTGGATTGGCCTCCACCCACTAATCTTACACAGTTGAGAGGTTTCTTCGGGTTGTGTAGCTACTATAGGAGATTTGCCAAGGGATTTTCTCAGCTTGCTGCCCCCTTGACTGATTTGACAAAGAAAGGAGCTTTTGTTTGGACAGAAGAGGCACAAAAAACATTTGATAAGCTTAAGGAGGTAATGAGTTCATGCCCTGTGCTTGCAATTCCAGATTTCTCTTTACCTTTTGTTGTTGAATGTGATGCTTCGGGAGAAGGTATAGGGGCTGTCCTAACTCAAAGGGGACATCCAATAGCATTTGAGAGTCAAAAATTAAATCAATCAGAGAAAGGGTACTCCATCTATGATAAGGAAATGTTGGCAATCATGCATGCACTTCATAAGTTTAGACAATATTTGGTATGTGGGAGATTCATTGTAAAGACAGACCATAATAGCCTCAGGTTCTTCTTGAACCAAAGGGATTTGAATGATCATCAACAAAAATGGGTAAGCAAATTGCAAGCTTATGATTTTGATATTGAATACATGAAAGGAAAGAATAATGTGGTTGCTGATGCTCTCTCAAGAAAGCCCACTTTGTGTTCCTTATCATCTATCTCTGCTGATTGGAAAGTCTCCATAATTTTAGAGTATGCTAAAGATTCATTTGCCACCAAGATTTTGGATAAGTTAGTGGATGATAACAGGTACAAGGTTGTTGATGAATTGATTTATTACAAGAACAGGATCTTCTTAGTGCCAGGGTCAAAAACTAAGGAGAGGATATTGAGGGCCTTTCATGACACACCTTTGGCTAGTCACCAGGGATACTTCAAGACATACAGGCAAATTCGAGAGCGATTTTCATGGAAGGGTATGAAGGAGGATGTCCTTAAACACATTAAGGAATGTATGGTATGCCAACAAAGCAAGAGTGAGCAAAATTTTCCTGCAGGGTTGTTGCAGCCACTTCCTATTCCTGAACAAAAATGGGAAAGTATTTCCATGGATTTCATCACTGGGTTGCCCAAGGTTCAAGGTAAGGATTGCATATATGTGGTGGTAGATAGACTAACTAAGTATGCACATTTCTTTCCTATCACATCTGATTTCAAGGCATCACAAGTGGCCGAATTTTTCTTCAAGGAAATTTTTAGATTACATGGTTTGCCTAGAAACATTGTTAGTGACCGGGATAGTAGATTCCTCAGCTCTTTTTGGAAGGAGCTCTTTCATTTGGCAGGAACTTAACTCACTCCCAGTACTAGCTATCACCCTCAAACAGATGGACAAACAGAGATAGTTAATAAATGGATAGAAGGATATTTGAGGAACTATGTTTCAAATCAACTACATGCTTGGGTGAAATGGTTACACCTAGGGGAGTATTGTTACAATACATCTCATCACATGTCTATTGGTATGCCTCCTTTTCGTGCTCTTTATGGTTACGATGCCCTTTCCTTTGTTGATCTAATACTTTCCGATAGCAGAGTACCTGCAGCAAGTGATTTCATCAAGCAAAGCCAAGACATAATAAGGTCCCTCAAGGATAATCTACAACATGCACAAAACCAACAAAAGATATATGCTAACAGGAAAAGGATTGAAAGATCTTTTGAGGTGGGAGATTTGGTATTTGTGAAGTTTCAGCCATATAAGCAAAGCACCTTGAAGAGAAGTGGGGCAGAGAAACTCAAGCCAAGGTTCTATGGGCCTTATAAAATCATCAAGAAGGTAGGAGAGGTAGCTTATGAATTAGAGCTCCCACCAAACAGCAAAATACATAATATTTTTCATGTATCTTGCTTAAAGAAGGTTCTAGGCCAGCAAACCATAGTATCTACAGAATTACCACCTCTTGATGATGAAGGGAAATTAGTTTTGATACCAGAAGAGATTTTGGATACAAGAGAGAAAAGGTTGAGAAATAGGAGCATCACAGAGCATTTGGTCAAATGGAAAGGATTACCACTAGAGGATGCAACTTGGGAAGGAGAACATATTCTTGAGAATTCCAACCTTCATTGCTTGAGGACAAGCAATATTTGGGATGGGAGGACTTGTCATGTCCCCTATTCAAATAATTAAAAAAAAATAAACTTTGTTAAGGCAGGCAGGCTCCAAAAAGGTGAAATTTCGGAAAAAAGGGTTAATCTTTGGAAACCAATGGACTAATAAATAAAAATTATTATTAAATTATATTTTATTAACCCCTCTTGGATGTGAGTTAGGGTTATGCCCTCTTTAAAAGGGGTTTGGAGGCATTTTGGGCTCATTCTACATCTTGATTCTTGATAATTTTCTTGTTGTTCTTCAGAGGCTGCCAAACCTGTGGAGAAGGAGACCCAAGAACGGGAGTTTGCAGGTTTCCAAGAAGGCTAAGGATGGGAGTTTGAAGCCATTCCATGTGCATGCTCATACAGAGTTTGCCCTTGTGCTGAATAGTGCCGATTTGGGTGTTTTCGGGGTTGTTTTTGGTTTGAATTTGGGTTTTCAGTTGAGTGTTTCATATCAGTTTGGTCTGCTGTTGTATTTCAGAATTTATGATGTTAAAATAGAGCTGAATATATGTATTGGGTCATGATTAAACTTCTGAGATAATTTATGAGTGTTTTGTGGTGTTTCCGGGCATTTTTTGTGTTAATTTCGGGAGCCCGATTGAGCATAGTTTTGCCCTACATTTGTGATCTATTGTGTAAGGGCTATACAAATCTGGAAATGTCATTTTGTAGGCTGTTATGCTGCTGAAATCTCTGTAAAAATGTCCATTTTCAGATTTATTAATAATTTGTGAAGTTGTGAAGTTTTTGGCACTAATTTGGACATACCCGATTTGGGTTTTATTGGAAAATTGGCAGATCTTTGTTATATTGGTTGTTTGATTTTAAAGTTCAGATTTGAGGCTAGAAATATCATAAAAAATCAGTAAAGGAACATTTCAAAAGGCCCCACGGTTTGAAATTTATTGCAATTTTTCGGGTTGTGGAGACCTCCTAAGAATGCTTCAAATTCAGGTTAGGGGCATTAAATGACCTTGAAAAGGGCCAAAAAATGGGGGATGAGCAAAGCTCATCCATAAGGCTATAGAGCGCTTTGAGAGCTTTCCGAAAATGTAAACGATTCGTCAATCCGAGCTACGGTTGAAAAGTTATGCGTCCCGGAAGTTTGGTTACCATTTCTGGATTCTTCTAGATTTGCGTCGACTTCTAACACAGCTTCTGGAACCTTCTATTTGGTCGGTGGATGCCTACTAGCACTTTCTAGAGTGTACTCCTAGTCCTTAATGCTCCGAGGTCTACTTAAGGAGATTTTTGGCATTGTAAAAGGCAGTTCAGAGTGGAGTTTGAGAGGAAGTACTAAAAGGAGAAATTATCTCCACATTTATGCTATTGTAAGCCCTTAGGGCATGTTTTGAAGTTTATTTTCTTTGTATTGAATGTACTAGCTTATTTTTTAGTTAATACAATTTCCATTTTTTGTTGTGTCCATTTTGTTCTTAGGTTGTGTCCCCATCAAGTGGTATCAAAGCTGGTTTTCCTGAGTGTGTAGACAGAGTGCCGACTGTGAGACAGTTTGCACTAGGACTGTGTGGTTGTGGGTTTGAGCTAAGAAGATGCCTCCATGAAGAGAACGTTGCGGAAGGGCCAGAGCTATTAATCATGAGGAGGTTAGAGCCCTCCAAAGGCAGGTACAAGCATTGCAGGAGGAGCTCTGTAGAGGAGCAACTGTGGCCGCAGGTGATTAAAGTGAAGATGACAACGAAGAAGATGAAATTGGACCAGAAGGGGAATTTGACGGGGAAGTTCTGAATCATGCAGAGGAAAGGCTTTTTAGGGCCATTACTAAGTTTGGGAAAAGACCCACAATTGAAGTGGGTGTATTTTCAGAAATTTTGAAACCAGATGAGTTGATTGATTGGATCAATGAACTGGAAGAATACTTTGAGTATGAGGATATCAGGGACCCAGATAGGGTTAATTTTGTAAAGGCCAAACTAAAAGGCCATGCCAAAATCTGGTGGCAAGAGGTTCAATTGGAAAGAAACAGAAGAGGAAAGAAGAAGATCACAAGATGGGATCGCATGGTGGACAAATTGAAGAAGCAGTTCATTCCTGTGGACTACGAGCTTGATTTGTTTAAGAAGATGCATGGGTTAAAACAAGCAAGAAGATCAGTCCAAGAATATACAGAGGAATTTTACCGACTCTTGATTAGAGCGGGGCATGCAGAAGCAAATTAGGAGAAGGTTGCTCATTATATCAGTGGGTTGCGACCTAGCATCCAGGAGGAATTAAGTTTGGTAAGAATGACCAGTGTTGAAGAGGCATACTAGTTTGCCCTACGAGTTGAAGAAAAGTTGAATAAAAGGTTTGAAGGAAGACAAATAGGGCGCGATCAAGGAGGAAGGGGAAGCGGTAGATCATCTGGAGGCTGCAATGAAACCCAAAAGAAAAATGAAGATGTGGGTACTAGTAGGAACCAGAGGAATGAGGGTTTCAACCGCTCCCATGATCAAGACTTTGCAAATCAGAGAGGAAGAGGTAGAGGACGTGGACAAGGAAGAGGAGGCTTCTGTGGTACCTGTTTCCATTGCAATGAAGAAGGTCATCATGCCTTTGAATGCCCTCAACGACAAGGAAGGACAGACAGGAGAGTTGAGGGTCAAGCTAGGGTTGCTCATGTGGATGAGGATGCACAATCATCACATTCAGAGGATGCAAAAAGAGGAGAGACCTTGGTAAATGAAAGAGTCCTACTAAGTGGTGAGATTGAACCAGGACAACGGAGGAGTTTGTTCCGTACTAGATGCAAGTGTGAGGATAAATGTTGTGACGTGATCATTGATGGTGGTAGCACTGATAACTTGGTATCAGAAGAGATGGTCTCTAAGCTGAAGCTCAAGAGGGAGAAACATCCCTAACCCTATCGGATTGCTTGGGTAAAAGATGATCATAAGGTCCTGGTAAGTGAAAAATGTTTAGTGAAATTCAAAATTGGGAGTTACTATGATGAAGTTCTCTGTGATGTTATTTCGATGGATGTTTTCCATCTATTGTTGGGTAGACCATGGTAGTTTGATAGACATGCAGTACATGATGGGCATGCAAACACATACTCTCTGACAAAGGATGGAGTTTGCCACAAATTGAAGCCCATGAAAAAGGAAGGTGAAAAGGTATGTAGCAGTGCTAGGATTTGTCTTGTTGATAGAAGGATGTTTTTAGATGGCATGAAACATTAGCATATGTGCTATGCTTTGATTCCTAGGAAAGATAAAGAAGGTAGTAGTGAAATACCACTTGAAGTTTCAAATTTACTAGGGGAGTTTGGAGATATTATCTCTCATAATGTTCCAGATGGATTGCCACTAGTAAGGAAAATCGGTCATCAGATAGATCTAATTCCAAGAGCTAGTTTGCCTAACAAGGTTGCTCACAGGATGACTCCTACTAAAACAGAGGAGCTAAATAGACAGGTTCAGGAGCTGTTGAGGAAGGGCTTGATTTGAGAGAGCCTAAGTCCATGTGCAGTACTTGCAGTACTCGCACCAAAGAAGGATGGAGAGTGGAGGATGTGTACAGATTCTCGAGCTATAAATAGGATAACCATCAAGTACCAATTTCCTTTTCCAAGGATGGATGATCTTATGGACTGCTTGAGTGGAGCTCAGTACTTCACAAAGATAGATCTGAAGAGTGGTTATCACCAGATACGGATTTGAGAAGGAGATGAGTGGAAAATAGCCTTCAAGACCAAGGAGGGTCTTTATGAGTGGTTAGTCATGCCCTTTGGATTGATGAACATCCCAAGCACCTTCATGTGGCTCATCAATGAGGTATTTAAGAAGTTCTTGGGAAAATTTATTATTGTTTATTTGGATGATATTTTAATTTTAAGCAAGACTTTGGAAGAACATTTACTGCATATTCGTAGTGTCCTTGAAAGGCTAAGGGAAGAGAAACTGTTAATTAATCTGAAGAAGTATATCTTTGCAAAAAGGGAGTTAGTCTATTTGGGGTTTGTTATATCACCCAAAGGTCTCAAAATGGATCCAAAGAAGGTAAAAGCCATCTTGGAATGGCCTACTCCAAGGTCTGCTACTGAGGTAAGATCATTTCATGGTCTGGTTAGTTTCTACAGGAAGTTTATTAAGAATTTCAGTGGCATATGTGCACCCCTAATTGATACAATAAGAGGGGATAGAAAAGAGTTCAAATGGACTGCAGCAGCTGCAAGAAGTTTTGAATTGCTGAAGAAGAAGGTGATAGAACAGCCTATGTTGGCACTTCCAGATTTTAGAAAAGTGTTCCAGGTGGATTGTGATGCTAGTGGCAACGTTATTGGGGCTATACTAAGCCAAGAAGGTAAGCCTATTGCATATTTTAGTGAAAAAATGAATGATGCAAAGAAGAAGTATTCTGTTTATGATCAAGAGTTCTATGCAATAGTTCAGGCCTTAAAGAAATGGAGGCATTATTTATTGCCAAAGGAATTTATTTTGTATACTGATCATTAGGCATTACAGTACCTAAATAGCCAAGGTAAATTGAATCAGAGGCATATGAAGTGGGTAGATTTCTTGCAGAGCTATACATTTGTGTTGAAGCATAGAAGTGAAAAATCTAACAAGGTTGCAGATGCACTAAGTAGGAGATAGTTGTTGCTTACAGTAATGCAGGTTGAAGTAGTTGGGTTTGATGAACTCAAGAATTTGTACCCCAAGGATCCTGATTTTGCTTAAGCATGGAAAGGTTGTAAAGAACCTGTTGCTATAGATAGAACCAAGTGGTTAGACTATTTGATTCAAGATGGTATGTTGTTCAAAGGTAGTCAATTGTGCATTCCAAGGAGTTCCATGAGGGAAAATCTGATTAAGGAGAAACATAGTGGAGGGATGGCAGGACATTTTGGTCGAGAAAAAACCATTGCCATTCTTAGAGAACATTATTTTTGGCCTCAAATTTCACAGGATGTGAAGAAGTTTTTACAGAGTTGCCAGGTTTGTCAAGTTGCCAAGGGGTTTAGTCACAATATTGGCCTATATCAGCCATTGCCTGTTCCATCAAAGCCATGCGAGGACATAAGTATGGATTTTGTTCTTGGATTGCCAAGGACACAAAGGGGTAATGACTCAGTATTTGTGGTGGTTGATAGGTTCTCCAAAATGGCACATTTCATTCCATGCCACAAAACTCATGATGATGTCCATATTGCAGACTTCTTTTTCAAAGAGGTGGTAAGACTACATGGTCTTCCAAGGAGTATAGTTTCTGATGGAGATACTAAATTTGTGGGGTATTTCTGGAGGACATTGTGGAAGAAGTTGAGAACAGACCTAAAATTCAGTTCCACACATCACCTGTAGATTGACGGCCAAATAGAAGTGGTAAATAGAAGTCTGGGCAATTTGCTAAGATGTTTAGTTGGGGATAAGCCCAAGGGATGGGATTTGATTCTACCACAAGCAGAGTTTTCTTACAATAACTCTATAAATAGGAGTACTAGAAAATCACCATTCCAAATTGTATATGGGAATAGCCCAAGGACTGCACCAGAATTGAGGAAGATAGAACAAGGGGAGAGGACAAGTGCTGAAGCTAAGGAATTTGCTAAACATATCATGCATCTACATGAGGAGGTTCAAGCACACATTACCAAGATGAATCAAGAGTATAAATCTAGAGCTGATCAAAGGAGAAGACATAAGGAATTCCAAGTAGGGGATCTAGTCATGGTACACTTACGAAAAGAAAGATTTCCAATCGGTACTTACAACAAGCTGAAAATGAAGAAATTTGACCCCTGCAAAATTTTGAAGAAACATGACTCAGGAAATGCATATGAAGTGGAGCTGCCAGATGGTATTCACATTTCTCCCATTTTCAACGTTGTAAATTTAACAGAGTATCATGATGATGGTGCAGATGAGGAGCTGGTGTTAGAGCCATGTCCGATTTCTGCTTCTAAGAAGGAGGAGATAGAAGACCTTCTAGATCATTGTGTGGGTAGGAGTACCAGAAACAAGCAGTATGAAGAGTATTTGGTCAAATGGAAAGGGCGACCGATCGAGGACTCAACTTAGATTTCAGTAGCTGAGGTTTCCCATTTGGGATTTCCTCTACCATTCATAAAGTGACAGGGTCACTTTTCAATCTACCCTGGGTGTCTGATGCAGGAGCATCCAGAGGTATAAGGGCAATCCTGTGTCACCCAAAAAAAAAAATACTTAGACTTAGTTTATGTTTCATGTGTTTTCATTTTTGGATACCCATTTGGGTCAAATAAAGGTTCCAACTTTCACAGTTCCATTATCAGTGTTCCTGTAAATCTTGAAAAAATAGGAGTATGTAATTGAGCCATCATTTTGGTGAACTAGGAGGTGTAAATTGGCTAGATGAATGTAATTGTAATTTAGAGCATTCCAGAAAAGGAATCAAGTCAAAAGGCCCCACGGTTTGAAAGTTATTGCAATTTTTCGGGTTGTGGAGAGCTCCTAAGAATGCTTCAAAGTCAGGTTAGGGGCATTAAATGACCTTGAAAAGGGCCAAAAAATGGGGGACAAGAAAAGCTCATCCATAGGGCTATAGAGCACTTTGAGAACTTTTCAAAAATGTAAATGGTTCGTCAATCGGAGCTATGGTTCAAAAGTTATGCCTCCCAAAAGTTTGGTTACTGTTTCTGGATTGTTCTAGATTTGCGTCAATTTCTAACGCAGCTTCTGGAACCTTCTATTTGGTCGGTGGATGCCTACTAGCACTTTCTAGAATGTACTCCTAGTCCTTAACCCTCTGGGGTCTATTTAAGGAGATTTCTGGCATTGTAAAAGGCAGTTCGGAGTGGAGTTTGAGAGGAGGTACTGAAAGGAGAAATTATCTCCACATTTATGCTATTGTAAGCCCTTAGGGCATGTTTTGAAGTTTATTTTCTCTGTACTGAATGTACTAGCTTATTTTTCAGTTAATACAATTTCCCTTTTCTGTTGTGTCCATTCTATTCTTGGGTTGTGTCCCCATCAAAATGAAAAGTAACATATTTGTAAGAGAACTATTTTTCAATTAAATTTTGTAAGGTTTCTTCTAGGAAAAAATGCTACGTATGTATTTATATGTGGTGTTATATTTTAGAAGGTTCATTTAAAATATATATATATATATATATAATAATAATAATAATAATAATAATAATAATAATAATAATGAACTTAAACTAATTTAATGTTTCAAATTTTGTAATATAAGTTTTCTTTGGAGGAACATAAAATGTAAACTATATTTCCTTTTAATTATTTTTTTATAAGCACATTTCTTTTATTTGAATATTAAATAACTTAGCACCTCACATTACCAACTGCCCCCAACTAGGCCCCAACTACGTCATTGATGCAGTCTGCACTGTCTGGGTACACTTGGGGGTGTTCTAAGCCATTTTGGCCTTCTGGGGTGTAATCTGCTCTGTCAGAGCACACCTGGTTCACAATGAGCACATACATAACACATAATCTGCATCTAAGGTTTTCATTTCCTTCTAGAACATAGATTAGATGATTTTGTGTTACTAATGGTCTCCTTGCAACATGTGGCAATCGTGGGATGAAGACATGATCATAACAAACTACTAATGCTTGCTTTGCAGGATGTTGTCGAAGACCATTGTGTGTTTCTCAAAACCATGTGTGTGGATTTATTAGATTAAATAACACTTCGTTTGGTGCTTAAAATGAACTTTTCATTTTCTACCTAGCGTGTCTACAGTGTTTAAATCCCTAAGAGTTGCATTGGACGTATCATCTCCCCTCACCATTTTTGGATCTTGGGTGTAAGAGAAATCCATGTAACTTCTATAGGAGGCCTACCTTGGACCAAGCTACTCGATATTGGGTATGCCAGAGGATGACCTCAGAGTGGTAACGAGCCAAAAGTCAGGTCAACATTCTAGCCGCTATATAAAACTCGATTACGGTGAAAGCCATGTCAGCGATATTGCTGAGTGATAGCTCTCCTCCAGTACCCTTGTGGTGTGTCAAACCCTAGTTCTTAGGGTTGGGAGACCTTCTGAGGAAGTTTATCACTCACTTGCTGAACATAATGTCCTTACTAAAAACCATGTTTTAGTGGCCAAAATCCTTTCTATCCACTGGCTCAAGGGGTCATCCATGCCCATGAAGATATCCTACATTCTTGCAGTCCTTAGTAGAGACAACAGTCCCCTTGGGAAGTGGATCTTGGTAGCCCCAAGAAGTCAGTGCACTATAAGGGGGAGCTTGTGGTGCCAAGGTCCTAAGTGTATATGAGCAATGTTAGTATGCTAATAGAAACCAAATTTAAATAAAGCTTCTACAAATTAAACAAAATTCATAAACTTCAAGATAGACTAAGATGAGCTCTCAATTAAGAATATGAGCCATTAATGGACTCTCTCAATGAGAAGCTCTCTTGTTGAGTAGCTTTGTCTAAATAGATAGGATTTATGCTCAAGCTTATGCTTCAAAAAGGGCTTCAAATGGAGTTGGAATTTGGGTGTGAGTGTATGGTTTTGATGTAAAATGGCTTCTTAAAATGGCATTATGACTTTACTTCATGGATTGTGTTATTTTGCAAAGGGGAAGGATCCAATTTATAGGCAAGAGACTTGAGGGATTGAGGGCTAAAATGCAAGGATGGGAAAAAGCTCATGGAGGGCTCAGATTGCATGAGAAGAGAGCACATGGATTGTGCTTCCTTATAGCCAATCAGGGAGTGACACATGTCATAGGGTGAGAGGATGGAGGAAAGGGGAAGGATGAGTCAACAAAGGAGGCCCAAGGGATAAAATCTTCATAAAGACCCTCATAATGGCTTGTAAGAGCAATAAAAGGGCTTGGAAGAGTCATTTATGGCCTAGTGGGCTTCATAAAGTTTTATGGTTGAGATATTTTGAGGGAGATGAGAGCAATTTTGACTTGGGCTTGATTAGGAGGGTTTTAAGCTTTCTTAGGATTGTGCAAATGATTAGAGGATGGATTAGGATGGTTTAAGATTAGCTTAGGGATAGGCAAGTGGATGGCATTTAATGAGGGTGGGTGAAGGAGGAGATATTTGTTAACTTTGGCTTGGGTTAGTAAGTCTTAACCCATGTTTAGAGAATGTGACAAGGTTAGGAGGGGATTAGGATTAGGTTTAAAGACATCTTTTAGAAGAGTCTAGACTTTGGATGAGGATAAAGACTTTCTAGAATAGTCTAGAACTTCCTAGGATGAGGATGAAGACTTTCTAGAAGAGTCTAGAACTTCTTAGGATGAGGATAATTTAGATTTTTAGGAAATAAATAAAGTTTTATTTATTTCAAGGGTTTGTGTTGAGGAGATATTTATTAAAACTTTTTTAATAAACATGAGGATTAATATTTAATCTTAATTAAATATTTTGAGTTGGGATTAGGGGTAGGAAATGATGGGATTAGCCTTTAATCAAAATTAAAGAAGGATTAGAAAATTTTGGAAGAGGTTAGTGGTCTTAAGGAAATTGGCCAAGTTTTGGGCAAAAAATAATTTTTTAAATTTATTTTGGGTTTGTTGGTCAATTTATTAATTAAATAATTAATAAATAAGGAAATAATTTTTAAATAAGATTTAAACATTTTTGGGAGGGAATCCTTAATTAAATATTTTTAGTTAAGATAAAGGGATTTAATGGCATAAAAATAAATTAATTAATTAATAAATGATGATGTCATCAAGAATTTTTCAGAAAATAAAAAAATTTATTTTCTAAAGGTTTTTAGGTGTCTACACTAAGTTGTCTGCTTTGATAAGCGCAACTGAACTTTGGTTCAAGTAGGAATTCAGTGGATACAGTCCTAAAGCCTAGGTTGTGGTGTGACTATTCACTTTTAACAATAACTATTCTTGTCTTAATGTGTCTTGCGTGTGTGTAAAACATAATCAAGATAAAAGCCAACATTCAAATTTACGCCTTGGAAACTTGCAAAACTTTGTCAAAACTTTGTCAAAACATCACAGACTTTGGTTCAATACATTCAAACCTTGGAAAACATGGCAACTTGTGCTCCTAAAGGTGCTTGGCAAAACATAGATTTCACTCTTGCATAGCATCCACTTGCATTCTCCATAGTTTGAGACTCATACATGCATCATAAAGACTTCATATTGCACCTTTTTAGTATCCCTCATATTCACATTGCAATCATTAGCATTTAAGCTTGCATCCTTTGCATTTCACCTCAAAAATCATCACTTTGCATCTTAAACCCTCATCTTGACCACTTTAACCATCATTTTGGATGTCCTACACATCATTTTAAGAATTCATTCTAGTCTCATCATTGTCCTCTATTGTTTACCTCATTGTGGCATCAATCTAGAAAACATAGCTCTTAGAATTGCCTTAGTTTCAGCCCAGCTTCCCAACTGCGCTCTGAAACTACCAACTATGCCCTTCTAAGCCCCAACTACACCATAGGCATAGTTCATACTTTCTAAGCACACTTGGTAGTTTGAGAACCCAATTTGGGCTTCCAGACAACATTTTGAGGCTTCATAAGTGTCCTTAGGTACCTAGATAGGTTCCCTTGCATCAACATGCCCTGATCTGCATTCTGCACCTCCTAGTCTTCATTGTCTTCACTTAGGACATCATTCCTTAGGTCATAAACTCTATTCTACATCACCCAACCCATCATAACATCAACCCTAGCATCTTAGCTTCCTGGCACATCAACTTGGCAACCATACCATTCTGAATCAGCAAATGTTCATCCTAGCTTCCCAACTACACCCAAAAACTACCAACTGCACCCTTCTGAGCCCCAACTCCACCATGGGCACTATTGGTACTGTTGGAGTGCACTTGGTACTTCCAAAATACATTCAAGCACCTGCATGACCATTTTGGGCCTCCAAACTGCACTTTAGGACCCCAAAACTGCATCTAGAAGCCTCTGCACCTCCTCATTCTGCACTTGACCCAAAACCGCATCTTGCACCCAAAATCTCATTTTTCACCTTAGGACCTTTGCATATCACATATCCGCTCAACATCATCACCATTTCAAGTCATCTGAACATCATTTGAACCCCAAAACCTTTGAACTTAGTCAAAAATCTAAACAAAAGTATGAACTCTAGAGTATTACATTGTGTCAACGGATGATGGATCTTGATCATGGTCATTTTATCATTTTCTTTGGTCAAATGATACCTATGTCAAGGTAGATTTGGCTTTTTCATTTTGATCTTATCTTTTTTTATCATTTTTTTGGTCAAGATCCAAAGTCTATTGTCATAACGTTAAACTCTTAGGTTAATACCTTGTAAATATTTCACCTAAGTTCAAAAAACCTTAGGTATACCGAGCTATCATTAGCACAATCATATTCCTAAATGTCATTTTTGACTTACCCTAGTGGTATATCCCCCTCATATTGCATTGCTCAAACCCTAGCATCATTTTCACTATCAAACCCTATCAAATTGTCCATCAACCAACTTGTCTTCTTGATCACCTATCCTCATTTTGCATAGTCTGAACGTCATTATCAGCCCTAGAAAACCATCCCTTGCATAGTCCACTTTGCCTACGCCTACCTTTAGCATCCTTACCAAGTCTAAAACATAACCCTAACCTTCATTTTGCATATCATAATCTTCATCTTGCATACCTTTAAAATGACACCTTTGCATTTGCACTTGCATAACATCCCTAGGACATTTTCACTTTGCATATCAAAACCCTAGGTCATTTAGCATTTCCTCACATTGCATAACATCCCTAAACACTTAAAAATGCCAAAAACACTCATATCTTGCATACCCACATCTTAATTATCAAGTTTTGACCTCTTTTACCAACTGCAACCCTGTTTTACCAACTGCACACTTCATGGGCGCAATTGGTAGTTTTAGGGCACACTTGGTAGTTTTAGGGTGAACTTGGTAATTAGGTGTTTCATTCTAGGTTCCAGAACCCTAATCTACACTTCCACACATTGCATTGCATCCCAAGACCTTAGGAAACACTCTAAATCACTCAAAACACTCAAATTTTGCATTTTAGGCAACTTTGGAGCTACATCATTTGGAGAAGAAAGAAGGACATGGGAGCTACAAACGAAAGAGGGGGTTTCTAACCTTTTGTTTGCTTCTTTTGATTAGTTTGGCTTTCATGGTAGACTAGTGGATGCTAATGTATGTTGATTGAGTTTTTTGATTTCTCATAGTATGTTATGCATTTAACCCATTTTTCTAGTCCTACAATAAGAACGAAAAAATTAAAGAGACAAAATAATTATATATTTTATAAGAAAGTAAAATATATTTTTTAGGAGAAACATTCTAATATTCATACCATGTTATTTTTTTGTGATTCAATGATGGCTTAAGAAGGATTTGGTGCTTTGCCACTTGTAAAGAATGTGACTCACAGATTTTAGTCATATAATGAAGAATATTTATGCCTTGTTGCAAATGACTACATTCTATTGATTTTTGTCGAACAATTTAAAAGTACTAACAGTGACAGAAAAATTTGTACAATGATTTTTTTATCTGGTTATTGTGCAAAATTTATCCTGAGGCAAGGGATAATTTTATTTTATTTTTGATTTTATAATGGGAAACAAGAAAGGAAGGCAAAACAAATATGCAAGGAAAAGATCTGATGAAGCAAAACAAAGAAATATTTAGAAGACTGTGGTACGTTATCATCGAATTAAACAAGGTGAAGGAAATGTTGAAGAAGGCTCAATAGAAGTAGAAGCAATGCATATGGGAGAGAGGTCAGGAACACTCCCTACGAAATCTCAAACAATGAATGTTGAAGAAGGCTCAAGATCACTCCCTACAGAGGTTCAAATAACAAAAGTCAGAGAAGGGTCAGAATCTTTCCCTACAAAATCTCAAACAATGGATGTTGGAAAAGGCTCAAGATTGGTCCCTATAGAAATTCTAGTAACACAAGTCAGAGAAGGGTCAGGATCAGGTGTAGGAATTGGTATGGATGAACTCTTAAATATTGCCCAAACTGTAAAGAATAATATTTCTTATAAGAATTTAGATCATTTACTTAAAATGGATGTGGATAAATTGAGAAAACTTGCATCTAGTGTTCAATCATTAAGTTTGTCTAAGAAAAGGTCAATGAATAAGAAGATAAGAGAAATTATGACTCAATTTGATAACACTGAAACAATTGAACAAGCTCAGTTGCTTTCACATTTTCTTACACAAAAGAATTTGCAAGAGGCATTGAAATTGTTAGGTGTAGACACAACATCAAAAAAGAGAAGATTTTCTAACATGCAAACTGATTTGATTGAAAATGTTAAACAAGGTTTGAGAAACATAGGAAAACACTCTCGAACTAAAGATAAGTCTGCGACAAGAAAAGTGATGTTGATGTCTATTGTAAGTAAGAATATGACCCAAAATAGACAAATATTTTCAATTTCATCTGAAATGGGTTTTAGTAGAAAAGCAATGAGAGAATATGTTAAGAGAAGATTAATTGTGGATGACAGTACTATGGAGGGCAATTGGGCAATCATGTATAGAGCACCTCATTCTGATAGGATTGAAGAGTTATTAAAAAAATTAGTCATATCATTTTGGATTGATAACACTCGTCCTTCATCAAATAGTAGAGATGTTATCACGCATAGGATTGCACCTGGTCAATATGAACATCATATAAAACATTGGTTGGACACAACACAACATGAGTTATATGTGTCGTTTTGCAATGAACATCCTAATGTAAAAGTTGGCCAAAAATTGTTTGAAAAATTGAAGCCATAATTTGTGAGGTCAAACAAAGTGTTTGAAACGTGTTGTTGTCATCATCATATTGAGTTTGATCTCCACTATAAGGTATTTCGAAAGTTTGTAGAAGACACATATGGTTTTCATGCTGCTCCTCCTAGTAGGAGAAGTGAGTTTATATCATCCATTTTGTGTGACAACATAGATGATCCAGCTGATCAAATAAATTGCATCAAAGGATTATGTGAAACATGTGGTAAATTGGCTCTATTTCCTTTGAAAACTGAAAATATTGATGTAACAAAAATATTGAATTGCAAAAGTTACAAGTATGTCAAGAATGAAACAAAGTTGGGGAAAGAAACAAAAAGGTTGGAATATGTTGAAGAGGAGTTGCCTATTCTAACATTTATGGACAAATTTAAGAAATTGATTCAACCTTATATTCATCATGCATTTTTTGCAAAGTGGCAAGGACAACAGTTTCAAACTCTGAGAGATAATTTCCCACTTGGAACAATTGTATCAGTTGTTGATTTTGCAGAGAACTATTCCTTTGTTCATCAAAAAGCAATTCAATCAGATTATTGCTTTAATAAGTAGGTCACTATTATGGTAAATGTTTTTTATAGACATGGACAGTTAGATTTGGATGGTGTTCAGAGTATAGTTCAAGTACGAGTAATTATAAAGGAATATCATTTTTATATAAGTGATGATAAAGAACATGACATTCACTATGTAAAACATTGCTTCAATATGTTCTTTTCTTATTTGGAAGAAAGAAACATAAATGTTGATAAACATTATGTTTGGTCTGATGGATGTGTCGCACAATTTAAATCATCTAACCATTTTATGAATTGTGTAGATATCATTGCAATGAGAATATAAAACACATATGGAATTTCTTCAAGAGTGGCCATGGAAAAGGTGAACATGATGGTGCTAGAGCTTGCATCAAATGTGCTTTGTGAAAGTATCAAATGAATTATCAGGGAGTTCATGTAAATGATGCACATGATGTTGTTGAATGGTGTAAGACTCATTTTGCATTAGATGAGGTTAGGACATCATCAACCATGAGTTGATAGGTACCATATAGAGTCTTTTGGGAGATAACAGGTATGGATGTGTATGTTTGTTTAAATTTTATGCAATTAAGTTATAAATTTTTATTGTTAAGTTTTATTTTTCAATTCATTGAAGTTTAAATTCAATTTCTCTATATTTTCAATTTAATTCAAACTTTCAGGTGTTAATAGAAAAAAACATGCATGGTTGCAAGAGGATAGCAAAGACATGTTCCTTACATTCAGTCATGAGTACAGATAATTGCAATTGGACATTGAAGACAAGCGAATACTCATGTTTTTGTGACAGTTGCATTGATGAAGACTATGAAGAATCCATCAATCAAACACGTGGATATACAGGTGCATGGATTTCGGTACCACTTGATGTTACCGATACATTTGATAAAGAAGATGAAAATTTTGATGATTATAATCATATCTTTGGATTGGTAAAAGTGGATGAGTATCATAAAAATTAATCTCAACTTGTTAATTAATTATCAATTGATTTCAACTGTGTTATATATATTGTACACATACATTCGTGTATACTTGTTATGTAGGAGATGTCTTTGCAGTGATTGCTGAGCCTAGAAATCATGAAGGTGTCAATTATTATTTATTACGATGTACTACAGAGAGGAAAAAGTTATATGACCGTGAAGAAAGTGATGGAATTTTATTCCCCATCGGTAAATTATACATATACATGTATGCACATACATATTTAAATAAATAAATATATATCTAGGTAACTTTATATCTATCAAATTTTAAAATACTTAAATTTGTGGTGTAGGTTCTATTGTGATAGAGGGAACATATTTGAAGCAAGACAAAATAGTCCAACATGGAATACAATTTGTTGATTATCAACCTAACAACAAGGTTTTACAATACAACCACCAGGTCGTTGCTACCGAGCTTTGTCTACATCCAATCAAACTTAAGCGTGTATGTCACAAGTGGAGACTAGATAGTGAAGATCATGAAAAAATATTACATGTTATAAGTGTACATCATGGTTGATTATACCTTTGAGATTTATTTTATAATAATCTGAATATCAACTTTGATGAAATGTGTTTTTAATTGTATGATCATAGTCTTAGTTATCATTAGTTTATTAAAAAACTATAATATTAGTTGTACTATGGATGAATTTAATAATTTAACAACAAGTGATATTTAAAGACGCTAGGTTCGAACTTACACAATTTCATTATCTATAGATATGTATAAAAAATAATTTAATTTGTTACAATTCTTAAGTATCAACTTCTTTTCAAACTATTGAATTTCATCTTGAATTAAATGTGTTTTGAATTGTACGATCATAATTTCTTAATTATCATTAGTTTATTAAAAAACTATATAATTTAATAATTTAAATTAATTGTACCACATGGATGAATTTAATAATTTAACAACTTGATATAAATAGGCTTTAAGTTAGTTCAAACTTACACAATCATTATCTATAGATTTATATAAAAAATAATTTAATATCTTACAATTCTTAAATATCAACTTCTTTTCAAACTATTGAATTTCATCTTGACGTAAATGTGTTTTTAATTGTATGATCATAAGTTCTTAATTATCAAATTTAGTTTTTTAAAAAACTATATAATTTAATAATTTAAATTAATTGTACCATGGATGAATTTAATAATTTAAATTCATTTATCAACTTTTTTTCAAACTACATTGAATTTCATAAGTGAAAATTAAATATGTGTTTTTAAAATTGTAAGATTATAAGTTCATAGTCATCATTTAGGTTAGTTTATTAAAAAACTATATATTTTAATGTTACTTAATTACATCTACGGTCATGTACTCTTAAAGTTTAAATTAGTTTAAATTAATATGTTTTTTTAATATTATATTTTGTAAATGTTTTCTAAAATAATGTATTGGCTACCTAATTAACATATTTTTATGCACATAAAACTAATATTTATCTTTAGCAGGTTAGTAATTGATAATTTAAGAAATATGTATCTTTCTAACTTCCTACTAATTGATAATTGATATACTTGTACACACGTCTCAAGATCATGTTCTATAGCTATAACACAAAAAAAATACACATATGTACACATATACACGTCTCAAGAATAAACATCTATAGATCTAATATATCTCTATGTATCTGAAATGCAAACTATTAATCTCGAATAAATACACGTATGTAGCAAAATATAAAAATTCATATATACGTACATGTGATGGTATCTAACTACTAAAATACTCAATAATCAAATAAATAGTGAAAGTACATGTATGTCATCAAGGAACTGAAATACACATGTGTACATGTAAACTAGACCTCCAATATATAAATGCATCAAAAAATATATAAATCTAATCTACTACTAGAGGGAACCCTCAAGACGCATATGAATAGAACGACCCTCTGATCGAGTATTCCGTACATCCTCTCGTCGAGGCGCATCAACCAAGCCCTGCAAATATATATACATATATACATACATGTGTTAGAGTTCTATCTTTAAAACATATATATATATATATACACACACACACACACACACATATGTGCATCATGTACATGTACATTCAAATTAAATACAAACTTGCATATATATATATATATATATATATATATATATATATATATATATATATATATATATATATATATATATATATATATATATATATATATATAGATATATATCTAGTTTTCAAAATATTTAAATAACTTTAAATAAACTATTTAAAAATCAAGTACCTGAGCACTACCATGTGCCTCAATAGAATCATCTCTCTCATGTACATGATGCCCTGAACCAACAATATGCGTAATCATGTGCTCAACGACCTGTGCCTACATGATTTATTATGAGTTAAAGATTAAATTAAATATCTACATATATATCTGAACTAAATTTTTCAATAAATGAACATATTTTTTAATTTCATATATATTTAAAATTAAAAATAAATTATATATGTACCTGGGTCTCCAGAGGTGGAGGATGATCAACAGACTCCATTGTATCATCTACTGATGCACCTAAGCTTGAAACTCCATGTCTAACTGCTAGTAAATCTAAGCGAAGTGGACTGTGTAATTGGATGGGTAATGGTGTAGAATCAGTGTTGCCAGGTCCGAACAACAAGTCCATGTACGATGAAATACCCAGGATCGAACTAGTATCAATCTCAAAAAGGCCTCGCAACTGCTCACCAAAATCATCAAGACCCTCAGCTATGATATGGACATCTCCAACTCATATGCTCAAGTCATCTGTAGAGTGTCATGAGCCTGGTGTTGAATGCTATGAGCTACACATAGGTGTATCATATATCACTAGTGTGGTAGCCTGTGTCTGTGGAACTATGTCAGGGCTCTGATACTGTCTAACAACATCCATCACTGAGTGTACTAGAATCCTCTGTGTATCAAAAATATAGCTAATATCCTCCAAAAAATATAGTGCCATATCCATATGTGTTTGTTGTCCTGAAAGAGCACGAATATCGCCTGGCAGTGGTAGCCCAACAACTCTATATACATCATCAGAGGAGGTACCTGAAGTGCTACTAGATGCCTGTGAAGATGGTCAACCAAGTGGATGAGGACATTGACTATGAAGATAATGACCAATAGAATTTGATGTGATACTAGCCATTGCAGATGCAATGTACCCAATAGTGTCAATTGCTCCCCTCTAGGAAATAATGACGACTCTATCTACAATAGGCGCATGTGTAGGAGTCACAGGAGGCATCCTTGGTCCAACAAACTGTCTAAGATCTGCAGGTGACAAACGATCTACACTGTGGTATTGGTCACAATCTGTGATCTGACCATGCCCCTATCTGCAATAATCAAGAATATCCAAGTAGTTGACGTTGAGCCCTATACAAAACTCAACGTACAATTGCTGTGCAAAATAAAGGGGTATCTAGTCGTTATTAGGATAACGACCATGTGCAGCTAAAAATTGTGGATAGATCATGCTAGCAATAATAGGGTCTCTGCATCGTGTGACTTTGTAGCCTCTCACCCTACCCTATGTTCCCTCATACACTAGAAAGAGCTCTCTTTGGATGATGTCTTTGGGGGCTACCCTCTTGACATCATTGAATGATGCATTTCCTGAAACCTCAGCCCTAAGCTCCCTAGATATGGAAGGTAATATGGTAGGAGTAAATGAATGGTGAGCTCTAAACCTAGCTGTCAAATCCTGTAAACTCCTACATATCATAGTACATATGTCTTTATAAAGACCATCATCAGAGGTCAATATAGAGTGCTGCAGTCTAGCAACCTCCTACTCTGAAAATGCAAATAAAGCATTGATATCGATGCATGGAGGTGGTGTAGTAGGACCTCCAACAGGAGCTGCAGGTGCAGCCTAACCTGGAATAGGAGCCGCACCAGGAGTCACGGCAGGACCTACACCACCAGGAGCCGGAACATGAGTTGGACGATGAGCCCTATGTTGAGATACATGACAAGCCCCACCAGAAGCTGCAACACGAGCCCCACCATGAGCTACATGAGGAGCCAGATTAGGAACTGCATCAGGCGCTGCAATAGGAATCGCATCAACCTGTGTCGCAGTAGGAGCTGCAGTAGGAACTACATCAGGTGCCGCACCAAGAGCCACATCAAGTTGATCGTGTGAAGCCATATCTGTAGAAATGTATGAAGAGCTAAACTTCCTACTGTACACACAATTTTTTATTTTTAAAATTAAAAATTATACACATGTAATTGAACATACATCACACATCATGGACCTAGATAATCTGTAACACATCCAGACCTGGATTAATTTGCATATAAGTATAAGATAACTTTAAAGTTGAGAGTGTCGATATCGAATCATGGGCACGGTGAGAGAGAGGGATGGAGTGGGCGGGAACTGCAATTCGAATCACATTGTTTCAAATCTGGAGAAAGGCGAGAGACAAGAGACCACGTCTGTAGGAGGGCATGCAGCAAGCGCAGGGCAGGAAACAGAGGGGAAAGATGAGGATGCCTCAAAGGATGGGGACCCACGGGTTTTGATGCCCCATCTAGGTGAGAAGATTCCCCCTCCCCCCCATGTGGGTAGTGGGCTGTCTGGGGCATGGGGACGCTGGTCGAATCTATTCGGGATAAAACCATCAGGTAAATTGTCTTTCCCAAAAGTCATTGACAAATCTGATAAGGAGAAAGGTATTTTTGCTCTGGAAATCCCTAGGGAAATTATTGACCACAATATCCTAAGCATGGCGAACACTCTGGTAGGAAAATTTGTAGGGCCAAGACCTAATATTGATGTAGTGAGGACATTTACCAGGAGAAAATGGGACCTTAAAGGGCATGTAGATGTGACTGCTATGGCCAAAGGCTTCATGTCTTTCGAGTTCTCTTGCTCGGAAGATTTTTCTCGTATACTATGTGCTGGGAACTGGTCTTTGGGCAGATCCAACCTTATATTGCAAAAATGGACATCCAACTTGGATTTGAACAATGATTTCCAATCTCAGGTTCCAGTTTGGTTAAGACTTCCGAAACTTCCTTTGGAATATTGGCATGAGGATGTCTTTGATGGCATAGCCAAGACCTTTGGAGAGCTCCTCTCCATTGACCCTGTCACAACAGCTAAGAAAAGATTGAACTACGCAAGAATCTGTGTAGGAGTCATCGAAGGCCAGGACATGCCTCAAGTTTTAGAACTACAATCTCGTCTGGGAAGCAGATCTCAAAAGATTGACTATGAAAGTGTGCCTTTTGCTTGTTTCCATTGTAAGAAGGCTGGCCACAAGGCTGGATCATGCCCACTTTTCAAAGGGAAGAGTACGGTGGGAAAGGCTCGTCCACAAGGGGGGATAAAAGATTCTCTAGATCCCAAAAAAGAATGGAGGAAAAAAGCATCGCAAGTCAAGGCAAATGGATAGGCAGAAGAAAAAACAAATACTGCTCCTAATGCGCCCCAAGAGGAATCAGGGCCTCCTCGGGCGACTGGAAACGTAGGAGGGGGAGAAGAGAAAGTAGTGAAAGATGATTCAACACCTCTCCCCAATGCGAAGGAATCTGAGAAGAAACCTGAGGAGACAGGTGAAAATATGACTCTTCCCCCTCTGGATTCTCAGGAGGATGACTTGAAACTATCCTTTGTCCCGAACTCCATGGAAGAACTAAAGGAGGGGGAACCCATGTCCCAGGACCCTAACCCGGTGTGTTGTCCCCCCCCTTCAATAGTAAACAGAATCATAGAGAGGCTGTCTGCATCGACAATGGAAGATTTGGCGAGAATTGATGCTTGGCTGGACAAAGGACTAGAGGTAGAAGAGAATCCCTGGACGGAAGTCAGGAGTAGAAAGAAGAAGAATAGCAAGGACCCTTCTCCGGTATCTCCCCCTTCTACTAGAAGCATGGCCAAGGCTGATCTCGGCCACAAATCTAACCTAGTGGGAAGGAAAAACAAGAATGAAATCAGGAAAGAGGAAGCCAGAAGAAACATTAAGGATGATACGCAGCGCACCATCCAGGAAGCATGTTCAGTAGTTAAATCATGAAGATCTTATCTTGGAATATTCGTGGACTCAATGGAATCCACAAGCAAGAAGTTATTAGAAATATGATAAGGGACCAGAGGCCTGATGTGTTTCTAATCCAGGAAACTAAAATGAAGAAGGAAAGGATGGAAAATATTAAGTTCAACAATAGCATGAAGGGCATAGCCTCTAACTCTGAAGGAGCGTCTGGAGGACTGCTGTTACTTTTCAATGATAAGTATTTCAATATAGTAGCTGAGTATGATGAAGATAACATTCTTTTCTGCAGAGTTCAACATTTGCACACCAATGATTCCTGGTTTTTAGTGAATATTTACGCCCCCAATAATAAGAGAGCTAGAAAAAACTTCTGGACCAAAGTTGGTAATATGGTGCAAGATTGTGACATTAAGAAAGGTATAATCATGGGAGACTTTAACACACCGCTAGAAGATAAAGAGAAAAAGGGAGGTATGCCCTCGGATTGAGAAAGTAAATAGGACCTTTCTAACTTCATAAATAATCTGGCCCTTATGGACCTAGAGCTGAAGGTCGGATCCTTTACCTGGTCAAACAAGAGAAAAGGCCATGATTGCATTCAGGTTAGACTGGATAGAGCTCTTATATCTTCGGACTGGCTTCAATCCTTCAGCTGCAGACTATCTCTACTTCCCAGAATTGGTTCGGATCACTCTTCCATTTCTCTTTTAGTTTCCCCTCTGGTACATAGGAGTTACCATCCTTTCAGGTTTGAGAAAATGTGGACCTCTCACCCTGACCTCCTGGATAATATCAAGAAATGGTGGGGGATAGAGGTGGAGGGCTCAGCCATGTTCAGAGTCACCAGAAAACTTAGCAATGTGAAGAGGATGATTAAAATTTGGAACAAGTCTGATTTTGGTCACATCTTCCATGAAAAGAAAGAGTTATTTGATAATCTAACTATTATCCAAGATTGCATTCAGAAGGAAGGTTACACTAAGACCAACAGGGTTTCGGAGCTCAAGACCCTGTCTGAAATTCATAACATTATTAATAAGGAAGAAAAAACTTGGAGGCAAAGATCGAGGATCACCTGGCTAAAGGAAGGAGATCGGAACACTAATTTTTTTCACCTAACCACCCTCAAGCACCGTGCTAGTAACAAGATCTATGGTATCAGAAAGGGGCAGGAGCTATTAACTGAAGAATCTGCCATCTCGGAAGAAGCTGTTTCCTTTTTCTCTAGCCTTCTCTCTGAGGACCCAATGCTTTCCAATTTGGACCAGGAGGATTTGTTACACTGTATCCCTCAGCTCATTCAACCTATCCATAATAAACAGCTCTGTGCTATTCCTAATGCTTCGGAAGTTAGAGAGGCTCTCTTTTCTCTGCCTGCTGACAAGGCTCCAGGCCCGGACGGTTTTCCCACTTTTTTCTTCCAAAGGTTCTGGCCGGTGATCATGGGAGAGGTTGTTCAGGCTGTCCAGGAATTCTTTGGAGCCAAATCTATTCTCAAGGAGCTAAACTCAACTTTTTTGGTTCTCATTCCTAAATCCCCTGGGGCGGACTCGTTGGACAACTTTAGACCTATTAGTCTATGCAACTCACTCTACAAGATCATCTCTAAAGTTCTCACTTTAAGAATGCTCAAGATCTTGCCCATGATAATCTCGCAGCATCAATCAGGTTTTTTTCCAGGGAGACAAATTTTGGATTCTGTCCAGATGGTGCACGAAGTCATCCACTCTCTTGAGGCATCCAAACGGGAAGGTATGTTTCTCAAACTGGATCTTTCTAAAGCTTATGACAGGGTGGACTGGTCTCTCCTTGGGAAGGTCCTCTCGACTTTTGGCTTTGACAGTAAAGTTTGCAAAATTATCTCTCAATTGGTGTCCACCTCCTCCTTGGATGTTCTGGTTAATGGAGTCCCTTCTAATTTTTTCAAACCTTCCAGAGGCCTCAGACAAGGAGACCCCCTTTCGCCCATTTTGTTCATCATTTTAGCTGAATGCTTAGGAAGGATTATAGACTGTAGAAAGCGTGAGGCTTGTATCAAAGGGATCCTTCCCTCCTCTAATTGCGTTCCCTTCACTCATCAGCAATTTGTTGATGATACTATCTTGGGGGGGGAAGCTTCTGTCAAAGAGGCCAGAGCCCTGAAGAAGATTCTTGATACTTACTCCAGTGGGATGGGTCAGCTGATTAATTGGAACAAAAGCTCGCTCTTTTTCATCAACACCTCTGAGTTTAGACAAAGTAAAATCGCTAGGATAATGGGTTGTGGGGTAGGCTCTTTCCCCTCTACCTATCTTGGTCTTCCTTTGGGATCCTCACCCCCAGAGTCTTTTTGGAATGGTATTTTGGACAGATTCAACAGGAAGATGGCTGGTTGGAAAGGGGCCTCTCTTAGTCAAGCGGGGAAATGCCTCTTAGTCAAATCTTCTCTTCAAAATCTGCCAATCTACACCTTGAGCCTCTTTGGAATTTCGGGGAAAATAGCTGAAAGAATGGAGAAAATCTAGAGAGACTTCCTTTGGAATGGTAATGAAGGGAAGAAAAGATATCCTCTTGTTGCTTGGGAGAAGGTTTTCCTCCCTATGAGGTACGGAGGTCTGGGCATTAGAAAGATCACTCACCTCAATAAGGCTATCCTAGCTAAACAAATATGGCGGATCTTCAGTAGCACCGGTGAATGGAGGGACACCCTGGTAAACAAGTACCTTAGAAGACCCACTCTTCTTTTCACCCTTTTTAATGAAGATATCCCAAAAGGATCGAACATTTGGAATGGGATCATGAAAGCCAGGGACCTGGCTAAGGCCAGGATATCATGGAAATTGGGAAATGGGAAGGACTTCCAGTTCTGGTCGGATAGATGGCTTTCCCAAGATCCACTTATCAATAACCCTATTTTTGAGAGATGGATGCAAGCTTGTACTGATCAAATTGGGTCCAAAGTTTGTGATTATTGGAATGGCCAGGAATGGAGTGACCTATCCCTCATCTCTGAGGACTTGACTCCTATAATGCTTATGCCCAATTCCATGATTCCTATCAATTTGGGGGATGAGCTGGTCTGGAGGGATAATCCCAATGGAAGATACTCTGTTGCCTCAGGCTATAATTCCCTTTGGAGCTTAAAAGAGAAGGCCCCTTGGGCGGAGGCTTGGATTTCGAGTCTCACTCCAAAGATCAACATTTTTTACTGGCTGGCTCTTCAGAACAAAATCCTTACTCATGACAATCTCATGAAGCGAGGACATGTTATGCCCAGTAGATGTCCCTTGTGTAAGAATCAGGCTAAGACCGGAAAACACATTTTCATCTTATGTGACTATGCCAGGGAGGTGTGGAATGTCATCACACATGATAATGAAACCCTCTGGTGCAAACCGGATAATCTCATGGATTTTTTCCATCAGTGGAAAGGTCTTTGTAAGATTGCTGGTCGGCAGGATCACTCGGACTGGATTTTACCCCATTTTTGCTGAGGAATTTGGAAGGAAAGGAATAATAGAATATTTAGAGACAGAGAGGAGTCAGCTATAATCCTTGGCAGGAAGGTCTCGAAGAATATAAAGGAAAATCTCCAAGTGCTGAAGGAAGAAGAAGAAGAAGAAGAAGAAGGGGACAGAAAGATAGCTAAAGAAGAAGACAGGAACCTCAAAAGGCAGGATGCTAGCTGGCTTCTCCCCCCAGATGGTTGGTCAAAAGCCAACCTTGATGGGGCTTCTAAGGGTAACCCAGGCCCTTCAGGTTGTGGTGGAATCATAAGAAATAGCAATGGGGAGGGAATAGCTGCCTTTGCTTCCCCGCTGGGAATCCAGACTATTCATCTGGCTGAAGCAAGAGCTGCGAGTAAGGTGGTCAAGTTGGCTTTTGAAGCTGGGATTACTAAACTCTGGCTTGAGGGGGACTCCAAAAACATTATTAATACCATTAATGGTATTTCCCCTCCCTCGTGGACGATTGCGAACATAATTGCTGAGACTTGCACCACTCTCACAAAGTTCGATAAGGTCCACGTCACTCATGTTTACAGAGAGGCAAACCCAGTCGCTGATTGGTTTGCTAATAAAGGGGTTAACGCCACCAATAATCTGACCTGGGATGCCGGAAAAGAATTTCCGGCGGAGGCAAAGTTGCTCATCGACCAAGATAAAATCTTGGGAAGGATGGCTCAAATCCAATGCAATTATGGATAATAAAGATTGCTTAATAAATGGTAAGTGCCATTATTGGCATCGTGATTTTCACCAGAAAAAGGGGTTTCCTCTGACATTTCAACACGTTCGAAAGGACGATACCATTATTTTCAGAAAGGGGTATATTCACGGGTATCATAAAAGAAACATCACCATTTTTTTGAATGCAAATAACTTGCACAGATCAGAGTTCATGAGATTTGTGGAAGTTGATCAGGTAAACATGACGGGTGAGAGGAGCAGAAAGGAGCCGGTGGGGGAAGTTCAGAAGTGGAAGAACAAGGCCAAAGTTTGGAGAGAGCTGGAAAAGGGTGGGGTTACTAATTTCTTCGAGAAACTTCATGGCTCAGATCCTGAGATCACTAACAGCATGGTGAATTCGTGGAATAATGGTAAGGTTAAGGTGAATGGGGTCTACTTTCAAATTACTAAGGATGTGGTTGCTGAAGTCACGGGGATTCCGATGGAGGGGCATAAATTCTTCAGAGACAAGAAGATGTCTTCTAATGCAATCAAGGATTTTGTGAAAAACACTGAAGAGCTGAACAAGCTGGGCAAGAAAGAGACGTTTTTTGTAACGGATACTATAAAGAAGCTCTGGAGGTATGTTCTCTACGCTGTCATTGAATATATAACCCTAGACCCCAGGTTTGATAGGGTTAGGACTCACCATTTTGTGATTCTGAATCATTTTCGCCATGGTAGTAAGATCTCCTTCCTGTATTATCTTTTTAACTCGATGAACAAGGCCATTTCTAGTTTTAAAAAGAAAGCTACCGTCAACCCAACACTGCATGAGGGTCTTCTGCTTCTGATTCATGAGCATTTCCACGCTCAAACCATTAGCAAAAACCCTATCCAGGGGGCGGATGTTGACAAGAGCAGCTCCAATTTTTCCTCAGATTCTGACGATGTCGAGAGCATCAGCTCTGATGAGGTTTTTGAGCATTCAGGTAAGAAGACTAAAAGCCATAAGAAGGATTACCCCTCTATCAAATTACCCAGCAGAAAGAGCCCTAGAGGTCATACCCCAGCTAAAACTGGATCTGCTGAGGTGGAGGAGGAAATGGATACTGATGATTCTGACAAGGTTTCGAAGGAGGAGCTGGATGAGGAGAAACTGAGAAAAAGACAGAAGAGGGAGGGAGAGAGCATGGAGTGCTCCAATAGTCAGGGAAAGGATTCTCTGCCCATTCCCCTCTCCCCTATACATCCTCAGCCTCCTTTGGAGGAAAATGACAACTCTGGACAGATTGAGGGGGAAGTGCAAGTTAATAATAGAAGGAAGGCTTGGAAGAACTTCAATGTGAGAACGGCCACTATGGGAATCTACAGAGAGGCGATGAACTCCCAACTCCTGGTGGACGACCTCGAGAAGCCTAGACTCAATGAGCTAATTGACCCGGCTATGGTGGCTATTTCTGATAATGCAAGAGAAACGGGCATGAATCTATTGAACAATGCCCGCAATAGCATGATCGACAACTTCAGATCAATTAAATGGCTTTTCCATGAGCTTGAGGATGTCAGAGATAGGGTTTCCCAAATGGAAAAAATCAAGAGCAAGACAGGTGCTGAAAGCCAAGGCGACCGGAACAGCTGGGAGACTCTGATGGAGAGGAGAGTAAAAAATATTGAGAACTACAATCACAACCTGGCAAGTCAAATGATCTCCCTCCTCGCTTCAATCAACGACAACATCCTCTCTCTCTTGGAAAATCTCAAAGACAGGAACCAGATGGAGGAAGATGATAAATAGAACAGAGACAAAGATAGGCTGGATGTGGATAAAGCCAAGGACAACACTATGGAGCAGGATTTGACGAACGCCCAGGATCATAAGGCAGAAGAGCAACAAGAGTGCGCCAAAGCTGCCCAGACCATGCTCGAGATGGAGAAGTAATCTGCTAGGTTGGGTCTCTATCCTTTGGTTTTTTGTTTCTCCTGGCTTTGGCTTTTTGTCTGGTCTCTATTTTTCTGGTTGGTTCTCTGGCCTTTTTAGTGGGCAGTTGTTTTGGGCTAGGCCTTTGGGCTTATTTTCAGCCATAAGGCTTATGTTTTGGCTGGGCATTTTTTTGCTTATTTTCAGCCTTTCTTGTTGTTAAACTTTTGGGTTTTAGGACCCCTTAAAACCTGTTTACCTTATCAAAAACTTTAAAGTTGAGAGTTTGGTTATGATTAGTGTTAATTTATTGTTTTAGGATTTTATTATACTTTGAGGGGTATTATTAGAGAATTCAATTAAAGGGTAATAAATTATTTATATTACTCTTAAATGATAATGTTTTGAGGTTTAGGTTTCAAGTTGGGTTACATATATATCATTTAAAACAAGGGTCATACTTCATGTATGTACATGTGTTTGAATGTATGTGCATGTATCTCAAATGTAATTTTTAACAATTTAGGGTTAGGGTCAACTTGTTTTAATTTTATGTAAGTTAGGTCTCAATTAGGTTTTGAAATAGGGTTTTAGTGTAATTAGGCTCAATTTTAGGGTAAGATTTAAGACCTTATGATGTTGTTAGGGTTTGCACGAACTTACATAATTTCTAGCATTAACTTTAGGGGTTAATATTAAGGTCCATGGTTAAGAATTTAGGATAAGAGAACTTAGCATATGAAGTTTATGATTTGGTTCAAGATTATGATTTAGGGTATTTATTATCATTTATAATCTTGGGTTTAGAAATTAAATTTTAAGATCAAGGTTAGGGTTAGGGTTTGGATGTACATGTATGTTATATTCATACCTAGATATGCAAATTAATCTACATTCTTATTTATGTATGATTTAGGATCTCCCCTTAAAACATGTCATTGAATTATATAGTTAATTATATACTTCTAATTATTAAGACATTAAAAATAATAACATATGTACATTTAAACATGAATATTGAAAACATATGTATTCACGTCTATATCTAACACATGAACATATTTACATGTACATTTATGAAATAAAATATACATTTTAATCTACATTCTTATGTATAATTTAGGATCTCCCCTTAAGACGTGTTACTAAATATAGTTAATTAGACTTAGTTATAAGATAAATTAAGATCAATAGTTAACATATACACAAATTATACATATAAAAATGTGAATTTATCAAAAACATGTACATACATCTACTTTTAACCATGAACAAATATACATGTACATCTATGTTCAAAATAAAAATTATACATTCTAATCTATATTTTTGCATGTACAATTTAGGATCTAGACCCTTAAGATATGTCATTTAATTAAACTTCTAAGATTATAAGACATTAAGGTGAATTTGACATATATACATAAACATTAATATCGAAAACATACATGTCTACATTTAACATTAACACACACACACACACACACACACACACACACACACACACACACACACACACATATATGTTTTTTAAAATTTGTTTTCTAAAATTTATATTATTATAAATTTTGTAATGTGTTTAGAATGTTTTTTTAAAATATTTTTTCTAATGTTTTTCTAAATTTTTTTTCTAAATTTTATATTATTATAAATTTTCTAATTTTTTTCTAATTTTTTAAAAATTTGTTTTCTAAAATTTATATTATTATAAATTTTCTAACATTTTTCTAATGTTTTTTCTAAAATTTATATTAAATTATAAATTTTCTAATGTTTTTGTAATGTTTTTTTCTAAATTTGTTTTCTAAATTTTATATTAAATTCTAAATTTTCTAATGTTTTTGTAATTTTTTTTAAAAAAATTGTTTTCTAAATTTTATATTAAATTATAAATTTTCTAATATTTTTTCTAATGTTTTTCTAAATTTATTTTCTAATTTTTTTTAAATATTTTTCTAAATTTTATATTAAATTATAAATTCTCTAATATTTTTATAATTTTTTAGTAAATTTGTTTTCTAAATTTTCTAAATTTTCTAATTTTTAAAATATTTTTTATAAATTTGTTTTCTAAATTATAATTTTTCTAATGTTTTTGTAATGTTTTTTTCTAAATTTTCTAATATTTATTTAATGTTTTTTTACTTTTTTTTCTAAATTTGTTTTCTAAATTTTATATTAAATTATAAATTCTCTAATGTTTTTCCTAAATTTGTTTTCTAATGTTTTTCCTAAATTTTATATTATAAATTTTCTACTATTTTCCTAATGTTTTCTAAAATTATTTTCTAATGCTTTCTATATAATATTGTTTTGTTTTCTAAATTAATATAAATAAACAATAAAAATATTAAATTAACATTTAGATATGCTTTCAAAACCATTAAAAACATAAATAACATTCAAATATGCTTTAAAAACATTAAAAAAATGCATTGAAAACATTAAAAAAATGCATTGAAAACATTAAAATCTGCTTTGATAACATTAAAAAATACTTTAAAAACATTCAAAACATTAAATTAATAATATTTTGACATACTCGATGATGAGAATTAGAACGAAAGCGATAGGATGACACAACAGAGGCATCACAACTCACACATTCACCCCAACGCTCGAAATGAACAGTACTCACCGTAAAAATGAATTTGGAAAAGTTAAAAAAGCATTTTAAACCACTGAAAATCGATGTGATACATGTTCACGGGAACATATGACATACGCATGTTCGCATGAACATGCCTTGAAAGCCGCTAACATGTTCATGCAAGCATGCGAATGTCATATGTTTGTGCAAACATGTCTGTGAAGTTCGCGCGAATGTATGGTGTATTGAATTTCGAAAATTTCCCAACTTTTCTAAGTTTGTTTGTCTCACTAAAGTGTAACCCATTATTGTGAGTTCACCCTATAGCACATGCTATTCTTAAAAAAAGGTAGGGCATGCATTTTATATAAGAAAGGATGACACCACTTTATTGGGCGATCTTAGGTCTTGGATGTTAGTGTTGCAACTAACTACACAAAACTATGCCCCTGGGGCATCTGTTAGCGCTATACTGCTCCTACAATCCTTTTGTTCATTTTTTCATGTTTCTCATTATGGGCCACACAATTAGCGCCATCTTAGTCTCGGGACCAAATGATCTAGTACTTGCACTCCAGTCTTTAGGTGGATTTTTTTGGGCTAACATAGAGTTTATTCTATATACATTAGTTCCTTGGTTTTGGCACACACTTAAAGACAAAATTATTTTGGTGGAGCATTTTTTGAGTGGATTGAGGTGGACCCCACACATGTGTGGCATCTATACCTTGCTCCCTATGCCTAAAGCAAGTGGCTAGTGCTAATTTTCTAACCCTCTGCATCCTATCTTTCATGCCCTTTTGGAAGTGCACAAATCTCTACTAGGAGGTCCCCATACCTTATGTAGGTACTGCACACCATGTTTGCACCTCGTGTTAGAAAGTAAAGTCCACCCAAGATAACTAAGAGGGGAGGGGGTTAAATCAATTATCCAACTATTAAAACACTTATCAACCATATTAATCCTTAAGCATGTAAGCAATATAATCAAAAACCATAAGAAGATATACATACACAATAACACTAGATTATGTTGACTCGGGAAACCTTTGACTTAGGAAACCCTTGATCAGAGGGAAAACCCTAGTGCGGATGGTACCCACAAAATGATGTACCAATATAAAAATTTCTTGTTAGAGGATTGACTTTGTTAGGAGCTACTAGAATACATTTAGTACATATTAGCCCATATTAGGAAACTTTGAATCCTTGTTAGGAGATTCCAACCCTATTAGGAGTTGTTCCAATCATGTTTGGAGTTGTGCCAACCCTGTTTGTAGTTACAAAAGGAAAAATGACCCATTGCCCAAATAGCTTCAAGGGCAAGACCACAGAACTCACTGTCTAACTGGAATATGTATTATTCCTTGTAGAATAATAGAAATGAAATAATCTCGGTTCCTTCTTTGTCCTCTTGAACAAACCAAACCTCTTCAGATCTCAATACTAGATCACCAACTTTGCATCCAATAATCCTTTGGATTGCTTACTCTCATTTACCAAATACTTCACATATCACACACTTAAATGCATACATCCCAAAAAGGAAAATAACCTTCCTTTATACCATTTCCTCAAAATAATTCCTTGAGTAGGCCTTGAGGCTTTCCCAATTAATTATAATAGGATGTTATTAAGATATTACAAAGCATTACATCTTTTCGCAAATTAGAAGTCACTGTCTGCTCATAGTCTTTACAACTTCTTATTAGATACAATTGATTAATTGTGTGTTGTCTTTGATGTTACACAAATGTTATATCAATTGACAGTTAGTGCTTACCGAGCTCACTTGGTCAGTAAAGATAGTTTTCCTTGTCTAACAAGTGTTCATAGGTTTACTCTGAATAGATGAAAGTGTCTACTGAGCTCACTTGAGCGTCGAAAGAATTTAGGCAGAAAAGAGTGTTAACTGAGCTCACTTGGTTAATAAAGGAAAAGTTGGACAGAGTTAGTATTCACCAAGTTCATTTGGTTGCCAAAGGATTTCTGCAAGTTTGCAGTGTTAATCGAGCTTCTGTTGGCTAACATAGAAAATTGTTCCAAAGTTAGTTTCTACCAAGTAGGGTCGGCTTACAAAGGAATTTTCTTATTTTAGCATATGAAGCTTAATTACTTTATGTATTTATTCTATCTGACTATGATGATGAATATTGGTTATTGTAATTTGAATTTGGGCTGACTTAACAATCTAGAAGGTATAAATAAAAAGGTCAAGTTAAGATTTCTAGAGTGTGTGCAAGTGTGTTGATTGAATTGAAAAAAAAAGAGAGGGAGTGAACCTAAAGTATAAGTAGGTATCCTTGTGGAGCAAAAAATTAATATTTGATTAGGAAGGATCAAGTTTAAGTAGAAAAGAGATCTAGATTCAACAATTTAGTTGCATCACAATCAGGTCATTTCATTGTTACTCCCTAGCCATTGTAGTAGTGATCTAAAATCTCTTAAAAGAGTTGGTTTAATAGCCAGTTGTAAACCCTCTAACAAGGTTGCAATTCCATTGAATTTTTTTAAGACCTCTTGCAAGGCCACTCCTAGTAGGGTGATTAAATCCCCTAATAGGTTCACACCTAACAGTGTGTTTTGTAACCTTTAATAGGGTTGGCTCCTAATAGAGCTCACTTTAGAAGAGTGAAAAATAGTAACTAGTTACATTGATGGTTTTTCTCAAATTGGGTTTCCACGTTAAATCCTGGTGTCTCATGTGTTCATGTTATTTCTCTTATGCTTGCAAGTTAATTACAAATAAGATTTTAAGATCTACTAAAAGTAATTCACTTTGCATTTATTGAGTTACAACAATTTCTACTTGTTTATCGAGCATCAACAACAATCAGTTTTCTCAATCTAAATTTTATTGTTGACATCTAATAGATCTAGGATTTGTTTTAGTAGTAACTAATTCAACCCCCCTCTTAGTTACTCCTATATTTCCAACAATTGGTATTAGAGATTTTGGTGCTTGTAGGAAAGGTTTCAAAGACCTAAGCCAAAGATCAAGATGTCTTACAAGAGAGAGATTCCAAAGCTAAATAGAGACAACTTTTCAACATGGCAAGGACTCATGAGACTTCATCTGGCCACCATTAGTGATTCAAGCTGCAAATACCTTGATGAGGAATAAAAAAATCCTACTGGTACATTATCTAATGGAGATCTTACTGAGAAAAAGAACCATAACGTCATGATGATTGATATTGCATTTTCTCTCAGCTATGATGAATTTGATTAGATCAAAGACTATAAAACTGCTTTTGATATGTGGAACAAGCTAAAGGACATCTATAGTGGTGATGAGAATGTAAGGAGAGCCAAATAAGAAAGTCTCAGAGGAAAATTTGATCAGATGAGAATGAGAGAAGATGAAAATGTTGCCAAATATGTGAAAATATTCAAAGCTAGTGCCAGTGCAATTAGAGCTTCTAGAGGAGAAATAAAGGAAGAAACTGTTGTAAGTAAAGTTCTCAAAACATTGCTTCCTATCTATGCAATTAGAGTATCTACTATTCAAGAAAAGAGATGTGACCTAGATCACAAGTTAAGTTTGGATGTCTTAGTAAGAAGATTGACAACTTTTGAGCTAGACAAATTTGACAATTATGTTCCAGCTTCCAAAAATGTTGAGTCTACATTTGAAGCTAAAATTTCACTCAAAGAAAAAGGCAAGAAAACAAAGGACATTCAGTCAGAAAATAAAGAGGAAATAGAGGAAAGTTGTAATAGTGATCTTGAAGTTTTTGAAGCTTTACTTGCAAAGAAATATTCTAGAGGTAGAGGAAAGTACAAAAGTAAAGTTTCTTTAATGTTCTTTTCATGTGAAAAAATTGGTCATATTGCTGCCAGGTGCCCAAATAGAGAAAGAAAGGATGAGAAGAAAAGCCACAAGTACAAAGGCAAGAAGAAATCCAAAAGTCACAAATCCTTCAAAGACAAAGGTAAGAAGACTGGTTTTATGGCTAAAGATTCTAATAACAGTGAAGATGAAATAGTATACATTGTTGTAAAAGATGAATCTAATGAAGAAGAAGATAAGATGGCACTTATCTCTCATGTTAGTAAAAATGATACATGGATCATAGATAGTGGATGTTCACATCATATGACTGGAGACAAAATTAAATTTAAACACTTTGAATACTATGATGGAGGTAGTGTAAGGTTTGGAAATAATGAACCTTTTTGCATAAAAGGGAAAGGTCGCATATCATTAACCAATAAACTTGTATGTGATAATGCCTATTGGGTTGGAGGACTAAAACATAACCTACTAATTTTGGAACAACTAATCAACATTGGATTCAAGGTTGAATTCATGCATGGCAAGGCAAGATTGTTGGATAACAAAGGGAATCTGATTGGATCAGGCAAACAAACAAGAGGCAACCTATTTTATCTTGGTCTTGGTGATTGCTCATGTTTTATTGCTCAAATGGAAGAAAGTTGTGACATAGAGCAAGGTAGGAGTATCCCCAAAGGAGATGTCTTAGCCCCTAGCAATACAACCATACAACAGAAACACAATAGCAAGAAGCAATAATGCAAGATCTGATACCAAATTACAATAATATATTCATAAAATATAACTGATTACATGCAATGTGTTGGGCTATAAGGCCTTCCAATTACGGCCAAATAAAAAGTAAGTAATAGTTCTACAAGATCCCTCAAGATCCAAATCAAACCCTAGCTAGTCCAAATCCACCCTCTGGTAGAAATCCCCAAGGAAGATCTCAACTTGTGCTTGCAAGTCCACCAAGCAATCTCCTTGTTTTTCAAGCTGCTAATACTAGCTCTTCTCCAAATTTGCTCTTCAAGCTCCTCCTCCTTTCCACGATGGATGAATCATCATTAAAGACTTCCCCACAACCCCTACTTATACCAATCTAAGCCACAAGTCAGCCCATAACACAAATTAAATACAAGTACATAAATTAAATGCCACAAGTTGGCCCGCAATAACAATTAAATGCCCAAAATCAATGTCTGAGTAAAATTGTGATATCTCCTAGGTCCAAATGAATTAGAACTCATGCTTCAAACCATAGTTAGTACTCTAAGCCCTTTATAATCCTTGAAATTGTTGAGATAATGGGTATTGCACACATTGCATAATATTGTTATATTGTATTATTTTGTTTTATTATGTAATGTTGTGCCTAGATGGACGTGCAACATGTAAAGATTCTCATGGAATATTCTTGATGAGTTGTATTGTATCATTGTGAAAATATTTCATGTAATTATTTAATATTGGGAAAAAGAATTAAATGCCCAATATTAAATGTGGGATCAGTGGGTTAGGTAGCACATGGTTTATGTAATACCACTTAGTGGTTTTGTGGGACTTACTACTATATAAGTAGCCACAAGGGTAGTTGTTGTAGAGTAAGAGTGAAAAAGGCAAGAGTCAAGTGGGACAAGGCTTGACAGGTTAGCCAATGGAGCATTTGTGAAGGTTCAAAGCATGGCATGAGATGTGTGGATTCATGCTTGTTCACATAGTTTGCTCGGTTGTAGCTATGGCCATGAAGGCTTCCATAGTTGTATTGCAATGGTATTTTTTGCTGAATAATGCATGGTGATGGATGCTTTTGGAGGTTGGTTTTTTCCCTCAATGAGGGTTTCCTAGGGTATATCTTGTGTCACAATTTTGTGGGTATGTTGTCTATTCTCTTGCATGTAGATTTTAATTCTGTATTTATTTCATATCTATTATGGGTTATGTGAAAATGGTTATATTCTTCCTTGCTAGGGTTTCCTTACAAGTGGTATCAGAGCTATGATTTTATTATTGTAACCCTAGATTGAATCCATGGGAATGCATGAGAGGATAAAAGAAAGGGCAAGATATATGAATGATTTATTGCAGATCTAAGGGTTTTGGGTTTGCTGTTATGATGGGATGTTAAAAGATTTGGGCATGTGAAATTGTTGAAAAAAAGGATTTTTTGGATATTTCATTTAAAATGAGGGTTTTGAGGGGTAGCTTGCTGAAATGACCTCCTGGGTAAAAATAGACCTCACCATTAGATCTGGGTCGACATTTTCATAAATTTTGATATATAATATGCCCTAGTTTGGCCATGTTTAGAGGAAATGAAAGAGTTTTTAAGATTTAGTCCATGATGGCCATCAAATTAAATCCCGTCAAAATTTTTTGTTAGAAAAATAATAAAAAATAAATTGAAAAATCGTAGTGAAAATGGTAAAAAGACTATCTTAGTAAAATGACCATAACTTTCTCTCATAATATCAAATTTTAGAGTTCTTACAAGTGTTGGAAAGCTAATTCAGAGCACTACAACTTGGTATAGGTTTGGTTCTATGATTTTGACATTTTGTCAAGTTTTAAGAGCCCTAAAATCAGATATTATTTATTTTGAGCACAAATTAGGGCATAACTTGGGCATACAGAGTTGAATTTTGGACTTTGAGTAGTCAACAGAAAGCTCTTAGAGAGCTCTACACATTAGTTTAGATATGGTGCAAGTTTGTCATATTTTATTTGACAATATATTAACCTAAATAGTTTATAGATATATTTTGACTATGGTAACATTGTGAGTTTATGGCATTAGAGATTTAAGATTTGATGTCATTATATACTCAAGTTTGGTCTCATGATGATATGGTTATCAGTTTTTGGTTTTGATATGTATGATGACTTGTTGGATCTACAAGTTGTGTAGTGTTGTAAGTGGTCTATACTTACAAGTTGCATTTATAGCTTAGTTGTGGGTTGTCTTTGCCCATTGATCTTTCATTATTGATGCATATTCAAATTGGTGGCTTGGATTTGGGTTGTCTATGCCCTAAGTCATATGATTTGCTGATTTTTTCTTCATGTAGAAGGGATGAGATGTTATTACCAGGTACAGTCATGGTGGAGGATTATGGTTGACTATTTTATGTTGACAGGTTGGACACTTTGAGAGACAGATGCTATGTTCATGGATGTGATCATGTTGCCATGGATTTTGGCATGACATGATTGGATATATAGGTACATCCTTGATGTTCATTAGCTTGGATTTTTTGATTCAGTTATGGTGGTATATCTCCTTGGTTGAGGATCATGGTTATTTGATTTCTTTTAAGGAGTTCATGATGTGCACTTTGGGTTCCTTGATGGTTTGATTGATTCTCATGGTTAGAGGATGGATGGGTTTTTCATCATGATGTCATGGATAGCTTGGATACATGGTTTAGTGGGAGCTTGTGATAGTGATGGGGTGACAGTGCAGGATTAGTTCCTAGTTTAGTTTGGATCTTCATGTAGGAGATGGATTTTGTGATACCATAGGTGACTTGGTACCACAATTGAGTGGGAGTTCTTGGCATTGATATATTTATTGAGTGTTTGCAGATGTTAGAGGTTTGTCTTGGATCTTTTTTCTGTAGAAACATCTTTGAAATTTGCATGGTGCACTTGTTATCTTCATAGTGTAAGGAGATGGTTCTTCATGGTATGTGGAGATGGTTTTCTTCATGGTGTATGGAGATGGTTGCATCTTGAGAACTTATGGGGTTCTTGGTAAATGTATGGTTTATGCTTTTATTTGGCATGTTATCCTTAGTATGAGGATAGTTTCATTATTATGTCATGGTATACTCTTGATACACATTTAGAGTTGTGACATGTTATGGTATGTTCATGTGGAGCATGTTATCTCTATGGTTGAGATGGTTTAGATCATGTTGTCATGTTTATGTTCCTGAGGCCATGGTTGGAACTTTGACATTGATCTTGATTTAGTTTCTTGGTATTGAGTACACTGATCATAAGCTGGATACTTCATGATATTGCTATGTTGCATTTGGAGTTGGAATGGATTGATTAGTTACAGATGCTCATGGATAATTAGAGATGGTGGTGATGCTGATTTCTCTTGGACTAGAGAAGTATTTGTCGGGACAGTTGATGGTTTTAGCAAGAAGTTCGAGGGACAGTCACTTGATATGGACTTGAGAGGAGATTTTTCTTAGATGAGTCTTGGTTAGAGACTTGGGTATCTTGATGAGAATTCTCATTCCCCACTCTTGTTCTACTCAGCGATTTGCTACTTGAGAGGTATAGCCCATTATTTTTCTCAGGTGCATTATATTTATGCTTGTCTTTCATGGATATTGATCTTGAGCTATGGTACATGAGTTAGTTCTAGAGGGTTCATTTGAGAGATGGTTTAGCATTGATTATCTCCATGTGCATATGTTATTATGTTGGTTGAGTTTACGAGATGGTTTTATATTGGGCATATTCCTTGGTTTTGGAATGGTTTATGAGTTTGATCTTCTTGTGAGAGGCTTACACCCATGATTAGTTATATGGTATGGTTTGGGTGTTGTTAAAGCTTCTTGTTGGGTGTAACGCCCCGCCAAGGGATCCAAAAGAATTAACCTAAAGTTTCACTAAGTTTGCTAAACATTTTTTTTTTTTTTAAAGTAAGAAAGTATGACATACACATCAAACAAATAGTAGCGGAAGCAATAACATGTAATCATCGACAAACATACATTGCAAGTTACATTTCTTAAAGATCCCAAGACGTTGAGTCACGTTTAAATTTAATTAATTCTAAGTCTAACAACTAACACATACATATAAAAGAATAATCAGAAACTCCAATGTCCATAATATACATTTGTTCCGAATGCTCCTTGGCCAATTAATTCAGAATGCTCATTCATCCACTGTACATGTCATAGGGTATGAAAGGCTTAAAAGAATATACATATGTAAAGATCAAGATACAACATCCTCAAATCCATGATACAAAGTACAGTAAAAATATATGAAACTATTCACCATACATGATACATCCATACATCCATAATGATAAAACATCTATCATAAAATCTAACCATCCATCATACTAATCCAAGAACATAGTGTAGGTAAATGCCAATCACGAAATCTCCAACCACGGTGACCACGGAACGGATCTCAATGATAAGAGTAAAAGCACTACCACCCGACCGTGTGGAACCTAAATGGTCCACTCCCACCGCGCTGAGGAGATAGTCTCAAGTCCCAAATAGGATAACAAAACCTATAATCATAAATACTCTCTAAGTCCAGGAAATCCTATAAGTATGCTAACTCAAGGGTTCCTAAAAAGATCGACATCTAAATCCCAGAGGTACCACAAGACACGTAGGAAACCTAATATGCAAGCGGGAAAGTGTCATCGCAAAAGTCATGTAGAAGTTACCCGAGCAATCCCCTAGGAATCTCGGGTCCCTACTGATCCTGCGGCCACTAGTATCCTCTCGTACTGACGAGGCATACTATGGAATGCGAGGTCGTAACCAAGCGTCCTCTCTACCCCATCCTAGTCTGTACTAGCACTCATGGCATGGGAGAGAACATACAATTATCTTGTTAGGTTCATTTTCTCTCATTTAGTGTAAATGTTTTCACTTATTAAAAAATGACTTACAATGGGTTTCTCAAGGCAGCCTCTTAGGGCTCCAACCCCCATTGCAAGCCACTTCTCGACTCTACACATAGATAACCTACCCTAGCTCATGAACTCGTAAATCAAAGAATCATAATAAAACCATCTCAGTCCTATACGAGCAACTGAAAATATCATAAAAAGATAATCCACAAAATATATCAGTTCTTCATGAGCAACAGATAACATCAAATAGTAATCATGTAATCATGACAGTTCTCTATCAGCAACTGAAGGCATCAATGATAAGTCACAAAATCCAATGGTACTCTAATGAGCAACCAGAAAGTAATACAAGTATAACTGATCGAGACTCAGAAATGGTTATCAAATATAACTGATCAAGACTCAAAAATGGTTAAGTTAGGTATTCTCAAATACATACACCTCAGCTTCACACAAGGAAACTGGAAAGCAATAACAAACAGTAAACACAATCATGTCATAGAGCACTTCATCACATTACCATGGTCAGGTTAAGAAAGATCGAGACCAAATCATCAAGACATCACATTCACAACCCCGAGCCTCTGGTAACAACCTGAACTGGTCAACGCTAAACCAACCCCAAAACATTCAAAGTACAAAGACAACATCAAAGTCTCAGAGATTGGATCTGAAAGTATATTATTTAAGTTAAGGTAAGGTCTGTGATTTAGTTTAATGTCGAATTCAAGTAACAAAGTTTTCACAACTACCCTTTTTCGAATAACCCATTTCTATAATAACTTTCATTAAATCAATATCCAAATTTATAATTTAGTCAAATAACATTCATTATTAATTAACTTAATTAAACTAATTTTAATTAAATTAATCAATATTCATTAGATCTAATTACTTATTTTAATCCCACTAATAATTGTTAATTTATTAATATTTAAGCAAAATTATTAATAAATTAAAATTTACAACTATATCTATGCAATTAATATTTATTTATTAAATATTTAAAAAGTTTAATCTTTTATAAAAATTGAATATATTATAATTTTATTATTTAAAATTTTTAAATAAATAAAAATTTGTTTTTAATCATTTAAAAAAATTATATAAAAAAAAAAATTAAAAAAAAAATGAAATTAAAGTTTACCCACGTTTATAGCCTGTCGGCTTTGGCCGCAGGCCTGCGGTCGCAGGGCCTGTGGTGGCAGGTACTCTGTACCTGCCGTCGCAGTACCTACGATGCAGGTACTGTCGCCTGCCGACAGTGGGGGGCGGGTACGGGGTGATTCCCTCCCCCCCCACTAAATTTTATAACATATATTATATTTTTTTTTTTATTTGATTTTATTTTATTTTAATAACAATAAAATAAGTTTTATTTTAACAAAATTAATTTTGTTTAATCTTTTTTTTTTTTATAAAAACAATTTCTTCCAAAGGGTAAATATGTAAAATATAAATATATATATTTATATATATATTTATTTATGTATTTATTTATTTATTTTATTTATTTATCTAGAACTTTTCAATTTCATTAAAACAAACCCCTTATCAAATTAGATCTTAATTTCTAAATCAAGAAAACAATGGTTCTAATTAATTCATCCAGTCTCCATGGATACAGAAATTATTGACGAATAATTAATAACTTCACAATATGGAAAGCTTAAAACTTTCATCACAGAGAATTCAGATCTACAAACCCCAGACACGAAGAAGGCAGGAAGGGATAATTTGCATATTTAATGGATAAAAAAAAAAACACAAGACTCTACCTGATCCTGATGCTATTATGCAATCTCCAGGAACTGTATGCGAATTCGCTCCTCTCAATAACCTTCCCCTTCAAGACTTTCTTCGTATCAGCCTTCTGAAATTTGCTTCCAAAAATTGTCTTCCTCCAAAAATTCTCGTCCAAATTCGTATCTCACAAAAATGAACCCCCAAAGTTGTGATAAGCAATTTCTCCTCAATTCGGGGCACTAATTGTGCGTTTACCCGAGAAGACTCTTTGCACAACTCAGTTAACTCAAATTAACTTTTATTATCTTTTCTAATCCTTTTGCATTCAACTTTCATGCACATTAAGTTGAATGATTAAATAACTTTATTTAAAATTTCACTTGACTTCAATTCTTAATTAATTTATTATTTTAAATCTTATGTGCACTTTTAAGAAATTAAAATAACATTATTAATTTTTATAATTTAATCTTTTAATTTAATTCTTATATTTAACTCATGTTTAGATCATGCGATCTAGAATTCTTAATAAATTAATATCTTTCAACTTTTTAATTTATTTTAGAACTTAATTGATAACATATTTTATTAATTTAAATAACAATAATATTTAGCATTTATTTAAAAATGAACTCCAAATATATTATTATTAAATTAAATAAATATTATCCTGTTCTAAATATATCTTGAACATTAATTTCCAACTTTAATTCTTGTATTTAATTAATTAATTAATTAATTAAATATAAAGATATCATAATAATTCCTTATTAAATTAAATCATTAATTAGTCTTTTTAATTAGACTTAATTAATAGAAAATACACCAAGGACTCATAAAGCAACATACGAAAACCCATCATAGAAAAATACATACCAAATCAAACAAAAAGGGTTATAATCACAAAATTACATCATTTGATGCATTCGGAGGGTACTTAACTCAGATACTTTTCCTAATTATCAATTAGGACAATTGGCTAAAGGGTTTAGGATTTGGACTTAAGAGTTTATCTCCCCTCTCTTACCATTGAGACAGTGCGATAGGGTACGCTCATCCTGACAATTCAGGGAAGTCGATACCCGGTACCTGCAACCTGCATAAAATCCACGCATGTACAAACACAATATTCTAAGCTAAACAGGCAATGGCAGGAAGTGGTGCATCGTGTAGATCCCGACTAGCAGGTGACTACAACTCCCTTCCTTAACCATATCAGAAACACCATACATAAATAAAACAGCACGCACACCATACACATGCAGTATGGGGTAAGTATCCATAAGAGGCACATGAAATAATAAGCCATCTAACTAATCATCATCGATAACTAAAACCATTGAATAATCATCATACATGCACGAAATATAGAGTACCAAGTAATCTCATCATATAATAAACTGAGTGTAAACATCCTCTGATAATCTCTAAAATAATAATACTACTCATCAAACATAAATTGGCCTAAAAGAGTTTGGCAATCATATCATAAATGTAGCTCAAAAAAATGTAAACTAGGGGCAGGCACTACATTGGGGTTTTATAGAGGAGATCATACTTGCAAAGTTTACATCTAGAGGTGTATGTAGAAGGACATGATACAGGTTATGATTTGCATAGTTTCTCTAGTCTTGGTTATCTTCTTGGATGTTCAGTTTTTCTTACATTGGGTTTGAGATTGGTTAGAGATTGTGATCACTAGTTTGTGCTCATGTATGTCATGTGAGAGATGACATGGTTATTCCTTTATCTCTTTTCTTTGTTGGTTTTGTAGAATTTGGGAGACTGATGGAGACTTGTTACGAGAGTTGTTCTTGTAGGATATCAATTTATGTATTGTGGATGTCCTTGATACTACATGGATTCACTTCTTTGAAATTTTGTGAGTGGATTGGTTATAGATTTGACATTATCTTTTGCAGTGAGAGCTTCTTGGTATATATGTGGCAGGTATTACTCTTGAGGCTTGTGATTGCAAGTTATAGATTGGATATGTTGATGATATGAGATTCACTTGGCATACCTTTGGAGGTATGGATAGTTGGATGGGTTTGGCACTTGTTGTGGGTTCTATTTTAGCTATGGATATTTTGACAACTATGGATACATGTGATTACTTTTGGATCAGGTTATTTGTGCTTGAAATTTTAGTTGGTATAGGATTTTATGATCTTCTAATGTGACAAGTTGGGTGGCTTTCTCTTTGGATGGCTTCTATGTATGTCCAGTGGCAGTGGCATAATAGGAGGTGAGATCATTCATGTTTGAGATGCTAGATACTTTGATTTTTTTGCATGTACTTGGATGGAGCACTTGATGTACTTTGATCCATGATGGTGGATGTGCTTGGAGGGATTGTTCCCTTGTTCATTTATGTGGCTACAGATTGACCTTATGCAATGTATACAACAAGTGGGAGATTGTTGAGATAATGGGTGTTGCACACATTGCATAATATTGTTATATTGTATTATTTTATTTTATTATGTAATGTTGTGCCTAGATGGACGTGCAACATGTAAAGATTCTCATGAAATATTCTTGATGAGTTGTATTGTAACATTGTGAAAATATTTCATGTAATTATTTAATATTGGGGAAAAGAATTAAATGCTCAATATTAAATGTGGGGTTAGTGGGTTAGGTAGCACATGGTTTTAGTACATGGTTTATGTAATACCACCTAGTGGTTTTGTGGGACTTGCTACTATACAAGTAGCCACAAGGGTAATTGTTGTAGAGTAAGAGTGAAAAAGGCAAGAGTCGAGTGGGACAAGGCTTGATAGGTTAGCCAATGGAGCATTTGTGAAGGTTGAAAGCATGGCATGGGATGTGTGGATTCATGCTTGTTCAAATAGTTTGCTCGGTTGTGGCTATGGCCATGAAGGCTTTCATGGTTGTATTGCAATGATATTTTTTGTTGAATAAAACATGGTGATGGATGCTTTTGGAGGCTGAGTTTTTCCCTCAATGAGGGTTTTCCAGGGTATATCTTGTGTCACAATTTTTTGGGTATGTTGTCTATTCTCTTGCATGTGGATTTAATTCTGTATTTATTTTAGATCTATTATGGGTTATGTGGAAATAGTTATATTCTTTCTTACTGAGTTTTCCTTACAGAAATTTGAATCTTCTAACTCATTATTGAAAATTAGTTATACAGCTTGCAATAGGCACCAAATTCTTAAGCAAGGCCAAGCTCCTCCTAGACCATGTCGATCAACCATAGGCCATGCAGAAAAACCAAAGACCATGCCAAGTTCCCAGACCATGCAGAGCAACCATAGACCATTCTGAGTTCCCATACCATGTTGAGCAACCATAGACCATGCCGAGCTCCCAGTGTGTGTTGAACACCAGTATCTACTAAGCTCCACAACACTTACCAAATCCCTCCAAACATGTAGGATTGCAAGAAAACCTAAGATGCTCCTAAATCAGACACCCCAAGTTTGAAAAGATGTTCTAGTAACTAGAATAACATCTTTTAGGATTCAACACATAAATTCCAAACTGGTTCTTTACATACATATCCTTTGAGTCTTCAACTTGTACACTCTTTCCCTTGTTTTTCTTCTTCTTCACATCTCGCATAGGTGTTCCATATGTCTGCTTTCCATGCTAATCTCCATCTTTCTCATAATTTACCAACTCAACTCAACTACCAATACTTAGGTTCCTCCTATCGATCTCTTCATTTTACAAAAGAATCAAGGAAAACTTCCTACCACCTTTCTCAACAGTAAACACATTCCTAACATAATCATGCACAACTCTACAATCACACTACCAAGGTCTACTAAGCAACACATGACAACTATTCATATCCACAATATCACACAATACTTGATCCTTATACTATCTAATCTAGAAATCAACAAGGCATTTCTCCCTCACTTCCAAAGTATGCTCACCTTGTAGCCAACCAATCCTATAGGGATAAGGATGTCTCATTCTCTTCAAACCAAGTTTTTGAACCATCTCTTTAGCAATAAGGTTATTAATACTACCACCATCCACAATCATTTTATAGACTTTACCACCAAACTTACAACGAGTTTTGAACAAACTAGTCCTTTGACAAGAATCCAATGTCCTTTCACCAACTAGTACGCACTGAGCCAACAAACTTTCTCCTTGCTTAAGCTGACTATTCTAGGCTTCAACCTCATTCACAACAATAGTTTTCCTACCAATTGGACATTCCAAAGATCTATGCCCTTATTGACCACACTTGAAACAATTACCTTTGAACCAACCTCCACCCATCCTTCTTTTTTATTCAACAAGTTTCGGTTTAGCTTGTGCTGAACTATTCTACTTCTCCTTCCCTTGGGAACTACCTTGATTCTTCCTCTTTAGCTTCTCCTCTACTCTCAAAGCATACTGATAAGCATCCTCAACTAAAGAAATATTTAGCATACCAACCTCATCCTAAATATTGAATCTCAAACCATTAATATATCGAGCTACCTTCTCTTTTAACAATTCTTGATACCTAGACCGAATAGTCAACTTGTAGAATTCCTCTATATAATCTTCCATAGTCATATCCTTCTATTTTAGATTTTGCAACCTCTTAAACAACTCAAGTTCATAATCAGCAAGAATGAACTTAGCCTTCAACTTAGTCACCATCAACCTCCATCTAGTTATCTTCATTTCACCTTCCTCTTCTCTATCTCTTTGTAGTTCTTTCCACCAAAGAGTAGCATGTCCATTCAGCTTAGTTTGTGCCAAGCTCACTCTAAGTGGATCCTCAATATCCTCAAGCTCAAAGTAGTCTTCCAATTCACCAATACAATCAATCAAGTCTTTAGGATTCAAAGTGCTTGAAAAATTAGAAACCTTCATCTTAGGCTCCAGCTTTAACTGAGATCCAGGTTGAGCAAATTGACCAGCCCAAATTCCACTAGGTCTCTTCACATGATTAGATCTATCCTCACCACTAGATACAACAACTTCAAAGTCTTCAACAACTTCCTCATAACTATCTTTAGTACCCACATGCCTAGGTACATCACCTAAAGCACTCACAATTTCATAAATCATGTCACTCTTCATTGATGAAATCTGAGATCTGAACTCTGCTCTAACATCCTCCATCTCAGATTTGAAACCTACTTTAACCTTCTTTAAAATACATTCTTCTACAACATCAGTAAGATTAGAAATTAGCCTAGGGACCAATTTTTTTGAGACATCCTCCAAAATTTTAGTAAACCCTAAGAAACAAATCCACTAACCAAAAGATCAATCAGCTACAAGATCAACCTTCGTCAACCCAAGTCTTGGTGTAAATTTCCTCAACTTCGGTGATCTATCTACACACTCAGGAACAACCTTCACTCTGATACCACCTGATGTAGTGCAAGGAAGGAGTATCCCCAAAGGAGATGTCCTAGACTTGAACAATACAACCACATAGTAGAAACACAATAGCAAGAAGCAATAAAGCAAGATCTGATACCAAATTACAATAATATATTCATAAAATATAACTGATTACATGCAATGTGCTAGGCTGTAAGGCCTTCCCAATTACGGCCAAATTCAAAGCAAGTAATAGTTCTACAAGATCCCTCAAGATCAAAATCAAACCCTAGCTAGTCTAGATCCACCCTTTGGTAGAAACTCCCAAGGAAGATCTCAACTTGTGCTCACAAGCCCACCAAGCAATCTCCTTATTTTCCAAGCCACAACTACTAGCTCTTCTCCAAATTTTCTCTTAAAGCTCCTCCTCCTTTCCATGATGGATGAATCATCACTAAAGACTTCCCCAAAACCCTTTCTTATACCAATCTAAGATGCAAGTTGGACTAGAACATAAATTAGATATAAATACATAAATTAAATGCCACAAGTTCGCTTGCAACAATAATTAAATGCCCAAAATCAATGTTTGAGTAAAATCATGATATCTTCTAGATTTGAATGAATTAGAATGCATTCTTTAAAATATAGTTATTAATATAGACCCTCTTTAGCCTTTGAAATTTTCATCCTCTAACTCATTGTGGAAAATTAGTTGTACAACCTACAACAGGCACCAAATTTTTAAGCAAGGCTAACCTCCTCCTAGACCATGCCGAGCAACCAAAGACCATGTTGAGTAACCAAAGACCATGGTGAGTCCCAAGACCATGAAAAGAAACCATAGACCATGTCAAGAAACTAAAGACTATGTCAATTTTGCAACCATAGACCATGTTGAGCAACCATAGACCATGCCGAGTTCCTAGACCATGCCAAGCAACCATAGACCATGTCGAGCTCCTAGTGTATGCCAAACACTAGTATCTACAAAGCTCCACAACACTTACCAAATTTCTCCAAACATGTAGGATTTCAAGAAAACTTAAGATGCTCCTACATCAAATTGGTTGTGGCATAGAAGAATATGTCATGTAAAATTTGATAATATGGTCAAGATAAGAAAATTGAGAAAAGTAAGGGGTATCCCTAGTTTCAAGAAACCAGATGCTGGATTATGCAAAAATTGTTAGATTTACAAAATGGGAAAGACTAGTTTTAAGAGAAAAAAATATCAATCTGAAGATGTCTTGGAAATTGTGCATATTGACTTCTGTGGACCTATTAGAATAGAAAGTTATAGTGGAGAAAAATTCTTTATTCTTTTTGTTGATGACTACTCTAGAATGATGACTGTTACTATTATGTATCTTAGAGAAAAGTTATAAGAATTTGCAAAATTCAAATGGTATCTAGCAAAAGTCGAAAAAGAAACAAGAAAAAGATTGAAATGCTTAAAATTAGACATAGGTGGTGAGTTCATTTCCAATTAATTCAATACTATAGATTCATCATGGATTTTGCAAGGACTTTGATGATTGAAAATAATGTTGCTATCAAATACTAGAAGAAAGCCATCAACACTGTAGTTCATACTTTGAATTGAGTACAGTTGAAGAAAGACTCACATAAAACTCCCTATGAATTATGGTATGGCTACAAACCCAATGTAAGTTATCTAAAAGTATTTGGCATTAAATGTTATATCTTGAAAGAGTCTAGAAAAGGCAAGTTTTATGTAAAAGGTGATGAAGGTATATTCTTAGGATACTCTTGCAAAAGTAAGGCATATAAATGTTTGAATTTGTCTACTCATAAAATCATAGAAAGTGCACATGTGAGAATCGATGAGTTTGCAGAAAAGACTGAAGAAGAAAGAAAAAGGGAACCAAAAGATTACAAAATATTTGTTTACTTTGAACCTGATACATTGCTAGACATATCTAATAATAAGGAAACTTCACCTCCTAAGTCTTCCATAGTTACCAAGCTGCAAGAAGTACAAATTGAGTCATAGGGACTCGAGTCACATTCTAAAGCTATCAAGTCAATGCCTACTAAGTCTGAATGACCTGAGCCTGAAGTTGAAATTCAAAATGAAGATAGTGCAGTTCATTCAAAAGGTAAAGAACCTATATTAGCCAAGTATGTCAAAAGACATCATGCACCTGATTAGACTATTGGAGATAAATTAGAAGGTACTATCACAAGAAGAAAATTAAAAGGTACAGGTTTACTTGTTGATTTTGAACCTATAAGTATTAAGGATGCTCTAGAAAATGAAAGTTGAATTGAGGTAATGAACAAAGAAATAGAATAGATAGAAAAGAACAAAACTTACTCTCTTGTTCCTAGGCCTAAAGATAAAAATGTGATTGAAACAAAATGGGTATTCAGAAATAAGCTGAATGAAGATGGACAAGTATCAAGAAAAAAAGTTAGATTAGTGTGTAAAGGCTATTCTCAAGAAGAAGGAATTGATTATGGTGAGACTTTTTCCCCTATTGCAAGATTAGAAAGTGTTAGGACCCTACTTGCATATGTAGCTCATAGAGGATACAAAGTATATCAAATGGATGTTAAATCTGCATTCTTGAATATAATTCTTGATGAAGAAGTCTACATTGAACAAACAGAAGGTTTTTTTGATCTTAACAAAAGGGACATGGTCTATAAATTACACAAAGAATCATATGGTCTCAAACAAGCTCCTAGAGCCTGGTATGAAAGACTACATAACTACTTGATACATAATGGTTTTCAAAGAACAAATGATAATAGTAGTCTGTACATCAAGGAAGGACTAGGTAACAAAATTGTGTTGGCAGAGATATTTGTGGATGATACTCTATTTATAAAAAATGATGACCTATGCAAAGCATTTTTAGAACAAATGAACAAAGAGTTTAAGATTTCCATGTTTGGTGAAATAAAATTCTTTGTTGGATTGCAGATACAACAGAACAAAAATGGTATCTATATCACACAATCCAAGTATGTAAAAGAGATACTCAAGAAGTTTGGTATGGAAGATTCTAAATTAGTTGGTACCCCTATGTGTATTGGACTCAAGCTTACCAAAGATGATGACTCCAAAGAAGTAGATCAGACCTTATACATATCAATGATTGGAAAATTATAGTATGTAGTTCACACAAGCCTTGATATTGCCTTAGCAATTAGGATAGTGGAAAGATTCTCAGCTAAAACTAGAGAAAATCACATGATGGAAATCAAAATAATTTTCAGATATCTAAAAGGTACTAAAGACTATCGTTTATAGTACAAAATTGGAGGAAACCTAGAACTAAAGGTATTTACTGATGCTGATTGGATAGGAAATCTTGATGACAAAAAAAGCACCAATGGTGGAGCTTTCTTTCTTGGTAAAAGGCTAGTATCTTGGACAAGCAATAAGAAAAAATATACATCTCAATCCATAGTAGAAGCAAGTTATGTAGCTATAGTAGTGAATTGTTCTAACATTGTCTAGTTCAAACAATTGCTGGAAGGAATGAAGGTTGAAATCAAAAAGCCAATAGTCATGTATTGTTATAACACCAACACAATTAACATATCAAAAAACTCAATGATGCATTCCAAAACAAATCACATTGCTATAAACTATCACTTTGTTAGAGAGTTGGTGTAGGACAAAGAAATTAGGTTGGAATATGTCTATACAAAAGAACAAATTGTAGACATATTCACCAAGCTATTACCTAAGGATGCATTCTTGTATCTAAGAGGTAAGCTAGGGATCATTCCCCTATCTAAAGCTCACTAAATAAAGTTTAGTGATGCATCAACAAGAACCAAGTTAAAGATCAATTAGTTGATGCAGTATAATCAAGAGAATATTGCATATGAACTAGTACTCAAGGTACATTGATACAAATTTGGCATGTATTGTCAAAAAGGGAGAAGTTTACTATCATATCTTTATCTTTCTAAAAATTTTTAGAGGGAGAAGTTTGAAAAGAAGTTATGCAAAGGAAGAATTCAACATAAAGAAGAAGTTCTTGTGTAAAATCAAAGAGGAAGAAACTATCTATCAAAGGGAGTCTTGTTCTCAAAATTTCATTGTGCTATGACATGTTGTGTTGCCATTAATGCCAAAGATGAAGATTGAGATAGAGATTGTTGGATACAATTGATTAATTATGTATTATCTTTGATGTTACACAAATTTCATATCATTTGAAAATCAATGCTTACTAAGCTCACTTGGTTAGTGAAGATAGTTTTCCTTGTCTACTGAGTGTTCACAGGTTTACTCTAAACAAATGACAGTATCTACTGAGATCACTCAGGCATCAAAGTAATTTAGGCAAAAAAGAGTGTTAACCAAGCTCACTTAGTTAACGAAGAGAAATTTGGATAGAGTTAGTATTCATTGAGTTCATTTGGTTGCCAAAGGATTTCTGCAAGTTCATAGCGTTAACTGAGCTTCTGTTGGCTAACATAGAGAATTGTTCCAAAGTTAGTTTCTACTGAGTAGGGTTGGCTTATGAAGAATTTTTCTTATTTTGGCATATGAAGCTTAATTACTTTATGTATTGATTCTAGCTAATTATGATGATGAATATTGGTTATTGTAATTTAAATTTGGGTTGACTTGACAATCTTGAAGGTATAAATAAAAAGGTCAAGTTGAGATTTCTAGAGTGTGTGCAAGTGTGATGATTGAATTGAAAAGAAAAGAGAGGGATCAAAATTTAAGGATAAGAAAGTAACCTTTTGGAGTAGAAAATTAATATTTGATCAGGAAGGATCAAGTTTAAGCAAAAAAGATATCTAGATTCAGCAATTCAATTGCATCACAATCAAGTCATTTCATTGTTACTCTCTAGCCATTGTCGTAGTGATCTAAAATCTCTTAACAAAGTTGGTTTAATAGCCAATTGTAAATCCTTTGACAAGGTGGCAATTCCATTGAATTGTTTTAAGACCTCTTACAAGGCCACTCCTAACAAGATGATTAAATCCCCTAAAAAGGTCACACCTAACAATGTGTTTTGTAACCTTTAACAAGGTTGGCTCCTAATAGGGCTCACTTCAAAAAAGTGAAAAATAGTAACTAGTTACATTGGTGGTTTTTTCCAAATTGGGTTTCCACATTAAATCCTAGTATCTCATGTGTTCATGTTATTTCTTTTATGCTTGCAAGTTAATTACTGATAATGTTTTAAGATCTACTAAAAGTAATTCACTCTGCATTTACTAAGTTACAAAAATTTCTATTTGTTTACTGAGCATCAATAGCAATCAATTTTCTCAATCTAAATTTTATTGTTGACATCTAAGGGATCTGAGATTTATTTTAGTAGTAACTAATTCACCCCCCCTCTCAGTTACTCTTTCTGCATTTCCAAAACTTCTCACACGTGTGACCTCTATCCTTGCACACTTACTAACGTCACCATTAGATTGTCTACTATCATAGTCTAATTGCTCTCATCTTAATTCTATCCTAGTTGAGAGATACAAGTCAATCATTTGAAACCACTTATTAGGTATTTTGTTTGTGTACTATCTTTTCTAAATCAAGCATATCTTCTACATATCTTTGACTCTGTGCATGCACACTTAGCCATGTCATAAGGATATAGTGTAGAATACATCCTTAACTATACTTGACCTAATCATCAATACACAATCTATATGACCTTATTCTCTTTTTGTTACTCTATCAGTATTCACAAAAAAATACTATGTTCACATCAATGAAAAACATAGTCATGAATGCAACAACTCAATCATAAATAGTCTATCCAATTCTTAGGATACTCTACCAAAGGAATACCATCAACATTCATGATAACAATCTCCCCCTTTGGCATTGATGGCAAGATAGAAAAAATATATATAAGTTCCAAGAATACCAATTCAAACTCTGTTGTTGTTGGTATTGTTCTCTCCTTTTCAAATCCTCTTTATCAATCAAATATGAAATCCATATCCTGTGAGTTTCCTCATACTTCCATGGATGGACATCAATTGTTCACAACTTCTTCCTCATTCAATGTTTCTCCCCTTTAATATCAATAAATATATGAACAATTCTTTGCAATACATACATCTCCTACAAACTACCATAAGATGTTATCATGTGTACGCTCTTTCCCCCATTGTGCTAGAGGGTGTTTTTCATGAATACTTCTCCCCCATTGACATTAATGACAAAGGATTCATTATGTAAATCATCTGTTCCAAGTCTTCAATCAACTCAAGTGTCCAAAGATAGTATTCTTAACTAACTACCAATAATCCTTGATGACTCTTCTCATTACAAATGATCCACCATTTAGGAAGCATCAATATTTAGTCCAGACAAATAATATTACTTTGTACCACTAGACTGATGCATTCTCCGCATCATCTACTCAGAAGTAGGCAGTGACATAACCCTAAGCATACCTCACAAATACTCAAACATATCTTTAGGCAAGGGCTTTCTAAAGATATTTGCAATCCACTCTTTTTTACTTACATACTCTAGTATGATCTCTTTCTCTGCAACTTTTTCTCTCAAAATATGATACTTAATAGATATATGCTTAGTCTTAGAATGAACTACAAGATTCTTAGATATACCCACTATACTTGTATTATCACAATGTATGATAACAAATTCTAAAAATTCTATTCCAACATCCTTTAGCATCTGCTTTATCCACATGATTTGATTGAAATTATTTGTTGTTGCTACACACTTTTCTTCTATTGTACTCTATGAAATTCAATCATTTTTCTTACTTAGCCAAGAAACCAATCTTCCTTCAAGAAAAAATGCTCCACCACTAGTGCTTTTTCTGCCATCCATATTGTTTGCCTAATCTACATCAGTATATGTGATGCAGGAGCATCCAGAGGTATAAGGGCAATCCTGTGTCACACAAAAAATGTACTTAGACTTAGTTTTTGTTTCATGTCTTTTCATTTTTGGATACCCATTTGGGTCAAATAAAGGTTCCAACTCTCACAGTTCAACTATCAGTGTGCTAGAAAATCCCAAAAAAATAGGAGCATGCAATTTGACCATCATTTTGGTGACCTAATTGTGAATTGTCAAGATGAATGTAATTGTGATTTAGAGCATTCCAAAAAAAGAATCAGGTCAAAAGGCCCCATGGTTTGAAAGTTATTGTAGTTTTTCGGGTTTTGGAGACCTCCTAAGAATGCTTCAAAGTAAGGTTAGGGGCATTAAATGACCTCTAAAAGGGCCAAAAAATGGGGGACAAGTGAAGCTTTTCCATAGGGCTATAGAGTGCTTCAAGAGCTTTCCAAAAATGTAAATGGTTCATCGATCGGAGCTACGGTTCAAAAGTTATGCCTCCCGAAAGTTTGGTTACCATTTCTAGATTCTTCTAGATTTGCACCGACTTCTAACGTAGCTTCTGGAACCTTCTATTTGGTCAGTGGATGCCTACTAGAACTTTCTAGAATGTACTCCTAGTCCTTAACCCTCTGGAGTCTATTTAAGGAGATTTTTGGCATTGTAAAAGGCAGTTCAGAGTGGAGTTTGAGAGGAGGTACTGAAAGGAGAAATTATCTCCAGATTTATGCTATTGTAAGCCCTTAGGGCATGTTTGAAGTTGATTTTCTCTATACTATTTGTACTAGCTTATTTTCTCAGTTAATATAATTTTCCCTTTTTTGTTGTGTCCATTCTATTCTTGGGTTGTGTCCCCATCAAGTGGTATCAGAGCTGGTTTTCCTGAGTGCGTAGACAGAGCGCTGATTGTGAGGCAGTTTACACCAGGACTGTGTGGTTGTGGGTTCGAGTTAGAAGATGCCTCCACAAAGAGAGCATGGTGGAAGGGCCAGAGCTATTAATCCTGAGGAGGTTAGAGCCCTCCAAAGGTAGGTACAGGCATTGCAAGAGGAGCTTCATAGAGGAGCAAATGTTGCCACAGGTGACGACAGTGAGGATGACAATGAAGAAGAAGTAATTGGACCAGAAGGGGAATTTGATAGGGAAGTTTTGAATCATGTAGAGGAAAGGATTTTTAGGGCCATTACTAAGTTTGGGAAAAGACCCACAATTGAAGTGGGTGTATTTTTAGGAAATTTGAAACCAGATGAGTTGATCGATTAGATCAATGAACTGGAAGAATACTTTGAGTATGAAGATATCAGGGACCTAGATAGGGTTAAGTTTGCAAAGGCCATGCCAAAATCTGGTGGCAAGAGGTCCAACTAGAAAGAAACATAAGAGGAAAGGAGAAGATCACAAGATGGGATCACATGGTGGACAAATTGAAGAAGCAGTTCATTCTTGTGGACTATGAGCTTGATTTGTTTAAGAAGATGCATGGGTTAAAGCAAGCAGGAAGATCAGTCCAAGAATATACAAAGGAATTTTACTAACTCTTGATTAGAGCGGGACATGCAGAAGCAAATAATGAGAAGGTTGCTTGTTATATCAATGGGTTGCAACCTAGCATCCAGGAGGAATTAAGTCTAGTAAGAATGACCAGCTTGCCCTATGAGTGAAGAGAATCTAAATAAAAGGTTTGAAGGAAGACAAAGAGGGCGCGGTAAAGGAGGAAGGGGAAGCGGTAGATCATCTGGAGGCCGCAATGAAACCCAAAAGAAAAATGAAGATGAAGGTACTAGCAGGAACCAAAGGAATGAGGGTTTCAACCGCTCCCATGACCAAGACTTTGGAAATCAGAGAGGAAGAGGTAGATAATGTGGACAAGGAAGAGGAGGCTTCTGTCGTACCTGTTTCCATTGCAATGAAGAAGGTCATCGTGCCTTTGAATTCCCTCAATGACAAGGAAGGATAGATAGGAGAGCTGAGGGCCAAGCTAGGGTTTCTCATTCGAATGAGGATGTACAATCATCACATTCAGAGGATGCAAAAAGAGGAGAGACCTTGGTAAATGAAAGAGTCCTACTAAGTGGTGAGATTGAACCAGGACAACGGAGGAGTTTGTTTCGTACCAGATGCAAGTGTGAGGATAAGTGTTGTGACATGATCATTGATGGTGGTAGCACTGATAACTTGGTATCAGAAGAGATGGTCTCTAAGCTGAAGCTCAAGAGGGAGAAACATCCCCAGCCCTATCGGATTGCTTGGGTAAAAGATGATCATAAGGTCCCGGTAAGTGAACAATGTTTAGTAAAATTCAAAATTGGGAGTTACCATGATGAAGTTCTCTGTGATGTTATTTTGATGGATGTTTGCCATCTATTGTTGGGTAGACCATGGTAGTTTGATAGACATGCAGTGCATGATGGACATGCAAACACATACTCTCTGACAAAGGATGGAGTTCGCCACAAATTGAAGCCCATGAAAAAGGAAGGTGAAAAGGTATGTAGCAGTGCTAGGATTTGTCTTGTTGATGGAAGAAATTTTTTAGATGGCATGAAACATCAACATATGTGCTATGCTTTGATTCCTAGGAAAGATAAAGAAGGTAGTAGTGAAATACCACTTGAAGTTTTAGCTTTACTAGGGGATTTTGGAGATATTATCTCTGATAATGTTCCAGATGGATTGCCACCAGTAAGGCAAATCGATCATCAGATAGATCTGATTCCAGGAGCTAGTTTTCCTAACAAGGTTGCTCACAGGATGACTCCTACTGAAACAAAGGAGCTAAATAGATAGGTTTAGGAGTTGTTGAGGAAGGGCTTGATTTGAGAGAGCCTGAGTCCATGTGTAGTACTTGTAGTACTTGCACCAAAGAAGGATGGAGAGTAGAGGATGTGTATAGATTCTCGAGCTATAAATAGGATAACCATCAAGTACCAGTTTCCTTTTCCAAGGATGGATGATATTATGGACTGCTTGAGTGGAGCTCAGTACTTCACAAAGATAGATCTAAAGAGTGGTTATCATCAGATACAGATTCGAGAAGGAGATGAGTGGAAAATAGCCTTCAAGACCAAGGAGGGTCTTTATGAGTGGTTAGTCATGCCCTTTGGATTGACGAATGCCCCAAGCACCTTCATGTAGCTCATGAATGAGGTACTTAAGAAGTTCTTGGCAAAATTTGTTATTGTCTATTTGGATGATATTTTAATTTTCAGCAAGATTTTGGAAGAACATTTACTGCATATTCGTAGTGTCCTTGAAAGACTAAGGGAAGAGAAACTATTAATTAATCTGAAGAAATGTATCTTTGCAAAAAGGGAGTTAGTCTATTTGGGGTTTTTTATATCACCTAAAGGTCTCAAAATGGATCCAGAGAAGGTAAAAGCCATCTTGGAATGGCCTACTCCAAGGTTTGCTACTGAGGTAAGATCATTTCATGGTTTGGTTAGTTTTTACAAGAAGTTTATTAAGAATTTCAGTGGCATATGTGCACCCCTAACTAATACAATAAGAGGGGATAGAAAAGAGTTCAAATGGACTGCAGTAGCTACAAGAAGTTTTGAATTGTTGAAGAAGAAGGTAATAGAACAGCCTGTGTTAGCACTTCCAGATTTTAGAAAGGTTTTCCAGGTGGACTGTGATGCTAGTGGCAGCACTATTGGGGCTGTATTAAGCCAAGAAGGTAAGCCTATTGCATATTTTAGTGAAAAACTGAATGATGCAAAGAAGAAGTATTTTGTTTATGATCAAAAGTTCTATGCAATAGTTCATGCCTTAAAGAAATGGAAGCATTATTTATTGCCAAATGATTATTTTTTGTATACTGATCATCAGCCATTACAGTACCTAAATAGCCAAGGTAAATTGAATCAAAGGCATATGAAGTGGGTAGAGTTCTTGCAGAGTTATACATTTGTGTTGAAGCATAGAAGTGAAAAATCTAATAGGGTTGCAGATGCACTAAGTAGGAGATAGTTGTTGCTTACAGTAATGCAGGTTGAAGTAGTTGGGTTTGATGAACTCAAGACTTTGTACCCTAAGGATCCTAATTTTGCTGAAGCCTGGAAAGCTTGTAAAGAACCTGTTGCTATAGATAGAACCGAGTGGTTAGACTATTTGATTCAAGATGGTATGTTGTTCAAAGGTAGTCAATTGTGCATTCCAAGGAGTTCCATGAGGGAAAATATAATTAAGGAGAAACATAGTGGAGGGATGGCAGGACATTTTGGTCGAGATAAGACCATTTCCATTCTTAGAGAACATTGTTTTTGGCCTCAAATTTCACAGGATGTGAAGAATTTTGTACAGAGTTGCCAAGTTTGTCAAGTTTCCAAGGGGTTTAGTCACAATATTGGCCTATATCAGCCATTGCCTGTTCCATCAAGGCCATGGGAGGACATAAGTATGGATTTTGTTCTTCAATTGCCAAGGACACAAAGGGGTAATGACTCAGTCTTTGTGGTGGTTGATAGGTTCTCCAAAATGGCACATTTCATTCCATGCTACAAAACTCATGATGCTGTCCATATTGCGGACTTGTTTTTCAAAGAGGTGGTAAGACTACATGGTCTTCCAAGGAGCATAGTTTCTGATAGAGATACTAAATTTGTGGGGTATTTCTGGAGGACATTGTGGAAAAAGTTAAGAACCGACTTGAAATTCAGTTCCACGCATCACCCACAAACTGATGGGCAAACAAAAGTGGTAAACAGAAGTCTGGGCAATTTGCTGAGATGTTTAGTTGGGGATAAACCCAAGGGATGGGATTTGATTCTACCACAAGCAGAGTTTGCTTAAAATAACTGTATAAATAGGAGTACTGGAAAATCACCATTTCAAATTGTATATGGGAATAGCCCAAGGACTACACCAGAATTGAGGATGATAGAACAAGGGGAGAGGACAAGTGCTGAAGCTGAGGAATTTTTTGAACATATTAAGCATCTACATGAGGAGGTTCAAGCACACATTACTAAGATGAATCAAGAGTATAAAGCTAGGGCCGATCAAAGGAGAAGACATAAGGAATTCCAAGTAGGGGATCTAGTCATGGTGCACTTACGAAAAGAAATATTTCCAGCCAGTACTTACAACAAGCTGAAGATGAAGAAATTTGGCCCCTGCAAAATTTTGAAGAAACATGACTTAGGAAATGCATATGAAGTGGAGCTGCCAAACTGTATTCACATTTCTCCCATTTTCAACATTGCAGATTTAACAGAGTATCATGATGATGGTGCAGATGAGGAGCTGGTGTTAGAGCCATGTCCAATTTCTGCTTCTAAGAAGGAGGAGATAGAAGACATTCTAGATCATCGTGTGGGTAGGAGTACCAGAAATAGGTAGTATGAAGAGTATTTGGTCAAATGGAAAGGACAACTGATCGAGGACTCAACTTGGATTTCAGCAGCTGAGGTTTCCCATTTGGGATTTCCTCTACCATTCATACAGTGACAGGGTCACTTTTCAATCTACCTTGGGTGTCTGATGTAGGAGCATCCAGAGGTATAAGGGCAATCCTGTGTCACCCAAAAAATGTACTTAGACTTAGTTTTTGTTTCATGTCTTTTCATTTTTGGATACCCATTTGGGTCAAATAAAGGTTCCAACTCTCACAGTTCAACTATCAGTGTGCTAGAAAATCTTGAAAAAATAGGAGCATGCAATTTGGCCATCATTTTGGTGACCTAGAAGGTGTGAATTGGCTAGGTGAATGTAATTGTGATTTAGAGCATTCTAGAAAAAGAATCAGGTCAAAAGGCCCCACGGTTTGAAAGTTATTGCAGTTTTTCAAGTTTTGGAGACCTCCTAAGAATGCTTCAAAGTTAGGTTAGGGTCATTAAATGACCTTTAAAAGGGCCAAAAAATGGGGGACACACGAAGCTTTTCCGTAGGGCTATAGAGCACTTTGAGAGCTTTCTAAAAATGTAAACGGTTCGTCGATTGGAGCTACGGTTCAAAAGTTATGCCTCCTGGAAGTTCGGTTACCATTTCTGGATTCTTCTAGATTTGCACCAACTTCTAACGTAGCTTCTGGAACCTTCTATTTGGTCAGTGGATGCCTACTAGCACTTTATAGAATGTACTCCTAGTCCTTAACCCTCCAGGGTCTATTTAAGGAGATTTTTGGCATTGTAAAAGGCAGTTCAGAGTGGAGTTTGAGAGGAGGTACTGAAAGGAGAAATTATCTCCAAATTTATGCTATTGTAAGCCCTTAGGGCATGTTTGAAGTTGATTTTCTCTGTACTATTTGTACTAGCTTATTTTCTTAGTTAATATAATTTCCCCTTTTCTATTGTGTCCAATTTGTTCTTGGGTTGTGTCCCCATCAATATGCACTCAAGTTAAAATGACTTAATCTATCATAACATAGTCCAAAATCAAATGTACCCTTTAAATATATGAATATCCTCTTTACTACTGCATTATGTGAGTCCTTAGGATCATATTGAAATATTTCTACTATCTGAACTATATTTTCTAAATTTGGTCTAGTGTGAGTCAGATATTGCAAATCTCCAATCATAGATCTATACTTCTACTCAATTGTAGGTGTCTCATCTTTGATAGATAACTTGTGACCAATTATCATAGGTGTACCAACAAGCTTACAATTTTCCAAGACAAGTATTTCAACAATTCTTTCAAATACTTATCTTGTGATAAGAAAATACCATCACTATTTTGTACACTTTGTAAACCTAGGAAAAATTTCATCTCACCAATCATACTCATCTCAAACTCATTCTTCATCTCATCATTTAGAAAACTTATCACTTGCTTCATCATTAGCTCCAAAGACTATATCATCAACAAATATTACAATGATCAATAATCCATTCTTAATTTCTTTCAAATATAGGTTACTATCTGTCATACACTTAGCAAATCCCAATTTTGCCAATATTTATCTAATCTTGCATACCAAATTAATCTAGGTGCTTTCTTTAGACCATATAGACATTTCTTCAATCTATATACCATGTTTTTTTTCTTTTTTCAAAGGAAATCCTTTAGGCTACTCAATGTAGACTTCTTCTTTAAGTTCTCCATTCATAAATGTTGACTTTACATCCATCTGATACACTTTAAACTTCTTACTTTCTACATAAGCAAAGAACATTCTTACTGCTTCAAGTCTAGCAACAAGGGCACATGTTTCCTCATAATCAATGCCTTCTTGATGTGAATATCTTTTGCATGCCAATATTTCTTTATTCTTCACAACCTCACCTAGTTCATCCATCTTATTTTAGAATACCCATTTAGTTCCTATAACATTGTTGTCTTTAGCTCTAGGAACCAATTCCCATGTCCCAGTCTTTACAATCTAGTTTGAATTCTCCCTTCATTTCTTAAATCCAATTATCATCCTCCCATGCCCCTTCTGCACTCTTTGGTTCAACTTGAGAAATCAAACATAATTCCTCATGTACTTTGTTTCTTTTCATCACTCCTTTGTCTTTACTTCCAATAATTTGATCAATAGGGTGATTCTTTGTCAAATCCCTATTTGGTGTAGGAGTTGCTACTTTAATTGTTACTTTTTCTCTTGGTTTTAATCTCTATTCATCTCTTTGTTCAAAATTTTTAACACCATTATGTAGATCATTGTTAGTCTCAAAGAAAAATTCAATATTCCCTCTAACATGTTTAGGATTATCTTCTTCTTTATAAGAAATATAATTGATCATTCTCTCTTTAACTCAAAACTTTTCATCCACTTTCACATTTCCAAACTCCAAAATTTTCTTAGTTCTCTGATTAAAACATCGACAAGATTTTCATTTCAATGAATAACCAAGGAATACATCTTCATAATTTATTGCATTAAACTTGCCAATATCACCATCTTTCTTTATGTAACACTTACTTCCAAAAAATATGAAATATTTTACTTAAGGTGCATATCCAAATCATAATTCATAGGAAGTCTTATTTGTACCTTTTTTGATCTGCACTCTATTCATGGTGTATACTACTATGTTGACGACTTCTCCCTAAATTTTTTTGGATACATCATTTCTCTTACTAATTCTATTACATACCTATTTCTTCTTTCAGAAATCCCATTTTTCTTAGGAGTCTTAGGTGTTGATAGTTGTTTCTTGATACCATTTTCTTCACAAAATATTTTAAATTCTCTAGAAGTAAATTCTCCACCTTTATTTGATCTCAAAAATTTTATCCTTAAACCAAATTCATTTTCAACTCTATTCTTGAATAAGTTGAAGTTTTCAAATGCCTCATACTTTTCTTTAAGAAATGTTACCCACATCATTCTAGTGAAATCATTAAAAAAATCATAAAGTACCTTTCACCATAGAATCCTCTTGTTTTGGTAGGACCAATGAAATTTGTATGAACAATCTCCAATTTCGTTGTCATGTTAGTGAACTTCTTGCTAGGAAAAGAAACCTTCTTCTTCTTAGCCATAACACATTATTTGCAAACAATATTAATAGGCTTCATGATTCTAGGTAGATCTTTGACAAAAAATGTACTACTAGCCTTCACAATGTTATCAAAGTTAATATGAAAAAATATTCTATTCCATAGCCAACTATTATCCACCTTTTCAACTAAACAAGTCATCTTTGCAGGGTTCAATTGAAATACATTACCCATGGATCTTGTACCGATTCCAATCAACTTACCATCTTTGTCTTTGATAATTTATTTCTTCTCTGTGAATTGCAACTGATAACCTCTATCAACCAATTATCCAAAACTCAATAGGTTATTCTTTAATCCATCATCAGTGTTAGTCTTTTCATCAAGAGTAATAGATCCTATTCCCTTGATATGACAAGGTTGCATTATTACCAACTCTAACAATTCCTCGATCATGATTACTAAACTTAAAAAAATTATTCATCTCTTGAGTCATATGATGTGAGCATTAGCTATCTATAATCCAATTAGATTTCTTTTTAACTTACAAAACTAGAGCTTTTTCTTCTCTATTTTTTTTCACGATTCCTTTCTTTTATAGCCACAAATCCTGATTCATCATGACTTTCACTTTGAACTCTTTCTTTAGACTCATCATATTCATTTGCATATAGAAAATCTCTAGGTCTTCTAGATTTGAAATATTTCTTATACTTTTTCTATCCTTAAAGACACTTAGAAGCATAATGACCAAATTCATTGCAAGTCCAACATTTAAAAATTCTCTTACCATCTAGTTCTCTTCTTACAAGCAGGGCTATTCCTTCTTTAATTCTTCTATCTTCTTTAGATCTAGATCTATTGATGCTAGCATGGTCTCCACTAGTGCTTGTACTTCTTGATAAAGAAGGACAAATATGTTAAAAATAGGGAATACTAAGAGGGGTATAGGGGGGTGAATCATTATTCTACAGACTTTAGCCCAAAATTGGATATTATTAATTGCCTTATAACTTGCATATTAAAGTACTAACAATGCTAAATAGTAAGCATAACCATGCAATAAGAGAACTTGTAACACCATATTTTGTTAACTAGGGAAACCCTAGATGTAGGAAAACCTCAATGGGGATCGTACCCACAAAATGATCCACCAATCAAAAGTATTTGGTTAAATATATTAACCTTTTTAGGAGTATATTACATACATATAGTGTCTCAGTCCTTGTTAGAGGACTTAGACCTTGTTAGAAACCTCAACCTTGTTAGAAGTTAGTAAATATACATATAGAGAATGATGTACAAGCTGAGCCCACTGCCTAAACATGTAATTATTGAGTTGTCACTTTGCACGATGCTTAATGATAGGAATCCTTTCAAACTCCTCTCTTAAAAATCTAATCTAGGATTGACTCCAAGGATCTGAGTGATCTTGCAACCTACTAGAATCTGCTCAATTGAAGATAAATGTGTATGCTCACAAGGAGTCCTTTTCTAGGTCCAACTAATTTTCAATAAGATGTTGATCTGTTATTTTGAAATTCTCAAGTTTTTGGAAGATCAGAAAAATTTTCATTTGAAACTGTCAGAAGGTGCATAGGTGCACTATTTTTGAGAAAGTGTATTCTATATAGGTGTACTTTTTCTAGAATTGATGCAAGCTAGAAGATCTTGATCCAAAATCTTCATTTCAGTGAGGTTTAAGATCTTCAGATAGTGAGCCTGAGTTCTTAGAACTTAGTCATTTTCGTAAGCCTCATAGTGACAAAGGATTTCCCAAGATTCTACCACTTCCATTCCAAATTTCATCATCTTCAGTTCCACCTCTGAACCAACCTCCACCCATTGTTCCACCAAATCCTCCACCGATGGCATTCTTTGCGAATGTAGTAGATTCAACAATTAACTTGCAAGGTGCACTTAATGACCTGCCCAAGAATCCTGAGAAATTTTGCCCAAGTTTTATCTATGGAGAAAAATGAGTAATTGAGGACCATGTCAATTATTTTAAAGAAATATGCAATCAAAAGAAAGTTCAACCAGAGAATGTGGTTTTCTATTCATTTTGATACTCATTGGGAGAAGTTGAATTTAACTAGTACATGAATTTTCCACTAGGATGTATCTAGAATTGGGCAACCTAAGAAAAATTATTCCTTGAATAATTCAAAACATTCATCAACTTGGTTGTGATGCATCATTAGTTCATATCAATCAAAAAGGATCCAAAGGATACTATTTCATGTTTCAATCATCACTTTCATATGGCTTTCTGCAAGTTGGAAACACCCTATACTATACCAGTTGAAGTGGTAATTCAAATTTATGTTAATGCTATAGACCATCTCATGGCTATCTTTCTATGAAGGACACCTATTGCAATCATTGACACACCAAAAAAGGTCTTCAAAAAAGTAATTACTTTTACTAAGTAAGCTAATCCTAATGGAGGAGGAATGATGGTTCCAACTCAAGTGACTATAATGATACCAACATATCCTGCTGGAACACCATAGACCTAGTCAATTCATCCTAATAAATCTAGTCCCATTACAAAAGACACTAGCTATATGGGTTACATTGATAACCTATCTAGGATATGAACCTCCAAAAGCTCCTTTATTTGTGAATAAGGCAAAAACTTTCATTGAACAAGAAAGCAACATCACATTTGAGATTGGTCAAATGAGGAAAGCGATGTCTCATATTACCAACAAATTAACTCATTTGAGGTTGTTGCAATGGTAAAAGAACAACTTTTAGAGATCGAATGTAGCCCCTTACAACAACTATGGTCAAAATTAAAAAATGAATTTCAATAGAAATAACGATGTGAGAAATAACAATGCAGGGAATAACTACAATCCCCTAGATTGCAACAATGACTTACAAAGGAAAAATAAATAATGAAATACTCATCCTAAAAATGGAAGAATCCCTACTATTAATGATAACAATGTTCAGTATGTGGACATCAACCCGTATGACAATAACCAAAATATACCTAACTATGGCAGCTCATATTTCAATGGAAATGAAGAGATGAACTAGAATTCACAAGGCAATAATGGCAAGTCTTCTATGTAGTACAGTTCTATTGTGTTAGAATCTTATGATTCTCTAAAAAATCCTCAAATGGAGATACCAACTAGTGAAGAATTCACTTTTCCATTTAGTCAAGAATCAGATCCTCAACTAGAGGAGATGTTAACTTTTCAAAATGATAATTAGAATACTTTCAATTTGCATAACTAAAGGGAACCTATGACTAATGGGATTCCTCCTACCTTGCATCCAACACCTCCTAATTAAAGAGCTAATAATAATCTAGTACCTACCAGAGCACCCTATGTTGGGAAAAAAAATCAAAATCAAGGGAACGTTTCTACAATCCTGAAGAATCCTATATGGGAAAATGAAAAGTACAATACAATGGAAGATCTAAAGAGAACCAAGGCTAATATGTCCATGTTTGATATGCTAAAAAATTGTCCTGATCAAAGGGAATTAGTGCTAAGGAATCTTGATCATGAAAAGGCAATGCCAAATGCAAACACAATCCCTCAAAAGATGGCATCACAACAAGTCAATACTTCTGAGGCAATACCTACCATGTATAAAGACAAGGCTGAAGTGCCTCTTTTCTTGCTTAGTCTCAAAAAATTTAGAAATAATTTGCACAATTGTCTTATAGATTCAGGAGCTTCTTGCAACATCATGCCGCTTTCAATAGCTCAAAGGTTGGGAATCACTTGTCAACCCTCAAATTGGATAGTGATACTACTCGACATGACAAAAGTAAAAGTTATCAAGGTATTGAAAGATGTCAAAATACAGTTGACTATAGACCCATGAATTCAAGACATTATAGACATACATGTGGCTGAAATACCTAAAAGTTATAGATTATTGCTAAGAAGAGAATGGACAAAGTTCTTGAGAGGATGGTTTTGAACTAATTTTACTCAATCATGGCTACCTTAAAAAGGACTGAATAATCAGATCAAGATTGATGCTGAGCCAAAGTTGAAGATATTGATCATATAATACAATGTACCAAAAAAAGGTAGCATTTTCCCAAGTTGAGCTAGGCTCCTACAAAGTGATGTCTCTTGACATATATGTAGCCAAGAAACCTGATAATTTGAATAAAAAATCTATGATCCCTACTTCAAAAGAAGAACTCATCACTTAGTTTGTAGATAGTATGGTTATTAACTTACAATTCTTAGGAGAGGAAATAAACACAAATATTTTTTTTCTTCCAAGATTCTATAGGTTACACAAAGTTACTCATTTGGAATTTGAATGCTCACATTGTCAGGAAGTAGTCAGTAGGGTACTCACTCAGGTAATGAAATTAAAAATATGACCATATACCAAATGAGGTACAAAAAGAAAGTTCAAGTTCTACAAGAATATCTGAATTGGTTAAGGTTTATAAAGAAGAAAAAGAAGATTCCAATGTATCATATAGTAACACTTCTTTAGAGGGTGGGGGTTTATCCAATCCTTCAACAAGGATGATCAAAGTCCAGAGGAGAAGATGTTTTGTAGAAGGCCAAGGTTGGACCTCAGTGGTCATTCATCTAAAACCCTAGATTGATAAGATCACTAAATTGATGGGGGATATTTAGACTCAACAAGAGAAAAAAATGACCCTTGTATCAAAGATAAATTCTAGTGACTCACCAAGTCCACCATGTGAAAGATTGCAATGGGTCCCAAAGAAATAATATTTTAAAACTCAAGTCAAGGAAAAGATATGTACAAACAAATATAAGATCAAAAAGCCCAAAGAATAACCAATCTAGATGCTCAAGTTTGATGGCTCTAAATGTAAATTAGGAGCTAGCACAGGTACTGAGCTAATTAATCTCAAAGGTAGGTCTTTTTATGTAGCATATTGCTTACAAGTTAGATGTACCAGCAATGTTGCAGAGTAAGAAGCCTGATTCATGTACTGCTCTTCGCATTGGAGAAAGACATCAAAGCTCTGACTCTTAGTTAGTCATTAGAGAGGTGAAATCAATCTACTCATACAATGATAGGAGACTACTTGCATACTAAAAAAGAGTTTGGGACTTGTTGGAATATTTTGAGGCCTTAAACATAATGTCCATCCCAAGGAAAAAGAACATGGTATTTGATGCTCTTTCCATTTCAGCGAGTGCATTGCAACCCATTGAAAGGACAAAGATAAGGAGATTTTCAATTGAATTGGTTGCTGCCCCATCTATTCTAGATAACATTATGAACTTCCAACTCTTCCAAGATGACTAACATATTCTCAAGTTTATCATGTGCAATGATATTTTCAAGGGACAAGATATTGATGATACCCCCAATGATACGCTTAAAGATGATGAGCTAGAGGGTGATGATGGGATTATAAATTTGAAGACTAGTACTATTCCTAAGGGGATGGTAGAGTTAGAATGTATCTTTGAGTGAGATGAATCAACGCATAGTAAAAGAAATGTTGGAGAAAAAGAGGTTGAAGAATGTGATTCATATAATCTAGGCACAAAAGAAGATCCAAAGATGGTGAAAATAAAAAAATCTTGTAAACCTAAAGAATGAGAAAGTATGATTTAATTTCTTATAGAGTACAAAGATGTCACAGCATGTAGTTATGAAGAACTCAAGACCTACTATCCTAAGATCATCACTCATGAAATTCTATTGAAACCTAATGCCAAACCCTTTTGTCAGACACAAAGACAAGTTAATCCCATAATTGAGGATTTGAGAATGAAAGAATTACAAAAGTTACTTGATGCTAAAATTATCTTCCCGATCTGACATTGTATATGGGTTGCTAACTTGGTCATAGTAAGGAAAAAGACTAGAGAAATTTTCCTCTATGTAGATTTTCAAAATTTAAACTTAGCTTCCCAGAAGGATAATTACTTGTTGCCCTCACTCGATGAAGTGTTACAAATCATGAATGAGTCTAAATAATGTCTTTTCTATACAAATATTCTAGATACAATCAATTAATGGTAGATGAAGAAGATAGGTTGAAGACTGAATTTACAACAAAATGGGGAATATTTACATACCAAAGGATGCCTTTTGCGTAGATCAATGTAAGAGCCACATCTCGAAGAGCAATAGATGAAGCATTTAGAGGGTTGATAAACAAGTATGTATTCATCTACATGGATGACCTTACTATCTTTTCTAAAGATAGGAGTACTCATATTGTAGACTTGAAACAAGTGTTCAACCGATGTTGAAGGTATGGTATATCACTGAATCCCAAAATGTGTTCATTCAAGGTCACCAAGGAAAGCTCCTCAACCATATTATTTTTTAAGTTGGGATATCTATTGATCCTAAAAGGATAGAGGCCATTCTTAATCTATCACCTTCTCATAGTTATAAAAAGTTGAAATCTTTCTTTGATAAAATCAATTACATACGTAAGTTCATTAGTGGATTTACTGAGATAGTACATCCCCTTAATGATTTACTCAAGGAAGGAGAAAAGATTGAATGGGTTCCTAAAATAAAGAAATCTTTTCAAGACATCAAAGTAGCAATCTCCACAACCCCAGTTCATGTAAGTCTAGATTACAATTTAACATTTAAAATCTATTCATTTTCTTTAGAACATTCATGCGAAAAGATTCTTAGTAAAAAGAAAGACAAAAGAGGATGAGAGAACTATTGCATTCATGAGTTTCCCACTCAAGAATGGTGAGTTGAACTATTATAATCTTGATAAACAATATTTTACGTTAATAAAAGAAGATAAGAAATTTTTCCATTATATACTCAGGAGCAAGATATATGCAATTGTGTATGACCCTATAGTTAAGACATTGTTGATGTAGAATGAATTAGGTGAGAGATGAGGAAAGTGGGTGGCTATATTGCAAGATTTTGATTTGGAGATTCAACTAATGAAGTTGGTAAGAGGACAAGGATTAATCAAGATGATAGCTAATAATGAGACCGGTAATGATAAAAAAATCAAATGTTATGATAAAATTAGCACTAATAATCAACAAAGGATCACAATGTCTAAAGTGGATGTTGATCAAGGTATAATCAGTGATGTTTGGCATCAAGATATTTTTACTAGATTTTGCAAATTCGATACCCCAATGGGATGAATAGTTCCCAGTGCAAAGGACTCAAGATGAAATGTGAATCCTATATGTTGCAAGATGTAAAACTTTATAAAAGGAACTACGAGGGAATTTATTTGAAATGCTTGGGATATGAAGAAGTGAAAGAATTTTTGGAATAGTTTCATGATAGATATGGCACATGACATGGATCAATAGAAGTTACAACACATGATTTTGAGATCCAGTTAGTTTTGGCCTATCATCTTTAAGGATGCATTTCAACATGTACGTTCTTGCCATATATTTTTTAGACAAATGCCAATAAAGAGAGGCAACTAGTTATGCGACTACAAAAAATGTTCAAGGTACACCCTTTTTCTAAGTAGGGGCTCGACTTTATTGGTCCAGTAAACCCATCATCATCTATAGGGAATACATTTATCCTCACAACTATAGACTATTTCACATGCTAGACAAAATCTGAAACTTTTTGAAATTGCATGAGAAAGTGTTAGAAACAATAGTCCACCAAGATATAAATGAGAGGTGGGGGGGTGAATCTATTATCCAATAATTAAAACACTTATCTTCATTCAAAAAACTTAACCAATCAACCAAAGTAAACAACAACTATACAAAGATGTACATAGACAATTAGACTAGATATGTTGACTAGGGAAACCCTTGATCAGATGGAAAACCCCAATGGGAATGATGTCCACAAAATGATATACTAATATAAATATTCCTTGTTAGAGGATAGACCCTATTATGAGTCTATTACAATATTTCTAGTACAATGAGTCCCTATTAGGACACTTTGACTCCCTATTAGGAGTTGTGGTAAAATGTATGCAAGAAGATCCCACTGCCCAAACATCCAATTTCAAATACAAGAAGAGCTCACCAATCAAAAAAGTAATTTACTAGTATCTTCTTCTTTGATTTGTCCTTTCCTCTATCCTGTCAACTAGACCAATCACTATCAGACCTTGTAGACTAGGTCACAAACCTTAGATCCAACTACCAAACCTTAGATCACTCAAAAAAACCTCAGTAATGAAGTTTCCTTCATTTTCACACTATTCTTATCAACTTTGTATTTCATACCCTCTACTACTTTTGAACATTCACATTCACATATATATATATATGTCTCATGATAAAGGAAAATTTCCTTCCTTTATACTGAGTCCATATAACAATTCCTAAATTATTTGTTAGTCCCTCTCAATTAATTATCATAGGACCTCACTAATAACACGTTATGCTTAGTGATAACTTTTTCTACACATAATATTATGATGAGAAAGCTTAGCCATGTCATCCTTAACATGTCTTCTTCATGTCCTCAACCTCAATCCTCAAGATATCAACTCTGCTAAGAGATATAACACGTTTAGCAGAACATACCTTTATAAACTCTATCTTAGAACATACATCACCAAAACTTACATAACTTCTTCTAGACTTGTCATTTCTACTTCTAACATTAATTTCATATACTAGATACTCAAAAGTATCGACCATACCAACTTAATCTTTCCACTATTCTTCTGCCAAATACCATAGAATACATCAAACATGCTATGATGACATCAATGAAAAACTTAGTCATGAATGTAACATATCATCATCAAACCAATCTTCCAAAAATCTCCCTCTTTAGCATTAATGGAAACATAGATGAAAAACATCTAGTTCCAAGAATACCAACAAAAGATAAACAATCTTCAAATCCTCTTCATCAATCATACTCCCTCATTGATATACCTCAATGCACTCTATACCAAACTATTATTACAAATACTATGCTTATGTCGAACATATTCCTACAATAGTTCTCCCTTATTGCAATACTTCTCCCCATAGTATAATTATTTTCATGCCACAATTCTCCCCCATTGACATCAATGTCAAAGGTTTCTGCAACCAACATCTCTGCATCAAACTTTGCAACAACTAATACTTACTCAACTCAAGTGTCAAAAGACACTGTTCAAAACATTGACAACATCAATAAGAGTCTTGAATGACTCTATCCATCATAGATACTCCCTCATATAGGAAGCATTAGCATCTAGTCTAGAAAAACAATGGTGCTCCATTACCTTGGATTGATGCACTCTTGCATTTTCCACTCTGATTTAGGACAGGGCATAACCCCAAGCATACCTCACAAATACTTTAAAGTCTCTTTGAGAAGAGGTTTATTGAATATATCTACAATTTTCTGTTTTGTGCTCACATACTCCAATCTGATTTCATTTTTTGCAACTTTTTCTCTCAACATATGATACTTAATAGAAATGTGCTTAGTCCTTGAATGCAATACTATATTCTTAGACATATTTTTTGTGCTTGTGTTGTCACAATGTATAACAACAGGTTCACTAATTTCTATCCATATATCCTTCAGCATCTGCTTCATCCAAATTACTTGATTGTAATTATTTACTGTTGCAACATACTCTACTTCTGATGTACTTTGAAATGTACAATCCTACTTCTTGTTGAACCAAGAAACTAGTCTTCCTCCAAGAAAGAAAGCTCCTCCACTAGTGCTCTTTCTATCATCCACATTACCTACCCAAGCTGCATCAGTATAAGTACATAGAGTAAAATCATTAGATCTGTTATACTATAATCCAAATTTTGAAGTTCCTTTTAGATATCTAAATATCCTTTTCACTACTTCATAATGTGCTTCTCTTGGACCAGCCTCAAATCTTACAACAAGTTCAACTAAATTTTCTATATCCAACCTTGCATGAGTTAGATATTACAAACCTCTGATCATAGATCTGTACTTCTTCTACTCAAAAGTAGGTGTCTCATCTTTAGTAGATAACTTGTGTCTAGTTACCATAGGTGTTCCAATAGGTTTACATGTTTCCAAACCAAACCTTTTTAGCAAATCGTTCAAGTACTTAGTCTGAGAAATAAAGATTCCATCATTATTTTGTACTATCTGCAATCCTAGGAAATATTTCATATCTCCTATCATACTCATTTCAAATTATTTCTTCATTTTTTTTGCAAAATTCTTACTTTCTTCATCATTTCCTCCAAATATGATATCATCAAAAAATATCACCAAAATCATCAAACCATCATCAATTTCTTTCAAATATAGATTACTATCTGCCATACCTTTGCTATATCCAAGTTTTGTCAAATGTTTGTCCAACCTTGCATACAAGGTTTTGGGTGCTTGCTTCAATCCATATAATGCTTTCCTTAGTCTTCATACTATGTCCTTGTCATTTATCAAGGGACTTCCTTCAGGATGCTTAATGTATACTTCTTCAAGTTCTCCATTTAGAAATGCTAACTTGATATCCATCTCATATACTCTGAATTTCTTATGTGCTACATAGGCTAAGAATAATCTTACTACTTCTATTCTAGCCAATGAAGGATAAGTTTCCTCATAGTTTATTCCTTCTTGTGGTGAGTAACATTTACATACCAATCTTGCTTTATTTCTTACAACTTCACCTTGTTCATTCATCCTGTTCCTAAATACCCATTTAGTTCCCATCACATTCTTATCTGTTAGTCTGGGAACCAATTCCCGTGTCTCATTCTTTACTATCTGATCCAATTCCTCTTTCATAGCTTGATTCTAGTAATCATCTTTACATGCCTCATTTACATTCCTTGGTTTAACTTGAGATATCAAGCATAGTTCTTCATTAACTTTGCTTCTTGTCATCACACCTTTGCCTTTGTTTCCAATGATCTATTTAGATGGGTGATCCTTTATTATGTTCTTTCCTAATGTAGTTATTATCTCAACTCTCAGCTCTACTAAAGGTTATAAGCTTTGTTCCTAACTTTGCTCTCTTTCATTCTACAAATCATTGTTAGTCTCAAGAAATACCTCATCATTCCTTTGCTTAGTAACAACAACATCATCATCTAAATTGTAATCAACCATTATCTCTTGTACTCTGAGCTTCTCATCAATTCTCACATTAGCACTTTCCATGATAGTCTTAGTTCACTGATTATAACATCTATAATCTTTTCTTTTCAATGAATAACCAAGAAACATACCTTCATCACTTCTAGCATCAAACTTATCAATTTCATTATCTCTCTTAATGTAACACTTACTTCCAAATATTCTAAAGTACTTAACTGTAGGTGAGTGACCAAACCACAGTTCTTGTTTGTATCCTTCCTAACTTGAGCTCTATTCATAGTGTAGACCATTGTATTCACTGCTTCTCTCAAAAATGTCTTAGATACATCATTTTATGCTAACATAACTCTAGCAAACTTTGTTATAGACTTGTTCCTTCTCTCTACAATTCAATTTTATTCAGGGGTTCTTGGAGCTGATAGCTATCTCTTAATCCCATTTTCCTCACAAAACATGTTAAACTTATTTGAAGTAAATTCTCCTCCTCTATTTGATCTTAAACTTTTAATCTTTACACCAAATTCATTCTCAACTCTATTCTTAAATATCTTAAAATTGTCAAATGCCTCAGATTTATCTTTAAGAAATGCAATCTACATCATTCCAGAAAAATCATCAACAAGAATCATAAAATACCTTTCACAATAGAATCTTGTAGTCTTTATAGGACTGTTAAGATTTGTATGTACAATCTCCAACTTCACTATAGTAGTAAACTTCTTACCAAGAAAAGAAGTTCTATTATGCTTTTCCAAAACACAATCCTTGCAAATCTCTAACAAAAAACATTTTACTAGTCCTCAAAATACTATCAAAGTTTGTATGATAGAATATCTTATGCCATAACCAATTTTCATCTACCTTTGCAATCAAACATGTCATTTCAGTAAGATTTAATTGAAATACATTACTTCTAGATCTAGTTCCTATTCCAATTACCTTTCCATCTTTATCTCTGATCATGCATGTCTTTTCTGTGAACTACAACTGATAACCTTTGTCTACTAGTTGTCCAACACTCAAAAGATTGTGCTTTAAACCATCAACATAGTATACATCCTTAATAGTAGTTTTACCGTCAAGAGTTATAGATCCAATACCTTTTACTTGGCATGTTGCATTATTTTCCACTCTGACAATTCCTCCATCTTGACTTTTGAAGTCAACAAACTTGTTCATATCACCAGTCATATGATGGGAACAACCACTATCAATTATCCAATAATATTTCTTCTCAACATGTGATACCAAAGCTACCTTCTCTAGAATTTCCTCTTTAATTACCACAAATCCAATTTGATCATCACTAGCACTTAATGCTTGATCATTAGAATCATTATCTTCATTTGCATACAAACGATCTCTATCTTTTCTAGGCTTATGACTTCCCTTATACATTTTCTCCCTTTTAGGAAGCTTAGATGCATAGTGACCATATTCATCACAAGTCCAACACTTAAAGATTTTTTTACCTCCCTTTTCTCTTCTTAGTAGAAGGGCTACTACTTCATCAATATTTTTGTCCTCTTCAGATTTGTTGCTGCTAGAAAAATCTCCTCTAGCACTTGTGCTCCTTGATAGATTAGGTCAAATTTTCAAGGCACTAAAAGCTATCTTTGTTTTGGTTAATTCTCCAAACTATTTAAGTTCATTCTCAACTGCTTCAAGTCTTCCAAGTAATGTTTCCTTTGTGAAATCCTTGGTACAAGATATCAACAATTTTATCATGGTTGAATTGCTGGCTTGAATAGTGGTGTTAGAGTCTTCAATATCTTCCATATAACCTCATCATCTTCTTTGTTTCCTCCTTGAGCTTTAATATTTGCAGTAATTTCTAATATCTTGCCTATATATGTTCTTACAAATTCATCTTCCATCATCTTAGCATCTTGAAATGCACAAATCCAACTTTTTAGCCTCAACTTCTTGAATGTGCATTATCTTCAAAACTATTTTCCAAATATTTCCAAATCAAATGTGAACTAGGAAGTGATTTTACCTTATTGTACTCAATTTTAGGAAGTGCAATCAATAGTGCTTCTTTAGCCCTCATGTCACACATGAAAAGATTTCTTTCTACCTAGGTGTAAGTTTCCAAATCCTTTTCTTCAATGATTTTCTTCACTAATTTTGTCAAGATCCAATATCCCATACCCATACACAACAAATGTGTCTTCATCTTTTCCTTCTAGCTATCATAGTTTGTTCCATCAAACTTCAGACTATCTTTCTTGAACATGTTCACCATGGATCTCCCAAAGTTGTTAAACTTTTTCTTCAAGCACCTGATGCTCTGATACCAATTGTTAGAAACAATAGTCCACCAAGATAACTATGAGGGGGGAGGGGGGTGAATCAGCTATCCAATAATTAAAACACTTATATTCATTAAACAAACTTAACCATTCAACCAAAGTAGACAACAACCATACAAAGATGAACATAGACAATTACACCAAATATATTGATTAGGGAAACCCTTCATTAGAGGGAAAACCTTGGTGGGAATGATGCCCACAGAATGATATACTAATTTAAATATTCCTTGTTAGAGGATAGATTCTGTTAGGAGTTTGTTACAAAATTTAGTACAATGAGTCCCTGTTAGGAGACTTTGGATCCTTGTTAGGTGATTCAAACCCTATTAGGAGTTGTGGTAAAATGTATGCAAGAAGAGCCCACTACCCAAACATGCAATTTCAACTACAAGAAGAGCTCACTACTCAAGCAAGTAATTTATTGGTGTCTTCTTCTTTGCTTTGTCCTTTCCTCTATCTTGTCAACTAGACCAATCATTGTCAGACCTTGTAGACTAGGTCATGAACCTTGAATTCAAATACCAAACCTCAAATCACTCATAAAAACCTTGGCAATGACATTTCCTTCACTTTCACACTATTTTTCTCAACTTCATATTTTTTACTCTTTGCTACTTTCTAATGTTCACATTTTGATATATCTATCTCATGATAAAGGAAAAAGTCCTTCCTTTATACTGAGTCCAGAAAAAAATTCATGATTCGTCTATTAGTCCTTCTCAATTAATTATCATAGAACATCACTAAGAACACATTATACTTAGTGATAACCTTAATCTTCTTCCTTGCAACTTGAATTACTTTGTGTACATACAATATTATGATGAGTGAGCTTAGCCATGTCATCCTTAACATGAATTCTTCATGTCCTCGACCTCAATCCTCAATATATCAACTTTGCTAAGAGATACATACCTCTGTAAACTCTATCTTAGAACACACATCACCAAAACTTACATAACTTCTTCTAGACTTGTCTTTCTACTTCTAACATTAACTGCATATATTAGATACTCAAAAATATCTCTCATAACCTTGGGTGGTTATCATGCTTAACTAGCCATCCATACCAACTTAATCTTTCCACTATTCTTCTATTAGATACCACAAAAGATATTAAACATGCTATGTTGACATCAATTAAAAACTCAATCATGAATGCAATGTATCATCATGAAACCAATCTTCCAATAATGTCCCCCTTTGGAATTGATGGCAACATAAATGAAAAAAATCTAGTTCCAAGAATACTAACAAAAGACAAACAGTCTTCAAATCCTCTTCATCAATCATACTCCCTCATTGATGTACCTTAATGTGCTCTATACAAAACTCTTATTACAAATATTGTGCTTATGTCAAACATCTTCCTACAATACTTCTCCCTTATTACAATACTTCTCCCCATATTATAATTTTTTTCACACCACACTTCTCCCACATTGCATCAATGTCAAAGATTTCTAAAACCAACATCTCTGCATCAAACTTTTGAACAACTAATACTTACTTAGATCGAGTGTCAAAAGAAACTCTTCAAAACATCAACAACATCAATAAGAGTCCTGAATGACTTTGTCCATCATAGATACTCCCCCACATAGGAAGAATCAACATCTAGTCTAGACAAACAATGGTGCTCTGTTACCCTAGACTGATGCACTCTTGCATCTTCTACTCTGATGTAGGAAGGGGCATAACCCCAAGCATACCTTGTAAATACTTAAAAGTCTCTTTGGGAAGAGGCTTAGTGAATATATCTGCAATTTTCTCTTTTGTACTTGCATACTCCAATCTGATTTCCTTTTCTTCAACTTTTTCTCTCAAGATATGATACTTAATAGAAATGTGCTTAGTCCTCAAATGCAATACTAGATTCTTAGACATATTTATTGTGCTTGTGTTGTTACAGTGTATAACAACAGGTTCACTAATTTCTATCTTTATATCCTTCAACATGACTTGATTTTAATTATTTGCTACTGCAACATACTCTTCTTCTGTTGTAATTTGTGATGTCACACTAAGTTTCAATGCTTGTAGATTGGACCTTATCAAAATGAGAAGATTTTTAGAGAAAAATCTTTTAGGCTGAGTTAGGGAATATGTCCCATTTCTTTTCAATGGCCAGTTCTTAAAATATTACTTTGAGGCCTAAAAGAGAATGTGTGTGTGTGTATATATATATATTATTGGAAATATAGAAGGAGTAACTGGGGGGAGGGGTGAATTAGTTACCATTAAAATAAATCTTAGATCTCTTAGATGTCAACAATAAATTTAGACTAAGAAAATTGATTGTTGTTGATGCTCAATAAACAGATAGAAATTGTTGAAACTTGGTAAATGTAGAGTGGATTACTTTTACTTGATCTTAAAACATTAATAGTAATTAACTTGAAAGCATAAGTGAAATAACATGACATGAGACACTAATATTTAATGTGGAAACCCAATTTGAGAAAAACCACCAATGTAACTAGTTATTTTTTTTCATTCTTTTTAAGAGAGCCTTGTTAAGAGCTAACCCTATTAAAAGTTACAAAACATACTATTAGGTGTGACCCTATTAGAGGAATTAATCACCCTGTTAGGAGTGGCTTTGCAAAAGGTCTTAAAACAATTCAATGGAATTGCCACCTTGTTAGAGGATTTACAACTGGCTATTAAACCGACTTTGTTAATAGATTTTAGATCATTGCTACAATGGTTAGAGAGTAACAATGAAATGACCTAATTGTGATGCAACTACTGAATCTAGATCTCTTTTCTACTTAAACTTGATCCTTCCTGATCGAATATTACTTTTCTTCTCCACAAGGATACCTGCTTATCCTTCAAGTTTGCTCCCTCTCATTTCTTGTCAATTCAATCAACACACTTGCACACACACTAGAAGTCTCAACCTGACCTTTTTATTTATACCTTCCAAATTGTCAAGTCAGCCCAAATTCTAATTACAATAACCAATATTCATCATCCTAGTTGGCTAGAATCAATACATAAAGTAATTAAGCTTCATATGCCAAAATAAGAAAAATCCTTTTTAAGCTGACCTTGCTCAGTAGAAACTAACTTTGGAATGATTTCTTGTGTTAACCAACAGAAGCTCAGTTAACACTATGAACTTGCAAAAATCCTTAGGCAACTGAGTGAACTCCATGAATACTAACTCTATCCATCTTTCCCTTTGTTAACCAAGTGAGCTCAGTTAACGCTCTTTTATACCTCAATTCCTTCGACACTCGAGTGAGCTTGGTAGACATTGTCATCTATTCAGAGTGAACCTGTGAATGCTCAGTAGACAAGGAAAAATTTCTTCACTGACCAAGTGAGCTTGGTAAACATTGTCTATCAATTGATATGACATTTGTGTAACATCAAAGACAACACATAATTAATCAATTGTATCCAAAAATATGCCTCTTTTGCATTGATGGCAACAAAACATGTCATAGCATAATGAATTTTTTGAGAACACGATTCCTTTTGGCAGAAAGTTTCTCCCTCTTTGATTTTACACAAGAACTTCTTCTTTATGTTGTATTCTCCCTTTGTATAACTTCTTTTCAAACTTCTCCCTCTATAAAATTTTAGAAAGATAAAGCTATGATAGTAAACTTCTCCCTCTTTGACAACACATGCCAAAGACAACACATCTCAAATTTTTATCAATGTACCTTGAGTATTGATTCATATGCAATATTCTCTTAATTTTGCTACATCAACTGATTGATCTTTAGCTTGGTTCTTGTTGATTCATCATTAAACTTTATTTAGTGAGCTTCAGATAGGGGAATGACCCCTAGATTACCTCTTAGATACAAGAATGTATCCTTTGGTAATGGCTTGGTCAATATGACTGCAATTTGTTCTTTTGTATGAATTTCTCTTGCAAGATACCATTTGAATTTCTCAAATGCTTTTGAATTTTCTCTAAGATACATATCAATCGTCATTCTAGAGTAGTCATCAACAAAAAGAATAAAGAATTTTTCTCCACTATAACTTTCTAGTCCAATAGGTCCACATAAGTTAGTATGCACAATTTCTAAGACATCTTTAGATTGATAGTTTTTGCTCTTAAAACTAGTCTTTCCAATTTTGTCAATCTAACAATTTTTGCATAATCCATCATTTGGTTTCTTCAAACTAGAGATACCTTCTTTTTTTTTTATTCTTCTTATCTTGACCATATTATCAAAGTTTAATGGCATATTCTTTTGTGCCATAACCAACTTTCTTCCATTTGATCAATAAAACATGAGAAATCACCAAGATCAAGATAAAATAGGTTACTTGTTTGTTTTCCTAATCCAATCAGATTCCCTTTTCATCCAACACTCTTGCCTTGCAATGCATGAATTTTACCTTGAATCCAATGTTGATTAGTTGTGCTACATTTAGTAGGTTATGTTTTAGTTCTTCAACCCAATAAGCATTGTCACATACAAGCTCATTGGTTAATGAGATTCAACCTTTCCCTTTTATGCAACAAGGTTCATTGTTTCCAAACCTTACACTAACTCCATCGTAGTGTTCAAAGTGTTAAAATTTTGTTTTTTCTATAGTCATATGATGTGAACATCCACTATCTATGATCCATGTGTCATTTTTACTAACATGAGAGATAAGTGCCATCTAATCTTCTTCTTCATGAGATTCATCTTTTACAACAATGTACACTATTTCATCTTCATTGTTATTATAATCTTTAGCCATAAAACAAGTCTTATTACCTTTGTCTTTGAAGGATTTGTGACTTTTGGATTCCTTCTTGCCTTTGTACTTGTGGCTCTTATTCTCATCCATTCTTTCTCTGTGTGGGCACCTTGAAACTATATGGCCAATTTCCTTACATGAAAAATAGATTAAAGGAACTTTACCTTTGTACTTTCCTCTACCTCTAGAATATTTTTTTGCAAGTAAAGCTTCAACAACTTCAAGATCACTATCAAAAATTTCCTCTATTTCCTCTTCACTTTTTGACTGAATGTCCTTTGTTTTCTTGCCTTTTTCTTTGAGTGAAATTTTAGCTTCAATTGCAGACTCAACATTTTTGGAAGCTAGAACATAATTGCCAAATTTGTCTAGCTCAAAAGATGTCAATCTTCATATTAAGGCATCCAAACATAACTTGTGATTTGGATCACACCTCTTTTCTTGAATAGTAGATACTATAATTGGATTGATAGGAAGAAATGTTTTGAGAATTTTACTTACAATAGTTTCTTCCTGATTTCTCCTCCAAAAGATTTGATTGCACTGACACTAACTTTGATTCTTTCCACATATTTGGAAACATTTTCATCTTCTCTCATTATCATTTGATCAAACTATGCTCTAAGGCTTTCTACTTTGGCTCTCCTTACATTGTTATCACCACCATAGATGTCCTTTAGCTTGTTCCCATTGCCTGCCAATGGACAGTTCTTGAAATATTACTTTGAGACCTAAAAGAGAATGTTTATATATATTGTTGGAAATAAATCTTAGATTCCTTAGATGTCAACAATAAATTTAGACTGAGAAAAATGATTGTTGTTGATGCTCGGTAAAAAAATTAGAAATTATTGAAACTCAGTAAATGCAGAGTGGATTAATTTTGGTTGATCTTAAAATGTTAATAGTAATTAACTTGCAAGCATAGGAGCAATAACATGAACACATGAGACACCAGGATTTAATGTAGAAACCCAATTTGGGAAAAACCACCAATGTAACTAGTTACTATTTTTCACTCTTCTGAAGTGAGCCTTGTTAGGAGCCAACCTTGTTAAAGGTTACAAAAAACACTATTAGGTGTGACCCTGTTAGAGGATTTAATCACCTTGCTAGGAGTTTCCTTTCAAAAAGTCTTAAAACAATTCAATGGAATTGCCACCTTGTTAGAGAATTTACAACTGGCTATTAAACCAACTTTGTTAAGAGATTTTAGATCACTACTACAATGGTTAGAGAGTAACAATAAAATGACCTAATTGTGATGCAACTGAATTGCTAAATCCAGATCTCTTTTCTGCTTAAACTTGATCCTTCTTGATCAAATATTACTCTTCTACTCCACAAGGACACCTTCTTATCCTTCAAGTTCACTCCCTCTCTTTTCTTTTCAATTCAATCAACACACTTGCACACACACTAGAAGTCTCAAGTTGACCTTTTTATTTATACCTTCCAAATTGTCAATTTGGTCCAAATTCAAATTACAATAACAAATATTCATCATCATAGTCAGCTGGAATCAATACATAAATTAATTAAGCTTCACATGCCAAAATAAGAAAAATCCTTCATAAGTCGACCCTTCTCGGTAGAAACTAAATTTGGAATGATTTCCTATGTTAACCAAAAAAAGCTTGATTAACACTATGAACTTGCAAAAATCCTTAGGCAACCGAGTGAATTCAGTGAATACTAACTCTATCCATCTTTCCCTTCATTAACTGAGTGACCTTAGTTAACATTCTTTTGTACCTCAATTCATTTGATTCCCAAGTGATCTCAATAGACATTATCATCATTTTAGAGTAAACCTATGAATGCTTGGTAGACAAGGAAAAATTTCTTCACTGACCAAGTGAGCTTGGTAAGCATTGTTTGTCAGTTGATATGACATTTTTCTAACATCAAATATCAATTGTATCCAACACACACACACACACACACACACACACACACACACACACATATGCAACTGTGTTTTTTTTTGCATGTGTGTTTGCTTTCAATTATGTGTTTAATTTCAATTGTGTGTTTTCTTTCAAAGTTGTATTAGTCTAGGGGTTAGGTGCAATCAAGACTTTGTCTTGACACATTTCATAAATCACTCCTTATGGTTTCAACTTTTAGGAAGAGGTGTTTCTTTGTCAGAGCATTCAAATAATTTTTTTTCTTACACCAACTAGAAGATGAATATTACTTTTAGTTGTAAAGGACTTCTAGTTTTCAAATCAGAATTGTAGATCAATAGCTTGCAATACTTTTCAAATTTAAAAGATTGACTATCTTGGTGTTTTTCAAATCAAGGTTGACAACAACAAGGGATAGTCTAAAACTTACTAGTTCAAAAGAAAAGTCTTTTCAAATAATTTCTAAGGTCACTATTTGGCATGAGAGTTTCCAAAATTTATTAAAAGGGGAATCTAGAGGTTGTCAAACTAAGGAAAGAATCTAAGAAATAACACCAATGCCTTGGTCACATAGTCTAAACATGGTCAAGGTACAGAAAGAAAGAAAGAAAAGGTAGTGTTAAGGATGAAAGATTCCAAAAGGTCTAAGAAAGGTAATATGACAATAGGGATATGCCCTCCAAAATGGCTATCCAGTATCTATACAAATCCCTTCATGGAACAATAAAATGGAAACATGCAAGTTCCATGAAGTAGGATCTAAACATTTACTCAGGACCTAAAATAAAAATGTGATAACCCATCAAGAGCCCTTTGAATAGATTCTCTCATCTGGTTAGATAGTGATTGATATACATGATATATGAGGATTCCTAATGAGTGGACCAATAGAGTAGGAGATTGTTTCCAAGTTGCTATAGACTCATGATAGATTGCACCTTGAAACATCAAAGGAAATGAATACACTGTGCACACATTTAGCTTAAGATTTGAGATTCTTAAGTTTTGACTATTAAGAAACTTGAAAGCTATTTGAAGTGTTTAGGTTTTAGTTGTTATTTGAAACATGTCAAGAAAATGCTTGCTGGTGAAGAAATGCCTTTGTCATTTATTCCTTTTGTTGGGGCTATTTGTTATGGTTTCATAATGCACAACCCATTTCTCCTAGAAATGGGGACCACCTAGTAACTTTTGTCTCCTAGACCCTTAGTCCAAGGCTTGGGTCATTTTGGAACTTCCCTAGGAGTCTAGGTCTAGCCTTTTTCTATAATTGAGAAAACCTATTGGAGTCAAAACAATAGAAAATGAGGTTTTAAAGCATTTTAGTGCACGGATGCATGCTAGTGCACTTAGTGCACATGTACACCTATCTAAGGTGCACAGGAGTACACCTATTACCTTTGGAGATGTGCATATGTATGCACTCCAGAGGGTGTGTGCACCAGGCTTGGGCCTCCCCTTCTCCTCACTTGATCTCACACACTCATCTGCTTTCGCACCTCTATACCTCCTAAGGTGCACTCGACCCTACATAAGAAACACAAAGAATTGAGTGTTATACGACACCAAAGGTGTGCACATGTGCACCTCCTCAATGTGTGCATGTGCACACCTTTTTTTACACACAACACCAAAACCTGACACTTAATAACTAAAACCTAAGGCATGAAGACTATAAAACATGTGCACACCTTTTCTTGTTGCAAATTAAGACTAAGAAATGAAAGCCTAAGGAAAGGTATACATAACCACACCTCCCAAGGTGCACATGTGCTCACCTTTTGTGCACTCCAAAGAACAAACATGAAGGACTTAAGTTCTCCATACACTTGCCTCACATGTGTATAGTTGCACATATGCACATGTGTGCATCTCACCAGGATGCATAGGTGTGAAACTATGCTAAAATAACCTTAAAATGACCATTCAATACACTTAGTGTACACCTGTCAAGGTGCACTATTGGTGTAGGAGCACCTAGGTAGGCTAGTGGTAGACCTAGGGTTCTATTTGAGGCTTTTTATTGTAGTGGTTCTATCCAAACCACTAGATTAATAATATGGCTAGTTTAGTCCTAAATTGAGGTTGTGTAGGCAGTATTGCTCATAGTTGCTCAAAATTGCTCATTTGGCTTTATAGAGCATTTTTTGGTTTTGGGGGCTATAAAGGGTCAAATAAGTGTTTGAAGGGATTTCTTATATTTTTATTAATCATATAATACCATTTTCATAGTTTGATATCAATTGGAGCAAGTTTGAGGAGTAGAGGCTCAAAATTGCAAAAATTGCTCAAACTTGCAAAAGTTGTCATTTACAACTTTTTGACAATTTTTTGCAAATAGAGAAATTTTTTAGTTAGATCCTTTCAACTATCTAAAATATTTGGGAGTTCTCTTGGGAAGCCTTTATAAGTCCATTCTCACCCTGTCCAACGGGTTGGAGAAAGTTGACTTTCATTTGTATGGACTAAGCAAACAGGTTTCCATATAAGAGTTTCTTGTTTTTGTGTTCTTGGCTCGTTAATATTTGTGTTGGAAGGGTTAATAGTGATTTTTTAAAGGTTTTTTGTATAGTTGGTTGATTATTTTTCAAAGTTTGGTATGGTTAGATTTGTTTTTTTATTTTTAAGCAGTCTGCTATCTTGAGACAACCTATCTACACAAATGGAGTCATAGGGCCATTTATCATAGTAGGTACACTATGGTCTCTTGGGATTTTGAGCTTGATTCCATGTACACTTTCTATAGTGGAGATAGGGCCCTAGAAGGTGGAAGAGCTAATAATGCAATGATGCCCTCGGTAATTAAAAGCAACTTGGTTAGGGATCATAGTCCATTGCAAAGCTAATAGGTGTGGTTGAACTTATGCATACTTCAACTTGAGCATGGAAGGTGTTGAAGGAGTGAGTAATGAATCCCAAAGTTATATGGGAACCTTTTGAATGAATTTTTTGAAGAGTAAAGTCTTCTTGTTTTGTAGGTAGATATTAAAGTCTTAAAACCCTTAAATTTAGGCTAAATTGGTGCCCATATAATACATATAGTTTGGAAAAACTAGACCTAAAAAATATTTGACAACTCTGAAAAGGGTATTGTGAATGGTAGTTGTTTTGGGCACTTGTTAAGGGGTTTTGCAAGATATCCTGGTTTTAGTGCATTTGGAGGGCTAATCCTAGCAGCCTTTTCCAAGCATTTGAATGCATTGCAACCTAATTAGGGTTGTGACATTATTTTGTGTTTGGAAACTTGGAGAGAGACCTAAGACATTCTTAGGTGTCTAGTTAACTCTATGGGAAGATCCAATGAGCATTGGGAGCCATGTGTCTTCATGGGAGTTAATGAGTAAGCTTGTACTATCTGATTGATGTGCACCAGTTAAAGGAGTGGGATCTATTGGATAGAATTCTCAAAGGCATAGGGTGTGTAGAAACCTTATTTGGTCAATTGAATGACCTAGTGGAGACCCTAGAGAGCTTGGAATTTTGGAGCAAGATTAGTTATCACATTAGCTATTTTGCATTATAGGGCTTTGGGGGGATTGAATTGGTTTTTCACTACTTTGAAGCATTTGGGCTAGGTTTTTTTTATCAATTAAGGTTTATTTTGGGTTAGATTGTCAACTTTTTAGACTAATGTATTTTTTTGTGCAAGTATAATGACATCTTCATCATCCTTGCTTGCATAAAAGATGGTTCCCAAACCTGTAGTGTTCAAATATCAAGGTACACTGAAGACATCTCACTTTCAAGATGGACACTCAGAAATCAAAGACACCAAACTTGGGCACGTTGACTAGAATGTATTCCTCACCATTTGCAACAAGCCTAAAGAGATATTCACCATGGTGTCAGGACTCATCTAATCAGGGTTAGTAAATACAAAATCGCATCCTACTTCCATATAGTTTTTAAAACTCATCATAGGTGAGATATTCCTAGACCTCTGACATCAAAAAATTGAGAATGTCTTCCACTTGCATAGAGCTGATCAGTGTGTACATATATCCTATGAATGGGTTGAAAGATGGTATCAGGAACATGATAAGGAAGCCAAAGAGATAAATTAGATAATCCAATCATTATTTCTGATTAGAACACCAATGGGCTGCATAGTCAGTAAGATAGACATGACCTAGGGATATATGAAGGATGACATGGGATACAACATCATGCTTCTAAGCATAGTCATTGTTCTACCAGTAGTTGGACATCTCAATATCTAGATGGTCCATTACATAGAAACCATCCAAAATAACAAGATGCCAATTGATTGGGGCATAATCCTAAGTGATAACTTGGATGAACAAATAATAACTATTAAGACTAACCTCAAATTCTACATGACATCATATTTGGTGCACTTTTTGGTGACTAGAACAACTAACTACCTAGGACTTTACAAAAGAGATAGCATGCAAGATGCTAATGCATGACCTTATGTGGTATATCCTCAGTAGGTAAAGAAGAAACTTTGGATAAGAGAAAAGAATATAGGATTGTGAATGACAACTTTGTATTCATAATTATCTAATTCATAGAGGGTGATTATCCCAAATGGATGTAAGTAGAGGCAGCAAGCAGAATCACAGAGATCGATGACTACTACATTCTATTAAAAAAATCCACATACCTAAGGGTATTTGGCACACAAGTGAACCCAATGAGGCTCCAAACATATCCTTTGGATAGGCTCATTCAATTGAATATTGCTAGGCAACTCACATCTGAATATGACACTAAGGAAATAACAAAAGAAGACATTAGTGTGGCCGATTATCATAGGTGCTTTTGACGTCAAGCATAAGCAAGACATTATGATCTTTGATTCAAAATGTGATTAGTATCCCCTATAAGAGTCAAATACCCTTTCCCATACTTCGATAATATTGGGATGATGCACCATCTAGTAGGGAAGTAATTTATACATGAAGATGCACTGGAAGATCACTAGATGAATGTGATGGATGACTATGATATCCAAATAAGGGATTATTGTAGAATGACTCTATATCTAGCAGAAAAGGCCTTAAAAATGAAGATCCCACTCAAGGCTATCAAGAAAGACACTAAAGATGTCTTGTATCCTTTGTAGAATCAAGACAAAATATACAACATGCCCATCATGAATGTGAAGATTGGAAGGGATGAGAATGTAGGTGTCAATAATAGAGTCCACCATATAGTTCAACTAACAAGGGAATGGATCAAGAAGCCCTTTAAACTTGATCTAGTTCAATAGGTTTTTTCTCTACAAGTCACATCACAAACTATCAAAGGCAAAGGTGTAAAGGTCACAGTACCAAATTTCCTAGCTCAATCACCAATGAGGCTTGAATGGTTCATCAACATGAGTGGGAAATTGAGTATTTCAAATAAAATAGAGAAGTGAAAAGGAAGAGAGTGACAAAGGGTAGAAAATAAATAGATCGTGCCCAACCATGTCAGCAACTGCAACAAGGTCCTAAACAAGAAAAGTCTCAAAATGAGCAATAATCTCAAGTCCAAGAGACTAAGCAAGTGCCTCCACTAGGGTAGTAACAAGAGCCAAAATAAGAGGAAGAATAGAGGATGCCACTAGTAGGTCAAGAGGAAGAAGCCTCCCCCTCAATATCTAAGAAGGAAAATATTGAGTCCATTGTGGATAAGATTAAATAAAAAGAATGCTCCTCCTCTATAGGTGATAGAAACCATTCCTAAAGTTGAAGCAAAAGAAGAAGAAGGGGAACAAATTGAATATGTCCCCTTTAGTTAGAGAACTCACTTGGAAAATCCATGGAAGAGAAAGGAAGAAGAATCTCCACTATGACACCACCACCCATTCTGAAAGGTCCTATTTAGGTTACTACTTCAAAGGATGAGCAACAACAATGGATTACAGACATGCAAGATCAAGAGATAGATGTCTTTGACCTCTAAAATTTTGATTTCATGCTTTTCAACACTAAGATGGTGGGGAAGAAGATATGGGATACTCGAATGAGTCAATCCCTAAGAGAGAATTGGTACCAATTACCACCTCTACCTGAAGAACCTCTAGGCCTACCACCACCACCACTTCACAATTTTTCATTCCTAGACAAAGGCTCAAAAATGCTACTTCCTCATGTAACATACTCTAAAGAATAGATAATAGAGGAAGAAGAGCTCCAAAAAATGCAAGCCAATGAAGTATCATAGGTGGGATAGATACATGAGGAACATCAACAAAATCCTCATGATACCGAGGTTGGGACCTTATCCCAAGTAGAGACCAAGACTCAAACTAGTAATCTTGTTCAATGAGAAAAGAATCTAGATAGGACTATAAGGGAAAGGGAACTATGGTAAAAAACCCTTCTTTAGTCAAATATATATCTCCAATGGGCACTACACCTGCTTGGATGAAGAGGGAGGTTATGGTTCGATAGAATAGGGAGTTGAATGTAATCATTGAGGAGGGAATGGATGAGCTAGTAAAGCCATCAAGAAGTTTGAGCCACCTAGGGGTTATGCATGACCACTAACCTTCATTATAAAGAACCAAGATTAGGACTTTCTTGCACACATAGAAATCCATCCTCAACATGCAGAAACCTTAGATTTGACTCCTAATGATTATCAAATCAAGAAGGTCCTATTAGAAGGCCCACAATAGACACTGCCAAAGTACTAATTAATACGAGTGTAAAAGAAGTGTTCAAGCATATGGATAGAAATGAGTCAAAATTTCTAATGTTGTAGAAACAAAATATGCTTATGAGAGGCTATCTCCATGGAATAGCAGGCTCAAATAGACCTGGATCATCTAGAGATCACTCTTTCTATAGCACTAGAGAGAAAGGAAAAGGGGACTATTTAGATGGATTCATTTTTGGGAGCATGTCAATAGTGGCATGAAAATTTTGAGGAGAAGAGAATATAGATAATACAAGGAAATTTAAATCAGTTTCACTTTATTTAGTTGACTGTGGATAAACTGGTGTCTATAGTAAACTAGGATTTTGGGTTAATGGATGAGGTACATACCTAGGTGAAAGGCATACAAATTTTGACATCAATAAAAGGTCAAAGCTATCATACACTCATGGAGGTATATACAATGGAAGATCTTGATAAGCTTGAGGATTGGATTGAGAAGATAGATGTTGGCAATAAGGTCATGGAAAGATTACATGGGATATACAAAGGTTAAGAGACTTGACTCAAGAGTAGATTCTGGAAGTAGAGAGGTATTACAATGCTACCTACCTTGAAATTGTTGAAGATGAGTTGAAATCCAAGCTCAATTTAGTGCAATTAGTAGTCCAATAATTCTAAAGAATTTTTTAGGATGCTTTGTCTGATGAAGATATCAAGCAAGCATTTAATATTGAAGAGGTATTGTTAGAACTAGACATAAACTTGAGGATTTTGTTGAAACCCATTTGGAGGTTAGTAACTATTGGTAGACACTTAAAGATAAATATTTAGCTTTGGATTTCTTTAACTACTTCTTCTTTCTTTTCTTTAAGTCACTTAAAGGTTCATGCACCTATTAAGTGATATAAACAATGGTGGAGACTTAGCACCATTTAGAGAGTCAATTTGTATATAATTGGATTTTTTTTATTAGGATTTAGCATGTGTTTGAATTTGAAGAACTCTCACTCCTATCACAAAGGGAGGAGATGATTTCTTATCAATACATGGATGTAATATGTACTCCAGGCTATCATTTTGATGCAATAATATATGTTATTGGTGCTTTTATTCTGAATGTAATTATTCTTGCCAAAGTGTGTTATTTTTGTGAATGTATGTTCATGAATAAAAATGGAGCCAATAGTTTTGTTGTAATGATTTGATTGTGCAATCTGAATGTAGTTATTCTTGGTGGAGTATGTTATTTTTGTGAATGTATGTTCATGAATAATAATGGAGCCAATAGTTTTGTTGTGTTGATTTGATTGTGCAATCTTTTAGTTCTAGTGTTTGCCTCATTTTAATGAATTCTACTGACATATCAAGTTGAAGAAAAGATCACCTATTGTTCCTTTATAGCTTCATGTCTCACATGAGCACACTTTTCATTGCCTTACAATTTGATGAGAAGTTAAAAATCTTTTGGTTATTACTTCCCATCGATGATTGCACAAATGGAATTGAGGAAGCGTTGCTCCTATTTTCATGTGTTTCCTACTTGATCTTTTCAACAATTTAACTCATAGATGTGTTGTTATCATGGTTTATGTCTGTTAGGAATTTCCCTTTCAAGTTATTTGCTTTAATCTTTCATTACCTTATCTTGCTATTTGTTTTTCTAACAATTGGTTAAAATAGGAATTTGTATAGTTGCATCAATAAATTTCATTCATCATAAAACATAAAATAGCAAAAATATCTCTTTTGTGGTTACTTTTCAAACAAATAGATCAAACATCTTATCCAAAATTGGTTGGAACCAGCAAAGGAATCCTCGTGAGCATACACATTTATCTTCAATTGAATAGATCCTAGTAGGTTACAAGATCACCCAGAACCTTGGAGTTGATCCTAGATTAGCTTTTCAAGAGAGGAGTTTGAAAGGATTCCTATCGTTAAGCATCACACAAAATGACAACTCAATAGTAACTTACAATGTAATTCCTTGATATAAAAAGATAAATACAATAGCCTCTTATTAGTTGCTGATATATTCAATATATGATATGTCATTATTTCTCATTACATAACTCGCAATCATTTGATCATACATATAATTCACATCACATAAAATTTGCATATTCTTCACATGAAGCACACTTTACTTTGCATATTGTAATATGCCTTTATACCTTTGTAATTTACAAATTACTATCCAATTGTCCTTCAAGATTTTAAACGCTTGTCAAAATACAAAACTAATTCTTTCTCTATTAGGGTTAACATCTAGGATTTCATCTCTAACTAGTCAAGCAATTATTTCATAAACAAAATAATTCCTGAACCCATAATTACCCATTTTATGTTATACTTTGTTCCTATCTATATGGTGTCGCAAGTAGTAAAACTATCATATCTTCTTCCGTATTGACTCAAGCACTTACACACATCATCATTATGCTCTTTAATATCTATACCTAATTGTGCACATGGCAATAATGCTTATGTCAATCATACATATCAAAACTATCTTTTTCCTGCTAGATAAACTATGTTGTACTTAGACAATTTTCAAGTCTAACTATAGAATATTTTTCTACACATAATGCCTTCTTCATACAAGGTATATGTTAGAGTAATAAAATATTTTATTATTAATTAGTTCATATTGATTTAATTATTAAAAAACTTATTATCTCTAGTTTAATTGAGTTAAACTTTGGGCATATAATAATTAATTCTTTTATTAATTATTATCATGCAACCTAGGTTTTACCTATCACAATTTTGATCTCTTTTATAAGGATGATCTCTCTTTGTAATTATCACATTCCCTCACTTTTGACAATAACAATTTCTCATTTTCCTCATCAAGAATGTCTCATCTATGGATCTATGATTTCTAGCCTCCATAGCTTTTGTTTCTCTCTTTTTGTGATAAGTGTTTGTATGCAGGTGATTCTTGGGAGCTGTGGGGTTGAGCTTTCATCAACTTCAACATGGTATCAAAGCTCTAGATCTTCATGCCCATGTTCTATTTATGAGAGGTTTGGCTTGACTTTCAAATTTGTGCTCTTTCTTTCAAAGGGTTTTATTTTACAAAGGATTTATGTATTGGATCTAGGGGATCACAGATTTTCAATGCACTTTTAGAAAAAATGGACCTCACCATTGAGCTTGTAGCACCCAAAAAATCCTATCTTCATATAAGGCACATCCTATTTGAATATAGTTTGTTGACATATCAGTCAAGTTTGTTATTAGTGACATACACTTATTTAGATTGTAAGTATCTACCGAGCTTATTATATAGTAAACAGTGTTTGTCAAGCATTTCATTTGTTGCCAAGTTCTATAGCTACTACCAATTCCTTTGGACAAATTCCAGTATTTACTGAGTAGTTACAATTATTATGAAGATTTGTAGTGTAAACCATGCATCTTAGTGTATACCAAGTTTACCAGTGTAAATTGAGCTATTCAATGCTTACCAAGTTTGTAGTCTATGTGATGCGAGTCCAATTTTAACTGAGCTACTCAGTGTTGACCAAGTGAATTAGTTTATACCGAGCTTGAGGAGATAGTGTTTATCGAGTCATATAATGTAAACCAAGAGACTCAGTTTATAAGATGAGTTTCACAGTATCTATTGAGTCACTAGTGCAGGCCGAGTTCAAGACTACTTGGAAGTGATTAGTATGGACCAAGCTTCTATGTATACTAAGTGCATGATGATGTTGAGCATTGATAGTGGATACTGAGTATTAGAACCTCATTGAGTCAGTCTTCAAAACCTAAGTGTCTACATTTGAGCCAACTTTTTAATATTTGTGTAAACTTGTATTGTGGTTGACTTTGTAATTATGTAATTGGATTGATATATATGTGAATTGTATCATATCCAAATATGTGAATGCGAATGCAATGTAATCGAATATAATTAAAGAAGAATAAAAAAGAGTGAATTACAAAGGCTACAATAGTATAAGGAGCAACAAAGACATATCTATCACAGCAAGGTGATTAGTACATAAAGGAATCTCATTCAATAAACCAAGTTGCAGATCAGAGATCAGCTACTCTTTCATCCTAACATCCTAATAGGTGGATCAGTCAAATCCTTTAACAAGGTAGACCTAACAGTCTTTTGTAAATCTCTTTTCTAAGTGCATACTTCATTGCATGTTTGTAAATCCTTTCACAAGGTGGACCTAGCAATACTTATTGCTCCTAACAAAGGACATCATCAGAAGTGCTCAATGTAAGCCTTAACAGGCCAACTTTATACTGCAATACTAAAGCTTGCAGGTATCATCCCCACCCTAGTTTTACTTTTTACATGGAAGGTTTCTGGGTCACCAAATCTCTGTGTCAAAGTGTTATGAATGCCTTCATTTTTTTAGTTTCTTATGCATGTAATTAGATTAGATTATGTGTGAAGGATTAAATGCTAATTGGACTGGTGGATTAAGAGTTAAATTTGTTGAAGTTTTAGAAGTTACTAATTCACCCCTCCTCCCTTAGTAACTTAGCATTGTTAAGAATATTTCCAACAATAGTTGGAACTTGAGGCAAAAAAAAATGATCCCAAATTGGGCATGTTTCTTGAGGAATTGATTTTATGATTTTTTTGGGTACAAAAATCAAGTTTTTTGGCACAGAAATTGAGGTATTCCAACACAGAAGTCAAGGTTTTTGCATGAAAATTGAGGTTTTTGGGTACAAAAATTAAGAATTTTTTGGCACAAAAACCTAGACAATTTATAGTATAGAACTAACAAGCTTCCCAAGACAATTTTTCTATGGAACATACATGTTTTCTGAGTCAATTTTTGTTAGAAACTGGTACACTTCCTAAGCCAATTTTTGGTGTGAACTGACACACTTTCTAAGGTAATTTATAGTATTGGTGGGCACACTTCCCAAAGCATTTTGGTATGACTCTCAAGGTGGTGATTTTTTATTTTTCCCTTCCTACTCTTTTTTGACCTACCTATGGTTTTTGTTAGAGTAATAAGATATTTTTTTATTATTTAAATCATTTTGATTTAATTATTAAGTCACTTATTATCTCTAGTTTACTTAAGCTAAACTTTAGGCATTTAATAATTAATTATTATCATGTAACCTAGGTTTTACCTATTAGGGTTTTGATCTCCTTTTATAAGGATTGATCTCATTGTAATTTTATTCATTCACTTTTTGATAATAAATTTTTTTCTTTTTGCTCATCAAGAATGTGTCATCTATGGAACTAGGAATTCTAGCCTCCACAACTTTTCCTTCTCTCTTTTTATGATAGGTGTTTGCATGCAAGGGATTCTTGGGAGTTGTGGGTTTGTGAGTTCATCAACTTCTACATGGTATCAGAGCTCTAGATTTTCATGCCCTTGTTGTGTTTATGAGAAGTTTAGCTCTACTTTCAGATTTGTGCCCTTTTTTTTAAAGGGTTTTAATTTTCATAGATTTTTATATTCAATCTGGGGACTCACCATTTTCAGTACACTTTGAGCCCAAACTGACATCACTGTTGAGCTTAAAGCACCAAAAAACCCCTATTTTCATATAAAATTTGTCCAATTTGGACACAGTTGAAATTTGAGGCAATTTTTTTTCCAAGATTGGGCATGTTTCATAATACAATGACTTTCTTTTTTGTATGTTTCTCAAAGCAGCGCTTTTGTACTTTTTGGTATAAAAATTGAGAATTTTTGGGCATGCAAATTGAGATTTTTTGGGCATGCAAATCAAGATAGTTTTGTACGAAGATGACACACTTTTTGAGGTAATTTTTGGTATTGGTGGGCACGCTTTTTGAAACATTTTGGTACAGATCCCAAGGTGGTAATTTATTCATTTTTTGCTTTTCCAACACTTTTTTGACCTACATGTGGTTTTTTTGCCATAACTTGCTCATCTAGACTCCATTTTTTGATCTCAAATAAGCGCCAGAAAGCTAATTCTAGTCCCATCGAGATGGTGTAGTTTATTTGGATTTTTGATGCCATTTGATGGCCTTTTTTGGCTATAAAATTTAGAAGTTCTATTGTTCACTCCAACAGACATATTTTGAGACATTCTATTTTCCAAATTTTGCTCTAGGTACATCCCATTCAATTTTTTGTTTTTTTCCATTCTGATGGATATCTTGGTTGTTTCAGGTTTGGGGATTGATTTTTTTGTTTCAAATGATTTTCATGAGTTTTACTATCTATTCTATTAGTCTTATGTCTCTTTTGATCTTTGCTAACATCCTTTTTGTAGTATTTTTGCAAACACACTGAGATAAAGTATCACTCTAATGCATTTCAGAATCGTGGGCATTGTTGTTTTTATTGTACTCACACTACAATATAAAGTGCCTTGGGGGGTTTCATGTTGGCCATATTTACCATATTCTTTTGTCAAGTGAGTGTTCCTTCCATAATATTAGCCTCATGATGTGTCAATGACATGTGTCGTTATAGGTGTTTGTACTACTTTTGCACTCTTGATGTTCCTGGTTCTTCTTTCTATAGGAAATATTGCATTTAGTTTCAATGTTCCTATCTTACCTCTCAACATTATAGGGGGGTTATGTTGGTTCTATTTCTTTCTTGGTTCGATGAAGTGACCTATGTATTCAGTATTTGATCCTATGTATTAGGCGATTGCAATGGCTGGAAATCTATGCATTTTAGTGAGATGGATCATTTACCATATAGACATTCTTTCATTCCTATTTTTGGAGGCCATGAAGATACCTTCCATATTCAATTGATCAGATCTTCAGACTTAGTCTTCTTTACTTGTTCATATTCTATAGAGTGGAGGTTCTTCAGATCAATAGTTTGGTAGTGTTTACAACTTCATGCTTCAGTAGTGTACTTCATGATCATGTTTTATTCCCATCTTCTAGAACATTCTTTCAATCTCTTTTTTGGAGTAGGGTTTTTCCCATATGGTTTTTAGCTACTCCATAAATTTATCTTAAGGTGGGGTGTTAGAGTAATAACATATTGTGTTTTTAATTAAATTATTTTGATTTAATTGTTAAGTCACTTATTATCTCTAGTTTACTTAAGCTAAACTTTAGGCATATAATAACTAATTATTTTATTAATTATTATCACGCAACCTAATTTTTACCTGTTAGGGTTTTGATCTCCTTTTATAAGGATTGATCTCTTTGTAATTTTATTCATTCACTTTTTGATAATAGAAATTTCTATTTTTGCTCATCAAGAATGTCTCATCTATGGATTATGAATTCTAGCCTCCATAGCATTTCCTTCTCTCTTTTTATGATAAGTTTTTGCATGCAACTAATTCTTGGAAGCTTTGGGGTTGACAGTTCATCAACTTCTATAGTTTTTTGGTCATAACTTGCTCATCTGAACTCCATTTTTTACAAATGAGATATCATCAAAAAGCTAATTTTGAAACCATCATGATGGTGCAATTTATTTGGACTTTTGGTTTTTTTTTTTTCCAGTTCATGTAGTTAAATTTAGAAGTTTTATTTTGCAATTTGAAAGACATATCTTGAGACATTCTATTTTCTAGATTAAGCTCTAGGCACATCCCATTCAATTTTTTTCTTTTTTGCATTATGATGGATATCTTGGTTGTTTCAGGTCCATAGATGAATTTTGTTTCTTTAGATTATTTTTCATGTGTTGTACTATCTCTTGTATCAACCTTATGTCTCTTTTGATCCTTGTTGAAATCCTTTTGTAGTATTTTTGCAAACACGTTGAGATAAAGTATCACTCTATTGCATTTTGAGATCTTGTAGATCTTTGTATTTTGTTGTACTTGCACTACATTATAAAGTACCTTGGGGGGTTTCATGTTGGCCATATTCTTCATCTTCCTTTGTTAAGTGAGTGTTCCTTCCATGACATTATCCCATTGATGTGTTGATGACACATGTCATTATAGGTGTTTGTACTTCTTTTGCACTCTCAATGTTCCCAAATCTTTCTACAAGAGATATTGCATTCAGTTTTAGTGTTCATGTCTTACCTCATAGCATTATAGAAGGTTATGTTGGTTCTATTTATTTCTTGGTTCGATGGAGTGAGTTATGTATTCAGTTTTTAATCCTATGTACTAGGTGATTGTAGTGGCTGGATACCTATGCATTTTGGTGAGATGGATCATGTACCATATAGATATTCTTTCATTCATAGTTTTGGAGGCCATGAAGATACCTTCCATCTTCGATTGATCAAATCTTTAGACTTAGTCTTTTCTACCTTTTCATATCTATATAGTGGAGGCTCTTTAGATCAATAGTTTGGTAGTGTTTGCAACTTCATGTTTTAGTGGCATTCTTCATGATCATCTTTTTTTGGATCTTTGGAGACATTCTCTAGTTTGGAAGCTTCTTTAGCCATTCACTAGTTTTTTTCAACTTTTTTTCCATCTCTTTTTGGAGTAGGGTTTTTTCCATATGGTTTTCTCTATTTCTCCTCTTTTTAGAGATTTGGTTGCACTTGGGCAACAATATTTTGAATGTGTTTGAGGAATTATAATCTCCAACCAACTTAGTTGATTTCTTTGGATATGGAAATAGTGTTGAAGATAAGATTGATGAATTGTATCATTAAAATTAAGGAGAAGATTAGGTAAGATAAAATTTGATGGAAGAGAAATCTCTAGAAGAAGAAGAAGAGGAAGAAGATGGACAAATACAATTAACTTCATAAACTAAATTACAAACCCTATGATCTATAGTGATCATGAAAATGGAAAAAGGTCAGAATTACCCATTTAAAGAGGCATAGAGTCATTGAGAAAGTGTGTGAGTGTATGATTGAGTGTGATATCATAGAAAAAATGAAGTGCTTGTGCAAATGTTGCTGAAGTTAATAAGTGAATCTAAGAAGAAGGATTAATTTTGATGCAAGGAGGGATGATTTCTTGAGGGGTTCCAAGTGAGTTAAGAGACAAAGTTCAAAAGGGGGAATTATCAAAAAATCAACACATGAGTCGAATAGTGGTCTAAACCCACAAAAGTGAATTGTAAATAATATAGATAAAAAAATATTTTGTTTTCTTTCTAATAATTGTAAATAGTTTGTATTGAAATCCTTTTAATTAAAGGTTGACCTTGTAGACACCTAAATTTGATTACATCGCTTTAGTAATCCTATTTAGTTATCTAAAAAGGCATTATTAATTAAATTTCTATTTAATTAATCCTTTGTCATCCCCTAGTTGATTAATTTAATTAATCATCTATAATCCTAATTGATAAATCAAATAATCTATTATTTATCAATTAAATCCTATTCTTCTATCTAATTCCAAAAATCCCCATTTATTAAATAAATCTATTTGATAAATGAAATCCTCAAATTCAAAAACCCCTAACCTATCTCTAATCCTCCATTTAGCCTAATCCACCCCATCCACCCATACTAACCAAGATTAGCGACTAACTCACCCACCCTCATTAATGCCATCCACTTGCACATCTCTAACATCCCTAATATAATCCTAAACCCAAGCCTAATCCACCCCCTAATGTTGTCACATTCCTTAAAACAAGTTTAAGACTTTCCTAATCCAAACCAAAGTCTCCCCTCAAAAAACCCAACCACTAAGTCATGAGTGCTCTTACAAAACATAAAAGACTCTTACAAGCCCACTCATGACTCTTACACCCATCTTCCACACTCTTCCCTCTTCCACACTCATTACTCTTACATCCCTCTTACATACTCAACCCCACTCATCATGACTTTAACCAACCCTTTACCCTACCCTCTCACACTCATCCTCCTTGTGACAAGTGTCACCTTCCCATTGGTGCTAAACAAGCACAATCCATGTGCTCCCCTTTGAGTGCATCTTAGCCCTCCTTAAGCCTTCATCCATCCTTGCATCTAAGCCCTCCATCTCTCTACCCCTTAGCCTATAAATTGAATCCCATCCCAAGCCATTTCATCAACAATCTTTGAGCTAAAGTTACCATGCTATTTTGAGAACCAAAGCCATCAATATTACCCTTATAATGCCAAATTGAGAGCTCACAAAGATACCAATTTTCCATTACCCATCTCCATTGAAGCAACTTTTGAGCATCTTGAGCATACATCCACAGCAAAAGGACACATCTACAGAATCAAGAAAGCATGGATTGTTTTCTCTTGTGAGGTTTGCACTTCTTGTTTGCTTTCTTTGTCTAAGCATATATGTGAATTTAGTTTTTGGTTTGTGAATGTTTACTTTATTTGTTAATGTTCTTTGCACACTGATTCTGGTTCTACAGACCTAACAATCATTGAAGGACTTAACAGCTTGTGTAAATCCTTTAGTGATGTGACAACCAATCGTGCTCACAAACCATAAGATCTCTAGGATATTCTTAGGCCTTCCACCTAATCAAATAGGGCTTCTTTCACACCCTATGCCTCTAAGGATTCTATCAAAGAGATCCCACTTCTTCAATTGGTGTACATCAACATGTTAGTACAAGATTGCTCAAACTTCCACAAACAAACAAATAACTTGAATTCTCCTTGGACATTTCCATTCAGTCAAATGAATACCTAGGCATGCCTTAGGTTACTCATCAACATGCTACACCCAAAATAAGTGCCCTTTATGGTATCCAATAAAGGTGCACAGATACCACTGAAATTCCTAATGAATTTCCTATAAAATTGAGACAAACCATGAAAACTTCTTAGCTCAGTAGATGTGGTTGGTGTTGGCCAATATAATATAGAAAAAACCTCCTCCTTGCCCATATTTAATGTGCCTTGAGACACCACAAAGCCTAGGTACACAAGTTCCTCCTTGAAGAAGTCACACTTCTAAATATTTATGGCTAGCTTTTCCTTACAAAGCCTCTTCATAACTACCTCAACATGCTTGATATGCTCTTCTCTAGTCTTCCTAAAGATAAATGTATCATCTAGATATACCACTACAAATTTTCCTATAAAATACTTAAGCTCTTCATTCATAAGCCTCATGAATGTGCTAGGAGCATTTGAAACAACAACTGGCATTACAAGCCATTCATAAAGACCATCAATAGTCTTAAATGTTGTTTTCCATTCATCTCCCTCCTTTATCCTTATTTGGTGATAACCACTCTTCAAATCTAGCTTAGTGAATTACTTAGCACCTCCAAGACAATCCATAAGGTCTTCAATCCTAGGTATGGGAAACCTATACTTGATTGCAATCCTATTGATGGCTCTTGAATTTTTACATAATCTCCATTTCCCTCCTTTTTTAGATGCCAACGAAATAGGAACTACACATGGGATTATGCTCTTTTGTATCAAGCCCTGATCCATCAAGTCTTGGACTTGTCTTGCCACTTCTAAGTTCTGATTTGGAGTTAACTTGTATGCTACTTTATTAGGCAAGGAAGTACCTAGAACAAAGTCAATTTGATGACTAATAACTCTCCTAGGAGTTAGATTAGTTGGAGTACCATCACTCACTATGTCCTTGTACTTTTCAAGATAAGTTTGGAATTAAATTGTTAAGGGTTCCTTGGTTGTATTGTCCTTTCTTTTAGACTTTAGCACTACTAGAAAAAAATTTCATTCCTCATCCTTGAGATCTTTAAAAAACACTTTCCCACTACAAAATAACACACTAGGCACTTTTTCTTGTGTTTTCTCCCCTTCCAATAAGGACTAAATTTTGAATGTCTTTCCTCCTTTCTTGAAAGGTATAGAATTTTCCCTACCATCATACACAACTTCCCTATCAAATTTCCAAGGCCTACCTAGCAAAAGATGCCAAGCATCCATAGGCAAAATATCACACAAAAGGTTGTCCTCGTAGCTTGCACATTCAGCAAGATGCTTTGTCACTTTTTGAGCCAAGTAACATTGTAAGGGTTGTCATGAGGTATCTTATACAATTTAAACTTATTAATAGTCTCCTCTGATATTACATTATCAATAGAATCAAAATCAACCACTACTTTGCATACTTTTCCTAGGATTTTGCATTTTATCCTAAACAATGCTATCCTATGTTTAGGTTCATCAAGAGCTGGTTGTTTGATCAAAACTCTCCTAAACATGAGGTTCTCACATTTTTCAAACTTAATGTGAACTACATCATATTCTTTTCTGCAATCCTTTTGCACATATTCCATTCTTTTGTCCTAATTTGAGGAAGAATGCTTATTTGGGCATCTGTAGGCTGGATGAGCCAAGTGACCACAATTGTAATTGGATCTACATCATCCTCTCCCTCTACTTTCTCCTCCTTGGTTTCCTCTCCCTCTACTTTCTCCTCCTTGGTTGCCTCTCCCTCTATTGTAACCACCTCTTGAGGAGTTATCACTAGCTTTCTCTATGAACTTGCTTTCACCTTAATTCTTTTGCTCACTACCTCTACCCTGGTGGCCTCCTCTTTTCCCTCTTTGATTTATGCCCTTGCCTCTATCCTTGAAGTTAGAATATCCTTTCCTTTTTTTCTTTTCCTCTACCTTTAGAGCTAGCTGATGGAATCTTTGAACTATGGTAGGTGCCCACAAATAGAGCTCCTCTTGGATATTCCACTTCAAGTCACCTAGATATATTGCCACTTTGATTGGCTCATCTTCTTGATGCTTGGATATTAGATATAACTTCTGAAATTCTTCATTATAAGAGGTTACATCAACGTATTTTTTCTTAAATCCTTGCCTTCTCTTATGGAGCTAAATTTCAAAGTCTTCAAACAGGAAGTTATCCTTCACTTTAGTGACCATAACCTTCCAATTAGCTATAGGAGTCTTATCCATGCTGATTCTTTCATCTTGTACATATTTCCACCATGTTAGAGTCAAGCCTCTAAGCCTTGACTTAACAAATTTAACCTTTTGTGCCTCTAATACCCCCTCACATCAAAATGGTTCTCCATGCCATCTATCTAGTCCATGATTGCATAAAGTCAATCTTTCCACTGAAGAGTGGTACACCTTTCAAAGCTTTTCCTCCTAGGGCTTTGATAGACTTCAAGAAGGGATCTTCATTTAGGATAAGTTTAGATTCAAGGACTACATCCTCCTCTACTAGCTCTTTACCCTTCTCAAATTCTTCTTCTTCCTTTCTCCTAGATGCTTTAGCAAATGCATCCAGTTTCACCTTCATCTTTGCTAGGGATTCTACAAGAATTCTATTCTTCTCCCTTTTTTCATCATCTTCCTTGGATAGTTTGACATTTATCACCACATTTGTTTCACCTACTAACTCTCCAAAAGTTGTAGACATCCACCAACTGTTCCTAAATATTTAACTTGCTCTAATACCATTCTGATGTAACAACCAATCTTTCTCACAAACCCTAAGTTCTCTAGGGTCTTCTTAGGTCTTCCACATAATTAAATAGGGCTTCTTTCACACCTTATGCCTATGAATATTTTATCAAAGAGATCCCACTTCTTCAACTGGTGCACATCAAAAGTTTAGTATAAGATCGCTCAAACTTCCACAAACACACAAATAACCCCAATTCTCCTTGGACCTTTACATTTGATCAAATGAATACCAAGGCATTCCTTATGTTACTCATCAACATACTACACCCAAAAAAAGTGCAAAACCCTATTCAAATTGCAATCCACATGTCAATTTGTACTCGATTGCTTGGAAAAAGGCTACAAGAATTAGCCCTCTAAATGTACTAAAACTGAGATATTTTGAAAAATACCATTAAAATGCCTTAAAAAAATCACCTTTTTGGATACCCTTTTCAGAGTACTTGAATTTTTTGTAACTCTTAAGCCCCCAACCTATTCGTACAACCCAAACACAATTTTAGGCTTAATTTGAGGGTTTCAAGGATTTTGGTGCTATTCAGGTTTTAAACCTACTAAAAGTCATTACCAAGATTCCTTCTCTAGATTGGAGTTATCCCTTACCATATACTTACTCACCACATTCTTGGATTGAAGAATCAAACCTCTCAAACCACTCCAAATGTTCTCTTTCAGATTTGTGATCCCTAACCAAACACTAGTTTACTTGCCTGGAGAATTACACTAAGAATGCTTTCCATGCTTCCCATGGGCTCTCCTTTGTTGTAAATAATGTACAAGGATTCTAGTTCCAAATCCCAAGAGGTTGTACATTCCATACGGTGGTAAATGGCCCTAAGACATCATTTGTGTTGACTACCTAGTTCAAAACAACAACTTGCTAACTTACAAGATAATTTATTTGAACACCAAAAACTCTTTGAAACAACAAAAAAAAATTTTAAAAAAATGAAGCAAAACCTCCACTAACACTTCCAAATTAGGAAACCCTAATCTTTATTTGTACAAAGCATGAAAAAGCACTCAAAACAATAAACTATTGTAATAATGAAAAATGTTGATTACATTTTGTACAATGTCATTTCTTCTTCTTCCAACCTCTTGAAAAGGTTGAGTTAGACCTTATATAAGCTTGGAATGTACATTTCCAACTACTTTAAGTGGTTTAAGGGATCCCTTGAAGAATTTTCTCATTTTGCATAAAAGTTGCAAAAGTTGTTAATGATAACTTTGCAAGAAATGAGCAATTTTTGCAATTTTACAAAATTTCTACTCAAACTTGCTCTACTTGTTACAAAAATTTCTAAAAAGCCTAAGATGGATCAAAAAAACCTAATAAGGACCCTAAAACACTTGATTACCCTAAATTTCCCTCAAAACCCAAAAATTCTCTATGGAGCCAAATGAGCACTTTTTGAGCAATTAGGAGCAATATTGCATTGTGGGACTCTTCAAACCTATTTAACTTCACCTTATGACCAAATTGAACCTATTATTACTCTAGTGATGTTTCTAGCATCACTACAATCCAAAAACACCAAAGAAGCCCTAGGTCCACCCTTTAGCCTACCTACATGTTCTTGCACCATTTAGCAAGGTGACATTTTAAATAGAATGATTAAATTCCTCTGAGTTGAGCTTTCATAAATTTCAACAATATATGTTGTACAAAATTGAGTCAATTTGAAATCATGATTCCTTAAACACATTGTTTAAAAGATTTGGTTGTACAATGATTCTTGGGAGTTGTGGAGTTGAGCTTTCATCAACTTCAATAGTATATGTTGCCATAAATGATAACTCTAAATCTTTTATGACTTACCCTACTTCGCCAAATTTCCAATAGAAAACTCAATGAACTAAAGGTTGATTCAACTCTAGGTAGGTCTCCAGATTACTTCAAGCTTGCTTTTGCTACTTCCAATCTTCCAAGTAGAGTTTCTCTAGTAAACTTATCTGCATAGGGTATCACTAGTTCAATCATTTGTGCTACTTGCTTGAATGGTTGTGGAAAGGTTTCCAAAATCTTCCATAAAATCTAATCTTCCTCTTTAGATCCTTGGTAAGATTTGATTTCTAAAACAATTTTTGATATTCTACCAACATAACTTCTCACTAATTCATCTTCCATCATTCTAGCATCTTGAAATAAACATATCCAATTGTAGTCTAGTTCTTTTAGCATGTTTATCACCTTCAAAAGTAGATTCTAAGGCTATCCAATTTTTATGAGATGTTTTAAAGGATTTTACCTGACTATATTCAATTCAGGGAAGAGCTAACAATAATACTTCTCTAGTAAGCATATTACACATAAACATATCTCTTCCAACTTCACTGTATTCCTTAGGTTTTCTTTCTTCCACAATATTCTTTTCTTTCTTTGTGATCAACCAATATCCTGGACCTATACATAGAAAATGAGTCTTAATCTTCTCTTTACAACTATCGTAGTTAACTCCATCAAATTTATGACTTTCTTTTCTGAACTGACCCACCATTGATCTCCCAAAGTTGTTAATCTTTTTCTTCCAGGACATGATTCTCTAATACCAATTTTTAGAAAGTAAAGTCAAGATAACTAAGAGGGGGGTGCAGTGGTGAATCAATTATCCAACTATTAAAACACTTATGAACCTTATTAATCCTTAAGCATGTGAGCAATATAATCATAAGCCATAAGAAGATATACATACACAATAACATAGAAAACCCTTGATTAGAGGGAAAACCCTAATAGGGATAGTACCCACAAAATCATGAGCTAATATAAAATCTCCTTGTTAGAGGATGAAATCTATTAGGAGACAATGAATTACATTCAATACATATCACTCCTTGTTAGGAGACTTTAAATCCCTTTTAGGAGATTCCAACCCTATTAGGAGTTGTGTCGACCCTGTTAGGAGTTGTAGAAGGTAGAATGACCCACTGTCCAAATAGGCACTTCAGGGGAAAGACCAATGAATTTAGTGTCCAACTGGTCTTTGTATTATTCCTTGCAAAAAAATAAATTAAATAATCTTAGCTCCTTCTCTGTCCTCTTGACCAAACCAAACCTCTTTATATATCAATACTAGATCACCAACTTTGTATCCAACAATCCCTTGGATTGATTACTCACATTTACCAAATACTTTGCATATTATACACTTGAATGTATACATCACAACAAGGAAAATAACCTTCCTTTATTCCATGTCATCAAAATAATTCTTTGAGTCAGCCTTGAGGCTTTCTCAATTAATTATAATAGGACCTCATTAAGATATTACAAATCATTACATCTTTTCACAATTACAAGTCATTGTCAGCTCACAATCTTTACAACTTCTAACACATGTGACCTCTATTGTTGCACACTTACTAACATCAACATTAGGTTATCTACTACCATAATCTAATGACACTCATCCCAATTCTATCTTAGTTAAGAGATACAAATCAATCATTAGAAACCACTTATCAAGTACTTTGTTTTCTTACTCTCTTTTGTAAATCAAGCATATATTTTGGACATTTCTTTGACTCTCTACATGCACACTTATGTAGACCATTTGGATATAATATAAAATACTTAACTTTTCTTTGCCTGATCATTAATACATAGTCTATATGACCTTATTCTATGTTTGTTAGTCTACTAGTCTTCATAGAAACAATATGTTGACGTCAATGACAAACATAGTCATGAATGCAACATGTCAATCATAAATATTCTCTCCAAATCTTACGATACTCCCCCAAAGGAATACCATCAAAATTCATGATAACACATCAGACTCAATAGCCATTGTAGGCCCCGCTTGCACACATATCTCAACTCTGCATGCACCACTTGGTGGTCATATCAACTAGCATCCATGATGCCAATTTTATCCTCATGTGATTGGTTTACCATGATTTTGATAGTTTTCTGCTATACACAAGTAGTTTTTAGGTGATTCCTAGTAGTTTCCATGCTTTATATGGTAGTTTTTAGGGTATTGAAGTCAATTGCCGATATTTTTTGAAGGTGATTTTGACTTTTTAGAGAAGTTTTTTGACATGTGTGTGTTTCCATATGGGTGGTTTCCTACTATTTGGAAGGTGACATTTTTTCATTTGGTGGTAGTTGTCTTTCCTTGCATGCATGGTTTAGAATATTCTTAAGAATATTACAACAAAGATGTCTTTTTAAAGTTCAAGCTTCTTTCCTAGAAAATGGATTTTTTTTCCTAGTATTTCTTTATGTTGATGATCATTTGATCATCAAATTTGGGCTTGTCACTTGCTGATGTTAGTGCCTTCATTAGCATGTGTGCTTTCCCTTCTGGCTCTATTTGGATACCTTTGGTTTTTCACTCATATCTTGGGCATACAGTCTCCATTTTTTACAAATGAGATATTGTTAAAATTTTGATTCTAAGCCTATCCTAGTGGTATAGATATTTTTTTAGTTTTGATGTTTTTATAGTTTTTTGGCTATCAAAGTTAAGGGTTCTTGTTTTCACTCTGGGAGACATATCTTGAGCATTTGATCTATGTTTTAGAATTTTTTTATATCATTGGAAACCTAGTTCTATGCTCTTTCCTATGATGCTATTTTTTTTCTAGATTATTCTCAAGGTACAACTTATTCATGATTTTGTATTTTTCAACTCTAGTGGATATCTTGGCTGTTTCAAGTTTGAGGATCATTTTTGTTGCTTGGGGTGACTTGTCTTGGGTTGTACTATCTATTGTGCCAATCCTAATTCTCTTATGATATTTTTTGATATCTTTTGTAGAATTTTTTATACAAACACATTGAGATTTAAAGTTTCACGATTGCATTTCAAGATCTTGCACATCTTTGTGTCTTGTTGTACTCACACGATATTATAAAGTTCCTTGGGGTGCTTCATATTGGCCATTTTTTCCATCTTCCTCTATCACCTAAGTGTTTCTTTAATTATATTAGCCTCATTAAGTGAGTTTTCCTTCTATTAGCCTCATGATCTATCAATGACATGCTCCTTTATAGGTGTTTGTAATTTGGCACTCTCAATGTTCCTAGTTCTTCTTTTTACAGGAGATTATGCTTTCAATTTTAGTGTACCTGTCTTACCTCTCAATATTGTACGGGGGCTACATCAGTTCTAATGATTTCTTAGTCCGATAGATTGAGTAATTTTTTCCTACATACTAGGTAGATGTAGTGGATGGATACCCATGCATTTTGGTGAGATGGATCATTTACCATATGGATATTCTTTCATTGCTATTTTCAAAGGCCATTAAGATATCTCCATATTTAATTCATTAGCTTTTCATACTTAGACTACTCTACCTACTTATGTTCTATTCAGTGGAGGGCATTTAGGTGAGATTAATCATTTACCATATGAACACTTTCATTCTTGTTTTTGGAGGCCATAAAGATATCTTCCATCTTTGATTGATCATCTCTCCAGACTTAGTTTTCTCTACCTGGTCATGTACTATTCAGTGGAGGTTCTTCATATCAACATTTAGATAGTGTTTGTAGCTTTGTGGTTTAGTGGTCTTCTTCGTGATCATCCTTTTGTTCCTATCTTGTGGGAAATTTTTTCCATCTCTTTTTGGAATAGAGTTTTTCTCATGTGGTTTCCTCCATTTCTCCTCTTTAAAGAGATTTGGTTGTGCTTGGGTACCTAATTAGACCTTTATTTTCTAGGACCCATTTGCATTTGGTTTCAATAGTAGTTTCTAGGTTTTTAGTTACTTAGTATGTTTATCTTAAGAGGGGGTGTCAGAGTAATAAGATCTTTTCTTATTATCTCTAGCTTACTTAAGATAGACATTAGGCATATAATGGTTAATTCTTTTATTAAGAACTATCATGCAACCTAGGATATTGGAAGTAATGATGATTAAGTTGACTTTGGCATGCATACTAAAAGTCAATCTAAAGAAAATACAAGGAACAATCAAATTTAATATGAAATAAATGAGGAGGATTGTGATGCTGGTAATGCTGAGCTGGTCCAGTCAGACTGGAAACTATAAAACCTTCTCAAGTTCTCTGTGAGTCAAGTAGTAGGCTAGTAGCTCTAGTCTTACCATTTTCAATTCAAATTAATTTATTTTCTTTGGTGTTACCAATGTCTAAGAATCTACCTACTAATTAATTATGTTTATGGAAGTTAATTTATACCCTTAACTATCCTATTATAGATGCTTATTTTTTAAAAAACATGTTCATGTTACATGTTGAGATTTTCATCAAAACTAGTTTTTAGAGTCTAAACATTTTGAGATTTTTATTGATTCTAGTTTTTATAATACATGTTGAGAGTTTCATTGATTGTATTTTTTAAACATGTTGAATTTTTCATTGATTCTAGTTGCTATACATGTTGAACTTGAGATTTTAATTTATTCTAGTTTTTGGACATTTTTAGATTTTCACTTATTCTAGTTTCTTTAAGAAATTGTAACATAAGGTATTTTACAAAATAAAATTTCTTTAAAAAATTGTATAATTTATAAATTAGTGTGCAACATAATACATAACATAATACATTTAACAATTACAAACAAGTAACAAATATAGAGACTAGAGAAGTAGAATATTAAAACCCTTTGCAAATGAGTCAATGATCCTAAATTCCCTTTTATAGATACAAGGGAGCAACAATAGTTGTAGGTCAGTTTGTAATTGTATATATACTTAGATTAGTATTAAGTTATGTTTGTACAATCACATTTCCACATTGCCAATTGTACATTTTTTTCAAGTAGGAGTACGAAAATTCTTTCCATCTGCTCTTAGTAGTACTAGTAGGCCTGGTTGTCTAGCTATCCTAAAGGTTGGTTCTTGATTCTTGTAACAATTAACATTAAAAAAAGTTGAAACTAAAGATCAATAGTAACAAAACTATTATACTACTATCACTTACTAAGTTTTTACTTGTTAGTGCTATGACTAACACTAATAGATTTGTTGGAATGTTTAAAATGGGAAGAGTACTTTTGAGAGGGGGGCGTGAATCATAAGTATCACACTTTTAAACTTTTCTAATCCTTTAAATAAAATAACTAAAAAGTAAACTGCATGCATGTAAGCATATAAATGAACATAAAGTAAACACATACAATAACACATAACACCAGATTTGGTAACCCAGAAACCCTCTAGGAATGAGAAGGTAAAACTGGGATGGGGATGATACCCACAAAAATCACTGCAGCAATAAATGTTTGACCACTTGTAATGGTCTGCCCTATGAAAGGCCTACCCTCTTAAAGGCTTTACACTATGTCAATAGTGACTTGGTTAGAGGATTTACAAACACTTTACATGAAGTGTCGCCCTATTAAAGGATTTACAATAGGCTACTAAACCCACATAATACAATAGGATTTCCAATTACCTTCTTCAAAGGTTCTCCCACCTAACTATTAAGTTAACCTATCAATATAGGATTCCGACATCTAATACAATAGCAAGAAAGTATTAGATCAATGAACTTGATAGTATGCAATCTTTGATTGCTAGATTTAGGTACTTGATCTGCTTTCTCTAATCTGACCCTTGCTTGATCTAATCTCCATTCTTATTCCTTGTACAGTTCTAATCAATTGGATGTATAATTATTGCTCTATTCCTCTAAGTCTTTCATACTTCACTTTGAATTTTGCTATAGTTTCCCCATACACTGTTCTCATCCACACATACAATGGAGTTTTTGACTTCCTTTTAAAGATTGTGTAGACTTATGGTTACGTATGGATCTATGATCCATATTGAATCTTAAGTTCCTGCTCATTCCTTGCATTCTTCTCATTGGTTTCATGCCTTCTCCATTTTTCTAATTGGATGCATGCTAATTGCATAGGAAATATAAAAGATTCATCCTTATCCTTTTTCTCCTTCAAAATCCTTCTATGTCAGCTCCAAAAATGGTTTACATCTGAGTTTTTGAGGGCACAAACTCATATGCTAATTTTGTGTTACTCAACACATACTGGACTATTGGTGCTCAGCACATGTTTGATCCTGGATTGCTTAGTACCTATTACATTTTGTCTTTCTTGGCACCTATATAGTTTTGGCCCACTCAGCATATGAAACATTCTAACTTGCTCGACATCAATTGTGACTTGGCACTTATATAATGCTCAACACCTAAAGTCACTTGGCACTTGCTGGAATTCTAACTCGGCACACACTATGGCTTGGCATACATAGTGTACTTGGCTTCAATATAAAAAGTGGTTAAGTGTGTTGACACCCAAATGTCAAAACTATCTAAGACCAATAATCTCCCCCTTTGACATGAGTGTCAAAAAAACTTAACTAGACATTTATTCATCTGTCCTTATGAGTACCTTATCCACAAAATTTCAAATTTTTTTCAAAACCAAAATACCTTGTAACTCCCCTTGAGCTGATTGTGCCTTGACATTCTTTGCAACCAAAATTCTATATACCTGATACTCTTTTGCCTTTTCCTTATTCCTACATTCTATACCTATGTTCTGTATCTAATCTTTCATATGACTGTCAAAATTTTGTATCACCCCCTTTTTGCTATCAAAATTTGTATAGTATTCTCCCCCTTAGTTACATCAAACTATTATATCTCCCTTATATCTCCCCTAAAACATATATCTCCCCCTTTTTGACACTAATGTCAAAGGGTTCTAAGGAATAATACCATACTTAGCCAAAAAATTACTATTTACCTCCATTATTGTTTTCAAAGCTACATCCCAATTATCCAAAGCAATGTCAAGTGACTTGTGCTGGATGACAGTATTTGCAGCAAGGTGTACAAGTCCATCAAGTGTATAAATATTTGGATCTTTCTTTAAAATATTTTTAGCATAAACTTGTTCCTTACGGAGGACTTCTAAGTGTGGGGTAATTGAGGATTGAATTTGCATTAATTTAGCCTTTATATTGGCTTCCTCTACTGTAAGTACACCTAACTCCCTTAATGTGTGAAGCGATTTGCAAAATGCTTCTCACTTTGAGCTAGATCCTTTGGTAGTTGCATGCTAGAAATTTTCAAATTTCTTTCTAAGCTCATTATTCTCTGATTTGTTTCTTGTGTGAAATTGGAAAAATCACATAGCTTCTTGTACAATGAGAAAATGTTCTCAAGTACAACTTTGACCTTGTCTATTTTCTTGGCCAACTCTACTTGTTCAGCTACTATTCCACTTGATATCTTCTCATTTACTTTTCCTTGAAATTTTCTCTTTGACCATTCCATGAGTTTAACATTAGTATCTTGGTCTTCATTGGTCACTTGGTTAACTATATCTAATAGTTTCTCTATTATTGGCTTTGCTTCATCTGGGGACTGCAAGCTAAAGTCATCCATAAAGATGTCCTTAATGTCATGTAGTGCTTGCTTGTGTTTGAACTCCTTCCTAAGTATTTCCTACCTCATCCTTCTATCTAATGCATTTTGCATTTCATTGATTTGTGTCATTTTGATGGTCTTGGAATCATAGGAGGGTATTACAATATCTTCATCTAATTAAGGGTCTCCATAATGAAGTACCCTAGCCACTCTTGTTGAACTTGAAATTTGCAAAGGTGTGACTTTAGTACTCAGCTTGTGAAGGGTCGGTCTTTGGTAGTTCTACCAATGTTTGAATGGTGGCCTACTCCTTTTCCTTTGAGGCATCCTCCTTCTCATCTGACTTTCCTTCCACTGCACTTGGCTTCTGCAATGTTCTCTTGCTGCTGGAGGTGGTGGAAGTATCAAAACTTTAGTCCTAGTAGTTGTGTAGGTGAAAGGTTGTTCATTTGGTTTCACCTTTTCTTTTTGTGGTGCTGCTACTACCTTTTGTAACTCATCAACACTCACCAATACAAGGCTTGTGCATAACTGTGCCTATAGAGTGGATTGGTGAAGGATCTTGGAGAGATCCTCTATAGTAAGGGGACTGATGTTCTGAGTTGAGTTGTCAAGAACATCCTTAATGATTGTTGTCTTTGCAGGTGTAATGGTTACATGAGGTGGACTAGGAGGTGGCATTTGTGTGTCTTGCACACCCTGTTCTTCATCTTGCTGCTCTTGCTATTTAGTTGTTGCCATAGTTTCTTCCTCCTCACCTTTTTCTTTATCCTCCTTAACTTTCTTATCTTCCTATTCTTTCTTCTTTTCTTCTTCAGCTCTTGTTGTTGCTTCCTTCTCCTCCTCTTGCTTCTCTTCCTCTCCTTTGTTCTCCGCTATTTTATTTTCCTCTACCTTTCCTTTGGCACTAGTATCTGCCTTATTTGTTTCCTCTACCTTGTCATCAGTTATTTTATAAATTGTTTTCCATAATTGTGTGGATTTATTCACTACATCCTCAACCTTGTTTTGAAGGATGCTGAAGGCTATATACTTTGGTGCAAATTTTCCACCATGTTTCTTATTTGTGTTGGTTATTTGAAACTTTATCATGTGAAGATTTACTTGAGCCAAGGTAGATTCTCTAATATCCTTTTCCATTTTTAGAAAATAATGCCATTCATTTTCAATTATCTCATACAGTTCCTTAGGCATGGTATTGTCAAGTTCTAGAGGTGTGTTTTTAAATTTTGACATTATGGCATACACAGATTCCTCTACTTTATTTTGCTCTTCTATAATGAGTTTATTAAAATCAAGAGTCTTTAAATTATTTAAATCTGCACTTCTAATCTTTTCACAAAGTTTGTCAATTGCAGACTTAGGAGGATGACTTACCACTCTAAATTGGTTGATATCCTCTAATTTTGTTCTTTCTTCATCATTTGTATCTGGTTGTGCCACATGCTTCCTTCTCTTCTTCAGCTCTTTAGTAGGTTGTTCAATATTTTTCTTCTTTTCTTTTGATGTCTCTTTAGCCTTTTGAGTGGATGCTCTTGTAGTGGCTCTTGTTGTTGGAGCTAGCTTGGCTTGAGTGGGCTTTGCTACCCTTTTAGGCTTAGGCTGAGTTGTAAGCTGAGGTTTTTCCTTTCACTTCTTTTGCTTGGTAGGTGTAGGTGCTTCCTTGGCTTCTTCTCCCTCAACACCTTCCTCCTTATCTTCTCCTAAGCCTTGTGTCATCTCTACTAGGCCATGCCCTTGCTCTTCTTCTGCTTTACTATCTCCTTCTACTTCTTCTTCTTGTTGTTCTTCACCTACTTCTCTTTCAATTCTTGCTCCAAATTGCTTCTTTATCTTTTTCACTATTTTGTCTTTCTTCTTGATAACAGAAGTTGTTTTCAATTTAGTCTCAACTTTGGACTTGGCAACATCATATATTCTAAAGTGAGGAGCCTTCTTGTCTATCTCTTCTGCTAGAAATGTTGTGATTTCTACTGAGGCTTCATCTACATCAAGCTCATATCCCAATGGCCTTAGCCATCTTACTCTTGGTATTGCTACCTGGATTTAGGTGTAGTCAATGTCAACCAAGAAGCATATGTCATTGACATGTTTCTCTACCAATGAAACTGGTATTCTCATTCTCTACTTCATAGACTTCTTAAAGTCTTCAAAATAACTAGTCATCTGAGCCTCAAAATTATCTCCCATCTGATTAATGAACTCATTGATTTGTGTGATTGTTGGCTTGTTGGAATCCCAATTTACCTTTCCTATAGAAAGAAATTCTTCCATAACATAAAAGAATATATAGACTAGTACTAATCCAAATTTGCATTATGCTCCCTTGGATCTTCTTATAGCTCCTAAATTTTCATTTATTTGCTGAAGCATTAGTTTTGCCAGATCATAGGTATGATATTTTTTTACCAACTTGTAAGCTACATCAACAACTATGCAAGGTACATTGTTTAGTCTGCTAGATTGGTAGAATTTGTGTGAAATTATTCTCACAACAAAGTCAAGTATGGGTTTAGTTATAGTGTCTATGGTCATTCCCCTATTGTTCCATTTGGCTCCTGTATTTTTCTCAATGACCTCCTTTTTATCACTTCTCAAGATCTTTGGTCGATCTAGGTTTGGGAGCCTTGTAATCTTATGCACTATCCTTTTTGTAATATTTATAGTTCCTATCTCTAACCATAGATATCCATCATGAATTTGACTCAAAACAATGCAAATCCATTCAGTCTTAAACATCATAGGAAAGACTAGGTTTTTTTTCAAACCCTTCTTTTCAACTATTTGGAATTTGTCTTTCAATATTCCATTGTCAAATAACTTTTCATAGGCATGAAAAATTTCAAGATCACCTATTGCACCAATTTTTTAGTTATAACACTTCCTCACACCTTGAACCATGACAACTTTAGGTGGAATGACAGACAATGCACCAGCTGGGTCATTTTTGTAGGCAACTTCAAGGATTGGCCTAAATTTGGGTTTCTTTACCTCATTGAAATCCATGCAAATGGCTATTAGGTTGCTACTTGATCACTTCTTCGCTCTTCTTGTCTTTTCTCTGTGCTTGAATAGCATGAAAATGAACAAAAATTGACCTTATACCTATCAAAGACCTAGCATTAAATGCTTTGTGCATACAACTATAAACTCGGCACTTGAAGGTTTCACCACGACTCAAATCCTATTGTATTTCATTTTCTTGGCTTCCACTAGTTCACCACCTCACTTAGCTTCTATTGTCAACTCAACATCCATTGGAGCTTTACTTGGCATCTGAGGACAGTTCAACAGTATTTGTAAAAATCTTAGATTTTGACCTGGCATCTTTGCTCATGCAGATTTCTTCCTTGCAATAATTCTTTTGTTCTTTGGCACTGATGTATGATATAACTTTTTATGTCAGTCCCATAAACCTTTCTTTATCTTAGTTGTATGAAGTGTGATCACTTGACCTTTTAGGTGAAGTGATCCCTCCATCTGATGTGCTACACTCATCTTTCCTCTTCCAAGTCTTGCTCATTTGCCCTCGTATTTTTTCAACATCAACCTTGTCTTTTCCTTTGTTGACTTCTATCTTGGGTACTTTTAACTTTATTGGGCAATTTCTACGGATATGACCAGTTTTCAAGCAACTAAAACATGTAGTCTGACTTAACCATCTACTATAATTCAATCTAAAATGTGTCCATACTCTTGACAATAGTGACAGTTATACCTGGTGTTGTAATCTCAGTTGTAGTGATGTGCATGGTTGGTTCCTCTTGTAGATTTAATAGCTATCCACATAGACTTTGATCTGCATTCAAATGATCTATGTCCATATTTTTTGCAGTTGTAGTAGTGACCTTCAAATCTTAGTGTCCTCATGGTCTTGGTTTTGCATTCATCTGCTTGATGTCCTTACTTTTTGCACTTGTGACAAAAGGTTTCATTTGTAGGCTTATCATGTTGACGGTTGTTCTTGCTCCTACACACATTAGAGGTATGTCCCTTTTTACCACATAAATGACAAGTAGGTTTAGTGTTCTTACCTTTGTTGCTCCTTTCTTCTATAGTCTTGGATGATTCTCCTTATTTAGTGCTGGTGTAACCAAGTCCTAAAGTATCATTACTAGCCCTTGGTGATTTCAGTAGTTGCTCAAAGTACTTGATGGCTTCACTTGATTTGTTGAAATTCTCTGCTATCTCCTTTTCTCTCTTCAACTCATTCTGCAATTCTTCATTCTACATTCTCAAGGTGGAAATCTCAATGTACTTCATGTTTAGCTCATGATGAGCATTCATCATCTGACTTAAGGTGTCTAACTGCATGTTTGAGATCCTTTCAAACTCAATTGTCTTCTCCTCCAGTCTATTGGTAACATTTCTCTTGTCATCTTCTATCATGGCTTTGTCTTTAATGGCTCTCTTCTTTTGTTCAGTCACTTCACAAAGCATTATAGCTTGTGATTCTTGTTCCAGCTTGAGTAATTTGATTTCTTCAGTTTGTGCTTTGTTTTTCTCCATCAATTATGCTATTGCTACATCAAATTCCTTGGAATCTCCATTTGAAAATACTTGTGTGGTATCAATATCCTTGTAGTGTATGTCATTTTCAGCTATGGCTATCTCCTTTCTTCTTTTTAAGGACTTTCTCAATTCTCCCATGGTTTCTTCTACTTTGTGTAGAGCGAGGTGCACATCAATCACCTGATTGTCTATGATCTTCCCAAGTTTGAAGACTTCCATCTTTAGATATTTTCTCTAAGCTGTTAGGCTTCTCCTTGTGAGAACCAGAGCTCTAATACCAATTGTTGGAATGTTCAAAATGGGAAGAGTACTTCTGAGAGGGGGTGAATCAAAAGTATCACACTTTTAAGATTTTCTAATCCTTTAAATCAAATAACTAAAAAGTGAATTGCATGCATGTAAACATATAAATGAACATAAAGTAAATACATGCAATATAAAAAAAACCAAATTTGGTGACCCAAAAACCCTCCAGGAATAAGAAGGTAAAACTGGGGTGGGGATGATACCCAAAAAAATCACTGTAGCAATAAATGTTTGATCACTTTTGATGGTCTACACTGTGAAAGGTTTGCCCTGTTAAAGGCTTTACACTATGTCAATAGTGACCTGGTTAGAGGATTTACAAACACTTTACATGAAGCATCACCCTATTAAAGGATTTACAATAGGCTGTTAAATCCACCTAATACAATAGGATTTCCAATCACCTTCGTCAAAGGTTCTCCCACCTAGCCGTTAAGCTAACCTATCAATATAGGATTTCCAACATCTAATACAATGGCAAGAAAGTATTAGAAAAATGAACCTGACAATATGCAATCTTTAATTGAAAGATTTAGGTACTTGATCTGCTCTCTCTGATCTAACCCTTCCTTGATTTGATCTCTGTTCTTATTCCTTGTATAGTTTTGATCAACTGGATGTATAATAGTTTCTTTATTCCTCTAAGTCTTTCATACTTCACTCTAAATTTTTCTATAGTTTCCCCATACACTATTCTCATCCATGCATACAATGGGGTTTTTGACTTCCTTTTAAAGATTGTGAAGACTTAGGGTTAGGTATGGATCTATGATCCATATCAAATCTTAAGTTCCCACTCATTCCTTACATTTTTTTCATTGGTTGCATGCCTTCTCCATTTTTCTAATTGGCTGCATGCTAATTGCATAGGAAATATAAAAGATTTTTCCTTATCCTTTTTCTCCTTCGAAATCCTTCCATGTTGGCTCCAAAAATGGTTTACATCTGAGTTTGTGAGGGCACAAACTCATATGTTGATTCTATGTTACTTGACACATATTATACTATTGGTGCTCAACACATGTTTGATCCTGGATTACTTAGCACCTATTACATTCTGTCTTTCTCGACACCTGTATAGTTTTGGCTCACTTGGCATATGAAACATTCTAACTTGCTCGAAATCAACTGTGACTCGACACTTATATAATGCTCGGCACCTATTGGATTATTGACTCAGCACACATTATGGCTCAACATAGATAGTGTACTCGGCTTCAATATAAAAAGTGGTTAAGTGTGTTGACACTCAAATGTCAAAAATATCTAAGATCAACAAGATTGAGTAGATGACCCAAATCCAAGGATTTTTTTTAGGGTGTTCCATTCTATATCATTTGGAAGCTCTATTTTTTTTAGGTTGTACATGAATAACTATAACCTCATCAATAGTGAATACTTAAAAGATATATTTTTATATGAATTGGTGAATTTATCTATAATTTCATTCATTGTTGATAGTGGTTTGATGCAACTTACAATTTTTTTTGGAGTAGTTTCCTTAGGCAAGTTGCCTAAATGAGAGTTCATGATGTTGTGCAACTATTTCATATAATCTTATTTTCCAATGAATTTTTCATATATGTTAGATGGATATTTTAATCTAACATTTAGCAAGTGAAGTATGCTGTGATTCATCTTCATCAATTCTTTCATAGCTTCATCTATTTCCATTAATTTTTCACAATTTTGATAAACAATTAAGGCCATTACAGAGGCATCATAGTGGTTGTTTATTCCTTGGTTTTCAAATCCTTGTCACTAGATCTCTATACTTTATTCAAAATTTGTTTTGCAATATTTTATAAGGAACTGGTGAAGATACTTTTTATTTTATCCTCAACATTTTTTTTACATTTTCAAAGACATCTCTAGTATTGTTATTTAAATCAAGCCACTCAAACAAGCTATCACTATTCTATATCAATTTCTCCCAATTTTCTTGTTTGATAAGCTTAGTCATATTTATTGTGCTATCCTTGACATGATGGTCTTTGAAAGATGTATTTATATTTTGTGCAATTGCATTCTCCATTTTTTTCTTCATTTCAGACATCTCTATTTCACTCTTTTTCCATATTTCCTCTACTTTCCCTTGCAAATTAGTTTCTCTTTTCCTGTCATCCTCTAATTCCTTTATCAAATCTTGGATTGTGTTTGTAGTAGTAGCCTCTTTTTTCTTTTTATCCTTGAGTTCCCTTTTCAAATCATAGATTATCTTCCCAGTACACTCCTTCCTTTTCTTTGCATTTTGCAATTCCTTCTTCAAATCATGGAGTGTGTTTTTAGTATGAGTGCACTCCCCTTTCTTTGTATTCTCCAATTCCTTCTTCAAGTCAATGATTCTATTTTTGTAGCTAACTCCTCTTTTTTCTTCACATTCTCCAATTCCTTCTCCATGTGGTGGATTGTGTTTGCACTAGACTCTGTTGTCTTCACATTCTCCAATTCCTTCTTCAAATCAAGGATTGTCTTCGCAGTTCAGTCTTTTTCTTCATATTCTCCAATTGCTTCTTCAAATTGTGGATTGTTTTTGTACTAGACTCCTCTTTTTTCTTCTCATTCCCCAATTCCTTTTGCAAATTATAATTATCCTTGTATTATATTATTCATTGTTCTTTTCATCCTCCAATGCCATCTTGAAATATCAAATTGTATTTTCAGTAGAAGAGTACTTTTTCCTTTCATTCTCCAATTCAATCTTTAAATTATTATGTTCCTTGATAGTAGAATCCAGGTCATTTTTCAATTTATTGTTTACCTATGCACTATTCTCTATAGACTTGAACAACTATGTAGTAGAGGCTTTTTCATTCTCAAATCTTTTTTTGCACTCATCCAATTCTTTAGTTAGACTTTTTCAAATTTTCATTCATATTTTCTTGCTAGACAATTACCTCTATAGAAGAATAATTCTTCTTCCTATTTTGCAATTCTTTGAACCAATTGTTTATTGCATTCTCCTTGGCCTTCACATTATCAAGGAATGCCTATAACTTTTCTATTTGATTTTGTAAGCCTTTTGTTTTCTCTCTCCACATTCAGAAGTGTAAAGTAGACCACTTTGTTTCTCTCTTGATATATTGATTTTGTCAATATTTTTCACTTTTGAGAAATCCATTTGAAGACTAGTAACTTGTACATCGTTACAATTTATTATATTTTCTAGAGGATTATTATCTCTAGCTAGGGGCATAACAACCATGAAGTTCATCATTTTGGTGTTTGGATCATATGTTGGAAATATATTGTTACTATTAGATCCCTCATGTTAAAAAACTACATCACTTTTCAACATCATCATAATTTGCCTATTTCTTTTTTTTGTTTGATCAAACTTTTTTGCAAAGTCATTTAAACTAAAATCTTGGTTTGCTCTCACAATTGAGTGTTTGAAAGGTGAATTATCAATTTTATTGCTATATGCTCCTCCAGCTCCAGTTACATTTACTCCACCTATAATTATATTTTGAGGATTCCCAACAAGCTGAATATGACCCATTCCGAAACCTAGTGCTTTAGGATTATTTTCAAGGTTTTGTCTAGAAGCTACTGAAGCATACATTGGTGAAGTAGCCATTCACATTTCTTGTGTTGTAATTTTCATAACTTTTTATTCTTTTTAACAAGGTTCACCCATGCTAGTGCCAGTACCTATTCTAGTGGGATCAACTTCAACTAGATTTGAAGATTTAACAAAATTTTGTGTTGGGATGACCTTCAAAACTAGAAGTATAATGTCTTTTTCCCTTTCTAGATGAATCATCTTCAATCTCATCAAAGATTCCAATGACTTGTTTACTTCCACTTTTGGGTGGGTCTGATACTGCAATTGTATTCTAAATCCTTTTAGCACTTACACCAATGGGCCCTATACTGGCATAACCCATGTTTTGTATCATAGTTTCCCCTTTACTATATGTTTGCTTAATAATATCACTCATTTAAATATTAGCAATATACTTGGTTGACCCAAGATCCTGAGCACCTTGAATGTCTTCATAAGAGTCGAGTTTCTTTTGTCTTTGACTATCACTATCACTACAAGTGCCAAATTGATATACTACAGATGGATACTCTTTATTCCAATAATTTTTATAAAGTTCATCCTCCTCAATTTCCTCAAAAGCTACTGAGGTCTTTGGTTCACCCAAATTTTGCCTCATTTTCCAAAAATCATTCATTTTGATTTTACACCATAATTCATATCCAAATGCCTCTTTAATTGCTTTCAGATAGAAATCTTAAAAGGTTGAGATGCTTTCTTATAGAAATTGAAGTATGTCAGAGGCTTTGATTTGTGTGACTTTGATAAGTGCAATGTCATAATTTGGTATGACAATTCTTGCATTCAAATATTATTCTATGTTGCATGTTTCTCCATCTCTTTCATAATCTCATTCCATGAATCCATGTTTTTTAACTGTTGATATTTTCTGTAGAGTTCCCATTGGCAATAAGTCTTATTTTTATTATTTTTAGTGGATCATAATTCTAGTGACTAAAAAAATCAAAGTTAAACAAATTTACCAATTCGTTTTCCACTTTGAAAGCCTGTCTCTCAAATGTGAGGCCTCTAATTGCAAAAGTCAAGAAAGGAAATATAATTTTTTTTTGTCCACTGAAAATTTCATCTGTGCTCTCCATCTTCTATAGATATTCCAGTACAAAAACCCTTTCTGTAACATGTATTGGAAGTTTGCATGGTTCAACCACTAAACTATAAAACCTTAACACAATGTAGTCTTCCATGAAGACCAGTCAACCAATTGAATTTGACTTCCTATTTGAATTTAATCTTTACAAGATATAGACAATATAGGCATCAAAGTGTCTATAATTTTTTGGTGTAGTGTCAAAAAGAAGTCTAAAAAATGGTTGTAGTTATTATTGTTACAATTCATCCTCATTTTATGTGTCCACTCATATATTGGACTTGGTGCCTTTTATTTCATCTTGATTTTCTCATCAAACTTATAGACCTCAATATCAAGCTTATTTTTAGTCTCAAATATTAGGTGATGCTTTTCTAAAAGAAGGCAGCACAAGCAACTTGTGAACCTAAATGTCTTCATCTTGCCTATAGTTATACTTTTTTTAATCATTAGTAATTATTCTTGCATGGATTCAATAATGTGATGAACATAATTATATCTTACTTATACCTTCTCAATTGATTGACCTTGATAATGGATATTATAAATCATTTCAAAAACATAACAATCAAATAAAATGATAACAATCAATAATATTATGAACCCATGACACAAAAATATCATACTGATAAGGAGGCTTATGATCTATGTCTATTGTAATAGTAACACTAGTATGATAAGTAGATGACTCTGAGATTATTAAATCCTTAATATATGAATCTTGAAAAAATCTATCCAATTTTTCATGCCTATGTTAGTTTTTCCAACTCGATGCATTCGTTAAAGCTTTCTGGTTTAACCCTATCCCTAGGTCTAACAGAGTGAAGAGTTCACTCTTAGTTATGGATAAAATTTCATCCTGAGTGTTTGGATCCCAATTGCCTTTCTATTTACATCATAATTATGAGTGCAAAGCATTACAATTTTAGGGCAAGGGAATACTTTGGGTACAATGAGGTTTGCTAATCCACTAACCAAAGCAACTAGTTTATTTGAATGTGTGCCAATGCTTTTGTTAAATTTGAAATATTTTTTCCCCTATTGACAATTGGCTATATGTAGATATGTAAGTTTTGTCATTAATGGAAACACATGATGTACATGCTTATAGTAAACCTCAGAAATAAAGATACTTAGTTTTTTGGTACTTAGAAAATTATCTGAGCATGAAAATGGTTTACAACAATGTATTGTTTTATGTATAACTTGTTTATATGATGTTATTATTGAGAGAGAAGATATATGGAAACTATATAAATATTGATGATGATATATATAACCTCAGACATCAACACAGACAGTATAGAAAAGAGATATTTAAGATCTATAGAACATCAAAATGAATGGTAAAGGAATTGTTTTGTTTACAAAATAATTACTTGACCAATTAGGGATGACATCCTAGATGTTTACTCTAAATTGGAAAATTTATTTTGGTCTTAGCCAACCTAGTAGAAATTTGTAAAAAGGCATGGTATTTATGCAAAGACATCTTACAAGATTATTATGTAAGTGAATTGTGAAGTTATATGAGTAGTAACATGAGAAAGTTGTGAATGCAAAGTTTTGTATCATATGCATAAGCAACATTTTGATAACCTAACTTTGTAATTTGAGATTGAGCTGAGGTTAGAGATCAACTAAAGAAAAGTACAACATTTATACTTTTGTTAGTTGTTTGGGTAGTGAGGTCTTCTTGTAATTAAAAGTGCATGTTTGGGTAGTGAGCTCTTCTTACACACATTTTACCACAACTCCTAATAGGGTTGGAATCTCCTAATAGGGATTCAAAGTCTTCTAATAGGGACTCTTATGTACTGAATGATTTTATAGAATCCTAATAGGGTCCATCCTCTAAAAAGGAACATTTATATTAGTACATCATCTCGTGGGTATCATCCCCACCAGGGTTTTCCCTTGGCCAGGGTTTCCCTAGTTAACAAAGTATGATGTTATGAGTTATATTTGTGCATAGTTAATCTTACTATTCAACATTACTTGTTGAATGCATGGTTCAAAGTAATAAATAATATCTAGTTGGTGACAAAATTTTGTAGAATATTGATTCATGCCCCTCTCAGTATTTCCTATTTCTAACAATTGGTATCAAAGAATAGTTAGAAGAGGGTTAATAGCTTGAGTAAGATCCCTATGGATATGGAACAGTTGATGAAGAACCTTGAAGAGGCACTTGAACAAATTGATCTCCTTACTAAAGAAAGAGATAAGCTAAAAGATAGATATGAAGAGTCCAAAGTATACATTGGACAACTAAAGGACAAGGTTGAACATCTCAAATCCAAGCTTGAATCTATCAAATCTGAAACTGGTGATGATGAATATTCAAAACTAAAAACAAAGAACAAGATCTTGAAGCATAAATTGAAGATTACCAATCTAAAGTTGAGTTTAAAAAATGATCCTAGAAAAGTTGAATCTAATTTGAAGACAGAAAATTCAGATCTTAGAGAAAATCTAGCAAAGAGAACATCTAAACTTGAAGCACTAAAAACAAATAATAAAGAACTTCAAAAGTACAACACTATTGTGAAAGGTGAACTAAATCAAAGCAAGATACAACTTGAAAAACTTTATTATAGTAGAGAAAAACTTGATGAGAAAATTTTAGCACAAAGACCCACCTATGATAAGATTGGTCTTGGTTACCTATTTAACATGTCTGTGAAGAAACTTGAAAGTGGATCTGATATGAAAGAAAAAGATAAATCTAATGATAAGATTGAATCTAGTTAATCTTCTAATAAATCTAAAGAAGTTGGACAACAGAAGGAAAATGAGAAATTGGTTGAACCTAAGAAAGTTGTATCTCCTAAAGAAACTAGGTATAAATTTAGAGGTTAGTATTTGTCATGTAATGAAATAGGTCATATGAAAGGAGATTGTACAAATACGTCATTTAATCATGTTATGAATTTTTTTGTCATAATTTCCATGGTATTGGTCATAAAGAAATTGATTATAAGAAATCTAAATATGATAATGATAAAAGGAATAGTTGAATGTCTAGAAATACTAACCCTACAGACAAAAGATCTAATGAGAGGACATAAAGAGAAAGAAGACCTTTTGAAAAAATAAAGAAGATCATGTGTTATAAGTGTAAAAACTTTGGAAAAATAGCCCAAAATTTTCAAGCACCTATTAATCAATAGAATCCTAGAAGCAGAACCCTAGTATATCAATTATGCAACAACTTCATACATATAGAAAAGTACTATATAATGGGTAGAAGGAACAATGGAAGAAACTTTGGAAATGATAGAAGGAATCATGAAAGAAACTTTGGAAACAAAAGAAACAATGGAAGAAACCTTAGAAATGACAGAAGGAATCATGAAAGTAACTCTAGAACTAAGAAAGATAATGAAGATCAAAGAAATGTAGTTAGTGAACTTTGAGAATAATTTGATGAAATATTTGTAAAGGAATTAGCTACTGAACCTAAGAAAAGGAAGAAAATATTGTTGAAAATTGGATATTCTAGTGAAGAAGATAATGTGGAACAAGAAGTCAAACAACCAAAAAAATGTATTGCTCCTAAGCAACCATCAGGTAAAACAAGGCAACCTAGAAACCAAAGATAGAAAAGATTAAGATAGCTATTTCCAATGAGGAAAAATTTGTGCAAATGAATAAGTTTCATAATTTTTACAATGATATTGAGAAAGAATAGGTTGATATCTCTACTTTTAGATATATGATTCTTAACAATTTGAAACTTGAATATGTTGAATGCATTGTGAATTAGAAAGTCTATGACAAAATTATAGCTAAGAAGGCACCAATTTGTGAAGAAGATAGTGTGTTGACAATTGGCTAATGGAGATATTTAATTGTTCTCATTTATGGAAACACATGATGTACATACTTATAGGAAACCTCAGAAATAAGGATACTTAGCTTTGGGTAATCAAAAAATTGTCTAAGTGTGGAATTTGGTATACAACAGTGTATTCTTTTGTTTATAACCTATTGCTGATGTCATATTATGACTAGCAAAGTTAGATGAAGATAGTATACATGTTGGTGATGACATGTATAACCTTAGAAGTTAGTACATACTATATGGAAAAGATATATTTTTAGTACAAAGACCTACCTATGATAAGACTGATCTTGGTTACCTATTTAACATGTCTGTGAAAAAACTTGAAAGTGGATCTAATCTGAAAAGAAAAAGATAAATCTAATGAGAAGATTGAATCCAATAAATCTACTAATAAATATAAAGAAGTTGGACAAGAGAAGGAAATTGAGAAATTGGATAAACCTAAGAAAGTTGTATCTCCTAAAGAAACTAGGTATAAATTTAGAGGTTAGTGTTTTTCATGTAATGAAATGGGTCATATGAAAAGTGATTATACAAATAATCTATTTAATCATGTTATAAAAATTTTTTGTCATAATTTTCATGGTATTGGTCATAAAGAAATTAATTTTAAGAAACCAAAATATGATAATGATAAAAGGAATAGTTGAATGTCTAGAAATACAAACCCTATAGATAGAAGATCTAATGAGAGGACATAAAGAGAAAGAAGACCTTTTGAAAAAAGAAAGAAGATCATGTGTTATAAGTGTAACAACTTTGTACACATAGCCCATAATTTTCCAGAACCTATTGATCAATAGAATCCTAGAATCAGAACCCTAGTATATCAATTATGCAACAACTTCAGACATATAGAAAAGTACTATAGAATGGACATAAGGAACAATGGAAGAAAATTTAGAAATGATAGAAGGAATCATGAAAGAAACTTTGGAAATAAAAGAAACAATGGAAGAAACCTCAAAAATGAAAAAAGGAATCATGAAAGTTACTTCGGAACTAAGAAAGATAATGAAGATCAAAGAAATATAGTTAGTGAACTTCTAGAAGAATTTGATGAAATATTTATAAAGGAATTAGTTACTAGACTTGAGAAAAGGAAGAAAACATTGTTGACAACTGAAGATTCTAATGAGGAAGATAATGAGTAACAAGAAGTCAAACAACCAAAAAAAGTTATTGCTCCTAAGCAACCATCAAGTAAAACAAGGCAACCCTGGAAACTGAAGAAAGAAAAAAATAACATAGCTATTTCCAATTAGTGGAACTTTGTGCAAATGAATATGTTTTATAATTTGTACAATGATATTGAGAAACAAATATATTGATATCTCTACTATTAGATATATGATTCTTAACAATTTGAAACTTGAATACATTGAAGGCATGGCAAGTCAAAAAGTCTATGAAAAACTTATAGGTAAGAAGACACCAATTCACGAAAAAGATATTGTGTTGCCAATTGGATAATGGAGATATGTAATTGTTCTCATTTATGGCAAGACATGATGTGCATGCTTATAGGAAACCTCAAAAATAAAGATACTTAGCTTTTCATAATTAGAAAATTGTCTAAGTATGGAATTTGGCATACAACAGTGTATTGTTTTGTTTATAACTTGTTGTTAATGTCATATTATGATGGAAAAGTTAGATGGAGATAGTATACATGTTGGTGATGATGTGTATAACCAGCTTGGAAGTTAGTACAGACTGTACAAAAAAGATATATTCATATTTAAGAAAAATAGGACAATGAAATTGAAGGAAAGGATTATTTTATTTATAAAATAATTACTTGTCCAATTAGGGCCAACATCCTAGATGTTTACTCTAAGTTGGAAAAGTGAATTATGGTCTTAGTTGACCTAGTAGTAATTTTTGAAAAGGCATGGTACTTATGCAAAGGACATCTTGTGATAAGTTGTGCAATTGTGAAGTATTGTGTAATTGTTATGTTGAGAAATTGTATGCAAACTTTTGTAAAAGCAATATATGTGAAGTTTTGTGAAATCCATTTTGTAATTCAAGATCAAGATGAAGATTAGAGATCATCAAGAAATAAGGTATAGTGCCTATATTCCAAAATTTTGATTACTTTTTTGGGTAGTGAGCTCTTCTTGTAATTTGGAAGTGCATATTTGGGTAGTGGGCTCATCTTGCATCTACTGAACTACAACTCCTAACAAGGTTGGAATCTCCTAATAGGGATTTAGAGTCTCCTAATAGGGACTCCTTATACTAAATTTCTCATTGACTCCTAATAGGGTCCATCCTCTAACAAGTAACTTGTATATCAATATATTATCTAGTGGATATCATCCCCACTAGAGTTTTCCCTTGGCCAAGGTTTCCCTAGTTAAAAAAATATGGTGTTATGAGTTATCTTTGTGAATGGTTACTATTACTATTCAACATTACTTTATTACATTTTTTATGTATGGTTTAAAGTGAAATAATATCTAGCTGGCAACTAAAGTTTGTAGATTATCGATTCACCCCCCTTCCCCTCAGTAATCCCTATTTATAACAATTGGTATCATAGTGTAGTTACTTTGAAGAGGCTTAATAGATTGAGTAAAATTCCTATGGATATGGAATAGTTGATGAAGAACCTTGAAGAGGCTCTTAAAGAAATTGATCTCCTTACTGAAGAAGGAGATAAGCTAAAGGACAGATATGAAGACTCCAAAGTATACATTGGAAAATTGAAGGAAAAGATTGAACATCTCAAATCCAAGCCTCAATCTACTGAATCTAGAATTAGTGATGATATTATTCAAAGATAAAGATAGAGTACAAGATTTTGAAGCATGAATTAAAGATTACAAATCTGAAGTTGACTTTGAGAAATGATCCTAGCAAAATTTGATCTGATTTAAAAATTAAGAAGGTAGATCTTAGAGAAAGTCTAACAAAGAAGACATCTGAATTTGAAACATTGAAAGAAGATCATGAAGAACTTCATAAGTATAATACTATTATGAAAGGTGAATTAACTTAATGCAAGCAACATCTTGAGAAGCTTTATTCTAGCAGAGAAAATCTTGATGATTCAATGTCAATACAAAGACCTACTTATGATAAGACTAGTCTTGGTTATCTAATTAATAGGTCTATGAAGAAACCAGAGATTAGATCAGATCCAAAAGAAAAATATAAATATGATCATAAGATTAAATCTAGTCAATCTCTTGATAAATCTAAAAAAGTTGGAAAAGACAAGGAAGATGAAATTTTGGATGAACTAAAGCAAGTGGAATCTCCTAAGGAAACTAGGTATGATTTTAGAGGTAAGTATTTTTCATGTAATGAAATAGATCATATGAAAAGAGATTGTACAAATAAGTCATTTAATCATGTTAATAATTTTTATTTTCATAATTGTCATGGGATGGATCATAAAGCAATTGATTGTAGGAAACCTAAATATGATAATGATAGAAGAAATAGTAGAATGTCTAGAAGCACTAACCCTACAGATAGAAGAAGATATAATGAAAGGTCATTGAGAGAAGGAAGACCTTATGAAGACAAAAGACATATTGTGTGTTATAAGTGTAACAACTTAGGACACATTGCTTAGAATTTTCATGCACTTGATAATCAACAAAATCCTAGAAGTAGAGCACAAGTATGTTAGTCATGCAACAACTTCAGACATACAAAAAAGTATTGCAGAATGAACAAAAAATTCAAAGATAGAAGGAGCAATGGAAGAAACTTTAGAAATAGAAGGAATGATGGAAGAAATGTTGGAAATGATAGAAGGAACCATGAAAGGAACTCTAGAACTAACAAAGACAATGAGGAACAAAGAAACGTAGCCAATGAACTTTGAGAAAAACTTAATGAGGCATTTGTTAAAGGATTAGATATCTCAAAACATAAGTTAGATGATGGTGACATAGGAAGATCAGATTTAGTCATCAAGTTTGATTCAATTAAGTTGAATTAAGCTTTCTTACAACACCATAATTTGAAAAATTCATTCAGAGATTGAATTAGAGGAAGTGAAGTTGGGAAAAGGTGTATCGAGTTACATTTAGATGGTAACTAATCTCACTTGTAATTTGGAGCTTATCTAAACAAGTTATGAAGGAATTAAGAGTTATTGGTATTATAGAAAAAGTTAATTCTGTAGCAGAAAATGAAAACTATGTTTTTATAGAGAATTTCATGAAGCAAATTCTTGAGGAGCATTGACATGATGAAAGGAGGCTATAGTAAACCTCAAGTGGCATCTAAAGATTGGACATATGATCTTGAACAATTATTTGATTACATAATGTAATTGACATCTTTTTCGTGTTTGCAAAGTTGCAAGTAATGCAAGTTCAAGTTGATGGAATAAATGGAGTACATACTTGATTTTCACTTCATTATGAATATATCTAAAACAAAGAGCACTTAGAAGTGACTTTTCAAGGCAATTTCGAAGCAAACCCTATTTTCAAAAAGAGGTATTTTACCATTTTTCATAAACTTATTCAGTAAAAGTTCATATTTGATAAAATCATGGATATGTTAGTAGTGCACAATGTTGAGAATGAGGATAGGCCTAAGTTGAAGGTTGTTTCTATGAAACCTACTAAAGGAAACCCTAACTCAGCATTACCCATTACTCTAAATAATGTAGCATATTTTGAAGATGTAGAAAGTTATCTTAATAGTAAACTTGAATCTATTGGGAGTGAATACATGAACAAGGATATGGAATTAGTTTTCAATCATGACATGACTATAAAGCCTAGATTTGAACATTTGAAGGAACTAAACTTATTCAAATATCATTTCTACCATGAATTGGACACATATGAGTGGATACAGATCATATTAAGTAGGATACATGATGGGAAACTATGGGTATAAAATAGTGTAATTGATAGTTTTGCCAACCTTATTCATGAGGTAACTAGTGTTAGTTAAAAAAGGAAGTGTACCTATAGGCAAGAAAAAGGTCAAGAAGAAAGTTGACAGTTATACAAAAGCAGTGTATAATGGAAAGGCCATGGTGATCAACACCATTAAGCAAAATGATGTAAGATTCCTGAGTAGAATCATTGCCTACTCTATACGTGCAATCTCAAAGATTGATGAATTATCAGCCAGATTCATCTATGTAGCATATAAAATATGTGTAGAGAAGGAAAAAGGAAACCTCGATGAAATTATGAGAATGCAATTACTTGAGAACCTAGAAAAGGTCAAGAGGACTAAGAATAGTGTGTTTAGATTTTAGTCACTAATCAATCACATATTCTTTCATGTGCTTATAATATTTCCATACTTATCAGTCATAGAGATAATGAGTAGTGATAGATGTATAATGGAGAAGTTCATAGAAGTATGCAAAAGACATCATACAGATAAGATATTGGATAGTGGAAACCTAATATTGAAGACATTTTAAAATGAAATGAGATAGAGATTTAGAATTGCACTTGCAATTGCAGATAGATTTAAAGAAGACATTTGTATTATGGTTGATACAAATTATACTTATATTCAAGCAGTAGAACCTCGAGAAACATTTCTTGATCCCTTGGGTTATGAATTGAATGATGATATAGCAGTTGGTTATATTGATTTATTGTTGAAACTAGAGAAGGATAAAGAAGAATACAAATTTGGAACCTATGATGAGATTATCCAATTATCTCATCAAGCATCCTTGGAGAAGGCATCACATAAGAAGATAGAGTCAATTATGAAGAAAGATTTATCAAAGGCTGATATGATTGAGAGTAAGTTTGAGGTAGTTAGGAAAACCATGAAGCAAGGAATACTAAATATACAACCTTTGTTAGTATTTATTGTAGAGACATCTTTGAAACAGAGCATTCCTTATGCAACATTGTCAAATGTGAAACCTAGTGAACCTAAGAGAAAATTTGAGAGATTAGTGGAAGCAGTGATCACAAAGTCAAAAAGGGTCAAGCAACAAGCCATTGGACCAGGCAAGAGGAAAAAGAGATCATTGACAAGTGTCAAATCTAGAAAAGAAGAAGAAGTCAAAGAAGTAGAGAAAGTAACAAAGAAATCAACAAGAAAAGCTCGACAACCCTGGAAGCCGAAGATAGAAAAGATTAACTTAGCTATTGCTATTGAGGGTAACTTTATTTAGATGAACAAATTTTATGATTTGTAACAATTTTGAAAAATATTAGATTGATATCTCTACTATGAGATACATTATAGCCAATAATATAAAATTGAAGGATATTGAGGGCATAGTAAACCATAAAGTCTATGATAGACTTATTGAGAAGAAGGCACTAGCAAGAGAAGACAATTTAGAACTTCAAAAGTCTACGATAAGAACTATTTGCAAGAATGACAATGAAGAAGAGATTAAGAGATTATTGAATAATCTTGGACCTTATTTGAGAAATAAAGTAAGACCATTTTTTTTTATAGTGGGTGAGAAAGATAAATTAAGAAGTGAGGCTGAAATCGCAATAAGTTAGATGTTGACAGAATCTAAGGCAGCATCTCCACTAGCACCCAGAACCTCAAAAGTGTTAATGAGCAGTGACACTATGCAGATAGATCAGGCCAATGTCACCATTAACATTGATGATACTAAAAGGTTCTGAATAGTATGAATCTAATACCGAGGATATTGAAGACAAAGTGAGACAAATTGAAGAGGAGAAGAGATTACTTGAAGAAGAGAAGAGGAAAGTAGAAGAGGCTAAGTAGAAATTTCTTGAGGATGAGAAGAAAAGAAAGGAAGAGGAGGAAAAGAAAAGAGTAGCAAAAGAAGAAATGAGAAGGAAAATAGAGGAAGAGAAGAGAGGAAATGAAAGGAACGAAAAAGAAAAGAAAGAAGAAGAAGAGTATGTGTAGGATCATGGTGTGCCAAAAAGTGGCGATCTAAAAAATTTGTAGTTCAGAAATATCTCAAACCATTTCAAAATCTATTCCAACTTCTTTCCCACCCACCCTAATACTAAATGAAAATAGTTAATATCTTTTTAAGGTCTACTATATCTTTTGATACCAAACCTATATGGTCAACTTTAAAAACATCCTTAAAATGTGCTTTTGGCCTATTTTTATTTGATTTTTACTTCAAACATGTAGCTAACGACCTTTTTTTCACCAAAATTTGATGAAATAAAAAGGGTTTCTTAAGAATGTTGTTATCTTTTCATAAATGTAAGGTTTGTCAAATTATGAGTTTAGTAAGTAATTATTACTTATTTTCTAATGTAGTTATGTATAAAGTGTTGATTGACACACTACTTGAAAAACAACTATAACTTTCAAATGGTACAACATTTTTTAAATCCAAAAGATACATCACACTGTATGTTTCTCCTACTATAAGGAAAAAAATAAAAAATTGAATTTTGCAGAGTTTTGAATTAGTTAAGGTGGTAAGACACGAGAGTTTTTTTATTCCAAAAATACTAAAGTCAAAAATTAATTATTTATTATTTATTTAGAATAAAAATGCCCAAAAATATATGTCACATCTAGGCATGAGTCTACTACTTATATCTAGAATATTATTAAAAAATAGTATCATTTGATTTTGATTAAGGTGGTCAGACATACATCTACTTCTTATTTTTGTTCTAAATTTTTTGTATTATTGCATTAAAATTCAAAATTTTGACCAATCAATTTTTTTTTTTTGAGATAAGTCCTAATAATTTAGAAACTAGATTAAAATTTCTAGAGGTTCTTTTCTATCAACTTTTTGATATAAAGTTAATAACAAGTAGAAAATTGCACGTCAAGTTGACATAATCTTGATTTTCTAATTTTTTATTGCCACTTAAGAGCATAGTTCAGTTGACCATGATCTTGCACATACCCAGAAGAGAGAAGAGTAAAAGAGGTAGCCAAGAAGCAAAGGGAGGATGAAACTAAACCTTCTAGTTCATCTACTCCACTTTCACTTGCTAGCTTAGCAACTGATGATGATGATCAAACTGATTTGATCTCATCCTTATCAAAGCTTATTCAAAAGAATAGAATAGTAAAGAACCTACCGAAAAACTACATAGTACTCTGGCAGTGTAGCACACAAAAGCAGATCCAAAATAGAGGGCACAGGCAGTGCTAAATTCATTTGATGAAGAATTTACTAATTTGTTAAGTGTTGTAGAAGCAAAGGTACAAATTTCACATGATGCTAACTTGTTTAGCACCATTTGCCAAAATATTAAGAATCATTTGATAAGTATTGATACCTGTATCAAGGAACTTTGGAAGTGTCAACAAGATGGTAAGATACTATACATTAAGTGTACTCTATCATATAAACTGACTAAAGGCATTGATAGTCAGATTGGAGGAAATATGAGTGAGCTAGAGGCTCTATCTAGCTAGATACAACATCCATCTTGTAAAGTTGATGATTTTGAAGGACAAGTGGCCAGTATTCACAATGATATCAAAAAATTAGAACTTCAGAAGGAACAAATTTTGAAGTGAATATCATATTTTAGAGAGTCTATTTCTCTAAAAGTATCTTTTGTTGAGATATAGTTGGAGGAATGTGTCAAGGCCAAGGACACCTATTCTAACTTTTTGTACTTAGACATGAATGTAGTTGAGATTGCATCATATGCTTTATGTACAATTCTCACCTCTGCTAAATCCACCAAAGAGACATGGACTAAAGATATGGATAATCTTAAGGCAAATCTTGATGACTGCATGAAGATTCTACTAGCTTAAAGAAAAAGGACAATATTTTTTTGACAATAGATGGATAATTTTTGCATAGAGAAGATAAATATTGTAAAGTATATTGTAAGGGGGAGTGTGTGTAAAAACTTAACATAAATAATAGATGTAGTTTTTGTTACTTAGCCAATTTTCCCTATTTTGTTGTCATCAATGCTAAAGGGGGAGACTATTGACAATTGGCTAATGGAGATATGTAATTGTTGTCATTTATGGTAACACATGATGTGCATGCTTATAGGAAACCTCAAAAATAAAGATACTTAGCTTTTGGTAATCATAAAATTGTCTAAGTATGGAATTTGGTATACAACAGTGTATTATTTTGTTTATAACTTGTTGGTGATGTCATTTTATGAATAGAAAAGTTAGATGGAGATAGTATACATGTTGGTGATGACATGTATAACCTAATAAGTTAGTAGGGACTATAAAGAAAAGATATATCATATTTAAGTGAAACAAGAGAATGAAATTGAAGGAAAGGATTACTTTGTTTACAAAATAATTACTTGTCCAATTAGGGATGACATCCTAGATGTTTACTCTAAGTTGAAAAAGCGTATTATGGTCTTAGCTGACCTAGCAGCAATTTGTGAAAAGGCATGGTATTTATGTAAAGGACATATTGTGATAAGGAGTATAATTGTGAAGTATTGTGTAATTATTATGTTTAGAAATTGTATGCGAACTTTTGTGAAAGTGATATATAAGAAGTTTTGCGAAAGCTATTTTATGATTTGAGATCGAGCTCAAGATCAAAGATCATTGAGAAAGAAGTTACACTACCTATATTCTAGAAGTTTGATTACTTGTTTGGGTAGTGAACTCTTCTTATAATTGGAAGTGTGTGTTTGGGCAGTGGGCTCAACTTGCATCTATTGTACTACAATTGCTAATAGGGTTGGCACAACTCCTAATAGGGTTGGAATCTCCTAACAAGGACTCCTTATACTAAATTTTCTCATTGAATCCTAATAGGGTCCATCCTCTAACAAGGAACTTATATATCAATATATTATCTAGTGGGTATCATCCTCATCGAGGTTTTCTCTTGGCTAGGGTTTCCCTAGTTAACAAAATATGGTGTTATGAGTTATCTTTGTGCATAGTTACTATTACTATTCATCATTTCTTTATTACTTTGTTGTGTATGGTTTAAAGTAAGAAATAATATCGCCAACACCCTCTCAGTAATCCCTATTTCTAACACATTGAAATTTAGAAATCTATGTTAAGAACTATGTGCAAAACTGATGATGAAGAGGAAATTAGGAAATTGATAAATAGTCTAACATCTTACTTGTGAAGTAAGATGAGGCTATTTCTATTTATGGGAGGTGAGAAGAATATCATAAGAAGTGAAACAACTGTAGCTAGTGACAAGATGATGATTGAGCTAAAGACAACACCTACCATTGTAGAGAAAACTTTAGAAGTGTCAGTAAGTGGCGATATAATGCAAATCGATCAAGTTAATATTACTATTAATATTGAAGATGATCCTTATGCAAGTTGTGATCAGCCTAAGTTCCATTTCAAAAATATTCTAGATTAGTTAAAATTGATTGAAGAGGAGAAAAGGTAGTTAGAAGAGGAAAATAAAAAGATTGAAGAAGCCAAGATGAAATTATTTGAGAAGGAGAAGAAGTAGGAAGAAGAAAAGAAAGAACAGGAAAGGAAGAAAAAAGAGGAGAAGGAAGAAGAAGAGAGAAAGACAACGGAGACAACTGAGAAGAAACAAAAGGAAGATGAGACTAAAGAATCTAGCTCATCCACTCTACTATCTCTTGCTGACCTTATAGGATGATGATCAATCTAACTTGATCTCATCTTTGAACAAATTAATTGAGAAGAATAGGAAAGTCAGGAGTCTACAAAGAGCATTAATGGAGGTGACCGACAGATTGCATAGCACTATGGCAATGAATCATATAGAAGTAGACCTCGAAAAGAGAGCCAAAGCTGTAGTAAAATATTTTTATGATGAATTTACTAATTTCTTGAGTGTAGTACAATCTAAGGCTCAAATTTCCATGATGCTAATCTTTTTAGTATTGTATGTCAGAACATAAAGAATGATTTGCTAAGTCTTGATACTTATATAAAGGATCTCCAAAGATGTCAACAAAATGGCAAGGTATTGTACATCAAATGTAATTTATCTCATAGGTTGACTAAAGTTTTGGATAATAAGATGGAAGGGAAGCTAAGTGAGCTAGAAGCTCTAACAAGTCATTTACAACAACCCTCTAGCATAATTGATATTTTTGAAGGACAAGCTGTCAATGTTCACACTGACATCAGGAAACTACAACTTGAGAAAGATCTAATTTTGAGAAGATTATCAGATTTTAGAGAATCTATATCTCTAAAACTATCAACCATTGAGACACAATTGGAGGAATGTGTTAAAGCAAAGAACACTTATTACAATTTCATATACTCTAACCTTAATGCAATTGATACTACATCATATGCCTTACATCCAATTCTTAGTACTACCGAAGGAGCCACAAATACATGGGAGAAAGTGAAATGTCCCCTTTTCTGATTTGATATGGTATTTCACACCTCTAATCAGATTTTCAAAATCAAACAACTGATATCACAAAGATCCACCAAATTTCTCAAGAAACCCCAAATCGAGTATGCCGAAAATAGTGCCAAAAAGCTTCACAGCTTCACCTGTTATTAATAAATCTGAAAGTAGACATTTTTACAGAAATTTGAGCAGAATAACAGCCTATAAAATGTCATTTCCAGATCTGTATAACATGCACACAATAGCTCCCAAATGGAGGACAAAACAATGCTCATCAGGCTCTCGAAATTAACACAAAAATGCCCGGAAACACCACAAAACACTAATAAACTATCTCAGAAGTTTAATCACGTCCCAATAAATATATTCAGCTCTATTTTAAAATCTTAAAGTCTAAAATACAGCAGCAACCCAAACTGATATGAAATACTCTACTGAAAACACCAAACTCATACCAAAAAACAACCCCGAAAACTCACAAATCTGCACTATTCAGCACAAAGGAAAACTTTGTATGAGCATGCACATGGAATGGCTTCAAACTCCCATCCTTAGCCTTCTTGGAAACCTACAAACTCCCGTTCTTGGGTCTCCCTGGAAACCTGCAAACTCCCGTTCTTGGGTCTCCTTCTCCACAGGTTTGGCAGCCTCTGAAGAATAACAAAGAAATGAGCAAAATCAAGTTCTGGAATGAGCCCAAAATGCCTCCAAACCCCTTAAAAGAGGGCATAACTGTAACTCACGTCCAAGAGAGGTTAATGAAACTTATTTTAATAATAATTTTTATTTATTAGTCCAACGGTTTCCAAAGATTAACCCCCTTTTTCCGAAACTTCACTTTCTTGGGCCTGCCTGCCTTAGCAAAGATTTTCTTTTTTAATTATTTGAAAAGGGGACATGACAGAAAGGTACAGATATTCTAAGGCAAATTTTGATGATTGTATGAAGATGATATCAGATTGAGGTATCGAGACACAAGTTTTGACAGTTTTTGATAGTAGTTAGATAGAACTTTTTGATAGTTTTTGGATATTTTGACCTTTTTCATTGATGTTAAAGGGGGAGTAGCTATATGAGAAAATTGTAAATAACTTATGCATTTTGTAGTCATGTCAAGAGGGGGAGTATTTATAAGATGAAGCATATGTAATAGATGGTAAGTATAGTAATGTTGTAAGTTTTGGAAAAGATTTTGGTACTTAGCCAATTTTCCTACTTTGTTGCCATCAATGCCAAACGGGGAGATTTTTGACAATTTGCTATATGTAGATATGTAAATGTTGTCATTGATGGAAACACATGATGTACATGCTTATAGTAAACCTCAGAAATAAAGATACTTAGCTTTTTGGTACTTAGAAAATTGTCTAAGTATAAAAATGGTTTACAATAGTATATTGTTTTATATACGATGTTATTCTTGAGAGAAAAGATATATGGAAATTGTATACATGTTGATGATGATGTATATAATCTCAAACATCAACATGGATAGTTAAGAAAATAAATATTTAAGATCTATGGAACATTGAAATGAAAGGTAAAAGAATTATTTTGTTTACAAAATAATTGCTTGATCAATTAGGGATGACATCCTAGATGTTTACTCTAAATTGGAAAGATTATTTTGTTCTTAGTTGACCTAGCATCAATTTGTGAAAAAGGCATGGCATTTATGCAAAGACATCTTGTGAGATTATTGTGTAAGTTAATTGTGAAGTTATATATAAGTAGTAACATGTGAAAGTTGTGAATGCAAAGCTTTGTATCATATGCAGAAGAAAGTTTTTGATAACCTAATTTTGTAATCCGAGATCAAGGTAAGGTCAAAGATCAGTTGAAGGAAGGTACAACATCTATACTTCTGTTACTTATTTGGGCAGTGAGCTCTTCTTGTAATTGAAAGTGCATGTTTGGGCAGTGAACTCTTCTTGCACACATTGTACCACAACTCCTAATAGGGATTCAAAGTCTCCTAACAGGGACTCTTATGTACTAAATGTATTTATAGACTCGTAACATGGTCCATCCTCTAACAAGAAACATTTATATTAGCACATCATCTTGTGGGTATCATCCCCGACAGGGTTTTCCCTTGGCTAGGGTTCCTCTAGTTAACAAAATATGGTGTTCTAAGTTTTATTTGTGCAAGGTTACTCCTACTTGTTTACTTTCTTATGCATGGTTTAAAGTAATAGATAATATCTGGTTGGTGAAAAAAGTTTGTAGAATACTGATTCACCCCCCCTCTCAGTATCCCCTATTTATAACATCCCCTTATGTGAATCTTTCCACTTATTAAATAATGAATGTCTAATTCCCATAATTCCCAAAAATCCATGGATAACAATATATTAAATATCATGATATTCATTGATGAAGCCTAAGATTTGTAGCACTTGCATGAGTTCTATAATGTCTTTCTTTTCCTTTTTTCTTGCACTCATACTGGAGGTTTTTGACTTTGTTTTTCCCATGCTTGCTACTAGTAGTTACAAAAAATTCTTCTTCAAGCCCTAATTTAAAAAATTGTGAAGTGTAAACCTAAGATAGTAAGATTTATATTGCTATAATTACACTACAAAAAAAAAAATTAAAAATTAAAATACCTAGAATCGAGATTCAAGATTTGATAATACCCATGGTAACAAATACTTAGATAATTGGTGATGTTCTATGATACTCAAGTTTTAGACTTTTAGTCTTTCAAAATTCATTCACAATCTTTGAAAAGTTGAAGTTTGAAAACCCTACAGTATCATACTCTAGAGAACTCTAAACTTCATAATCTAAAAACATAAAATTAAAATTTTAATAGTTTAAAGTTAAAATGTAAGTAATTAATGGTTTAAAGTATTTTACTTTGTACAATTTACATGTAAGTTATTATAGTCAATCATGTACATAATTATAATAGTAATAAGTTATAATTAATATTCAAGTCAGTCATTTTGTATCAATACTTAGTATTCATTTAGGGAAAGTCATCTGGAAGGACCTAGATCAATTACCACTGTCACAATAGGACAAAGATTCTCTTCGCAAGATTTTGGCAAACAAACATGTCTTTTTTTGGGTACCAAAGATGAATTATTATGGGCCCTAGCTAAAGATGGTAACTATTCAATTAAAGAGGGTTGCATATTACTACAATAAATTAGATCAAATAAAGTTCCATCTAGAGCATTTTCATTTCGTTGGAATCATGTTGTATTACCAAAGGTAGGTCAATTCGCTTGGGTATCAATTAAACGTAGAATATTGATAAGTGATAGATTGGCTAGATTGCATATTTCCCCACCATTCAATTATTTATTTTGTAATGCATGCCAAGAATTGGTGAATCATCTTCTCGTGACTTACCCTTTTTCTTATCAATATTGGACATTTTTCCTCCAAAAATTAAATTATAGTTCTCCACTTCAAGATAATTTATGGGACCTTTTTCAAGCTTGGCCAGTTCTTTACCCAAACTCTTTATTTGCCAACTTATGGAAATGTGCCCCAACTCTAGTCATATGGGCCATTTGGTGGGAAAGAAATAAACACATATTTAGGAAAGAATCTTCTCCTATTAGCAGGGTCTTAGAAAGCACTAAAAGATAAATTTCAGAAGTGACTAATGTGAGTTTAAGTAGATGAAAATTTAACCCTATTGTCACTCCATGGGATAGTAGGATTATGGAGGATTGGAAAAAGTTATGTATTCCCTAAGTTAGGTGGTGTGCAAGTAAGTCAGCCTCAACACCAACAGATTGGTCAGATGTTCATTGGCATCCACCTATAGAGTGTTTTATGAAGCTCAAATTTGATGGAGCCCCAAGAGGAAATCTAGGATTATCAGGGATAGGGGCATGTATCTGAGACTGCTAGGGTAATGTAATTTCTCTCACTACCTCCCCTTTACCTATTAGTACTAATAACATTGTTGAAGAAAAATCTCTCTTTGTAGGATTAATTCTAGCTAAATAGGGGAATCTTTGTCATTTACACATCAGAGGAGACTCCCTGGTCATCATCAATGCTTGCATCAGTAGGAACACACACATTTTTAGCATCTTAAATACATTCTAAATCAAATTATGTGGATCTTAGATTCATTTCACGAGGTGTATATTTCACACACACACTCCAAGAAGGAAATAAAGTTACATAATTTCTTTCAATTTTGGACTGGGATGGATTGGTCATATCTTCTCTCCATCTAATGAGTATGATTGAAAAACATGACAATCTTAAAAGTTTGATTGTAGCAGTTATGGAGGCCTGGCATCATGAAACTCCTTGGCTTACTCACAATGAGGTAATTATTGATAATGTCAAGCACAATTAAGTGATAACTTTTGGTCCTTCTTTCCCATTTCAATTTCTTGTGCGAGCTATGGTAACACTAATGCGAGGAATTTTAAGTACACCTTGCAGAGTTAAAGTTGTTACTAGGTTTTCACATGACACTTCCCACTTCTCATGGGCCAAATTGCCCATTCAGTGCTACTTCATCACTTTTAATTAATGGCATTGATCTCTCATATCAAAACATATCTTTGATCAAATTCCCAAGTACAACTCCCACTTATAAAATAATTTGTAGGTTTCATTTTGGTAAGACTCTATGAATATCTTGACAGTTGTGGATGCTCTATTTTGTGCGAGACTTGTTACAGGCTGCATAGGTCAATTTTTCCAAAATATTATCACATATGGATTCCACCAAGCTCTGAAGAAAATGTGTTACCAATAGAAGTAGATGACATGGCCCTAGAAGTGATGTTTGTTATTCACTCTCCCTGCATCCATTGAGGGTTAAAGTAGGTATTTGGGGAGGAAATTCTTTGCCCATCTTTGAAGAATTTCCTCTAGCCTTCAAATATGTTGTCATTCTTTGTTACCAATGCTATGGATATTATGCAATCACCCCAAATCCTATTGGCCCTATCCACCAAGGTCATCAGGGATTATTTATTTTTTGATAATAAGCTCAAAATCACCATGAAATATTATGACTTATGGGTTGGGAAGGCTTTAGTGGGTGACTTATTTTCATGGTCCCAATTGTTGAAAAAACATGATGTTCTAGCTACAAATGAAGCTATTAGAAACATGAATGCTAATGATATTCCTATGGGGGATTTTTGTAGAAACATGATTAGATCATTATCATGTTGATATGTTGCATTCATGACTATGTTTATCATTGATGTCAACATAGCAATTTTTTGTGGTATCTAATAGAAGAACAATGACAAAGATCAAGTTGGTATAGAAAAATCATTGAGTATTTTCACTAGCAAGGTTAATGGGAGATACACTAAGTGTTTAGAATATGTAAATAACCTTAGGAGAAAAAGATATCAAGTTTGAAAGAAGTTATGCAAGTTTTAGTGAAGATTGTTTTGAGATAGAGTTTACAAAATCATGTTCTGGTAAACATGTTATATCTCTTAACAGAATTGTTATTTTGAGAAGCAAGGTTGAAGGCATGTAGAAGACATGTTGGATATGACATGTCTAAGCTCACTCATCATAATATTACATAGGAAAAATGTTATTCAAGTTACAAGGTGACAGATTGATGTTATCATTAAGTATAATATGTTTTTAATGAGGTCCTATAATAATTAATTGAGAAGGTGTAATAACCAACTTAGGAAACTATTTTATGGATTTGGTATAAAGGAAGGAATTTTTCCTTGTTATGCATGCAAGAAAGAAGCAAGAACAAAGAGAAAAATAGAAGAGAAACAAGTTAATTGTGAAGATAAGAAAAGCAAAGTGAAGTTGGAGAAAACTTCATTACCGAGGTAGAGATCCAAGGTTTGATATTTGGATTTGAGGTTCATGACTTGGTCTAGAAGGTCTGATAGTGATTGGTCCAGTTGATCAGATAGAGGAGAGATGATAAATCATAGTATGAACAATTATTCTACCAGGAATAGTTGAGAGATCAATTGGACAGTGAAGTTCAGTGGTCTTGCCCCATAAGCTATTTGAACAGTGGGTCATTTTCCTTCCACAACTCCTAACAAGGTTGGCACAACTCCTAATAGGGACTCTTATGTATTGAATGTGTTTATAGACTCCTAATAGGGTCCATCCTCTAATAAAGTATATATATATATATATATATATATATATATATATATATATATATATCTTTGTGGGCATCATTCCTACTGGGGTTTTCCCTTTGATCAAGGGTTTCCCTAATTAATAAATCTAGTGTAATTGTGTAGGTCCATCTTGTTATGGTTGTTTTTTACTTTGGTTGCATGGTTAAGATTAATTAAGGTTGATAAATTTTTTAATTGAATAATTGATTCACCCCTCACCTCTCTCAGTTATCTTGGTGGACTATTATTTCTAACAATTGGTATCAAAGCAATAGGTCCTTGAAGGTTAAGCTTAATAGCTTTGGGAGATCAGTGGAGAGTAATTTCATAAAAGATAGTCCTGAGTCTGATGGAGAAAAATTTGACACCTAGAAGATGGAGCTTCTTGGTAAGAAATCATAATTACGTATAGATTTGAGCATTGAGTTTTTGGATAGAGGCACATGTAAAGATAGACCAAGATCTGAAGAATAGATGACAATCAAGGAAGGTATTGATCTCCTCATGAAAAGAGAGTGAAAAGGTATGAAAGTTTTTGCTTGTTGGACATGTAATGAGTTTGGTCATTTTTCATCTACATGCCATAAGAGAGTAAGGAAAAATAAAAGGAGTTCACTTTTTGATGAAGATGAAGAATTTAAAGAAAGTATGGAAAGATTATTCAATGATTGTGATAAAGATAATGAGCTTGAATTGATTAAGGATAAGGAAATATTAGAATAAATTTCTTTGGTAACTATTATTAATTATTGTAAGGTAAAAGATAACTCTAGGATTGTTAGATAGAATGTTGAAGTTCTTTTTGAGACTAACAATAACTTGCAGAAAGATGTATCTATTGAGCATAGAGAAGAACAAAGATCTAAACCTAGTGAAGAAATAAGAGTTGAGATGTCAACCCCTACATATAGTAAGAATATGATAGAGAATCATCCACTAGAGTAAATCATCGGTAGCAAAGATAAAGGTTTGATGACAAGAAGCAGAATCAATGACAAACTAAGTTTGATATCTCAAGTAGAACCAAAGAATGCAGATGAGGCATGCAAAGATGACTATTGGAAGCAAGTTATGAAAGAAGAATTGGATTAGATAGTGAAGAATGAAACATGGCAATTGGTTCCTAAACTAGCAGACAAGAATGTAATAGGAACAAAATGGTATTAAAAAAAAAGATGCATGGACAAGGTGAAGTTGTAAGGAATAAAGCATGATTAGTGTGTAAAGGTTACTCATATCAAGAAGGAATAGACTATGATTAAAGCTATGCTCATGTGACAAGAATTGAAGTAGTAAGGTTATTCTTAGCCTATGTAGCACATAAGAAATTGAAAGCGTATCAAATGGCTGTCAAGTCAACATTTCTGAATGGAGAACTTGAAGAGGAGGTATACTTGTCATATTTAGAGGAGATGATAATGAAACAAACAAGTTTGCAAAAGAAATGAAGAAGGAATTTCAAATGGGTGTGATAAGGGAAATGAAATACTTCCTAGGATTACAGATTGTGCAGGATAAAGAAGGAATCTTTATTTCTTAGACTAAGTATTTGAAATATCTATTGAAAAGGTTTGGTTTGGAAACATGTAAACTAGTTGGAACACCAATGGTAATTGGACACAAGTTATCTACAAAAGATGAGACACCTACTTTTGAGTAGAAGAAGTACAAATCTATGATTGGAGGATTGCAATATCTAACTCACACAAGGTCAGATATAGTGAATGCAGTTGGAATTGTTGCAAGATTTCAAGTTGGTTCCAGAGAAGCACATTATGTAGTAGTTAAAAGGATATTTAAATATATGAAGTGAACACTAGAGTTTGGATTGTGGTATGATAGATCTAATGATCTCACTTTATATGCATATATTGATCTTGATTGGGTAGGCAGTATGGATGACAGAAAGAGAACCAATGGTGGATCATTTTTTCTTGGAGGATGACTAGTGTCTTGATTAAGCAAGAAGTAGTCCTATTGTATCTCATAGAGTACATTAGAGGAAAAATATATTGCAGCAACAAACAATTGTAATCAAATTGTTTGGATGAAGTAGATGTTGAAGGATATAAGGATAGAATTTAGTGAACCGATTGTCATACATTGTGATAACACAAACACAATGAATATGTCAAAGAATCCAGTATTTTATTCTAAGACTAAGCAAATTTCTATCAAATATCACATGTTGAGAGAGAAAGTTGAAGAAAGGGAAATTAGATTAGAATATGTAAGCACCAAAGAGAATATTGTAGATATTTTCTTCAAGCCTCTTTCGAAAGAGACTATTGAGTATTTGTGAGGTATGCTAGGGGTAATGCCCCTACCTACATTAGATTAGATGATGCAAGAGTGCAACAGTTCAATGTTACACAGAATTATTGTTTGTCTGGACTGAATGTTGATGCTTCCTGTATGGGGGAGTATCTATAAAGGATAGAGTCATCTAGGACTCTTGATAGATGTTGTTTTTTAAACAATGTCTTTGTGCACTTGAGCAGTTTAGAGACAGTTGTTGCAGAGATATATTGTTGTTGAAAATTTTAACATTGATGTCAATGGGGGAGAGATTACAATATGAAAAACACTTTGATACATGGAGAATTTATAGAACACATTGAGGTATATCAATGGGAAAGAATAATTGATGAAGATCATTTGAAAAGAAAGGATAATAGTCTTTAACTGTTGGTATTCTTGGAACTAGATGTTTTTCATCTATGTTTCCATCAATCCCAAAGGGGAAGATTTTTGAAAACATAAATGTTGATGATATTACTATGGGGGATTATTATAGAAACATGATTAGAACATTATCATGATGATATGAAACATTCATGACTATGTTTTTCATTGATGTCAACATAACAGTTTTCTACGGTATTTGACAGAAGAACAATGGTAAAGATCAAGTTGGTATGGATAGATTGTTGAGTATTTTCACTAGTGAGGTTAATGAGAGATACACTAAGTGTTTATAATATGTAGCTAAGATCAGGAGAAAAATATATTAAGTCTAAAAGAAGTTATGCAAGTTTTAGTGAAGACTATTCTGAGATAAAGTTTACAGAAGCATGTTCTAGTAAACTTGTTATATCTCTTAGCAAGGTTGTTATTCTGAGAAGCAAGGTTAAAGGCATGTAAAACATATAGGATATGACATGGCTAAGCTTGCTAATCATAGTATTACATGTTTGGAAAGTTATTCAAGTTACAAGGTGACAGATTGATGTTATCACTACGTATAATGTGTTCTTAATGAGGTGCTATAATAATTAATTAAGAAGGTGTAATAGCCAACTCAAGGAATTTTTTTATGGATTCAATATAAAGGAAGGACATGTTCCTTTGTTATGCATGCAATAAATATGCAAGCATGATGAGTGGAATGTGAAGATAAGCAAAGTAGGGTGAAGTTGGAGAAAACTTCATTGCCGAGGTTTTATTTCAAGATATGGAGTTTGCTATTTGGATATGAGGTTTGTGACTTGATCTACAAGGTCTGATAGTGATTGGTCTAATTGATAGGATAGAGGGAAGAATATGAAGAATAGTATGGACAATTATTTTGCAAGGAATAGTTGAGAGATCAATTGGATAGTGAAGTTCAGTGGTCTTGCCCCAAAAGCTATTTGGACGATGGGTCCTTCTACCTTCCATGACTCCTAATAAGGTTGGCACAACTCCTAACAAGGATTTAAAGTCTCCTAACAAGGATGATTGGGTAAAAGCACAAACCTGTGTCACCTTTTATAAAGAAATGTGATATCAGAATGTGACAGTTCAACATTAATGACAAAAAAAATGGTATTTGTGTTTAAAATATGAAGATGATGTAAACTGATGAAATGTGTAGAATTGGATGAATTTTATGCCTATAATTTTTATAATTTTTTTGAGTAAGAATTTATTCATTTTATTTTATTTTGAAGTCCCTTTTTTAATTGTAAAAAATATAGGGTGTAGTTCCCGTCAAACAAGTATATGCAAATCATCTTTTTTTGTTCTGATTTGAAAATATCTTATAAATGACATGTATAGCTAGTGAATAGAAAAAGAAATAATTATTTTTGATGTATATTTTCTTTGTTATAAGTACTCAAGTTTGACCTTATCAGAATCCAAAAGTTTTTTCCTCCCGTCAAAACTTCCCTATCAAATCTATACCTTCTTGAAAAAAAATTACATATTCATGAGGAGGATTCTCTCCTCTAGAGATAAATATGATTTTTTAATTTTTTTGATATGATTTACTATTTTTTTTTCTTTTTTTGAGGGAGCATCTTCTGAAATGTTGAAATATTGACTTAAAATATTTTGAGATTATAACATATTATAACTAATTAAAACACTCAAAATTTTATATAATGATGATATTGAATCTAAGATCTATAAAAGGGTATTTTTAGTTTTTGAAAAAAAAAAGAGTTTTGATAGAGAAGTGAGATGTGACCAAAATAGATTTTGGTATCACAAATGGTGACATAGATCTATGCTTTTACCCGATTATGTATTGAATGTGTTTATAGACTCCTAACAAGGTCCATCCTCTAACAAGGAATATATATATATATATATATATATATATATATATATATATCTTTTTGGGCATCATTCCCACTAGTGTTTTCCCTCTGATTAGGGGTTTCCCTAGTTAAAAAATATAGTGTAATTATGTATGTGCATCTTTTTATGGTTGTTGTTTACATTAGTTACATGGTTAAGATTAATTAAGGTTGATAAATGTTTTAATTGGATAACTGATTCACCCTACCCACCCTCAGAATTATCTTGGTGGACTATTATTTCTAACAGAAGCACTCCAAAGAGCCATTGAAAAATAAAGCCCTTCACATATGAAGGATACTTTATAAGTCACGGCTTAGGCTCTTGGGTTTCAGTTGGAGGATCAAGTTAGAAAAATAGGGTATGCCATTTTGGACCTGTTAAAGTTTTCAAATGCCTCATCCAGCCAATGTTCTTTACAACTACCTTTAGCTATGTTGGCTAATGTAGAGTGAAGTGTCTGGCATGATCATCGACTTTAACTAGAACGTGGGCAAGGAAGGTTTGGGCTCTTGAAACATTCTTAGTGCAATGTGTTGTCAATGTTGGGTTGCTCTCCTAAAAAGATAATTGAGCAATGCAGTGGTTGGGATTTGGGTATGTCTTCGCATGGGTAGGACTCAGTTGTGTCTTTAATGGGTACTTTTGGTGAGTGCTTAGCCATAGGTTTAGGGTGGGACTTTCACATTTAGGCTACTACAACTACCAATTGCCTTCTAGTTATGAATGATGATGCTCTCACAATGTAAGGCATTCAAGACTGTACTGAGATGTAGGAATGAAAAATTGAAGTACTAATTTTTGTATTTTGGGCATTTTCTTAGGTATATTTTTAGAAGTAGTATATACACTATAATGTAAACTGGTTTCTTTTTGGCTTCTATGAACTATACTTAGCATGTAATATTTGACAAATCAAATTTTTTGTATTCAATGACGATTTCAAGTTTTCTTCCTGTTTCTTTCTTAGTTAAGCTTTTGAATCATTTTTATTAATAAAATAGTATAGTGGCTCACCCACTTTTTCCTTTAAAAAAATAAAGTAATAATTAATTACATAATGCATTTAAATTTTCTACATTTTAAATAAATTTAATCATAAAAATTGAACTTCATAATTGACGGCCCCTGCCAAATATGATTTTCAAGTCGATTTGCAGAATATTATCATTATTGTCAAGAGTCATCTAGAATCATGACACTTTTCATGGACATGTGTCCTTGATGCATGTCATGATTCTAGATGTTTCTTGACAATAGTGATAGCATTCCCAAAATTTACCTGAAATTCATCTCAAGTCATTGATCTTTCAATTACTTAAAAGTTGAGATTAATTAATAACAAAGACTAAACTTAATAACTGAAATTTAATTGAGCATTTCAATGAACAAACATGTGTCACAATTTTGGATAAATCTAGGCACATAGAAAAATATTCTGCAAATCAATCATAAATTCATCTCGAACCATAGATCTTTCTTTTGATCAATAACCAGATATAACTATAAGAAAGAATCTTAGACTACAACCAGTACATTGTTTCTTGAGTGATTTTGGGACACGTGTCCTAATTTTAGGTAGAAATAGAAGTTACCTTAGATATTTTAAAATTTGGCCTCAAATAGAGTCACGGTTGTTGATCGATCATTCATTGAACGGTCCATATTAATTCATTTGAACCTTTTGCATAACAAATATTAAATTATTATTTATCTTATTGTTGTAAATTAAAATCTAAATCACAAAGTGTAGTTGTACACATTTTAACTGAATAATTTAGTTAAAATACACAAATTATATGAATTTCTTGACAATTTGCAAAATCCATGATTTGGATTAGAATAAAATTAAACATGTAAAATTAAAGAAACATTGAATTTTCAAAAATATAAAATTATAATTTGTAATCATTCATTGACCAATAATTGCTTGATAATGATAACTTAATTTAATAATTGTAACATTTTTACTTAATTGAAAATAATTTAGATTTGATAAATTGATTGATAATGATAACTTAATTTAAATTTTAATAACTGTGACATTTTTCATTTGATTCAAAATATGATAAAAAAATAAAAAATACTATGATGATCATGATATTAAAATAAATTTAGATTTGAAAATAGGAAATAAAGAATAAATTAATTAATATTCAATAAATTATTTGAACATTTATAGATTAGTTGTGATTTGAACTTTATATTTTCAAATCAAATTTCAATATTATCCATACTATTTTAATTGTATGATCATGAATCATGATGTTACATGTATCATAAGTTTTTTTTGATGAATAGTATCCTTTTCTATTAAAAAAATATACTTAGATTACAATTCATGAAAAAGGGGCTGGGGGAATACAATATCACCCCGCAAGTGAGTTCACACAGCCAAAGTTAGACTAAAAACATGGCCATAGCCAAAAATAGAAACTATTCATCAAAAAAACTATATAAGGCAACCTGAGGCAGCCAAAGTAGTGTCAGCCAAGGGTGGTGGATCATCTTTGTCTTGAAAACCCCAATCATCTTTAGGATTCAGGGGTGGGCTGGTAATAGTCCAGCCATCATCAGTAGCAACAGTAATAGTGGTAGCCTCCACATCTTTAACCTCTGGCCACGGAGGAGAGATCATCAGGTCCAATCGAGGCCACTTCCTAGAATGCACACAATGAGAACTAGGAGGAGGAGCTAGGGACCAAGTAGAACCATCATGGGGTGGGGAGGCTGAGTGGCATCTCCATCCACCATCACCACCATTGGGAGAGCGGTGGCGAGAAGCTTGGGAGCATGGGGTGTGCAAGTGGTGGCCGAAGGAGTGGCACCGAGGGTGGTAGCCATGAGCTGTCAAGGTCTCCTCTAAGGCATTAGGAGGAACTATGGCAACATGATAAAGTTGCTATAGTTGCTACATTATGATAAAGATCAAAGATTCGTTGAATCTAAGTTGACAAGTTTGTTTTCTTGGAACTTGTGAACCACGAGGAAGATAAGCTTGATAAGTTGGTGGCACAAAATTTGATGTCAACCATTTTTAGGCGAATTTAAATGGATTCTAGGAAAATTTTCCAGAATAGACAAGATATGGGGTAGATACATTGTATCCTACCTAATCCATCCAAAAACCCTAATTTGGATGATAGATAATGAGTGAGAATATGTTTTGATTTCCTATAAATAGGAATATCTGGTCATGAAGAAAAAAGGTTAGAGAGGTTGGTGTCATGTGCAAGAACCTAAGGAGGAGAAGGAATTAAGGATTTTGCTTCATCAAGTGACCCAAGAAAAGAGTGTGCAATGGCATACTAAGCAAGAAGGCTTAAGGAGATGAATGCTTGAAGGGTGAACACAAAAAACTTTTCAATGTATGTCCATATTTTGTTAAAAACAAACTTTTAGTATTTTGGGGATAGATTTTCGCCCTTTCATCATTTCTTGCAATAAGATATTTTTCTAGGGGGGACACAACAAAATTTCACATTTTTGAGATGACCCCACTTTAGAAATTGATAAGAAATAAAATATAGAGTAAGCAATTACCAAAAAATCCTAGGATAAACTATTTAGTGTTAGCTAAATCCTCATTAGAGTAATTAAAAAATTCAAAAAAAGATTAAGATTTTATGGGGAGCACGCTTGACACTATTATAAATTTACTTAGAAAACAAGACCACTTTGTGTGCTCCCCCTTTTTGAGGGTCTTAAACTCAACCATTTAACATAAAAGTTAGTAGTTTAGAAGCTATAACTCTCTTTTATCATATCTTTAAATATGGAGTCCAACTATCTTCAATGTCTTGTGCAAGTTCACATTTGTATGATTTTAGAAAAGAAGTGGCAACTTATGCCCCCTATTTGGTTCCCACTCTTTGTGAACTTACCCTATATATATATAGTACATAATATGTATTTTAAATATATTGTATACTAGCTTCTAGACATGCTTAAGTTGTCATTGGCCCACATTATTCACCTTGTCATGGATGCATAGAATTTGGAACAATTTAAACTCAAACCCCTTCATTACTTCCAAAGGTACGATGTCTCCTCGTGAAGATTAATGTGGATAATCAATTATTGATGCAAACAAAGATACAATATGATGACACTTTTTATAAATCAAATATATATACAAGTCTAACCTTCTGAGAATAGAAGAACATTTTTTTGGAGGTTAATGTAACATTTGAGAAATTAGGTAGACAATAAGAAAGGAATAGAAAATGAAGATAAATTTATATATAGGATGGATAATTAAGTAATGAGATTGAATCCTTATGTAGATAGTTACAACTATTATTTATTATGGTTCATGAAAATGTACTTTTTACATTTTACTCTATTAATTAGCTAATGCATAGGATGAGCTAGCTTCTTAACCATATATATCACTATATCTAGGGTATAAATACAATTATGCATAGCAATGAATCACGACTCATTTTTCTGATTTGTTTACCTCTATTTTCTTGCTAATATCCTTCATTAGAAATTATTAAATCCCATAACTATATATTTCTTCATTGTCTCTTTAGAAAATCTTTTCTCTTGTTAAACATTTGAAACTCTCAAAAAATTAAATTATTTTTAATGAAAGTCTACACTGACATTAGATGGATTACACATAACAATATGTTTTCACTAGAGCAATATTAAGTTAGAATTTTCATTCCACTCTTGTTTGATCTTATATATAACTTTTACTCGAGTAACATACTAATTATGTTAATTCAATATTTTGAAGAAGTAAGTAGGTTGTATGCCTTCAAGTGATATGTTTATTGAATATGACCATTAAATGCAATATTTGAGTGTAACTAGCCATTTACCACCTTTGGTACTCATACTAAACTATTATGCAACAATACAATCTTTTTAAAATTCATAGTACACTTATAGGGAGATTTGCACAATAGACAAAGATTTACATGTAGGCTTGTACTATAGACAAAGATTTGCATGGAGACTTGAACAATAGATAAAAGTTAATATGTGGACTTGCATAGTAATTAAAAGTTATTTTATATAATATACAACAATGATCAATATTTTGAAGGTCATGAATAGGTTTGCATATTTGTGTATGACTTATTTAAGACTCTTGTAAGATGAATTGTTCTCAACAAAAATTGGTACATAAAATTCATAAAAAAACAAATCTAATATATCATTTTTAAGTAAGACCTAATAAACTCCACAAAAGACCAAGGGTTATGCACACCCAATTCACATTAATACTATTGCTCAACAACTAGTACAATACATCAAAACACACAATTATACACAAGATAATATTGGGAGTGCAAAATAAGATTTTGGAATATTTTTTTTCATAGTAATCCCTAAGATAATTTGTTATGATATGATCTAACAACATAATTATCTTTACTATAGAAATCCTACCTTATAACTCACATCTATAGAAACTCCGAAACAAATTGATAAAAAGAGAGCGTGGAAGTGTTACAAGAAGACCATGGATGTGTTTCATCTTTAAGAATAAATAAATAAAATGTACAGTCCATTTACAATTCAGGCACGGACTATTCCCATGCTTGAGACATCCTTGGAAGCATAACCCATGCCCATGGGGAGACTGGGTTTATTATTTACAAAGAATGCTTGCAATCTAATACATAAGAAATTCATTGACTGCTGTTTGCAATGATTTTGTTTATACTCCTCCTCCTCCTCCTCCTCCTGTGATATTGTTGAATTTTTCCCTCTGCATTCGACAGTACAGACGAGCTCGTAGAAGAAGAGATTGCAGTAGCCTTGTTAACGATTTCACTTGTGTATGAACAAGACGATGACTGGTTTACTTTCACAGCAGCTTGTGATTTCACTTGACGAGGAGAGGAGTGAATGTGAATGACATGGAGTGGACTCATTCTGCTCTGCCTCGTGAATTTGGGCATCTCAACATGCAACATATGTTGTTGTTGAAAGCTGCCTGTCGTGGCGCCCACGTTAACATCCTCTGGAATTTTGAAAGGCTTTCTTGTCTTAGACACGAGGCGGCACTTCCACTTAACCATTCCCAACTCTTTACAATAACTTTTTCCACGCAGTATCAAACCCCGCTCCTTGTCCATCTCCACCTCTATTTCATCTGTGCTCAAACCTGCACAACACAAAACATAAATAATATGATTCTCTTTACTCTGTATACTTCTCAGAAGAATACATCGATGTTTAATTAAAATACCTCTAATAAGGAGATTGAGAAAGTAGGAGGAGCGAGTCTCTCTCAATGCAAAGTTGCCATAAAATCCATCAAGTGGAGGTCGGCCAAGTCTACATCTTCTTCCACGTCGGCGTGCGCTTCTCATTGCCAAATTCAACTCCATTGCAGTTTCTTAGTCGTAGAGGTCACTCCCAAATAAACACAACAATAAGAATCAGCTAAGAAATATTGGTTAAAATGGTAATGCTTGTAAAATGAGCGAAAGTGTATTGTTAGATAGAAGAGCAGATGGAGCGCGTAAATATAGCATTCGCTTGTGAGGAGAATTATTCGATGTGTGAGTTGATGTTTTTGCTTTTCCGGCGGACTCGCTGTCTTGATACCCAAGTAAAAGGGCGCCGCCAAAGAATGGAATATGAAATTACAGAGATGAGAAGGTACCGAGCGTATAGCACAAGTACCTCCTCTACCACGTGGCAGACGGTTCGCCTCTTTAAAAGATGTTCCATTTCAAATCTTTGGTCTTCCGTCCAAACTATTTTCAGCAAGCTTTTGCATTTCTTTATTGAACTGCTTTTAGTAGTTTATCTATTTACAAATACGTTCTTTCGTTAAATAAGTTTTTGATAAAAGAAAACTCAATCGTATTGCTGTGTATATGAACGAACACTACCTATTTGGGTCGAGACTCTACATAAATAAAGTACCATAACATTATTCTATTTTTCATCAAATCCCATCTAGCTTTATAAATCAAAACCTCACAAATCAGAATTCACAAAAAAAACATAACTAAGGTTTGCATATAATGAATATAAGGATGTCACGGGAATTTGTGTGGATAGGTGGATGCATTTGTGCTGCAACTTAGTGTTGATAAGAAGTCATTCCGAAAAGATTGGTGCCACAAATTGTGCTGCTCAAATTGGTCCCACACTGAAGGACTATTGTGTGAAATACATAAATGAGCGTGAAAGCAAGGATAGACTCTTCTCTAGAATGATAGCAGAGCAAAGTAAGATTGTGCATGTTGATTTAGATGTGGAAGGAATTGATGATGATGGTCAGTATATGCAATCCTCCACATATTTGAAGAAAGTCAAAGACATGCCCATTGATTCAGCTCCTCCCCAAGGCCCAACCACTGACAATTTGGAAGAGCTAACTGATGGAGTGATTAAGAAGACCAATACATGGGTGGAATGGATGAAGACTAGGAGAAAGAGGATGGGTGCTTAGCCAATGCAATCATACATCACGACTTCCACTAGCACCATGGTGGCCACTATACCCACATCTGTGGGACCTTCTCAAACTAGAGGAGGAGGAGGAAGAGATCAACCCTAAAAGAAAAATATCTCCATTGCACTTAACTATGGCAGAGGCTCAGTATTGGTTATAGGCTCAATAGAGGAGACTAAAAAAGATAAGGAGAATGAGAAGGAAGCAGAGAAAAATGGTGCAAAGGAAAAAGATGCATCTATCCAAGTGATCAACCTAAATGGCTCTAATGGAGCCCAATGCAATGATGGACTTGATGGAGGGCTAGCAATGCAAGAGACACATAAAGTACCAGATAGCCAAGGTAATATTTGCACCACTGCTTCTTCTACTTAGACCATTACTTTTCCATTTTTTGCCAAGAAGATAGACACCCCTCCTGTAGCAAGGAAAACTTTTGGTGCAACATCTCTTTAGTCCTCCCTCAATGTGCTTATCTCAGAGTCATGGCTAGAGAATACACTTGAAAGGAAGAGAAAGAGAAAAGAGGAAGAAACACCTCCAAAAGATTTGATTACTCAAGTTGTGAAGCAACTGCCTATTACCAAGAAAGAAAGGCTAGCTCCTATGTTGGTGGCCCTAGGCAAATATGTCAACATGGGCAATTTTATTATGGAGGTGGCTCAAGAATAGATCAAGAGGAACTTGACTGATCTTGCCCCATCGGATTTCACCATCCAGTAGCATGACATAGGGCCTGTGAGGCATGACACTAAAGTTAGAATGTAGAGATTCCTCAATCAAGAGGTGGATGAGGAGCTAGAGAAGCTGAAGATCTCCAAGGCCCAGCTTAAGGCCACCAACAAAGAATTGACCAAGTGTTTGAGATAGTTTTTCATCCACTCACTAGCCATGTAGGAGAGTCATTTGATTCATGGCCTTTTGACCCCTCTACAGAAGAAAAAAAGGCCCTACTTTCCATGCTTTAGGAAGAAAAGTATTTTGGTCAGTTTGGGCATGAATGGCTTGAAGATATAAAGGTAAGGGTTCTGCCCTTGATTGGGAAGTCGGGTGCCCTTTGTATAAGGGTTGTGTAATTGAAGGAGATTGTGTTCGGTAATCTTGAGTCCCCCAAGATGGATATAGAAAAGTACAAAGACTCCATTTTCATGCTGCATGAAATCATAAGCATGAAGGTTAAGAATTCTCTTAGCTTGGGCATTCTGAAGAATGTAGATGAACCTTTATCTTACTAGGTGCAATCTCTCGAGTTCAAGAAAGAGAACATGTTTAAGGCCAACAAAAAATTGAAAAAGATAGAAGAAACTATTTTTGGATGTCTCTGGGAGCTGCACAAAGAGTCTCATGTGAGTAGAAATAGTGAAGTGGTTGATGTGGATCATATTAAGACTACCTAATGAGACTTCATTGATTAATTCATGCATCCGGTCAAGTTCCTATTGTGATATGGAGCCTAATCAAACTCGAAGGTTTATTCAGCATGGTTTTCTCCCCATATTATTTCTACGGGGGTCAAGGGGAAGTGCCCCTATGGGGTCCCTATTGTAGTATAGGGTGGGGTCAAAGAGTAATGCCCTTGCAGGGATTTTAAGGGGCAGTGCCCTCAAAGCCAAAAATGCCCTTATATTGTAAAAGGTGTCGGCTACTATTTTTTCTATTATTCTAGCCCTAATTTTATAAGTGGCAAAAGCTTGTATAAAAAGGCTTAGGGTTAAGGATTCCATAATGTAATGGTGCTATTGTAGCTTCTTGTAGAGGTATTGAGCTATAAGGGATTACAGATTGTAATCACTAGATAATAATAATATTGGACTTGTTGTTGGTGGACATAGCCCAGGGATTGGGTGAACCACATTAAATCTTGGTGTCTTGTGTTCTCTTTTATGCGATGTACTATGTTCTAATATTGGTTATATTTTCATGTAACTACTATTTCTATCGGAGGTTAATCCTGATAATTCCAATCCTCTAACCTCCACAAGTTGACTACCATAGACGAGATGCTTGTGAAAGTTTTAAAAAACCTACAAGTCTGATCCAATTTCGTAGAAGGGTTGGCCACCAATCATGACTTCTAAATGATTCAATCAGGCAATGTGTTGATTCCTTATTTTGAGGATCTTGCAGCCATCATTAGGGCGATGAAGAGACACAAATTAAGCTAGTTGGAGGCCAAAATGACTGGTGATGGAAGCCAAAGTACTTCAGCTCCCCAGTCCTAATCATTTCTCGAGTCCAGCATGACAAGTGTCAACTTTCCTATTTTTATCTTCTATTCTATCTTCTCAAGATTGTAATCTTTGTAACAACTTGAAGTAAAAGGGCATGTATGTAATAATTCAAAAATTAATGAAAGGATCGAAATTTTTTGGTTTCAATTTTCCCCCTATTGCTGAGACAATGAGTGAGCCTTGAAAGTTATCATCAAATTTGTTTTTCATTTAATCACATGTTTCTTTGTGTGTTTCTTAAATTGGGATATGGTAAACTATGAATCATTAAGTTTAATATGATGTTGGGCTTTATATGAGAGTTACTAATGTTTTAGTTGTATCTTTAGTTCCTCTATTTGTAATTTAATATAAGAGTAGGACAATAAAATTAATCTGTTTGTTGGATAGATGATGTAGGAGTTGATAGATAAAGTGCTGAAAGGGGTTTTATTACTCTCATGGTCATGAAAGTAGTTGAATCAGAGATTCAAAACTATCTCGGGTCTTCCATGGTGATGAAAAACTTAGTTTTGGCCTCTTTTGCTCTCTAGTTAAGAGCATACCCATCTTTAGAGTAGGATAAACAAAATTCATTGCGAAATTTCTATAAGGGATATGTACCTTTAAAATTAAAAGGGGAGTGAAAGAAGAAGAAGAAAGAGAAAAAAACTTCCCATCTGTTGATAGTGGATTGTTCTCCAATAATTAGGCAAGAGAGTATGGCTTTCTATTAAGAAAAGAAGTAGAACAAATTGTTAACCAACAATAAGCACATTGCAAAAGGTTCAAGAATTGGAATTGGGAATAGAAGGAAGAATCTCATGCAAATGAGGACCAATAAAATCTCAACCTCTTTTCTATGTAGTTTACTCATTAAGGATTTCTACACAGCTTATTTTCTATTTGTCAATTTTGTGAGCTTTGGACCTAATTTTATTATATGATTAAACTTTTCATAACCTTCACTAATGTTAGGACACATCCTTATGTTCTTTTGAATGAATTTTTTTTATGATCATATGATAAAAAAACATGTTTTCTTATTTCTATTTTTAGAATTCACCTTTGCTTTTAACAAATAATAGACATGAATTACGAAATATTTTAATTTAAAATGTTAGATAATAGTAGAAAGTGTCATTCAAATTTTAGTTATAATAAATATTCTATTATATAATTCATCACAATGTTTCTTAGCTCATCCTTAATATAAGTTGATTTAGTTAGTTGTTCAGGAGAATTATATTCTTTATATACAGAGTATATAGTGTGTTACACTAATGAATAGAAGTATTCACACACAACCAAAGAGCATAAAATGGTCAAATAAAATAGAAGATGAAAGTGTAAAAAAATATGATTTAGGAAAATATTAAGTCCACAAATATCATCTTAGAATGAACCTTATGGATATTTATCATTAAAAAATATTGTAGCTAAATGTTATAGAAATTTGTAAATATTCTTACACATTCAAAAATCTTACTTTTATTTTTATAAAGATAAAAAATAAAATAACATAAACTTTTAGAATTATCTTGACATATAAAAGTCAACATAAACTTTTAAAATTATGATACAAAGCAATGATTAATTATGATAATGTCATTTAGCAAAAAAATTTAAAATCATTATAGTTGAAAATAAATTTTTTCAACATACTCTATATCCATTAGACCTTATTGAGAGTATTTTTTGATTAACTATAGTGTTAGATGTAATTTGAGTTATGCTTTATCCATGTTCTAATCAATCATATGTTTGGTTTAATCTAACAAAGATTTATTTAAGCTTGAACGTGAATAAGAATCAAAATGTAAAACATTTATTTATTTTTTTCGATCTCTTATGTACAAAAATTGCAGTAAAATAGTAATTATAATGATAACATGTGTATTCATATATAATGATTATTGAGAAAGAAATCTCACAAATATTATGTGTGTGTGTGTGTGTGTGTATTTAAAAATAAATCTCATTAGATGATGGTATGTTGGTTTCCCAAGTTGGCTCTGCTAGGGTTTCATGTGATCTTTGAGTTTTCTTGCATACAACTCTGTGTCTAAGCTATCCTTTAGTTGTTTCTACTTGTCAAACTACATTTACTGTGGGAGTTTTTAGGCTAGCTTAGAATGGCCCCAGCCAGTGGTGACCTCACGCTATTGCTTTGGAAAGCCATGGTGCCTCCATTGAAAAAATGTCACAAATTTGTCCTGAAGGTTTTTCACGAGCTAATCCTAATATTATCCTTCCTTTGCAAAATTTTGATGTCGCTTGTGATTGGTTAGAAAAGCATACCTTAATAGAATATTGTGTGGGTAGGACTCGTCCTGAAGCTATGCTCTAAGAATGGGTTAACAAGAGTTGGACTCCTCATGGAGTCCACCTTGATGTTGTGCAAAACCTCACCAAGAATTTTTTCTTATTTTGTTTCGCCAACCTGTCGCAGGTAGACGTAGTTTTTAGCAATGGTCATTGGTTTGTGCATTCCTCCCTACTTGTTTTTTAAAGGTGGTCGAGAGACTTCACTGTCTTTGATGACAAAAATTTTAGGGTTCCTATGTGGCTCAAGTTTCCAGGTTTACCCTTGCCATGTTGGCCTTTTATTGAGTCCATTGCCAATACTCTTGGCAAAGCTATTGCAAAGGAACATGAGAAATTTTTCAATGCTCGTCCTCAGAAATGCATCTGCATTGAGGTTGATCTTGCCAAGGATCATAAGGATTCAGTGGAAATATAGATTGGGGCTCAAACCTTCTCTCAGAAGGTGCTTTATTTGAACCTACCTAACACCTGCTATAGATGCCAGTTTACAGAACACAAGATTGGGGATTTCCCTTTGGTCGTGCCTAGGGTTAAACCCCCACCTAAAGAGGTTCTTACCAAGACAAAAGAAGGGAAAAAGGAATAATTGACTATTGTTGGGCGCAAGGGCAAGGCTCCCTTAGATCCTAAATAGTCATATGCAATGGTTATTTGGGTTCCTCCTATTTCAACAAGAGTGCAAACCCTAGAAAGTTTAGGGGTGCAGGTGGTTTTTTGGAACCAAACCCCAAGGTGTTTCATAGGTTTCAAACCCTAGTGTTTTACAGGGGATTAAGGCGGCCACCAAGGCTAACACCTTGGTTGTGATTTGTGCCCCTCTTGTTGCTTCTTCCATATCGACTCAGAATGTGCGACATTTTCACAATCCTCTCAGACGTGCTAAGAAACTAGAAGAGAAATGATAGGCAATTAGTCCAGAAGATTTTCCTTCTGGCATTAACTGGGGTTCTTCTATCTTGCAAAATAGTTACTCCTCTCTTGAGGATAAGGAAAATATGGAAGAATTTTCATGAATTTTTTATCATGGAATGTGCGAGGTCTCACAGACCTCTCCAAAAAGTATTATGTTAGGGACACCCATCATAGACTTGCAAATTTAGATTTTCTCTATATGCAAGAATTTAAGATCTCTAGTTTCATGCTTTCTTCTGCATGTCACATCATTTGGTTGGATGGCATTCTATTTTCCTTTCAACACGATGTTGGCAGAGGTGGTGTAGTTACTCTCTTGTCACCTAATCTTCATTCTACTATTATTTTGCACAGTTCTGACTCCATGCATAGAATAATTTGGCTTTTTCTTTCCATTAACAATCATTCTTTTGGAGTTGTTAATGTTTAAGCTTCCAATAATGTTGTGGAAATATCTCAATTGTGGGGCTGGTTGGCTGACAACTTGCCTCCAACTACTTGGATTATGTGTAGTGACTTCAATATGGTTGAGTTGGCCTTTGACAAAGATGCATTTTTACATTTTCATTGGACAATTAGGGAAAGGAAAGCCTGGTACTACATGCGCAATAAATTGGGCTTTTGATCCCAATACTAGTTGTCGCCAACATAGTGGGGTTTGGCACACTTGGTCCAATTTTCAAGCTAGCTTTGACCACATTTTAAAGCATCTCAATCGTGCCATGATTACTGCACAATCTTTTTTCTCCTTTTTTGAGGATCGAGATTTACCTATCATTCCCTTGCCAGATGTGATGTTATCTAACAACTATCCCTTTTAGTTTTCCATTTCATGGCAAATAGCTATCCAGAAAGCTGTCAAGTCATAATTCTTCCTCAACATGTTTGTGTTGATGCATGCTTCCACTATTTCTTATATCCTACATGTATGGAATTTGGAGCCACATTCGCATTCCTAGACCAAGTGGTTTCAGTGGTGGAATGATGCCATTACTAGAACCACTTGCTTTTTGCGCATCTATGGAAGGCAGTTGATAGTTTTCAGAAGGCAATCTTATGAATCCACTACTTTTGTGCTCAAAAAAGCTTCTGAGGCTCTCACCCTTAATCCTTTTGATGTTGATTTGCAAATTCAACTTACCAAACTTTACTATGACAAACAGGTTGTAGATAATTATGTCACTCGAGGAGCCCAAATCAAACCTCGCCTCCATTGGTTGGAGGTTGGTGTTAAAGCTTTGAAGGAGTTCTTCCAGGCTCTTTGAGCCCGTCATACCAATTTTGGGATTAAAAAAATCAAATAAGGAAATTATGTTCTCTCCAGTCTCCCTAACATCTTGCAAGCATTTGTTCATCACTATGAGAACATTTTTGCTTCGCAAGGAAATTTGGTTGCTCAGGAGGAACCTCTTAGAAAGTGTATTTTTGTTACTCCAAACTGCCTAGCAATTGAGCAATGTTCTTTCTGTGAGTAACTTCTTACCCTCTGAGACCTTAAAGAGGCATTTTTCTCCATGGCAAATGATAAGTCCCCTAGGTGTGATAGGTTTCCTTGTGAATTTTATAAACACCTCTAGGAACATGTCAGTCCTGAGCTGCACAAAGTTTATCTTGAAGCCTATCATTCTAAAAGTCTAGGAGCTATTATCAACAAAGGAAACATTAAATTCATACCTAAAGTTGGAGATCCTAATGATATTTGCAATTGGTGGCCCATTACCCTTCTGAATGTGTCATCTAAGATTATTGTTAAGGCAATTTCTCTCAAAATTTTGCATCTCTTGTCTTTAATTGTTCGGCCTAAGCAAACTGGCAAAATTTCAAGTCCATATATATTCTTGACAACATTATTATTATCTGGGAAGGAGTGGAGTGGGCTCGCAAGTCCAAGCAGGTGGCTATTTTTTTGAAAATATATTTTGCAAAAGCCTATGACTGAATTTAATGGACTTTCATTTTGGCTATGCTCCAGGCTCTTGGTTTTGGTCCCAACTTTCTGTAATCTATGGAGATGCTAATGCTTGCATTACCATCAATAACTCTCAATTTGATGCCTTTGGGATTTTTCATTCCATTAGGAAAGGTTTCCTTGTAGCTCTGACACTTTATGTTCTTGCTGCTAAAGGGTTTGGCTATTTGCTAGCCCACTCCATGTCTTTAGGTTTGGTTCGTGGCATTTCTTTGCCAAAATCCTCTTCCCACTAAGTAAATGGTCATTTTGCTAATGATTCCTTTCTCACTCTTTGGAGGATGAAGAAAACATCAATAATGCCTTAAATTTCCTTGATACTTTTTGTCAAGCCTCCGGCTCTGCCATTCAATGGCATAAAACGCTTTGTTATTGCTAGTCCTTTTTGCCAGTGCTACCTTGGCTTAACTAGTTTGAATGGAAATGGGTCACTGACGAGGAGATCTTCCACTTTCTAGGCATTCCTTTTGCTTTTCAAGTCTCACCAGTGGATTTGTGGAATGTAGTGCTTGCAAGATTACTAAGAAGCTGGATTATTGGCTTACAAAGCCACTTTCTCTTGTAGGCAAATTCCAAATTTGCTTGAAAGTTCTTGCAGCAACATATGTCTTTTATTCTTCTTGTTGGGCTCCTTCCAAAGCCTCCTACCAAAAATTAGAGTAATTGCTCCATGATTTTCTCTAGGCCTCTGGTTCCGATCATCATGGCTTTTACAAAGTTGCTTGGTATTTTTGTTGTCTCCTAAAAGAGTCCAGAGGCCGTGGCCTTCTCTCCACATAAAAGAAAGGCCTTTCTCTATGTGGAAAATGGATTATTTGCGCCATCGCTGGGGATGAAGCCTGGAAGATTTTGGTTCAGCATTGCATTTCTTTTGGATTTCTCATCAACAGGCTTGCATGGAAGGGGATTGGCTTTCACATCCTTCTCATCATGCAAGAACCCATGCTCATACATGGCTCTTTTGTTATCAAAATCATATGGAAAGCTTGGGAAGCTATTAATCCTTGGCTTCACTAGTTTGGTGATGAGTTTCGTGATGGGCTCTCTTTGAACCAACAAAACATTTAGTGGTCTCCCATGTTTGCCATCTAGGGTATTCCCCTTGCCAAGACTCAAGGTGCTAGTGCTCTGCATTTTTTCAAAGGAGGCATGAAGACTCCTAAAGATCTTTTCTCTAGGGTTTCCATGAGTTTCAAATCTTGGAAAGATATGCAAGTCCAGTACCGTCTTGCCCATCCAGATTGGTAGACTTTTGACTTATTTCTTTCTACAATTCTAGGGCACTTAATTCATAAAGTGGGTATTCAATCTGTTAGACCTTGGTGGGCTAATTGGAAGTGGTATCCAGCCACTCCTTTCACTAGTTACAAACTAATTCTATGGTGGATACGCTCAATCATGTATAGATTGAGTACATTATTACAAAAAACATGCCTTCGTGTACATAGCAATATTATAGATGGCTTTCTCCCCATGTATCGATGATGGATACGCTCAATCAGAGATGGCATTTGCAATCTTCTCTTTCTCAATAGAGAAAGTGCTTTGACACTATTTGGAGTGCTATTATAGAACCCAAGATTTCCCATTTTGCTTGGTGCCTAGCGTTTCAAGGTCTTCCCCTTGGGCCTCGGCTCAAGCATATTGGGGTTCCAGATCCTAGATGTCCATTCTGTGGCCAACTAGAGTCCTTCCTGCATGTGTTTTGATTTTGTAGAGGTGCTCAAAGTTATTGGCACTAGTTTCATGATTTTTTTAAGTTGTTTAAGCCTGAACCCTTTTCTTGGCACATGGTTATTTTGGGTGATTTCTCAAAAATTTACCCAGATTTAGCATACCTTCAAGATGGAGATTTGGTTCACTCTGTGGAAAGATAGAAATGTTGTTCTTTTCACTCATAGTTTTCTTGGTATTAATATTGCTATGTACACTAAGGCATGCTTTTGTAATAATGTAGTGATGCAAATTCAAGAGAAAGAAAAAAAGGTGGCCTTAGAGGTGGCCCACCTTCAAGAGCTTCTTTATCACTGGGGCAATGCCCTTATACTGTTGCTAGGGTACCTCCAGATGCCTTAGTTGATTCCTCGATGCCTAGAGGCCGTCACTAGAGGCACAACTCCTTAGGCCACTGCTCACACACTCCATGTTCCTAGGCTTCTTGCCACCGCTCTCCTAGTGGCGACGATGATGGATGGAGGCGTCGCTTAGTTTTCCTACCCCGTGGTGGCTCTAGCTAGTCCCCAACTCCTCCTCCTAGTGCTTGGCGGGTGGTTTCTGGGAAATAGCCTTTTCACTTAGAGCTGGCTATTTCGCCTCCACGACCAGATATGAAGGATGTTAACCAGGTCACTGACGTTGCTAATGTTGCTATTGATGGTTGGGTTGTTCCCAGTCTGCCTCCCAATCCCAAAGACAATTGGTGATTTCATGATCGTGATGAACTACCTCCCTCAGCAGGCACTGCTTTAGCCACTTGAGGGTTGTTTTATATTTTTTTTGATGACTAGTTGATGTTTTCGGCCTCAGCCGTGTGAACTCTTGCAGGGTGATCTTGTCACCTAGCCCTTTTTTTGTGAATTACATTCTTAGTATATTATTTATTAATAGAAAAGGACTATTCATCAAAAAAAAAAAAAAAAATCTCATTACTAGATGCTAATAAGTAAATCTGAATATTATATTATCTCTTGAACAATTTCATAATTCATTGATTTGTAATATGCATTATAATCACTTAATAAAAATTAACTACTAAACTCACTATCAAAAAATATTGATATTTAAAGATGTGTAATGAGGGTCATTCTTAAAGATCACACATTAGAAAAAAAAATTAAAATAAAAAAGATAAATCAATTTCAACTATTTAACACTTTTAACAAAAGAATCAAACTTCTAACATATGATATTATTTACACTGTGCTTTCATATCATATTAAATCATACCAAAATATTCTATTAACGTAAGTCAAAGCCTATAATTCTCAAATACAACTTTTGTAAATAAATACCGAAGATATTGATTATGATTTAACTCTTTTTAAGCAATTGAAATGGGAAAGAAAAAAGAAGATCATGATGGTATATCTACACGTCATAAAAGTGAAAGATGCATTTCATCTTTACCAAAAGAATAAAACGAATGAGTGAATTCCAAGCTATTTTGTACAACTGGAGGGGCTACAAGACATTTGCTTCTTCCCGTGCTTTATTCATTGAATTTCATACAAAGAATGACAATTGAACGATGGCCACTAGATCATAAAATGTACGATGCATAAAGTTGAAGTAGACCAGAGAGATCACCTCACTGCAAAAAACTAAACCCAACCACACGATTCCTATCGGCACCGCCGCTTACGACGAGCAATTGCAGCAATGGCAGAGAATATTTGTGATAAGCCTCCGCATAAGAATGGCTTGGGATGCTCAGCCATTTCATGACTTTCCACGTACCCATTGCTACTAATATCTCTTTCTTCCTTTTCCTTCTCATGATGATAATCTTCCTTCACTTTCTCCCCCTCTCCCTGCAGAGCCGCTCCTTGCTTTGCTTCACCATCTGATACACCACTCTCCTCGCCTTCAACGCGGCCTTTACCAATTCTCTCTTCTACATCTCCACATTTTTCCCTCATAAAATCTTCCTGTACTACTGGATTCTCAGATTGAGAAACGCACTCATCGTTCTTCATCGAATCATCTACTGATTGCACAGGATTTGATGGTGTAGCTGCACACTCTCTTTTTGGAACCTCTGCCGATGTTTTACCATCTTCTTCATCATCATCTGGATGCCCCGGCGACAATATTGGCTTCATCTTCATCTCAACATCCTCAGAAATGGATGCCAATTTATCAGCTATGTAATTATTTGCATCTTCTTGTTGTTGATGATGATGTGGACGATGGGGAAGATGGGAGGAGTGAATGTGGAAGACGTGGTAAGGACTGAATGTGTTATGGGTGAGTTTGGGCATGGAAAGATGAAGGAGGCCCTGCTCAAAGCTGGCTCTTATTCCACCCACATTCACATCATCCGGGAGTTTGAAAGGCTTGGTGGGAGTCCCACTCTCCACCACCCGCCACTTCCACCTGAGCGTTCCCATGATGTCTTGCAAGTACTTCTCTCCACGTATCACAAGACAATGATCCTTGTCCATTTCCAGCTGTATATCTTCTTTCCTCAACCCTGCACAACAACACGTATTCAGGTGATCATATGAGATGAGAACAGAACGACCTAGGTATATTTCGTATGTTTTATAAATGATCATGTGAGAATAAAGATTGAGAAAAATACCCTGAAGCTTGATATTGAGGAAGTAAGAGGAGCGGGTCTCTCTCAATTGAACTCCCTCCACCGAAGGCGGCTGCTCTCCGCTACTCGCTTCCAAATTTGACTCCATTGAGAAAATAATTGGCTCGATAAAACAACGTCGATGCAGGAAGCTGATAAGACTAGCAACGAAACTCAGAGTGAGTTATCTTTGAATGGACGGATAGAGAAAGTGGAAGCTATGAACTTCAAAATGAGTTGAGTGGAGAATGTGGTGAGGGAGAAGGGTGGAGATATACTCAAATTGATTCTGTTCGTGCATTCAACTCTTCGCTTTCCATCAGACTTCTTTTTGGGATGGCGGGAGGAAACGGAGAGGAATAAAAATCGACCCTCTTTCCTCATTCTCGTGGTGTTTGTGCTCTCGCAACAGTTAAAGAGCAAGAATACCTTTCTTACCGTCCAGATTAAAAGAGAATCAATTACTGAAGTTCTATTATAATTTTACTTGAAAAAGGCAAAAGTTTACATATTATAGGACCCCTTTTGAAAATGAACAAATTACTCCCAGATGGCACTATTCTAACACTTTGGTTTATATTAAAAAATTTAAATCAGTATCAAATCGTTATTATGGATCATAACTAATTCTATTGTTTTGTTTTAAATATATTGAGGGACCTGCCATGAATAGTTCACTATGTTATTTTATAGTTATGAGATTGGATGTCACATGTTCTTATGTATGGATCTATTTCTATCAAGTGTCATGTAACTTTTTCAAATGCTTCTCTCTCTTACAACTTTTAGAGTATGATGTCAATTTTTATTAGGGCTCGTTTGATTGTAGGAATAGAAATTGAGAATAGGAATGCATATTGAGAATAGGAATGACTATTCCAATAACAGATATTTTTTGGAATGGATATAAGCTCATTTTAGGGACAAAATGAGAATTTGTATTCATATTCCCTATTCCAATTGATGCACCAAACGTAAAATAGAAAACATATTCCTAATTTCCTATTCCTATTCCAGCAACCAAACGCCCTTATTACAACATGATGTCAATCTTGATATGGAAATGGTTTTGTCCATGTTTTTGTAACTTTATCAATATGATAATGGACTTTCCTATTGTAAGGGGAAATATAATAGGATAAAAATGTAGTTTTTATGTCGGATGAACAATTTCATTTGGTTTTTATACCTCTATCTTGTTCTACTTAAATCTTTTTCAACCTATACCTCTATCTCCTCTTGATCTACCTCTAAGAGAATAATCTAACCTTGAAGAATTTTATCAAGTGCCAAATTTGGATATTCTAGTAGATGGAAAATCAAAATGGACTAGTACGACATAAAGATCTATATGCAAATATGCATAATAGGAAACACAATGAACTCTCAATTCTCTATACTAATGACTTACCATTTTAGAAACTTATTTATCTTCTCGATTCACTAGTTAAACATATGATAACATGTGTACAAGGACTTGCATAGTCAATCTTACAAATTACTTCACTAGTTAAAGTTTTTACTTTGTAACGATAGCCATTCAAAAACCCCACTCCTAGTGAGGCAATTATTGTTTTAGCACAAGTAGACTAAGAAATATAATTCTTTATGGTTTCATGAATCAACAAGTATCCAAAGATTATAATTCCTCAATTTTCCTCCACTTCACTTAATAACATCTTCATGTTTTGAAAAAAGGATTCTTCAAATTACTTATATCTCATCCAACTTTTCTTTTTGATCTGCATGAATATATATATATATATATATATATATATATATATATATATATATATATATATATATATATATATATATATATATATATATATATATATATATATATATATATATATATATATATATATATATATATATATATATATATATATATATATATATATATATATATATTTATTTATTTATTTATTTATTTATATATATATATATATATATATATATATATATATCTTGAAAGGATTTCAATCACCATTGTGGCATACCATATATTTGTGTATATTTCATATAATCTTTGATAAATCAACTAATTCATATCACCCTTGTGCCACGACAAATGATATGATATTATTTTATACATTATTGCACAAATGAAAGAATAAATATAAGTATCTCTCAAGTTTTTATATTGATTTTTTAAATGAAAAGAACATGCTTGAAGACTTTTACTTATCCTATTATTGATTTTGATTTTTTTAATGAAAAGAACATGCTTGAAGACTTTTACTTATCCTATTATTGATTTTTTTAAACTTACTTTATCATTGCTTAATAAAATTGTTCATATTATTTAAACTAAAAAATGGTCGAGCAAAGGAGGAGACCAAGGTTTCATGAAAATGGTAGTAGGAAGCACTGGTAGATTGGGAGGGGAGCTTTAATGGGTTGTGGCAGCCATGGAAACCCCAGCAAAATCAGTTTGGTATATGGGGTGGTTTTTGGGACCGAAATGGGTGATGAGCGAATCATAGAAAGGTGGAGGATTTGTAGCTTCAAAAGGATGACAAAGGGAATATTTAAGGGAACTTGATAGGTAACAACTGGAAATGGATTAGAAGGCAAGATGATCGGCTTTTGAGCCCTATTTCTCTTATGAAGGACACCCCAACCACAATGGAGTCTAAGGCGATCAATATCTAGATCGAGATGGAAGAATAAAATTTGATGGTTAATATGTTGAGGGAAAGAGCTTTCTTCATGAAGTGGGAAGAAGGATGGCCATATTTACCCAATTTGAGAAAGTGGGTAAATTACAATTGTAGGATAGATGTCTCCATCAAAAATGTTAACAAATGATTTCTTCCTAATCATTATGGACTCAAAATAGGAGAAAATAAGGGTTGTGTATAATGGGCCCTTTCTGATAGATGGAGTTGACTTCTTTATTAAAGATTGGATCCCACAATTTAACCCTAAACAAGCCAAGGAGGAAGAAGTCCCTATATGGATCAAATTGTACAATCCCCCTCATGAATATTGGAATATGGGAATTTTTAAGATGATAGGAGACAATCTTGGCAATGTTTTCAAGGAAGATGAAGCAATAGAACATAAATATTTCAGCCAATATGCAAGGATCTACATTATGTGGAAGCCACATCCATTGCTCCAACATGCAATAGAACTCCGAATGGCCGAAGGATACTAGTGGAAAGAAATAGAGGTTGAGGAAGCTATAAGCTAATGTAAAATATGCAAAGAGTGGGGTCATCTAGTGGAAAACTATATAGTAAATAATAAGGGTAAGGAAAAGGTATTGGAAGGGCCGAAAGAAACATTGGTTTCTAGGGACTCAGGCCCATCTAAATCCATCACAATAGAAGACTCCATGGGTGATGGATAAAATGATGAGATCAACATGGACCTTGATTTGGAAAATGTAGCTGAGAAGCCTCAGGGAAAGGAAGATGGCAGTAGGTTTGAAACCAAGGACATTGTGCCTCCATAAGGGAATCCCACCTATTATGACCACCAAGACCTTAACTTGGAGACTATAGTTATGGAAATTGAAGAAGATCTTAAAAGGGAATTGGAGGGTAGGGTAGGAGAAGACAAGGAAGAAGAGGATGACTCTTAGATGAGGGATTTGGAAAAGGATATTCACATGGATGCAATGGAATTAGAGTGTTACAAGTAACATGAAGTAGTGGAAGGGGGATAAGATATTTTTGCATCTCCCTAAAGGTTGTTGGTACCTTATTTGGGAGGTATTCCAAAAATATAAGAACTACTTGGAGAAGATGTAATAGCTGAACATGATGGGATTGGGCTTATAGATCATCACACAATCTCACAATCAAAGACAAAGGAGGTCAAGTCTCAGGGAGGGGCCCATAAATAAAGAGGTAGGAAATTGACCTAGAGATTGTTGGACGATGCTGGAAATGTGAAGGGACATACCCAATTAAGATCCAGGAGGGGCATTGTCTCTCTTGGGCAGCCATGGAGTTCCTAACATGGAATGTCAGGGGCTGCAATGCCCCTAGCAAAAGGTGTTTCTTCAAGGGAGCTCTTGATCAGGAAAAAGTAGAAGTAGTGCATTCAAGAAACAAAGATGGAAGTAGAGGAAGCAGCAAGGGTTTTAGGAGTTAGACAAAGGTGGTTAGGTCTCTTTGTGGAGGCTGTGGGAGCTTTGGGAGGTTTGGGCATTTTGTGGAATCCAAGATTTTTTAAAGGCAATCCTCTAATCAAAAAGTGGAATTGGCAAGCTTTACATTTCTCTTCATATTGTGTTAATTTTTGGGGGGTTTTGGTAAATGTGTGTGGACCCACCAAAAAAGAGGAGAAAAAATTTGTTTGGGAGGAGATTGCCATTTTTCTAGCTACTTTGGGGAATCAATTAAGATTGGTAGAAGGAGATAGCTTTAATGCCACTCTCAATTTGACAGATAAGCCTGGAGGTGTTAGAACCTTTGGTATAGTACAATCTGACTTTCAACACTTCTTAAAAAACAACCAGTTATGGGAAGTGTCTTCCAAAGGGGGACACTTCATGTGGACAAATAGGAGAAAGGGATTCTCACATATTGCTAAGAAGTTGGATAGGATATTTTTGTCAAGTGAATGGCAATCACTACCATTCATTTCCAAAGGAAGGGTACTAGGTTTGTCAAGATCTGATCATTTCCTGGTGTCTCTAGTGGTTCAATAGGGTGGTATTCCCATCAAGTGTCCTTTTAAATTTGAAATGATGTGGTTCAGGGAGGAATGGTTTTAGGAAAAGTTGGTGGATTGGTGGAACAATGCACCTATGGTGGATGGCAATGTTGCCTTTCAAGCTTTCTCAAAACTAAGACATCTTAAGCATAAACTTAAGGAGTGGAACAAATTTCATTTTGGGAATATTTTCAGTGTTAAAGTAGGTATAGGGGTGGATTTGGCTACTCTGAACAAGAAGGTTCTGGAGCGTGGGATGGATGAAATAGACTTTCAAGCTGAACAAGATTTGATGGGAAAGTACATGGTAATTTTGAAGTGGGGGGAGGTTTTCTTCAAGTAGAAATCAAGAGAGAATTGGCTAAGGTATGGGGATAGGAACACAATTTTTTTCCATGGCTCTTTGAAAATCAGGCGTAGTGTAAACCATATTCTATCTATTGAGATAAGAACAAGGTACTAGTGGAAGATATGGACAACATCAATAGAGAAGCAATGGATTTTTTCTTAGAGTTATGGATGGGGGAACATCTAGATAGGAGAGATTCTCAAGACAAGGTCTTAGGAGTTATTCCCCACATTATTTCAGAAGAGGACAATAGAATACTCATGGAGACAATTAACATGAGTAAATTGAAGGCTATTGTGTTTGGATTGGGAGGAGACAAGGCACTAGGGCTTGACGGTTTCCAGGCCTTTTTCTATTAGAAATTTTGGGAGCTTCTTAAGGAGGGTTTTCTTAAAGTGGTGGAGGAATTGAGGAGGGAAAGCTTCATCTTGAAATATTTCAACAACACACTGGTAGCACTCTTCCCAAATAAAGGATGAGTGTCAAGGTATGATGATTTTAGACCTATCTCTCTTTGTAATACAGTGTATAAAATTATTATAAAGGGAGTTGCAAATAGGTTGAAAGTACTACTAGCATCCATCATCTCTCCATAACAAAGTGGCTTCATGCCTAATCAAAGCATAATGGATGATAGTATTGTCGCTCATGAGGCAATACATTCAGCCAATAAAAGAAAGGACCAAAAAATGATGTTTAAATTGGATATCTATAAAGCATATGATAGAGTTGATAGGGGTTTTCTTTTAAAGTTCTTAAGAAAATTTGGATTTGGAGATGGATGGTTGAAGTGGATCAAGAGCATGATATTAGACTTTAGAGCTTTAGTTCTAGTGAATGACAGTCCCCATGGATTTTTTTGTGCAAGTTAGGGAATCGGGTAGGGGGATCCAATCTCTCTCTTCTTGTCTATTCTCTTTTTTGAGGTTCTAGGAAGATTAATCTTGAAGAAGAGAGTATCGGGGTCCTAGAAGGGAATCCTAATTGCAAATGGGATAAAAGCTACTACTCATTCCTAGTTTGCAGATGACACTTGTTTCTTTGGCATGGATTCAATGGCAAAGGCTAACATTATTCATCTCATAAGTAGGTCTTAGATGAATAGCATGGCTTTAGGTTAGTCAGTTAATTGGGACAAATCTAAAATCTATTTCTTCAATGTAGAACTAGGGTCGCAAAGGATTATTGCTAGATTTTGTGGTGTGAGAATTGGGAAACTCCCAAGCATATTCCTTGACACACCATTATTTGCAAGAGTAGGCAAGGGTCTAATATGGAAATTTTTTATGGATGATTCTAGGAAGAGGATGGATAGCTGGAAAGGACAATGGCTAATGCTGGCAAAAAGGATTACTATGCTCCAGTCATTCATATTGGTTTTACCAATTTATTCCATGGCTTGTTTCAAAATACCAAAGAAATAGATCCTCTTCATTTAGCATAGTATGAAAAAAAATTATGTGGAATGGATTATAGGAGGGAAGTAAGCTACCATTGATGGCTTGGTCACAAGTGTGTCATCCAAGAGGAGGAGGTGGGGTTGGTGTTCGGGATTGGTTTTTGTTAGACTTGGCCCTTGGTGTTAAATTAGTGTGGCATATGTACAATGTTGGAAACCAGCAATGGGTTAAGAGACTGAGAGAAAAGTATTTGGATAGTATGGAGGATGAGTGCATTCTGACTACTATAGACCCTCCATGTGGCTCAACAATATGGAATTTCATAATGAGTTGTAGGGAGGTACTTACTAATCATTTGACATGGAAGATTAGGGATGGCACAAAGGTAGACTTAAAGAGGGATTCATGGGATGGACGTCAAAAATTGGATAGCATTGGGGTGTCTCAAAGCCTAATTAAAGCTACACAACAACAATGGGGATCCAAAGTACAATATTACATTGCTATGCATAATTCATCAAAGGGATTACCTAGGAAATGGAAGGAGGTCTCCTCCCTTGCTCTCAATAATTAGGGCAAGGAGCAGATGAAATAGATCCTAATGGAACAAGCATTAGTTTCTTCCAATGAAAGGGATTAGCTAATTTGGTGTGGATCCAAAAGAGGTTTTTATATAGTTAGAATTGGACACCAAATGTTGGAAGGAAATCATAATAAAGTGGCTTGAGAATGAAACCTGTGTTGGGATAGAGTGTGCTTACCCAAGGCAAGGGCTTTCACATGGCTAGCACACAATGACAAAATTCTAATTGGTGAAAGACTTAAGAGGATGGCTTTTCAGGGACCTTTTAGATGTCCTATGTGCAAGAAAGTAGAAGAAATGATTGATCACCTCTTGTTACATTGCAGCTTCTCCCAAGAGGCATGGGCAATGGTAAGATCAAAACTAGAATGGGCAAGCCCATTGATAGAAACTTTGAAGAGATGGTTGGAAGCTTGGTTAGAAAATAAAAAGGGACATTCCTTTGGAGTAGCATGGAGTGTAATACCTTTGACAACACTTCGGGTGTTGTGGAAGGAAAGGAATAGGAGAATATTCCAAGATAAGGAGGAGGACAGATCAATTTTGGGTAGAGGTTGGAGTGAGCCATTGCAAAATTTATATCATTTGTAGCCTCTTCAACAAGCTCTCAAGAAACTCCATTTACAAGGCAAGATTCCAGGTTGCAATTGAATTTCCCAACAATTAAATATCGGCTTGTTAATGGGGTTACAAGGGTTGATCCTAACCAAAGTAGAGAAAAGTGTAGTTGGCAACCACCAGAGGAGGGATGGATCAAAATAAATATCGATGGGACTACTCAAGGAAACCCAAGTAAATCTAGATGTGGATATATAGCATGAGACCACAAGGGAAATTCCTTAGCATTTGTGGAAAAATGCTTAAGGGATGACACAAATAATGTGGCAGAATGTGAAGTAGCCAAAGAGGCTTTATTTTTAGGAGTAAAACTTGGTATCCATCAAATGCAGCTAGAAGAAGATTCAAATATTATTATCAACGAAATTAAGAAAGGGAAGATGGAGTCTTAGAACCTTGATAAACACATTATTCAGATTAAATTCCTTTTGAAAAAGTTTGAGGACTTTAGATTAACCCATGTCTACAAGGAGACAACTAAGGTGACAAATAATTTTTCCAAATTGGAAGCGGATGGTTCATTTGGGAACCAGAATGAATTTTTTGAAGACCTTATGCTTTTCAATTTGGAATAAGAACTAAGGGTGATGGAGTGGCTTTTATGTGTGTTTAAACTTCCCCATTACATGTGTACCTCTCAATCATGATTTTGAGCTCTCGATAAGATGGGCACTCATGAAGGAGTAATCCCTCATGTGTGATAGAGGATATGAAATTAGTAAACTTCACCTCTCAACTTTTGGGCTTCTAGATCCTTTGAGGACAAGATTAAAGAAGGGAGGGGATTGATTTCAATAGGGAACTTTCCTTAGTAATTGGAGATGGAGGCCAATTTTGTGTTGGAATCAGATAACCAGACCTAGTTGTATGAAGGGTGGATCACAATAAGGAGATTGAAGAATATTTTCCTATTTGATGACCAATAATTTATGAGTGGCATCCATGAAATTTTTGGGCTAGAATATATGGACACTCATTGGAGGAGAAAGTCCAATTTGGATATTGTGTCTCTCTTTGTGGCTCTAGCTCTATTAGTTGTGAGACAAAGGAAGAAGTATGCAAGGTTGTGGCAACTTGCATGGACTTGCAATGACTATTAGGGATTGATGATGTGATTAAAAAAGTCTTGCTAATTCTCCCCACAAATGAATGCTATATTTATGTGCTCCTATCTAATAAACTATTTTCACTACTTTTACAACCATCATTATAGTAATCCAATTTCTTATTCATAGATGCCAACCATTCTTTGTAAATAAAATAGTCAATCTCTCCTTGGACATATCATTCAATGTTATATGTCTCAAACATGGAATAGTCCATGCCTCTGTACAAGTTGGAAGGACTTTGCTTCTGCCTAGAGTTTGGGAAGAAAAAAATTCAAAGTGTATTCACATCTTTGTATCAACATGTAAAATTGTCTATGTAATTTATAAAAAAAAAACTTCCAATCTATTTTAATATATCAAGTTTTAAATTTGAATCTAAATTACATTTATTAAACACTATAGAACAATATTGTATCATCATCTAATAATAATAGTGATAAGACCAATATACAATATGCATATTGTAGGGCTTATTAGCATGCCTTTAATATGTTCTAATTATTAAATTGAATCAATGGGTTTGTCTAAGGATAGTAACTCATGCCTATAAACTTCAATGGTGTATGTGATACCAAGTAACCTATTCTTTGAAGATAGTTTCAGACAAACAAGAATGTTTAGAAGATCTAGAGCATGCATATCACTACAATGGATAGAGTTTGTATCTATAGACCAAAGGTTGAATTTGTAAGTTTGAAAATCATTTTCATTCTGAAAATCAAGTTTTAGCAAAAAATGATTTGTTTTATGGGTTGTAAGAGAATCACAATTACTTATTTGACCACAAAGCTTACTAAATGTGATTACTAAGATTACATCTTTTGTAAAAGGTTACAAACCTCAAAGGAAATGGAGTTATAATCATCTATTTTCATTTACAAAAAGTATGTCTATATTCAAATATTATCTTGGCTCATTCTTCTAGGGAAGCTTGATTGATAGAATGTGTCTATGTATATTTGCTTTATATTTTGTTCACAAAAATTTAAATAATTTTATTTAAATTGTGGTGAGCTCATATGGTCAACAACTAATGTGAGAAAAACTTCTCTTTAGACTCCAATTACCCAAGACAAAAACTTACACAAAACTAATGTGAGAAGAACTTGAACTCTTTGTTCATAAACTCAAAAGATTATAATTAAACTATCCAAATTTATGCATTCACACTTCACAATCAACAATAAAAATATGACTAGATAATTAAAAATTTGGTCCTCTATTAGCTCATTTTTCCTTTTGTTTAGTATCTCTCTAAATGTATTTACAATTTTGACAAATCTCATCTATATTTTGTCACAATATCTTTAGCTTATTCTTAATATTCTATGACTTTGGATAGTTTGTTGCCAATTCTCACTTTGTTTATTATGAAACTCTAAACCTTACCTTCCTTATGTCTCACACAAGTTTCAATGAAGTAATAAATCATAATACCTAGTTACACTAGTTAAGATACATCATCAAAGTCAACTAATTTTACCATCTAGTTCAAACCACAAGGTATGCAATCCCCAATACAGAGGACTTAAATTAGTTTCTTTTGATGGTTGTCTAATTATTTGTAGTGTTAAATATTTGTTAAGAAATAAGCATTAAAAAAATCATTATTTTTAATTTTCTCCACCTATGATTTGTTGTATTTTACATCATGATCACCCAACTTTACAAATCAAGGAGACTTTTTTTAAAAAATTGCACCATTAATATACCTATTTAATTTTTCCAAAATCTCTTTGCAAGAAGAAAATGAAAAATCTTCTGTAAACAATTTATAGTTTATAATTTTATTTGATGACATAGGTTAAATGAGCATCTTCCTTTATGTTGTTAATGAACTCAAATTAGTTCCTTCTGATATATAATTAACTAGGCTAGTGCTTCTGTTCATTATATAATCATTGGTATTACAACACTCTTGTATGTACTCTATCATATCTTCTACTTTCATTGGTTTTTTATTCAACAAACAAATTCTAAGAGTTCAATCCCTCCTCTATTCTTCATTGATGTGGCATTACGTGTGTGTTGGTTTCCATTATTTGTGTTGCATGCTTATGTTTATGATTAATTTCCTTCAAGAAACTATCAAGAACATTCAAAGATCTTTTTCTAGGATTCTTGGTACTAGTATAGATTATAGAAGATTATAGCTCTTCTCTTCTTATTGTTGTTTCTCAAAAGAAAGATTAAGGGGATAATACTAAATTTCAACATGAAATTAATGTTCCCTCTTGAAAACAAAAACCTTATCTTTATTTGTGTCCATCCTCGCATTTCATTCAAACACTTTCTTCTAATAAATGCTTAAATTTCAAGCACACATTTGAACATAAGTTCTCTGCATGGTTAGAACTAGGTGATGATTGGAACTAGGTGTTCTCAGTTGCATATGTGTGTAATACTTGTATGTTCAATTTATAGTAATGGCTTTTGATTTTGTGGCAAGATTTTTCATAGTATAGGTTAAAAAAAATTGGTATTGAAATGAATCATCACTAGGTGTTCTCATTTACATGTGTGTGCAATAATTTTATGTTCAATTTATAGTAATAGCTTATGATTTTGTGGCAAGATTTATCACAGTACTGGTATAATAGATTTGGTATTGAAATGAATAAGCATTGTCAGAAATATTTTAGAATGAAACTTTGATCTCTTTGACCAACCCAAATCATGGGTCTTAAAATGATGGGCACTCAGTCTATGAGGTAGATTAAATTGAACCAAACAAAATACACATCTATAAAAAGATTCATTTCCCATTTATAACATTGATAACCATTTTATTTTTAAAAAAATATCATTGATCATGATGTGATTTTTTTCAGTGGTATATGACATATAATTCATCTGCTAAATGGATCCATTGCAACCCAAAGAAGGCTTTCTATAGGGGAACAAATAGGACTTGTTTTCTTAAACTATAAAGTCAGAGGAGGTGTCTTGTAGGAAGAGCATGGGGAGCATGCTCCAAAGTTATTTTTTCTCTTACTAATGAGGATAATATCATCTTGGATGAGAGGAAAGAGGATTCTAAACAAAAGTGAGTTTCTTCAAATCCAAAATGAATTCATTGTGAATTGAACAAGATGAAGAAATCCATTGTACAGTTATATATGCCATAGATACCTGATAAATAAATTTTAAGATGTATGTATCATATATCATAAGAACCATTCACAATATTTGATAGTGTTACCTCTTTAAAATCTTGCTATTTAAATATGTTTTTATATGGAAGGCTAAAAATTGTGGAAAAATATAGTGAATATGCTGAAATCCACCATATTTAGTGAGTTTGCATAGAGCCCATATGAACATCTCATTTATTTCCAAATCAATCTTCCATTACAGCTTCTTGTACTTGCATTGATCATAATGACTATTTTCCTTTGAAGACATGTGTAAGTATTATGCAGAGCTATCCATGACTGATGTCTTTCAAACAAAGGGATCTTTTCTTCTATCCAACATGGTCCTACACTCTTCCATGATTTTTTAAAAAATTCCACTCTCATTATTGGAGTCATTTAATATACACCTTTAATGATGGCCAATATAGGTAGGGCATTGCAAGACTCTCTTGGATTTTATGATGATCAAGTCTTCTAGGTTTGTTCTTATAGTGGCCTTCATTGTGATTTTTTCTTGAATATTTGTTTGTTCCAGCTTTTGATGTTTTTACAGTATGTGATATGCATGCTTTGGACTTCATGTTTTCACATCTATTTATTCTATCTTTTGGTTTTTTAATAATATATGATATGCATTCTTTGGACTTTGTGGTTTCTGAGGCCAAAAGTCATAACATCAGACTGATCAGTGATTTTTAGCTTGAACCACTATAAATTAGCATCACAATACAAGGAAATTTGTAAGCTCTTTTACTGATTTTTCTAGTAAACCAATTATCGAAGGTGAATACAAGAATAAATGGGTTTGTATTTGACGTTGTGCTACATTCTGAATTAACAAAGCAAGTCAATGCTCTATTTTTTTGCCTCTGGACTACATCTATTAGAGATTTTCTCCATATTTCATGTATGGTAGATTTATAAGCTCTTGCTAAAGTTGGCCATTTTACATACATTATTTTTCTAAGAGGGAATGTTGCATGATTGTAATGGTTAAGTAGTCGTGGATACATGAAATGGCTACTAAGGTCAAATCTATCAATGCAAACCACCTTCTGTAGGCAAGCATTGAAGGTTTCAAGGTTTTCAAAATGTTCTAGATTGAAAAAATTTCTATGATTAAATCCCATTAGATACTAACACTTGCATTTTGTTTTCAATACAATGGAAAGGCTGCAAGGGTCAGATGTTGAAGCTCAACTTTCTTTTCTAGAAAGCTAGATTGAGAGCCACTTGGATGATTCCAACAAAATTGTCAAAAATGAAATTCATTTCCAGCTTATAAAATGGACAATCATTTTCAATAATATCTGAATGATTCAATATGAAACACTATTTACTTGCCAAATGCAATAGGGTACATTTTCATTTTTAAGCATAACAATTGCTGTCCAAGTGCCTTCTGTTGAAGGGTGTTAAAGAAGATAAATTGAAAGTTTATGGTGAAAAGATAGAAACTCGAAGATTGTCAGCATGCATCTAAAGATAAAGTAGTCACAAGAACATTGTGCGCTAAAATGTAGCTAGTAATTTATTTTTGGGAAATATTGGGAAATAATAAAGATGTATTTTAAATCTGATTTATATCAATTATTAATTTCCAACAATAACAAATTGTACTCCAAGTTCCTTCTGTTGAAAGACAAGATAAAAAAGTTTGACATGAACTACTTGTTCTTAGTTATTTCTAATCCTTGACTTCTATATCTTCAATCTGCAAAGCATGAATTGGTAAATAAAATAAAATTCAGTCAGTTTATTATCTCCTGACATAACACCTACACCCACTGAAATCCCAACTCCTTTGTGATCAATGAGCTTTAGATGACAATGTGGGGAATGTGAGATAGGTAGAGTGGGAAAATGCTAACACATGTAACATTGTTATCTTTTTCAATGATTTGCGACATTTATAGTTTCCTTCTTTTTCAAATGGTTGGAACAAGTTGTTATGATTGATCAGAGAAGGTAAACATTTCACATAAGATCTTGGTGGGAAAAAATATAAGCCAATGTTGTTCTTTTCAAAAGCACAATCTAATTCATATTCAATTCCACTATCCATCCTGAAACTATTAAAATGTTTTTGGATTTGTTGTGTACACATTTTACTTTGAGATTGAATTACTTTTCAGCTCACTTTCCACTTGTTAATAATAAATCTAATAGTTCAAATCACATTTAGATCACCCACTTTCTACTTCTGATAATTGAGTGATTCAAAACATCTATGAGAAAAACATACACAATGAATTGGAGTCTTGAGATCTCTAGAGACTATCATGTTCTACTTGAACTTTACTGTATTTGACTCTCAATATTTTATGCCTATGATTCAAAAAAATAAATGATCATTCATTCATGAACCCCATGAAAGAAATTGCTAAAAAAATTCAACTATAACTCTGAAAAACCCTATGAAACTCACGATCCCAATTAATCTTTGAATGCATTCATACCAAAGTAAGAGTTTTTTAGTGAAAGAAGTAGAGTGATAGATTTAATTATGAAGCCCATTTTCTGGTAAATATGCATTCTAGATAATCAAGTGTAATTTAAAACATTGATATAAAAACATATATTTAATCTAAAAGAAATGATTATGAATACCAGGAAATAAATGCTTAAAATCTTGAAATAAAACTCAAAAAAAAGCTCTCAAACCAAAGACCCAACTAATTTGACTTTTGAATCCATTATATCCAATTAGGATTTTATTAACTAGAAGGAGAATAATAGTTGATCTTAAGTACTTAAAATCTTGAAAAAAAACTCAAACAAAAGCTCTCAAACCAAAGATCAAATTAATTAGACCTTTGAAATAATTGTATCCAATCAAGATTTTATTAACTGGAAGAAGAATAGTCAATCTAATTGCACTGTACCTCCCTTGAAAAAGAGGCATTTTAGATTTTAAGTCAAGAAAATCCACAAGAAAAAACACCACGAAAGAAAGGAAAACACATTCTTCATTTGCAAAACATTTCCAGCACTATTAGGTTTAGAGGGTAGCAAGATTGGTGGGGGAAGGAACAATAGGATTGGTGGGACAGACTATAACTACCAGTTTCATACCTTTGGGGCAGTGATTAGGCACTCCATAAATGAAATATTGTTCCCACACTGGTAAGAGATTGTTTTTTCTTCCCCTTGCTACTTCAATGGGTCACTCGCTAGACAAGTACTTAAGGTTGATTGGTTCTCCTTGAACACATTGTGTAATTTAGTAGAATACATGAAAACTCTTTTACCACACAGAAGCCACTAACACATGAGGATCCATTAAAGAGTAACATCATGAGGATCCATCAAAGAGTATCAATTTACATTAAAGAAAGCTTCGAACTTAAAATCCAATTTTTTTGAGCTAAACTCTCTATAATTTTTAGCTGAGGTTTCACCATATCAAGTGATTGATCAATATTTAGAGTCACACCATTTAGTCACATCAAGTGATTCAAAACTAATCATCTTAATACAGCCTATCATTTCCTAAAGTAAGCTATAGACAGTGTATTTTAAGGGATTTCACCTATTGTAGGATAAGCTCTTGATGGAAGAGGCAAATATAACACTTGGGTACAAATTTTTTTACCTAGCCATTTTTTTTTCAAATTAGTGATTACTCTCTGCATCAAGGTAACTAATGACTTCCCCAACTAACTTGTGCAGGTAGTGGCCCATGATAAATCCTAGAAGAAAATAGCATTTTTGATCCTTCTTGGCCACATGATTTCCTATTCATTTCAGGCACTAAGGTTTGTAGAAGCTAATTAATGTGGACATGAATCAACTTGTAATGAAAGTATCCAAAAATTCAAACAAGAGCACTATAATTTCTGAATTCTGATTGGTCTAATCAGTAGCAATTGAATTAATTGTTGATGCAAAATTTGGCTAAATTGCGTACTCTCTAGAAAATGAAAACTGATAAGAGATTAAATTAGAGAGAACAATATCCCATGGGCTCCAACAAATAGTTGCCAATGTCAATCAAATAGTAGGGCTTAACATACTAGAAATATTGGTTGTCCACATAGACTATGCGACCGGTGGAATAAATCATTCCCACACAAATCCAAGAGCCATTGAACTTCTTGAACATAATAGTATTTGTTTAGGCACTTCATATGAAGTCACATTAACTTCCACAATAAACAATGTATTCATATGATTTTAGATAGACCAATTGATCAAATCAAAACTTTAAAATCTACTCTTTACAAATCAAAACTCATAACAACCAACAATTACCAAAATTTACTTTTTCAAAAATCAGAATTCTTAAGAGCCAACCATTTTTGTCTCTCTAGACAGTGTAACTTTGGTATCTATTGAATCTTTTGCACGTGTGGATATTTACAAAAAGTAGCAACAGAGCTCAATGACTAATTAGGAAAGAAAAAATGGGGTGATAATGACCAGTTGCATGATGTTTTTGTTGAAACAAAGAAAATGATTGTAATAGAAAAGGATGTAGAAAGTTCAGAGACTTGATGTACATCTAGGAGACAAATTATTGACTTGTGCAAGAGAACATTGTGATTTTCAACAACATACAAAATACACAAAGGCAGCCACAAAGTCTAAGAAATCAAAACAGTAAGTTTAACTTTAAAATCTCCAAGATTTAAATCGAAGGGCTCTTAATTTCCATGCCCAAAAGATATTCCTGCACATGGCACGTAGGTAACACCCTTTAAGGCTTGGTCTTGAGTTGTTTTTGAACTACACTACTTTTGGTTGTAGATTGTGTTTTGGGCTTACACTACTTCCACGGGAAGGAATATGAATGGAAATATTGTGTTGGGTTGAAACACAAGTAGACCCTCTATTCTTTGCTGCCTAATTTTTGGAGTAAACATCGATATGTGAAACATGTGGCTTTCCACAAATGTTGCCCAAAAACTCAAGAGTCCAATCATCATTTTTGCCACTTGTGAGGACATCGATCATTCAACCCCTCAAGAACAAGTTTCAAGGTTAAAAGTTTATGATAATGGACTATAATTATATTCATGTTTGAAACTCTTCGACATATCCTATTGCACCTTAAAGTGTGATTGCTAGTAGTTATTTATCGTTTCTTATTTGAGAAGAGAGACCTGATGTTTGAGAAACATCAAGAGTTGACACTTGCGGAGGGATGTGCAAGATGATTGAAGCGATTTTCTCCGTTGATCGACCCCTTCCATCTGTGTGAATGAAATGATAAATTCAATTATTATCGTCCATCGATTCTTAACTTCAATCTGAGGTCGAATGGATAGAGACAAAAAGTCACGACATTGGAAATAGCACATTTTAAGACAAGGGAAAATTGTGATTGGCATCTTAGCATGATAATGGATAGACGCTTTTCAGAGTTTAGGTGGTCGGGCTCACGCTTAAGCCATGACCTTACATTCCTCCCTGCCAACAGTCAAAGTTCCGCCCCTTTCTGCAGACTCACCACGAACAGGCATTCCACGGCAGAATCTCACCCTTGTTTCATGAACATCGCCCAATTTAATCCACAGCAACACAACTTTCATTCCCCTGCCCACGTGAATGAAATCACTATCGCTAGCATTGGACAAATGACAGAGCATGGTCGCCAGCACTGTCTTGGCACAACATAACAAGATATGGGCCTAGGGCATCAATCCACATGTGGACAAATTCACGCAGACACAAAAATAATTGGGGATTGACACTGAACAAGATGAATGATTTTAAAAAATCCATTGGGAAGGGGCAAACAATATTTCATGAAAAGATTAGAATTGTGTCCTATTAAAATAGAGTAAATAAATGAAAACATTACAAACACAAAATTCTTAATATAAAATGGATATGAAACCATGGGGAGGGATTTAGTAGTCATTCAGGTTAACTTCATGTACTAGAATTCTTAATTCTATGTCAAAATTTGTCAATTTTTTTGGTGACCCTTCGTAGATGATTGAAGAGCTTAAAGCTAAGATTTAGACATTTCTGCATTTATGGAGCTCTCTTAGAGGTCATGGATTGTGAAGTGGTCAAAAAGTGTCATTTCGAAATGGTAACATAATAATCGATATGTTCACCCCCAAATAGCCACTTGTAGTACTTTTGGCACAAATGGACCAATTAGCAACCAAAAAAGCTAAAAAATGATCAATTGTTAGTACATGTGTGATCAGGCAGTAGTACATGTGTTATTGACAATTAGTGCGTTATCATTTTTTGGAGACTTTTTAAAAGTTGTAATTGGGGGGTATCTTTAATGGCACCGTATCAGTCATTAGACCCATGGTGGCTACTAGAACTCTTCAACTACCAGAAAAAAACTTTTTCCCATACGTGCAATATTAAATTGGTACTAAACAAAATCAAAAGAGGCGACAAAAGAAACATTCCCACCATAGTTCCTACAACTCTTAGCCCATTCAAGAGCAACAAAATTGTACCAAATATAAACAATATTAGAAAACCAAAAATGTGAGTGGAGTTAGGGTGCATTATCATTGATTAATCTCATTATTCTCTCATGTTTTTCTAACATTTAAAACCCTTAAAGCTCAAAAATCCTTAAAAATCTAACGTTCATTGGTCCAAACAAAGCCAATATGTATATATGCTCTTAACTAACTAAATCTAAAATAATATAAATTTGGGTAATACACTCAACTAACTGAAATAAGAATAACAACAATCTAAGTATTGAAATTTGTGAATAAAATCTCTATAGATGTTGGATTAATGAATTACCTTAGCGAAAATAGATCCATCCATGTTATCGTGAATATATTGTTAGTTTTTTTGAGGAGATTTAAGAGTATAATAGGTAAGAATTGAAGGATGCGAAGGAGAGATAGAGAATTAGAGGGAGCGACAGTGGAAGGAAAAGGAGAGAGATAATAGTAGCTTATAAAACATAAATCTTGAATTATAAGTATTCACAAAGTCTAAAGTCATTATTTTCTAATAACCATCCTCCTCTTTATATATTTTTCAAAATTGATCTTCAATATATTTTTTTACTGCTTATTGTACTATACACGAAGATGCAATTACTAGTAAATAAATCTCATAGTTATATATCCTAATAAGTAAATATGTGAATGTGAGTTTCTTGACGCAAGACTATTACTATGAAGAACAGGCAAATGTTGGAGATGGGAAGATTGTGTTCGACTTAGAGTAGCAGTGGATAAGGTTTTATGTGCCCAAAGACAACTTTTATAATTGAATATTGATGGGGGTGGATGGATTGGATCCACAATAATAATTAAACACAGAATACACACTATAGGCACTTATAAAAATTATAGAATCATTTCATTGTTGATCAATAAAAAACCATTACTTAGAAAGGTATTTGATTGTTTCTGGAAACATCTAAATTAGCCAACAAAAGAAAAATAGACTTTTCTAGAGCTATCTACACATAAATGTCTTTTAGAACTTTATAGAATTAAATATTGATTTTACCTAACCCTATTCGGTAATCCACCAATTTCTAAAATCCTCTATTATGCCTTTACATTTCATTTGAGAGAAAATTACACCTTCCAATAAATATCGCAGATATTTATTATGATTTAACTATTTTTAACCATTTGAAATGGAAAAGAAAAAGGAAGATCATGGTGGTGTCTCTACAAACTTCGTAAAAGTGAAAGATGGCCCTTCATCTTTACTAAAGAATAAAACGAATGAGTGAATTCCAAGATATTTAATACAACGGGACGGGCTATTTCATATTCTCTTCTTCTCGTGCTTTATTCATTGAATTTTATACAAAGAATTACAATCGAGCAAAGGCTTTTAAGCCACTAGACTAGATAGCAAAATGTAAGATACATAAAGTTGAAGTAGAACAGAGATCACCTCAGAAAAAACCTAAAACCAGAAAACCACACGATTCTTATCGGCTGCGCCGCTTACGACGAGCTATTGCAGCAATTACAGAGAATATTTGTGAAATGCCTTCGCATAAGAATGGCTTTGAATGCTCAGTCATTTCACTTTCCACGTACCCATTAATGCTACTAATATCTCTTTCTTCTTTTACCTTTTCATGATGATTACCGTTCTTCACTTTCTCCCCTTCTTCCTGCAGAAGCGCTCCTTGCTTTGCTTCAGCATCTTCTGCACCATTCATCTTCAAGCAACTCTCCTCGCCTTCAACGCCTTTCCCATTTCTCTCTTCTACATCTCCCCATTTTTCCTGTTTAAAATCTTCCTGTTGATTCTCCGATTGAGAAACGCATTCTTCCTTCTTTATAGAATCATCTAGTGATTGCAGAGAATCCAATGATGGTGCAGCTGTACACTCTCTTGCAGGAACCTCTGCCAACATTTTACCATCTTCTTCTTCCAGTGGGTGCCCCGGCGACAATGGCTCCATCTTCATCTCAGCTTCCTCATATATGGTTGCCAACTTATGATCAGCCATGTTATTTGCTTCTCCTTCCTCTTGTTGTTGTCTGTTGGGTTGATGATGATGTGGGCGATGGGGAAGATGGGAGGAGTGAATGTGGAAGACGTGGTAAGGAGCGAATGTGTTGCGGGTGAGTTTGGGCATGGAAATATGCAGCAGACCCTTCTCAAAGCTGACTCTTATTCCACCCACATTCACGTCCTCCGGGATTTTGAAAGGCTTGGTGGGAGCCCCACTCTCCACTACCCTCCATTTCCAGCTGAGCGTTCCCATGATGTCTTGCAAGTACTTCTCTCCACGTATCACAAGACACCGATCCTTGTCCATTTCCAGCTGTATATCTTCTTTCCTCAACCCTGCACAACAACACATGTTCCGCTGATCATATGAAATGAGTCGAACAGAACGACCTACGTATATTTCCTATGTTGTATAAATGACCATGTGAGAAAAGTGAGAAAAATACCTTGGAGCTGAATATTGAGGAAGTAGGAGGAGCGAGTCTCTCTCAATTGAACTCCCTCCACCGAAGGCGGCTGCTCTCTGCAAGTCGTGATTCGTACGCTACTCACTGCCAAATTTAACTCCATTGAGAAATTGGAGTTGATAAAACAACGTCGATGAAGGTGGCTGATAAAACAAGCAACGAAACTCAGAGTGAGTTATCTTTGAATATGGATGCTGTAAACTTCAAATGTGGTGAGTTGAGCATGTGGATGGGGTGAGACATGTATTTAATATATTTGCAGGCGCAGTTACTCTTTGGGAAGGGCAGGTAAATGATTCCTTTTGTTCACTCAAGTTTTCACTTTCCGTCAAACTTGCTTTTGGAGGTGTGTGGAGGAGACGGAGAGCATAAAAACCAACTGGATCTTTCCTTGGTCACACTGCAGTGCTTTTGTTCTCCTTACCATGAAAGGGAAAGAATGTCTTGCTTACCCTCCAAGTAACTCTCGTCATATTTTCAATCCATACTGTAAAACTCATTACCCCTATCCTTGTGCGCTTCCACGTGCGAAGAAAGCCTATAAACTCATTTGCAGACTATTTTTAAAAACAACTTTTTAATTTGGACGAAAGCACAAAGATTTGAAATGGAACATCTTGTAAAAGGTGAACCGTCTACGTTGTAGAGGAGTTGCTTGGGCTATACGCATCTCTGTATTTCCATTTTCCATTCTTTGGTGGTTCCCTTTTACTTGGGTGACAAGAGAAATGAATCTGACGGAAAGTGAAAAACATCAACTAGTTCTCCTCACAGACGAATTCTATATTTACGTGCTCTATCTGCTCCTCTATTTAACAATAATCTTTCACTCATTTTACAAGCATTACCATTTCTACCAAAATTCTTAGCTGATTCTTATTGTTGTGTTTATCTGGGAGTGCCCTCTACGAATAAGAAGCTGCAATGGAGTTGAATTTGGCAATGGGAAGTGCACGCAGAAGACATGGCCGACCTCGACTCGAAGGATTTTGTGGCGACGTTAGACTGAGAGAGGCTCGCTGCTCCTACTTTCTCAACCTCGTCCTTAGAGGTACTTCATCGTTTATTATAATACATTGAAAATCTTTCTATTATTTTGAGAATCATACTAAGTAAAGAGAATCATATTGTTTATTGGTTTATGTTGTGCAGGACGTTTGAGCACGGATGAGATGGAGGTGGAGATGGTGGGTGTCATATTACGGGGAGAATGCTTAGGTGGAGGTGCCACCTCATGATGTCTACGAGAAGAAGACATCACGGATGAGATAGAAGAGTCTCACATTTCGTGGAAGAAGTTACTGCAAAGAGTTGGGAATGGTAAAGTGGAAGTCATGCCGCCTCATGATGTCTACGAGAAGAACGCCTTTCAAGATTCCAGAGGACGTGAACGTGGGCGCCACAAGAGGCAGCTTTAGAAGACATAATTTGCATGTTGTGATGCCCAAATTCACGAAGCAGAGCAAAATCAGTCCACGCCATGTCATTCACATTCACTCCTCTCCTCGTCAACTGCTGAAATCACCAGCTGTTGTGAAAGTAAAACAGTCGTCGTCTTGTTCATGCACAAGTGAAGTCATTAACAAGGATACAATCTCTTATTCTACGAGCTCTGTGTCGAACGCACATGGAAAAATTCAACAAGATCGCAGGAGGAGAAGGACAAAAATAAATAAAATCACTCCAAACAGCCAATGATTTTCTTATTAATAGATGCCAACCATTATTTGTAAATAAAATAGTCGATGTTATAAGTCTCAAGCACGGAATAGTCTATGCCTGAATTGCAAATTGACCCCGTACAAGTAGGAAAGACTTCGCTTCTTCCTGGGGTACGCGAAGAAAATATTCAAAATGTATTCAGATCTTTGCACAAACTTGTGAAATTCGCATATTTATAGAAGAATGAAATTTCTGGTAACATTATCACTTAGTTTTAAACTTTACAATTTTGAAAGTTTATGGTTGATTTTCAATAGACTTGTGAGGAATTGTAAAATTTCATTCGAACAAATTTAATTGAGGGCCTAATTCCCTTTCTACTACTTATTATTATTTGCCACTGTGAGTGTGAAATATTTTGATTTTGTATGTTTGGGCTTTATATAATAGGATAACTTCCAAACTATTTTAATATAGCAAATTTTAAATTTGAATCTAAATTACATTTATTAAATATTGTCGCATATTATCGCATCATTGTCTAATAATAATACTGACAAGACTAATATACAATATGCATATCGCAAGGTTTTTTTTTTTTTTTTTTTTTTCTGATCGTGTTGGTAAACAATTTGTTCTTTTAGATTATTACTTTTAAATGCCCAACTCAGAACAATATCTTATCACAAACAGTTGGAAAACCACTTGTAGATGATTTGGAATTTCTTCTTAATTGGTAGGTACAGCTCCCAAAAATAGATTTGCAATGAATTATGTTTTCTTCCTAAATTACTTTGGTGGTATGTTCTTAACTTGAGAACAGAAGAGGTATAGCCAAGCTAGACCCAGATAGAATCTAACTCAGGCAAATGGAAGTTTCTCAATGCTAAAATGGTTTTATGCACTCACACATCTTATGAATTCATAAAAATTATCTAAACAATAATGGATACTGAACTAAGCAAATTTGAACTTGGACTGTGATTAATAAATTGAAAATACTAAAGGGATTTCTCTTTGAATGATCAATAACAACACCTATTACATTCATTTGTTGCCTCAAAACAAGGGAGGTAAAACTATGTTTTTCCCTCGTATCAATTCAAACAAAAGAGAAAATGTAAACTAAATATAACATCTACTGGAATAGAAAATGATTGATATAAAATACCATTCAATTGTCTCTACAACAAAGAGTACTTCACACCAAAAAAATTTTGAGCTTTCATTAATCATTTAATTTCATATATATAGAGTTTTTGAGATGACCATTACAATGGAAGCTTAATTGGTTCATCTTCTGAGAATGACAAAAGGCAAGGTGCCAGTTTTTTGTATTACAAAATTACAAAAGAAAATGAAAAGGGGCATAATATGAATCATTTAGACTTCTTCCCCTTTTCTATTTTCGCCCTATATTCCTTAGCAACAACCGTTATTGGGATTAGCTCCTCATGGTTGGGCACGTGTATATTAATGAATGTCAAGAGCTATTTTGAATGTTCCCTTGCCAGCTCCTTTACAACATTCAACTGATTCGACAAATCCTCCACGGCCACATGTATATGACCACTGAGCATCTAGAGTTCTGCAATTTTGTTTTGACTACTAGAAGTCACTCTAGATAGATTATCCAGAAATGTAGAGAAGTTACTTTTCATTACATCTACTCCAATGAGAGCCTTTCCATGACCACTGCTTTCTGAATCAGTGTGTAGCCCTCTCATAAGTTTGAATCCTCTATCTTGAGTCTTCTTTATTTTGCTCTCTATTTCCTTGAGTCCCTTCTCAGCTACCTGGATCATTTCTAGCTTGAACTGCATAATTTGGAACCATTCAAACAAAATTTCATTTCCCTTCTTCAGAATCTTTGCTTCAACTGCTTCTTTCGCTTTCATCTAGATGATCATCTTTATAAGGGAGATGCAGTCATCAAATCTGACCCTTTCTCCAGCTAGAGTATTACTAGTAGACAAGATGTTGTCCTTTTCTATCTCCAGTCTGAGGATAGCATTTCCAAATTTATCTATGAGAGAAACTCCTTGTGATTTGAGTCTCTCAATCCATTCTTTACCAATATGACCATAATGCCTATCTTCTTGGAGCTGAGAAATGAGGGCTTGCACTTTAGCTGTAGTAGGACTCTGGGTCATAGGCATACTAGAGATAGTTGCTAGTGGAGTGACTAGTTTCCTAATAAATTTGTTCAATTCTTCTATCTCAACTTTTATCTTGATCTTTGATAACTTAAGACTTTCCAATTGTCCTTCTATTACTTCATTGCTTGATCTCTACAAGCCAACCTTTGTATCATGTCTGGCCTCTCCAAGATCAAATGAATGCAGAGTAAAATCATTAGGTGTCATATCCTTGATTCTCCCTCCTTTGTTTGGCTTGGCTATTTCCATCGTCAAGTGCCCTATTTTTGGATCTTGCCCAAGTATTGAAAAATTCTTTTGCTTCTTAACCTTTGTCAATGCGGTCCTAGAACTAACTGCGAGAGATATAGTGTCTTTTGTAGAAACACTTTCATCTTTTCTCTTTCTCTTCCTTTCTAAAGTATCTTCCAACCAGGAATCTGTTCCATCACTTTGGTAGCCATTCCAAGTGACTCAATACTGAACATCTTTTTCTTCACTGGAGTCATTGTTACAACAGTTGAAAAGAAAGAATTTTTTGAATTCTTTGAGATGAACCTAGAAGAAGTATGGCCCTTCTCTATTTCTGAAGTCTTCTTTTGTCTCCTCATCTAACTTAGTAGATTAGCTATTGCTACTCTTTCCATCCCCTAGGTCTACTATCTATATAGGGGAACTACTTGGCTTCAAAAGTGAAGCACTTATTGATGGAACACGACTATGGTGAGGAGATGGAACTGGAGTGATATGCAAAGAAGGAATAGGGGTAGTATGAGGAGATGGAACTGGAGTAGCATGAGGGGATGGGAGTGGAGTGGAGACACTATCCTTTGGTTCCTTTTTTTTCTTCTCCTTAGTACTAGCCTAGGTTCCTATAACTAGGAGAGAAACATCATGACAGGTCTAGGATATAGGAACATTCTTGTCCGAAGGTTGATCACCTCTGCCTGAATGCTGAGCTAGCCCTTGAGTCGAAGCTATGGTTACGCCTAGTGTAGCACCTTGGGATGAAGTAGATGTTGCAATTGCAGGAGAAGCTTGAGTAGTTGCACCCTTACTCTGACTCTTTTTGGTTGTCCACTCAACCCATTTCATCGTTCTCTTGATGATCCTAGCCATCATGATATCAAGATTCTCTTCCACATCGACATATGGCTCAGAACTGATAGGAATCCCCCTCAACTTGGTTAAATAGGTATTGCTATACATATTTTGACTATCATCTTCCAACCCTTCAACATTAAGATCAATACCATATGTCTTCACTAGTTCCATCATGAGCCTAGTGAAAGCATGATCCTGGCTCTCCAGCTCATCCTTGCAATCTGCCCAATAATATTCTATAGTAGTGACAAGTTTGATCACACTCCCAATTTGTAGCACCTCTCTTGCATATCCATTTGGATCAAACATGGGTCTTACAACCTCATATTCTTCCAACTTGTACTTAGTCTCGAATGCCTTGAGCATATTTCTGGCATTAGACTGAGACTCACAACTGTAAGCTCCAACCTTCATGGGGAATTCATACCCCTTCTTCTTTAAACTGGTGCTCAGCACATTCACCTGGATAGCTTGTTTCACAATCTCTACTAGCACAATCATGTCACTAGGGTATCTAGGCAGCTTCAAAGGAAATCCGTCAAAAGCTGCAAGATGCAAATACAAAAAGGATGAGAATTGCATAAAGTAGCTACTAAACTGACTAATAGTTACCATCACTTTTGGGCTAAACCTCCTCCTATTGTCAATTTGAAAAACTCTTCTCACTCTGGAATCCGGAGGCAATTTACTATAGTTTTCCTATCAATCAAGATTAACATTGTATGATCAGGGCAACAAAATTTGTTTAGTGTTTGGATTGTAATGATTTATGCATTCGACAATCAGTTCAAGAGCTTGAACTACTATAGGAAATCCGATTGCCTCCACTAGTCCGCTTCCCTAGAGCTTATAGGTGAATTGGCTCCATGCTCAACCTCCTTTGAAAATCTTGCATGTCAAAGAAATGGAGAGAGGTGTCTGTAACATTCTGTAATGTTGAGATAATCCCATTTAGTCCATCAAATCCAATGAATCTAGTTGCCATCTTATATGAGATAGAGATGAATTGAAATCTTAAAATTGAAAGCAGTGCAGAGAATAGAACTTCATAATTGTGAGAGCTTTGAAAACAATATTCAATTCAATAGCATAACAGTTTGATAAAGAGAGTAGTAATTTGAAAATATGTTATGTTCATCTTTATATAGAAATCCTAATTCACCCATTGATCTTCAAGATCCACGCCACATTAGTGAATTAAAGGATAAATCGCCACACGAGTGAATTAAAGGATAAATCTATTAGATTAGTAAATGTAGGGGTTTGTAACAAATTTTTCTATGTCTTTTCACTATTTCTGTTGGCCCAACAGTAACTTTCTTTAATTACATACTTACTTTCCTGTTTTTCACCAAGTTCCAAAGAATTAAGAACGGGGTACTCCATAAGGCAAAATCTGCTCAACCTTATCCTACTTAAAATACTTTCCCAAATTTGATTAACTTGCTTCCATTATCATTTTCAAGTATCCAGCAATCGATCTATGAGCTCAACATGCTTGTACAAGTGATTTTTCAATAGATGTAGAAAATTGCTTTCCAGGGTTGAAAACCCACCGAGGAGAAAGCAACTTCTATTTTTCTGCCTTTACCTTTATTTTTGCTTTACCCTCTAAGCTAATGTGGCTCTAAGCTATGGAAAATCTCAAAAGGGTTGCGAAAGTAAAAAAGAAACCCACTTACTTACTTTTCTCTCTCATAAATGCCTTTGTCAGAAAACTGACTTCATAGGTCGAAAGCCCGCCGTAGAGAAGTCACTTCATAGTTTTTTGCTAGCTGTGATTCTGATCACTATGATGAATTCTGAGTGACTCCCAAGGAGGAATACTGCAATATAAGGACAATTTATCAATAAGACAACTCATTTCTTCCTTGCTTTAGCTTGTAAACCTCATTTGTTGATCTCCACGAAAAATCACCTTCACAGGTCAAAAACCCGTCGAGGGGAAGGCAATGTTGGGTTTTTTGCAAACTTCATTTTCTTTATGTGCCAACTATGATTAGCCATGGGCAACTTCATCTTCGGAAATAGCTTTGTGAAAATCACTACATGACCCAAGAATCTCCATCGAATTAGGTTCTAGACTACCCACAAACTCACGCCAACAAGAAAAACCCACCCAGTTATGTAATGTGGGGAAAAATAAAAAATGAAAAACCTGATGGAGAAACCTTTCACTTGAGGGGAAAGAACTAGACTTGGGTATAACCAGACTAAACTAAGACACAAGATCATTTTCCACTTTGCAACATAGGTACATGATGAAAAGTGGGGCAATAGATTGGTAAGAGGTTGAAGACAAGATTGGTTATTATTATGTATTATGATTAATTTAATTGTTATTAATAAGCTCATGTAGAGTCTAACCCAATACCTCCCACATAAGAGGCTCACAATTTACCGTTGTATTGTAGGCTCTCTTGCTTTATATCATAGGGCTTATTAGCATGCCTTCAACATGTTCTAAAATAAAATGGAATCAATGGGATAGTTTAAGGATAGTAACTCATGCTCACAAACTTCAATGTTGTATATAGATACCAAATGGCCTAGTCTTTAATGACATTTTTAGACAATTGGAGCAAAGAAAATTTAGAAGATCATGCATATCGCTACAATGGATAGAGGATTTATTTATAGACCAAAGGTCAAATTTGTAACTGTGAAGAGCATTTCCATTCAAAAAATTAAGTTTTAGCAAAAAGTGAGTTGTTTTGAGAGTTGAAAGAGAATCACGATTACATATTTATCCAAAAAGCTCACTAAATGTGATTACTAAGATCACTTCTTAACTAAAAGGTTACAAACCTCAAAGGAAATGGAGTTCTAATCATCTATTTTCATTTACAAAAAGTATGTCTATATTCAATTACTATCTTGGATCATTCTTCTAGGGAAGCTTGATTGATAGAATGTGTCTACATTTATATGCTTTGTATTTTGTTCAAAAATATTTTAAATTAGTTTTTTCTTCAAACTATGGAAAGCCCATATGGTCAACTACTATTGTGGGAAGAACTTCTCTCTAGACTCCAATCACTCAAGACAAAAACATACCAAGCATCAAACTTTGCTCTTAAACTCAAAAGATTAGAATTGAAAACTATCCAATTTTATGCTTTCACACTTCACAATCAACAATACAACTATGACTAAAAAATTGTAAATTTGGTCCTCTGTTAGCTCCTTTCTCTCTATGTTTAGTATCTCTCCAAATGTATTTACATTCTCGATAGATCACATCTACATTTTCTTACAATGTCTTTAGCTTATTCTTAATATTCTCTGACTTTGGATAATTTGTTGCCAATTCTTATTTTGTTTATGATGAAACTCTACACCTTACCTACCTTATGTCTCCTACAAGTTTCAAATAAGTAATAAATCATAATACCTAGTTGCACTAGGTAAGATACATCATCAAAGTCCACTAATTTCTCCATCTATTTCAATAGTAGTACTTTTGAAATGTGATGTGTACAATAGAGAACTAAAGGTCTACAAAACCATTCATCAACCCATTCTTGTGATTCACATCCCTCTCACACAAAAGCCATACATAAAGAGAAAAAATATGCAAACTATTTTATATGAATGTTTAGGAAAGTTGCATTTGAACTTCAAGTGAATGCAACTCACTAAATCTTGAAACTCGCTATAATTTTCTCACTACTGGTAAAATTAGGTGCTCATAAGACTAGAAAAAAACAAATTGTCTCTAAAATTTTAATTTTAATCAATTCAAAAATAAACTGGAAGCGGGATTTAAGCTTTAAAAGTAGTTTTTTTGAATTCTATTGGTCATTCTTTTGCAAGTAGTATAATTTTTTTAATCTAGATTTGGTTTCAAAATATTTTTACTAATTCTAGTTAGATACTTTGGTCTCCTACGTACAATGCTAGGAGTTTTCCAAAATTCACATGTGTTCTTCATTTATTTTATTTTTTTTACTTTCAACATTTAGATTGGCATTTTTCTTGGCTTGTGTTTGTCTTAATAATAGTGGTGATTTCCATTTATTCTTGGTTTTCATTGGGTTCATTTAGTGCACTCAAATGAATTGGTGTAGATTGGGTGCCTTCCACCTTTATTTTTTAAAATTTTGGTTTCCTTCTTATATGATTAATTTATCTTTTTCTTTTCATTTTCACCTCTAGTTTTTTGAGTGATTTCTCACTTTTTATTTCCCATTGTTAATATTAATTGACTATATCATCATACAAAATATGAAAGCCATCAATTTTGATAATCAAGAGTATTGAACAATATAAAAAGAATTAAAATTTTGAATTGATTATATATTTCAACACTATAAAAATCACATCATTAAGGTGTTTTATGGAAGGGTTCACAATAGTAGTAGTTATATGCAAATGATTGGTTTGGTTGCACAGCAACTTATCCATAGAAACCTTTAGTTTTGGAAGAATTTGAGCTATTGATTTCTCACCTTTCCATTTGAAAATAATTTAGTGTCATCATTGATCTTTTAAAAATATTTAGAGTAGCATCATCAATCTTTTTCTAGAAAAAATCTCTCTCTCACTTGTCTCGTATGAGTATTGAGATGATGGTTAAATCCACAAGTAACACCAAAAACCCAACCCAATTAATTAAAATAGGTCATCAAGAAAGAAGAATGGAGGACTATAATTTGGTTGTCCACTTGATGGTTTTCATTGCTATGAAAACATAATCTTTGGTTGAGTTAGTTCTTAATCTTCATCCATCAATGATTCTTTATTCAACAATGTATCCATTAATTTTATAAAAAGACAACTTGATACATTTACTCTATTATTATCCCTATTTCTTGTGCTTCCATACATATTTGAATGAAATTTACAGTTATGGTATCACCTCACAACAACAACAATTTTTATTTTGTAATTTCCTAATTGGTTTATCAAATTTAAAGTCATTCAGTACACATTAAAATTACTTCATTTTCTTCTTGTTTTTTTATGCCAAGAGCTACTTAGATCTTAATCCTCCTAAATATATAATTTTCATTTAAACACTAATATGATTGCTCATATATGATGAGAATTAGTTATGTTACTATTCTCATGTTGTATTAGATTTAAAGGAGCATTCAAATAATATAATTATTACTATAATACATATAAAGCTTAAATAAATCTTTCTATTAATAGTCAATTATGTCTATTGCACTAACCAATTCATATTATCTTCAACACTATGAAGAATCTTTCACATCAAATATTAGATATTATTCCATTTGGCATAGGTAGGTTTCATGGTATTCTACTTTGACTTCTTGAACTTATATTGAATTCTCTTTTGAAGTAGTTACCTTTATTTTGTACTTAAATTTTTTTTAATGTAAAAAGGTCAAAGTATTTAGCCAATAGGCTTTTAATGTGGGATTGTCCTTGTACTTTTTGAATGAAAATTTTGTCTCACACCATGAAACTACTTTAAAAGTCACAAAACAACCTTTTAAAAATTGTAAAACCATTTTGTGATGGTCAAAAAATCTGTTTTCATTTAACAAATGATATTCAACATTATTTATTTCTAATTTTACTTGAAAAAACTCTTCTTATCTATTTTTTATTCAATAAACTAATCATTAGTAATTATCTTTATTATTAATCAAATTTAAAAAGTTTGTATATATTATTGTTAAATGATAGTATAACACATTTATTTCTTTTTTAATTTAATTGTTCTAGCCATAAAAGAAAAAATATATTTTATCTATTTTTTAATTAATCAAAATAATCATTAAAAAAGATTATTAATTAAAAATATTTTTTTTTTTTAATGAATAAAATAGAAAAATAGAAATGCAATGATAAAATCTTCACATTTGAAAAAATAAATTGTAATAATATCTTTAAAACATACTAAATTTGAGATTACTTTTCATATTCAAAATCAAATTTAAAAAAATTGATATTTTTATCTTCATAAAATAGAAATAATCTATTTAATTAATTATAAAACTGTATATACTAAAGTTAAGATTTCTTTTTATAATGAAAATTAAATTTAAAAAAAATTAATATTTTAATTTTCATAACAAAAATATCATATATTTAATTAAGTAGAAAAATTTACATGAATATTAAGAAAAATAATGCTCATAAATTTCTATAATAATAAATAAAATAGATTTGTATTGATTTTTAAAAAAAAAAAAAATTTCATGAAAATAAAATCTAAAAAAATCTTGTTATCTATTTTTATTAATTAAAATAATTAGTAAAAAAAAAATTATTAAATAAAAATATCAAAATTGAAATATATGGTAATAAGATTAGTAATTCTCTACAATGATAAACAAAATATATTTTTATTAAATAAATCATATTTATATATATTCATTTTTATAATAAAGAATTGATAGACATTTTAAATCTATTTTTTAATAATTAAAATTATCAATGTAAATTATTAATTTTATTAAATAAATAATAATAAGATGTCTAAATATTTAGAAAGACAAATAAATTTGATTTGTATTAAATAAAATAATTTTATATTAATTGAAATAATTTTTTTAATTTTAATTTTGTTAATAAAATTTTAAAAAATCAATTTTTTAATAATTAAAATAATCAATATAAATTGTCTATTTTATTATATTAAAATATTAAACTATTAAAATTAGAATAAATAATAATAACATTCTTAAATCTCTAAAATAATAAATTAATACAAAAATTGTCTATTTTATAGCATTTTAAATTTGAATAAAAATATATATATAAATATTCTCATGTATTGAACTTTTGCCTATAAATATAGGGTTAGAGTATTTCAAAGAACTATAAATTGGAGAAGACTCACACAGTGAAAGGTATTTGACATATTTATATGAATGAGGTTCACATTGGATTCTCAATTGTCAATGGTTTAGTAGTTGTCTATTTTGCATAGTGTTAAGTGTCAATTGTTCATTTAAAATATACTAACTATAGTCTTTCTTGGCTTTTTTGTAGAAAGGGTTTTCATTTATTGTTTATTGCAAAGGATTTTTCACATACAATACACAAACAATGTACTGATAATGTTATTAAAAAACCCTCACTAGAGCTCTCTACCTACATCAATGTTTTACAATATTTTATGAAGAGGTAATTGAGAAACACTTACATTCAACAAATTATTGGTACCACTATGAATGACAACATTGAGGATCTACACATATACATGGATTCATTTGGCTATGTAATGCACTTGACATGGTAACACCTAATTGGAGAAATAGAGCCGAAGTTATTAAAGAAAAGGATTTCTTTAACAAGTATGTTACCTCCTAGAACCCCTGCTTAGAAATATCAAGAGAAAATATGATACATAGATCTCCTACAGACAACCCATTCCTTCTCAACACTTTCAAAATCTTCACAACAAACCCCGATCATAATTATGAGGAGTTAGTAAATTATGTCCAAAGACACACAAAATGCATAGAATGAACTTGCCTCCATAAAGAAAGGGAAAGGATTAGAATGTAGATATAAAGCACTCCTATCACCAATTTTATCAGCATGCGACTAGTTTACCATTATTTTGACCATTTGTTGCCATAAATAGGCAGTTTTGAGCTACTTACTGGTAGTTTCTAGGCTATATATGCAGTTTTTTAGGGTATTCAAGTCAGTTTCCATTATTTTTTAAAGGCAGTTTCAACTTTTTAGAGTAATTTTTTGACATGTGGGAGTTTCCTTATGGACAATTTCCTACTATTTTGAAGGCTATATTTTTTCATTTGGTGGTGGTTTTTTCCTTGCATTAGCAGTTTTAGAATATTCCTTAGAATATTACAGCAAAGACATTTTTTCAAGTTCAAGTTTCTTTCTAGTTTTCGAGGGATTGTTTCAAGTATTTTTTTACCTCGACAATCATTTGAATTTCAAATTTGGGCTCATCACTTACTAACATTAGTGCCTACATCAGCATGCATATTTTTCTTTTTAGCTCTATTTGGACCTACCTGAAGTCTTTTGCTCATATCTCAAGCATGTGGTCTCTATCTTTCACAAATGAGATATCGTCAAAAATCTAGTTCTGTGCTCATCATAGTGGTATAGGTATTTTTCAGTTTTATAGAATTTTTATAGCATTTTCTATCAAGGTTAGGGGTTCTTTTTTACACTCTGGGAGACATATCTTGAACATTTGATCTCTTTTTTTGGAAATTCATGTCGAAGTTGAGAAAACCAACTTCACAGTTTGCCAAGAACACCTACATACAAAATAACTTGTTGCTAGAAGGAAACTAAAAAGGAAAAAGTGAAGATTGGAAATCTCAGTGGAGTGGGAGAAAAAAAATGTATTCCAAGATGTAAAAACAATAATTACAAGAGTTCAACCTTAAAGGTGAACAAAACCCTAAAGCCTAAAAAAGATAGGTTGCACATTAATAATTAATAAAAGAATTAATTATTAATGCACCTAAGAGAAAGCTTAAGCACTAAAGAGTAATAACTTAACTAATTAAATCAATATGATTTTAAGTAGTAAGAAAACAAAATATTACTCTAACACCCCCCCTTAAGCAAAGCATAGGGGTAAAGCTAACCTAGTATAGCTATGAAAGAAGGAAATGGGTCCCAACAACAAGGCCTGGTCAGGTACCCAATACAAAAAAATCTCTATGAAATAGAGAAATACAGAAAACCTAGTGGGAGAAACTCTACTCCAAAAAGAGATAGCAGAAAACCTAGTGAAGGATTGCAAAAACCTCCAACTAGAGGAATGTTCCAGAAAATAGGAACAAAGAGTGATCATGAAGAAAACCATTGAAGCATGAAGAAGCTAAAAACTCTGTAAAAAAGAAACTATTGATCTATAAAACCTCCTCTAAAATGAAACACCAAAGCCTAAAGAGCTGATCAATCAAACCAAGAAAGCATGAGAAACAATAGGAACCCCCCCAATGCAGACAAGGGTGAGGTGACAGGCAACTAAAAAAGTGGGCCAAAAGAACTACATGTCAAGGAACCACAATCAAGATGCATGGAAGAACATAAGTGTGTATTGAGGTGATCAATCTTAGACACATTATGAGGCTAATGTCACGAAAGGGACACTCACTAGACAAAGGAAAATGGCAAATAAAGTCAAACATCAACCCCCCATGGCACTTTATCAGAGTAGTACATGTACAATATGGCACAAGACATAATGAATCCCAAGAATAAAATAATCTGTACGAGTGTCCTCAGATGACACTACTCGAATCAGAAGGAAAAACAAGGCAAACAACTTAAATGAAATATAGATGCAATATGGCACTTTATCTCAGTGTGTTTGCATTAAAAAATCCTTACAAATGATATCAACAATGATCAAAAAGGACAAAGAGCTGATACAACAGATAGTACAACCTAAAAGAAGAGATTGCATGCCATGAAAATGATCCCCAGACCTAAAACACACAAGATATCCACCATAGTGCACAATAAAGAAAAAAATATGATAGAAGGAGCATGGAGTAGAATCTAAAGGAAATTATAATATTTTTGAAAAGAGGACAGAACTAGCTCCCAAAAATATAATGTTTTCAAAAAATGGAGATGGGATGCTCAAGATATGCCCTCTGGAGTGAAAAACTAAACATCCAACTTTGACTATCCAAAAGGAAAACCAAACAACTCCTACACCACTGTCTTTGTCTTAGAACCAGATTTTTGGCACTTCTTCTGAATCAAAAAAAGACTTATGTATGCTCAATTTATGGCCAAAAAACACTAGTAGGTCAAAAAAGGACTTGAAGGGCATGTAGGAGAGGTGATGCACTGCTGACATCATGTTGACATCAGCATTTCATTGTATAAAATTTGACAACTTGGAGGCCATCATAGCAAAGAAAGATTGCCATGTGGCATCCATGTGGCAATGGGGGCCAAGATGTTGACTTGGCACCTAACACGTGGCAAGTGTTGATGTGGCACCTGACATGTGGCAGGTGTTGGTGATGCCACGCAGGTGGAGGTGACCGAGCCACAAGGGCAGTGGAGCAGTGGCTACAAAGCAGAGGAGGGTGGTCAAGGCAAAGTGCTGCAAATAGAGTAGAGGCCATGGTGGCTCATTGGAGTCAGTGGTGACAACAGCTAGGAATCAGTGCACAACCAAAAAAACTCACCAAGAAGCTAGGAGATGCTACAACGGTGCTGAAGAGGCATGAGCAATTCTAGAAAGGAGCAGAGGCACTGGAAAATAAGTTTGTGGGCCAAAAAAAGGCCTGCAGCCGTGTTTTTATATTTTTTTCAATTTGCATGTTGTATGACCCAGGAAAGAAAATTTATCCCAGGGGTCACTGTAGCAAAAAAATTCAAGTTTTGTATGGATTTTGACTAGACCATGCCTTTTGAGCACAATAGTGGCATCCATTTTTGCTCAAAGTGCTCCAAAAAAAAGTGCCTCCTTCAGATTGAAGAAAAAAAACCATGAAAAGTTGATTTTTTCATCTTCGAATCATGGCTTCAAGATCTCCAAACCAGGCAGCAGCAGGGAAGCTCTGATACCATGTAAAAGTTGAGAAAACTAACTTCACAATTCACCAAGAACACCTGCATGCAAAATAACATGTTGCTAGATGGAAACCAAAGAGGAAAAAGCGAAGCTTGGAAATCTCAGTGGAGTGAGAAAAAAAAAATTCCAAGATGTAAAAACAATAATTATAAGAGTTCAACCTTAAAGGTGAATGAAACCCTAAAGCCTAAAAAGGCTAGGTTACACATTAATAATTAATAAAATAATTAATTATGAATGCACCCAAGAGAAAGCTTAAGCACTAAAGAGTAATGACAACACTAATTAAATCAATATGATTTAAGTAGTAAGAAAAAAAAATATTACTCTAACAATTCACCATCATTGTTCCCTACAAACACTAACTTTCTTGGAATAAAGTTAGAATGCATTCTAAGTTACATTCAATAATTGACTATCATTTACATGTTTTTCAACCCTAAATTACACATATGCCTTTGTGTACTCAACAAAGCAACCTCATGCTAGTATTACCTGCTACAACCCTAGATTAAAATATATAGTTGGAAATACAAAGTTTATTTTTCAACTAAAAAATTAGCTTAAATGAAGCCAAACTATGTCTCGCTTGGGGAAAAAAGATTCATTCATTGCCTTGTTAGTCAGACTATAAGAGCTATTGACAAGAGCAGGCACTCCAACCATCCCATCTAGAGCCATCTTGATTTGAGGAACAATTATACTTGTTGGATCATCATAATGCAACAATGTTTTCATATTTTCGTACCAACAACTTGTTTTGATGAACTATGAAAGATGAAGTGTAGTGGTTCTCATATCAAACATTGCTAAATCAACCTGCATTAAACATAATAAAATGAAAATGAAATTTTTTTATACATCATAAAGATCATCCTTTTTTCATTTCCTTATTTAAATACATAGTAAATTTGCAGTACTCTGACAACACTAAGCTTCAATTAGACTAAAAGGTTTAATTGAAGGCAAAGGAAGGTATGAATTCAAACACAACCTTCAAATGAACTGCAAATATATGCCAAGCTAGCCACATCAAGCTTCTAGTAGACATCTACCATTGAAATCTTGAATTGAAAGAGTCAAAAGCAAGAAATTTTTCTAATGTATTTTATTTTTGTTTGAAAATCCTTCAAATGACAAGTCAAGATCAAAAATACAAATTAAATATGATGAATAAATAGGCATTTATCAATGATAAATAACACTTACCTCCTTGGCTCTATTCTCAATTATTCCTATGATAAAAGTAGAATGATCATCGCCATCCATTTTCATTAGAGGAGTTATTTTGCCAAAGGTAGCAAAGGATTTCTCTGGTGTGGATTGTTCTAGACTAATGCTTTTAGGTTATATGCAAGCTAATGTAGTTTAAAATGATTAAAATTGATTTTGTGTGATTCGTGACAAATAATAAAAGGGCTCTCAGTTCAACATGTAAGAATGTCACACAGCCATGTTACCATCTTCTATGAGCCCTACACGTAATTCAGAAAAACCTTCCATTTGTATTATTATGCAAACTATGTGTCTCTACATAGTAAAGAAAATAATGAAATTTGGAGTGTTATTAACATATTATATTTTTTTTATTGGATACAACATCTATATTTCTCTTAGTTAAACAAATCTATTAGAGCTTGTAGTAGGTTGCTTATAGTTTCTATAATATTTTGATGAGAAAAATAAGTAGACTACTAGGAAAATTATCACTAGCCAATGAGAAAGAAGAAGTTAAAAATTTTAACAACATTTTACTATAAAATTTACTTCAAACCATAGGTTTAACATATGGTGCACAATTTTCTAGGTGCAAATCAATGTTAGAATTGAAACTGAAAACATTAGTCTCTTGCCCATCAAGGACTAATAAGAATGAGAGAAAGATGAGACCAACATGTCCATCATCACACCAAGGATACCACCAAGGATTCCATTGAATATTGAAACATTAAAAACACCTTTAGCATGGTGTAGTAATATAGAAACACAAATATATGTTTAAACTAAATTCATTTATTTTCTAGATTGAAAGGAATAACTTTGATGGTCACATAAACATCAATATATGTAATTTCACTTTTAAAAGTCCCCTAAAAATTGGTAGCATAGACCTAGGAGAGTCATTTTGGTTTTCAGAGATTGGATCCTATATTTTGCAACCAAAAGAGATCAAGTTAGTCAAAAATCACCATTTCACAAATAATACAAAAGATAGAAATGTAGGAATAATGGAAATGTTCACAAGGTATATTTCACTTAAAAAACAAAAGTAAAAAGTTTATAATAAAATCATTAACTGCTATGAACCCACAAGTTGTTTGGTAGATTCTACCGATAATGAATTCATGTAACATTGACATGAAGAGCCTTCCACAACTTAGGCAGATTGAAGTAAATTTCTAATACTTTTCAGTGCAAGGATCATACTCCCCAAACATGTGCCTCCATCCTAATGTGCAATAGTCATTTTTGTTAAAGAGGTCATTTAAATTTTCATGGAAGTGCATATATATTTGATGGATCAAGTTAGGACCTTACCATGTACTCCTTCATGTATAGTGCCCTGAAGAAATTAGCATTAAAAGAATATATCATATCATATTTTCTTCTCTATTTCTAAAATATGCACAATATGGTTTCCCATAAAAGACATCTCATTTAAATTCAACATTTAAGTCTAGAAAAACTTCATATCCTTAAGTGTTGTTATCCTTCAACTAAATCTCAATATAGTAGGATCGATGGTGGCAAATGAATTTTGAGCCTTCATAAAATATGGTAGAAATTTTGAACAAACATCATCATAATGTCTCGAAACCATTGTTCTAGGGCATCACATTAGATGAATGCCAACATAGACAACAATAGTACCTGATACATTGTACCTACGTTGAACCATATATGAGCATAAGAGAAAATATAGTATGAAGGCCCCGCCTGATGTCTATCATGTGAAGGACTTTCTCTGTAAGGGAAACACAAGAGACACACGTTCTTTGAAAAGTTGTTATGTAAAGATATTAAGAGGACACATCAAACCACTTGCCACGACTCCCCGAAGCCTAATTTATTGCCAAATTTTCTGAGCAGGAAAAGAAAAAGATTGTCAGGAAAGTTGGGCGAATGAGAAATCGAGAATTTTGGAACTATAAATTTATTTTAACAGAAATTAATCTGTAGACAATAGGATATAAGCTAATCTTGCACATTATTCACAAAGGAAAACTCTATAAATCAAATACTTACCCAAGAATTTGGATATGGGAGAAAACCCTACTACAGAAGGTGTATCATAGAGTTAGAAACAAAACAACAAGGAAGAAAGTAAGGAGGTCACTTTTCATCATGTTATAAAAAATAGTAGCTAAGCTCAATCTCAGATACATGTTTGTGTTAAACAATGTCATTTATACAAGGCATGCATTGAACACATGGAAGGGAAAATGCTTGGAGAAGAATGTCTAAATTTCTCTATTTTTTCTCCCTGTAAAAAGCAACACAACCAATCAGAAAATCAGAAATAAAAAACAATAATTTCAATTAATGACAGATTTTCCCCAAACCATGGGCTAAATGAAAAATATAAAACTATGCAAAGTTATCAAGATGTGAATTAATAGAAAACAGCAAGTGGCCGAAAACTAATTTCCTGCCTTGGCAAGGACTAACAAAGTAGAGTTTTTAAATTAAAGACTTTATAATTCAATACCATAATTTCAAGCAGCTAGATTGATAGTAAGGCATATAGTGTCTAAAATAACCAAGGAATGCCTTTCGATGTCCAGTGTAAAATCCATTAAAAAGACTTCCTCAAGGTCTGTATGAAGTCCCTTAGAATCGCCCATGCATAGTAAAAGTCTAAACTTAGAAACAAATTAATTAGACCATGAATGTGTTTCAAGGAGACAATGAATTTGTTTCAAGAAGACCATGAATGTGTCTCCCAATTACGAAAGATAAATAAATAAAAAGTGATATCTATACAAGACGACCCATTTACAATTCAGGCACGGGGACATCTTTGATTGAAATGATAATGGCTGTAAAACTAGTGAAATGAGTGATTTTGTTGGATAGAGAAGTCGACGAGGCAAATAAATAGAATGTTCGCTTGCGATGAAAATAATGATTCGATACGTGTGTTGATTTTTTTTCTTATTAGTTGGATGCGCTATCTTGTAACCCAAGTAAGGAAAAATGGCCCAAGAATGGAATACATGGAGGATATACAGAAATGAGAGGGAGGAAGGGAAAAGCGTATAATAGCCTGGGTTGACGTTTTAGAATATGTTCCTTGTGCTTCCATCCAAGGTATTGTGCCCAAGCTTTTGCCCTTCTTTGAGTCGACATCTTTTTCATTCGATTTTTATATTTTAGTCTAATACTAAATAACAATTTTACTACTAGCAATCGCACCTTAGTGTGCAATGGGTACGCCGCAGAGGTATGGAAGATTAACTTTTTGTCCCATTTTTAGTCTCTCCCTATCATCCTCTTTTTATCTCTCCATCTTTCTATCAGTGTATCTCTTTCTATCTCTTCCTCTCTATCTCCCTTGATATCTTGCTATCTTTACTTCAATCTATTTCTATCTCTCTATCTATTTCTATATCTATATGTAGGTTTCCCCTATTCTCTCACTCTATATTCATCTCTCTAACACCCTCTTCCTATACCTTTAAATATTTACATCTCCATATTATTAGTTTCAAACCCACCATCACAACTTTATATTCTTTACCTTCTCCTCTCAATTTTCAAGCAAATTTATTTCTTCTTTGAATAACTCTGGTGGGAGTTCTAGTACTAAATGGTCTTGTTGTCTTGTTACCGAAATTGGTTGGTTTATAAATAAAAGGTTGTCAATTTTATCTGTTGAAGAAGAAAGAAAGCAGCTAAAGATTTCTCCAATTGACATTTTTTCCCTCAAAGGTAGATGTTGCAATTCTTATTCTAATTTTGTTCAATTGTTGTTATGGTTTTGGTATATTTTGGTTCCCTTTTTGTATTCATGTGTATTTTAGTGAAGATTCTTAGGGATATATGATAGAGAGGAGGGTAGATCACCTTGCAAACTAAAAATGTCTAGAGTTTCACTTATTTCATCTTTCTAGCAATGTCAATGATGATTTTTCAGGCTACGAATCTTTAGAAGGTTTGTTGATGAAGATCTTATCCAACTTACCTTTTGGTTTCCCTTGTTGAGCACCTTCAAAAATTCTTATTATGATTCCTCATGACTAAATTTTGAACTTTTTTATGCTAATTTGTGAGGAGCTTAAGCAAACTTTGTTTTTAAATTAACGAGTGCTCATTATCTTTTTTATTCTAAGTTTTTGTTTCCATCTTGTTTGAATCCTTATAAGTGGATTCATGGTTAATAAGAATCTGTCACTTAACATTGATACATTTGTTCCACAAACAACACTTTATTGAATGACCTTCTAGTTGACCTCATTTATTGTACATATATATTTAGACAAAGAAGACATTAAATTTTCTAATTAATTGCTCTAAAAAAACATTTCTAACAATATTAGATATAATACTATAATGATCAATCAAATAGACTCACCAAAAATTGTATAGAATATCAATAAAAAGCCTTAATATATTTGTTGCATTTAAATATGGCACTATAGTAGATTAGCATCACAAAAGTCCCAAGATTGTATTGTATTCATTATTTCTTTAAAAGTCTAACTCCTTCAAAAGGAATCTAATTATAAGAATCTTAGAAGGTAATTGATTAATTCTACATTGCTTCGAGTGGAAGAACACCATAAATTCTTAAATATAAAAGAAAACAAATAGCGTGTCCAAAATCTCACGTAGCTTTCTTCAATATTAAAATACTAACAACAAAGCATTCATGCACTATTGGATTCAAACTAGAGACCAAGTAAAACTCAACCCAGAAAATATCTCATTACTTCAAGGCATTGACAAGAATTTGATTATGCTAAAAACTTTAAACTTTCAGAAAGATTGACATGAAATTCCTGAGAGAAATTTTGAATGGCATATATAGCCAAGGAGTCAGGCATTTTACACCCGAATTTGTTTAATTGTTGGTGGTTTGATTTTTTATTTTTGGTGACAATGGACATTTCAAAGCTGAAGTGGCAAATTTTCTAGTGTTTCAATTCTCTTGTTTTGGCAACAGATCTCAAAAACCTCCTGGCTCTATCACCTGAATGGCATGGGGTAGTTCTATGTTAAAATCACGACATCTAGACTTTGACTTCATCAGAATGACATATTCGTCTATGATGGATGCCGAAGAGTTATTAGAGAGAAATTATATATATATATATATATATATATATATATATATATATATATAAAGAGGAGAGGGGTAGGAAAAACGGATATACTCTTTATGCCTCTCTCTTCCAACTCTTTATATTACTCTATCTCCCTCTCTTTAACTATTTAGCTCTCTCTAGCATTACTCTTGTGAATCTCTATGTCCCTCTCTCTAGTCTTTCTATAACTCTATCCTTCTCTCTATAGCTATTTACCTCCCTCTATCTCTCTATCCCTCTATGTCTAGCTACATCTCTCTATCTTGCTCTATAACTTTTTATCTGTCTCTGTCTCTTACTCTATTTATTTATGTCATCATAAAATATAAATATTCTTATCATGCTTCTCTAACAAGTTATCCTCTCATCTCTCTCCTCTCCATATCTAGACACATCCCCTCCCTTTTTTCATTTATCATGCCCTTTTAATACCTTTGAGTATATGCATCTCTATTTTTCTTCCTCATCTCTCCCTTGATCTCTATCTCTATCTTATTTTCTTTATATCCTTATATATCTTCCCCTCACTACCTCTCTCTATATATCTGTTTATACCTCTATCTTTTTCTATATATCACACATTCTCTCCTCTTCATATATTTATATCTTTTGACCCCATTATCTCCCTCTTGCATCCCCATTAATGTCAAGTATAAAATATCAAACAATTATATATTTAAATTAAAAGATATACTATTTCAAATCATTTCAGTTTATGAGTTTAATTTTGCTAGAAAACTTTTCTATCCATAATATCTTTTAAATATCATTTGGAGTAGTGTTCTAAAGACTCTCTTTTTTTCAGGTATTATTTACATTCATTATAATATAAGTACTAAGTAAACATTTAAATTGAAAAATATTTTTTCCATTAAATTATTATCAACATAAGAATTAACTGGACCTATTTAGTTAAATAAATTTCTATTTAAGAATTTCAATTATTTTTGTAACTTTCATAATATTCTTGCGTTATTAATATTTCAAAATTAAGCATTTTTATTAGTGAATAGTGAACTGATCTAAAATGCTCCAGCTTAAACAAGTGCCAAGTAGTAGCTTGTATTTGTTGTAAGTTGAAATAATTTAAAATTTATAAAAATATTAAATTAATTTATAAAAAATAGCAAAAAATAGCAACAAATCTCTTGGGAGCAGCCACTATACAATATATAATGTCTTTGTATCTACCCTTCATTTTTATATATTTCTAGACAAGATAATATTAATATATTTTTCTTAAACTAAAATATATTGTTCTATAATAATTATACTATAATATTATGTAAATATTTTCAATGAGAATAATGTTAAAATAATAAAAATTAGAAAATGAAATTAATATAATAATCGATATTAATTGGCTGATAATCTAAAATGATGATTATATATAACAAGCTATCAGCATAATCCATGCACCTTTCAAAGGTGCAAGTGCTAGTCTATGTTCAAATCTCTTTCATTCAATTACTATCAACAATCATCTCCTTTTAGATGTGGCTTTTGTGCCATAATTTAAATGAATAATATTACACTTTTATATTATGTTTTTGTAGAATAAAATTCCCTTTCATCTCTACTTTTTTTGATGACAACAACATTTAATATTTCTTCATAAATTTGGTCTTGCCTTCTCTCTCTTCCTACCCCATTCTCTCTCACTCGCTCCATTCTATCTATCCCTCTCTCTCTTCCTATCTCATTCTCTCTCTCTCACTCTCTCTCTCTCTACCTTATCTAAGCATCTCTCTCTTCCTATCCAATACTCTCTTTCTCTCCATCCTATCTCTAAGAAAGCTTCCTACCCCTTTCAATGCATCTTATCCCCTACTCTCTCCAACAATCACTCTCTCCTTCTCTCCATTAACCACTCTCTCTTCCCACCCCTTCTTTGCATCATATCCCCTACACACACACCCCCCTCTCTCTCCCTCCCTCCATCCCTCCTATCCTCTCTCCCTCTCTTTCCATTTCCTATCCCCTACTCTCTCTCTCTCTCTCTCTCGCTCTCTCTCTCTCTCTCTCTCTCTCTCTCTCTCGCTCTCTCTCTCTCTCTCTCTCTCTCTCTCTCTCTCTCTCTCCATCAATTGATATCTCACTTTCTCCACCAATCATGCTCTCTCCCACTCTCTATCTTTCTCTCCATGTCCTATCTAGGCTTCTCTCTCTCTCTCTCTCTCTCTCTCTCTCTCTCTCTCTCTCTCTCTCTCTCTCTCGCACACACACATCAATCACTCTCTCACTCTATCTTATCCCCTCTCTCTCCTCTCTCTCTCTCTCTCTCTCTCTCTCTCTCTCTCTCTCTCTCTCTCTCTCTCTATCTATCTATCTATCTATCTATCTATCTCTCCATCTTGTCCACTATTTCTTTCTATCTCCCCATCCTATACTCTTATCTCTCTCTCTCTCTCTCTCCCCCCCTTCCTATCTGTTACTCTCTCTCTCTCTCTCTCTCTCTCCATATTATTCCCCCCCCCCCCCCCTCTCTTTCTATCTTATCCCCTCCCCCTCTTCCTATCCTTGATTCTCTTTCTCTCCATCATATCCCTTCTTTCTTCCTACCCCCTTCTCTCTCTATCAAATCTAGTTTTCTCACACACAACCTCTCCATGCTATCCCCTCTCTCTCCTTTATTACACTTCTATATTATATTTAAAAAAATTCAAACTCTTAAAAATCTACAGTTGTGCTTCTGAACTCATCACACTATAAATGCATAAATAATGAATGGACATTTTGTTATTTCTTCTTTGTGTAGAATCAAGAAAATTATGGGTTCTTTTCAAAGTTCCAATTTACAGATGGATAGTTTTTGGAGATACATGCAACTTCATTCAATAAAATGGATGTAAGTACATAGCGAGAAGCATTATTATCTAGATCTTTATCAAAGATAGGAAACACTAAATATTTTGGTTCGTGTCTATTGATGCTTATAAAGTGGAGGTTTCTATCCATCGCAAACACTGCCCATATGTTATTGCCTACTATTGTGCTCCACTTTTTCAAAGTTTTATATGTTGGACAGTTAAGATTGAGTTGAGTTGAGAGTTCAAACAACAAGGAAAATGATATTTTAGTTATTAAAAGATAATACAATTATATTTTATTCATAGATAATATCAATACAATCGACTTTAAGCTTTCAGTTAAAACTATTATACAATCAATTTCAAGCTTTCAACTTCAAGATTAAACAATAAAATACTTTTCTAATCATGTATAAATTTAGATTGTTATATAATTAGATATTGATACATTTGTAATCAAATTAAAGTGATTTCTCAATGTCTCATTAATTACTACAATTTGAATAATTATTGAATTTTTTAATGCTAAAATCTAATACGAAAGAATAAAACTTTTCAACCATAAAAAATAGGTGAACTAATTGAATGCGCTTAATAATTGTCTTGTGTGAGAACGTATTGACACACGTCTGCAACCATTGACTGCAAAGTAAATGTGGGTGTGTCGTACATTTACTCATGGTTTCCAGCATTTTATTTTAAATAATTATGTCTTATCCTCTGTAAGCTACCCCATGTCTCACTACCTCCATCGTGTTTGGTTCGATTCTAATCAAAGCCCGAAGATCCATGGATAAACATAGCTTAGAGCAGTGACATGGATTTACAAGTTGCGAGGGAAAAGGAAGAAATGATATCGTCCATCTCATCTAATGGTGTAAATGAATCCAATGGTCGTCCACTGCTAGGAAATGATTAGAACCGTCGATCAGACAAATCAACTTGGGACGTCTCATATAAGGCCATGTATGTTGCTGTACAGTGAAAAATTGGTGGGGAAAATCAATGGATGAAACACTTTTTATGGTCGTCCATGCCTTTAGCGAAATTTCATCCTTTGATTCTAAAACTTAGCTCGTGAAGTTCAAATAGGGAATGCCTCTGGCGTAATAAAAGACGTAGTGATCATTGATATTCATTCTCTTTTATGTGGGGTTTTTTTTAATTATATTAGTAAAGGGATAAAGAATATTCATTTTTAACACAATTTTTTCATTTTGATGATGGATTATGTAGTGTTATTTGAAATGTTGATGCTAAAAAAAATTACACAATAGAAAAATATTTTTATATAGATGTTAGTTTTGATTAGATAAAGGTTTGGGCTGATTATTGTTTAATTAAAAAAATATTTAGTTAGATTTATGATTAAAATTAACTATTATAAAAGATGTTATAAAAATCTAATAAAAATTGTTTAAAATAAAGATTTTAATATATCTTTTATTATTTTGTCTCACTTTGGTTTCAATTATATTTATTGAACTCATATTCAAATATTTAAATTTATTTTTTGTTTGGAAGTGTCCATCTAATGCATTAGATTAATCTAGCACTTCACAACCTACTTCAACTCACTTAATCATTGATAGTTAAATTCTTGCTAGGATAGTTAGTATTTACAAACATCTCTAAGAATTTGTTAGATGACAAGGGCTAAGTTCTCCTTAGATGGAATAAATTTTAAAACTCCAAACAAGAATTTGAAATAGAAATAAATTTTATTATGGTCGTAGAATAAGTTTGAAGGAAAATGATATAAAGTAGATTGTGTTTCACACTCTTAGATCTAGATGTCATCTTTACATTCTACTATAATTTGAAATGAGAGAGTGGGTGTCCTTAAATGCAACTATTGAATTCAAAAATTAAGATAATATGCTAGACCATCTCACAACAAGTAAAAGATTCATGGACTTATCCTAGTATGATTAATTTTTTTGAAATCAAACAATGTCAAGAAATTTGTTTAGGTTAAGTGACAAAACAAGAAGAAAACAATCTACAAACTATGGAAGCTCAAATGCAATTAATTTATCTACTCACATCAATATCAATAACTACACCAACAAATTAAAGAAATAATGTACTCTAGAGACATACATGTATCTACTCATACAAACTTGAAGGTTCATTATATATAGAGAATAGTCTTCCTAAAATAAAAACTACTAAATATCTATCTATGTGAAATCGGGGGGTTTTACAAGTGGAAGATTACATAGGAAGGAAAAGTGGACTAGTTCAAGAGATACGAAGGGAGAATGTAATTGTAAATATATAGAGGGATTTGATTTCTAGGCATGATTATATCTACACAAGGAAAAGAGGTGTTGATTGCAGATGCTATTTTTATACCACAAACTTGTTTTACTGTTATGAGGACTAAGGATTTGAAAAATTCACATCAGGTGAATTTTTTTTCAAGGGGATGTGTTTGTGTGCAATAGTTGGGATCAAAAAACACACTATTCATTGACTTAGTGTGTTGTTTTATGTGGCTCCTACTTTCGAAGTGTGCTCCCATTTTTTTCTAGTGAAACTATTTTTATGAGATACCTATGTTTGTCAAACAATGACTTAAATATAATGTTATTATGAGAACAAGTTTCATGTTAGATGTAAGTAAAGAAAGTGTTTTGGCACTAGATGTAATTAATAAATTATAAACTTTAAAATAATAAGTTACTACATACTTTCTTACAAATAATTTTATTTTAAGAATATTACTTTGAGTTTTGCCTATTAATCAATAGTAAAATAAGCCATATATATTTTCTCATGATTAAAATCTATTTATATTTCATATTTTTTCTAGTTAGTATAAATATATAATTAAGTTATATTGAGATTATTTTAATATATAACATAACTAGTTAAAATCATGGTTGTATATGGTAGTAATCCAAATAATGTCTAGAATTTGATAGACCTCAATAAGGAAGACATAAGGTTTATAAGTAGCATTTTCATAAAATATGAATCATGTGCATCATAATGTAAGACATCACTTGGAGAAGATAAATGATAGATATAAGAAAAGAAGACACAATGAATTTGTATTTTCCAAATAAAGTACATGTATACTTTTAGAACAAAATGTTTCTATCTAGGACATAAAACAAGATAAAGATAAAGAATTCTAGTTCTTACATAAATATAAGATTTAATAATTTTGAATCTTTGTTTTAATTGTTCGTTTGGAATAAAATGATCAAGGTCTATCATCCCCCTTTGGAAGTGTGCAGACCTTTGACCTTTGACAATAGTTCTCCACATGTTATGCAAGTACTACACTCCACGTCTGCACCTTAGACTTTGCAACCATTATAGGCCCTCTATCTCAGTTCTGTTTGTGCAACTTGGTGCTCAAATCAACTAGCACCCTTGGCAGTGATTTTATCAGCATGCAACTAGTTTAGTACCATGATTTTGAACTTTTTTTTCCATACACTGGTGGGTTTTATGTTGGGTGATGTGACGCGCTCCCCTGCCCACAGGTGGTTAATTATGTGGCGTTCCATGTTCACTAATAGTCATGGCTTTTGGTGCAACGGCAAATGGGCCCTACAATTGGTATCAGAGCCTGGTTTTGGCTTGGTCATGGGTTCAAATCTCCCCGGTGCCTTCCCGACCCACGTAAGCGCCTGGTATGCGCGTCGAGGGGGAGATTGTTGGGTGATGCGAGGCGCTCCCCTGCCCACAGGTGGTTAATTATGTGGTGTTCCATGTTCACTAATAGTCATGGCTTTTGGTGCAACGGCAAATGGGCCCTACATTTTAGGTGCTTCCTAGCAATTTCGAGGCTTTATGTTGTGATTTTTTAGGATATTCAAGTCAATTTCCATTATTTTTTCAAAGAAAATTTCAAATTTTTATATACATAAAATTCATAAATAATCCAAATATAATATATCATTTTTAAACAAGAACTAATAAACTTCACACAAGACCAAGAGTTATGTACACCCAATTCACATTAATAGTAGCCCTCAATAACTAGTACAAGAGATCAAAACAAACAATTATAATTTTAAAAAAAAGATAATATTGGGAATGCAAAATAAAATTCTGCAAAATTTTTAAGCCAATAGGCTTATTCATATGATTGTTTTGATTTACGGGCATAGTTAGATGCCTAAAAAGGAATAACTACTATTTTTGGATGATTTGAGAGTATATGATGGACAGTCCATTGGAGCAATGTTGCCTTCATTTTCAAACTACCCACAGAGCTGGTTGAGCCTTACACCCATGTATTGTTTGGTCACTTGAACTTCTAAAAAAGTGCTAGGTGTGATGTAATTTTCTTTTGAAGTGTACATTGTTTTTTTTAATTAAATTCGAGGAGCTTAAATAGACTGATTTATTGAAAAATTTATATATCCAAAAAAATATAGAGATGAAACATGATTCTTGATGACGAATATTTTGGAGTATGATTAATTATAATTTATCTATATAGCAATTTAAAATTTAAGTTCTAAAAGGACGTCTTTACGTTTTTTTTGGGGGTAAGGAGAAGATTGTATGTATTGATTTGTCATCCAAGTAATCAAGACAAGTTCGCCCTCTTTGAATTTTGATTGAAAAACAAAAAATTTAAGAACCTTGTAATTCAGATGTATCTCATAAATAGCATTTTGTTACTTTTGAGGTTTTGTATTGTGGCACGAAGATATATGTGAAAGTAATATTATGTAACATTATATTTAGTGGATACATAATAATGAGTACTAGACTAATGAAAGCTCCTTTATAACAATAATTTACTATTTTTTCTTAATCTTCAAATGCTCTTTTTTTAATATTTTAAAAGTTAAATTGAGGTTTATCTTCTCACTCATATAATAAAATAAAATAAATTGAAATTTCGAACAAATAAAAATAAAACAAATATCAAAATTAAATATTGTTCATAAAATTGAGTTCAAATTAAAATGTTGATTTAAAAAAGTAAAATTATACTTGAAAACACAATAATATAATTAAAGATAGTGTTGTTTTATTTTAAGTTTGGTGTGAGATTATTTATAGTTGTGAAATTAGAGTTTAGGGTTTTTTCTATAGTTTAAAGATTTATTGGATCATCATAAACACAATGTAAATATAAATAAGACATCTATAATATAAAATAATTATTTTTTAAATAATACTAATATAAAATAATATATTAATAATATAATATTGTTTTTAAAATAATTATTTTATAATTTCAATATAGTAATAGTAAGTTTAGAATATTATATGTTATCTATAAATAATATATTCCTATTGATTCTAGAATGGGCATTCATTTATTTCAAAGCATCATTATTAGTGCAATTTGGAAGGACCTAATTTAAAGTAATTGTTATTTTATCAAATGGAGGAGTTTTTTAAAATTGTTTTCTTATCTCATATAGAGTATTACATTGAGAGCATTAAAATTTAGAAGTACCCATTACCAAAAATGTTGGATATGACTTTGATATTAATATTCGTAGAATCATTCTAATTAAAGATTATATTATATTTAAATATTTTTGAATGAGATAAGATGAGCTTTAGGGTTAGATAATCAATATTAAATTATATATGTATAAATCTTAGTTAAACATATTGTAAACCTAATAAATTTGTAATTCAAATTAACCAACCCTTAATGTGGTTAGAGAATAAGATTTAAAAAGTAAATATTCAATGCATCTATCAACTATCCTTGCTTATATTAATCAATATATTTGTGGCTATTTATTTTATTTAGTTTTATGAAAAGCTGATATATTGTGTACATTTCAAATGGCTAGGTTATCCATTTCATATAAGAAATGATAATTAGAGGGGTATAGAGATATTAGGAGGGATATTGGGAGAGAGGACAGGGGGAGTGAATAAGATGAAAAATATGAAGAGAGAAGAGAGATAGAGAGATAAAAAAGTCTCGTATTGATAAAAAAAAAAAATTAAAAAAAAGGGAGGGAAAATGTGTGTGTGTGTGTGTGTGTGTGTGTGTGTGTGTGTGTGTGTGTGTGTGTGTGTGTGAGAGAGAGAGAGAGAGAGAGAGAGAGAGATGAAGGGAAACATAGAGAGAAAGTAAGTAGGAGGGAGTGGAATACTAAGAGAAGAGAGGAGACTAGGGAGATAAAGTGATCAAATAAAGATATTTGAGATGACATATAGTATATGAATAGGTACATATATAAGATCAAAGAGAAAAGGTGCAATTAGAATATAGATAGTGAGAGATGAATGGTAAAGAGAGGGGTAAGATAAGATAGAGATAGGGACATAGAAATAAGTGTGTGTGTTTAAGAAATATATAAAAGAAATGATAGAGATGTTGATAGGGAGAATGTGTTAATTAGAGAAAGACACATAGATCTATAAAAATAGAGAGAGATATATCAATTTAGAGAAAGATGAAGAGGTAGACGTAGAGATAAATTTGATGAGATGAAGGTAATTTTAAATTATTGATTTCAAATAGCTAGGTTGTCCATTTTGAATGGGAAATGATAGATAGAAGGATAGGTAATTGTAATAAGAGATAACGGGAGAGTAAGGGGGCCATGGGGAAACTTAATAAGATGATTAATATAAATTTAAAAAGGGGTAGAGAGGTTAAAATATTGATAGTGATATAAATAGATAGGGAAACATAGGGAGAGACAATGTATAGATAGATGGATCATGAATGAATATCAAAGTGGAAGGTAGTTTATAAAGGGAAAAAGAGGAGAGTAGTGGTAGGGAGAGAAATAGGAAGAGAAGAGGAGGGAGATAATGAGAGAGAATGATAAAGATAGATGAGGTGATACATACATACTTGATATATAGATAGATAGATAGATAGAAAACATACATATAATAAATCATAGAGAAATAGCGGAAATAGGATATAGATACACATGAGAGAATGATAAAGAAGGTTAAGATAAAATAGAGATAGGAAGGGAGAAAGGAGTGTCTATGTTTTTGAATTAGAGAGATATAACTTACATGGGGTACGGAATGAGATTGAGAGAGTTTATGAATAACTATTCAATAGCATCATGAAAAGTATACAAGACTATTGGCTTAACCCTTGCACCTTTCAAAGGTGCAAATGCTAGTTTAATAGTAATCCCTAAGATGATTTGACATTATATGATCTAATAACATAATAACATAATTATCTTTATTATAGATGCCATACCTTATAATTCACATGTATAGAATAAAAGAACTACCAAAACTTATAAAGTCTAATAATTTTAAAATAAGTGTAAGAATTGCTTGTGGGACAAAATCTCTTGAAAGAAGGCTCTATATTTTCATGTGATTTAACCATAAGGCCCCATTTGGTTGCTGGAAGATGAGGGTTAAAACCAGGTTATCAGGGGTAAAACCAAGTTTTGCAGAAAAACATGGGCGTTTGGTTGGTTAAAATTATAACCTGGTTTTCAATTTCATCTTCCAATTTTGATTAAAAATTGGAAGATGTTTCTTCCAATAAAAAGGTGGAATTCGAAATTAAAACTAGGTTTTGAATTTTATGATAGTTTTTTTAATAATATTGTGGGGTCCACAGTATATTCATCTTCCGTGTCAACCAAATGGACCATTGGCTTTCCAAAACCCAGGTTTTCGAAAACCTGATTATAAGATAACCTAGTTATGCCACAAATTCATCTTCCCAACCAAACGGGGCCTGAGATAATTACCATAAACAAAGTAGAGTTTTAAATTAAAGACTTTATAATTCGATACCATAATTTCAAGCAACTAGATTTATAGTAAGGTGCATAGTCTCTAAAATAACCACCACGGAATGCCGTTCAATGTCCAGTGTAAAATTCATAAGAAGAAACTTCCTCGAGGTCTGTATAAAGTCCCTTTAAATCGCCCACATATAGTAAAAATCAACACTTACAAATAAATTGATTAAAGAGACTGTGAATGTGTTTGAAGGAGGCCATGAATGTGTTTGATCATCTTTAGGAAAGATAAATAAAATATAAAAGAGATATCTGTACAAGACAGTCCATTTACAATTCAGGCACGGACTATTCCCATGCTTGAGACATCCTTGGAAGCATAACGAGTACTAAGGAGAGACTGGGTATTTTATTATTCACAAAGAATACTTGCGATCTAATAAATAAGAAATTAATTGACTGCTGTTTGCAATGATTTTGTTTATACTCCTCCTCCTCCTCCTCCTGTGATATTGTTGAATTTTTCCCTCTGCGTTCGACATACAGCTCGTAGAAGAAGAGATTGTATTCTTATTAATGACTTCACTTGTGTAAGAACAAGACAAAGAATGGTTTGCTTTCACAACAGCTGGTGATTTCACTTGACGAGAAGAGGAGTGAATGTGAATGACATGGTATGGCCTCATTCTGCTCTGCTTCGTGAATTTGGGCATCACAACGTGCAACATATGTTGTTGTTGAAAGCTGCCTCTGGTGGCGCCCATGTTCACGTCCTCTGGAATTTTGAAACGATTTCCTCTCTTAGACATGAGACGGCACTTCCACTTTACCATTCCCACCTCTTTGCAGTAACGTTTTCCACGTAATATGAGACCCCGCTCCTTGTCCATCTCCACCTCTATCTCATCCGTGCTCAAACGTCCTGCACAACATAAAACATATGGTTCTGTTTAGATAGTATGGTTCTCAAAGAATAGAAAGATTTTGAATGTATAATAAGAAATGAAGTACCTCTGAGGAGGAGGTTGAGAAAGTAGGAGGAGCGGGTCTCTCTCAATCTAACGTCGCCATGGCTACAACTTGTTGTGTGTGCACTTCCCCATGCCAGATTCAATTCCATTGCAGTTTGAAATGCTTAGAAGATAGTCCCAACTTAAAAGGATACGAACGAGCCAACAATATACGTGTAGAAATGATAATGGTTGTCAAAGTAGCGAAAGTGTGTGTTAGATAGAGAAGCAGATGGAATGCATAAATAGAGTGTTCGCTTGTGAAGAAAATGATTCTGTACGTGAGTTGATGTTTTTGCTTTTCCGTCGGATGCGCTGTCTTGTTAGCCAAGTAAGAGAAACGGGCTCAAGAATGGAATATGGAGATCAGGAATGCGAGGAAGGGAAAAGCGTATAATAGGCCGAGTTAACGTTTTAGAATATGTTCCTTGTGCTTTTATCCAAGGTATTGTGAGCAAGCTTTTGCCCTTCTTCAGTCGACTTATTTTTGTCATTTATTTGGATTTTTATAATCTAGTCTATATTAAAATGAAACTTTTTTCTTCTTCATTTTTTTAATTTTTATTTTGGCTGTATTAGGGTTTGTATGGCTTTTTCTTTCTCTAAAACTCTTTGTTTTTGCCGTTTGTTGTTCCACGTTTACTACGGGATATTGTTTTAGGTTATAATGGCCTTACCCTTCTCTGTTGATGCTACTACTGGAGTTGTTGTTAGCGCTAATGGCTCCTTCGAATAAATGTCCATGCAAGTTTGTTCCTATTAGAATAATGTTTATTTATTTAGTGGTAGAAATGCATTTAATGCATACTCCAGAACTTTCTACTTAGCTCATGAAGTTTCCTTCTTTGAGTAATATGTAAATTTAAAAATATATAGAAATTTCTAGAATGCTTCCTTTCTTGAAGCTTCTCAAGAAGTCTCTAGAAATATGTATAAGCTCTATAAATAGAGCATTCCTCTTAGCTGTAAACGCATGAAGAAAAATTATAGTGCTTTAATAATAAAGTGTGCATATTTGATTTGTTCAATCTTGTTTTGTTGCTCTATTTTTTTATCTCTATTTTTATTCTTTATGTTGTTGTTTTTAATTAGTTCAACATGGTATCAGAGTTGTTTTAGTTCTTTGGGTTGTGTATATATGGTGCTTTTGGTATGAATGTTTATACTTGTAGGTGTAAAATCTGGGAGTGAGCAACACCAACATTTCTTGTGACAAAGGAAGAATATTGCAGCAGGAGAAAAGGGTTTTTCTTCAACAAATTGGTGAGAGTTTTTCAATTTCAAGACTGGCATTCAAGTTTTTTAAATATCTTTCATTCTCATACAAAAAAGAGAGAATTTAACAATGGAATCAATTGGTGTTACTCTACCCACAATTAAATTAAATGGAAAAAATTATTATGATTGGGTATCTCATGTTGAAATCACTTTAACTCTTCAAAATTCTTATGATATTGTAACTGGTAGTGAACAGAAGCCTACCAATCCTGGAAAGGATCAAGATAATTGGGATAAAAGGGACAAGAAGACAACAACACTAATCAAGCTTACACTTTTAGAAGAGGTTTTTCCAGAAGTTCATAATGAGAGAAGTGGAGTCAAAGTATGGAAGATTTTGAATGATCTATATCAAAATTCAGGTGATGTATGGATTTTATCTCTCACTACTAAATTATATAATATAAAATTATCAAGCTCACAAGAGATAGTCCCACATTTAAGTAAGTTAAAGGAAAACAAGAATGAGCTTGCTTCTCTTGGAAAAGATATAGATGATAGAGATTTTGTGCAAATTATATTACAAAGTCTTTCAGGATCTTATCAATCATTTATAAGGGGTTTAGATACTATGGATAAATTTAAAAGTATTAAATATGAAGAATTGTGTGCTAAGTTAGTTCAAGAAGAGAAAATACAAGTTAAAGAAAAAGAATCATTTGATGGTGAATCTCAAGAATTTGTAATGAAAGGAAAGAAATATTATAAGAAGTCACAAGATAATCAATCTAAAGAAAGAAATTGGAAGTATGAAAATAAGAGTGTTTCATCTATTGATCATAACAGAAGTAAATAGAAATGTAATTATTGTGGTAAAATGGGTCATAAGGAAAATATATGTTTCAAGAAGAAGAGAGATACAAAAAAAGGATAAATAATTCTCCAAAATTTGGTCATTCTAAAATAAATGCATTTTTTGTTACACTTAAAGAAACCAATACCTTCAAAGATGATTGGGTTATTGATTTTGGTGCTACACAACACATATCCCGTAATGAGGAACAATTTGAATCAATAAGTGAAAATACTAAAGAGAAAATATATTTGGGAGATAATAGTGCTTTAGAAGTTAAAGGGACTGGTAATGTCAAAGTTGATAATGGTTTGTTTAAAAAATGTGAAGTTGTCCTTGAATTAAAGACAAATCTACTTTTAGTATCTCAAATTGCAAGTCAAGGACATTAAATAGAATTCTACAATGATAAGTGCTTAATCAAGGATGTCAATGATAATTATAGATTTATTGCAATTGGTAAAATGGAGAATGGATTATATAAGTTTCAAGAATTTACTTCTAAATGTGGAGATAAACATATGTGTGCTATTGCCCAATATGATGATATGAGCAGGTTATGGTGTGAGCATTTGGGGGCATGTCAATTTTCAAAATCTCAAGCTTATGGAGAGATTACAAATGTTGCATGGGCTTCCAAAGATATCATTAAGTCACAAGCTATGTGAAGGATGTGCAATGGGAAAACAACATGTGGAAAGTTTCCCTCAAGGTAAATCATGGAGAGATAAAACTCCTCTACACCTAGTTCATAGTGATGTAGTGGGTCATTTTAAAACACCTTCAATTGGAGGATCAAGGTATGCTCTCACCTTTATAGATGATTATAGTAGAATAATTTGGGTATATTTTCTACAAAAGAAAGATGAAGTGTTTCAAAAGTTTAAGGAGTTTAAAGCTTTGACTGAAAAACAAAGTGGAAAGTGTTTAAAGATGATAAGAACTGATAGAGGGATTGAATACATGAATAAGGCTTTTTTTTTATTTTTATAAAGAACATGGCATAAAGAAGGAATCAACTATCTCTTATTCACCCCAACAAAATGGGGTTGCTGAAAGGAAAAATAGAACTATAATAGAAATGGCTAGGTGTATGCTTCATTCTAGAAATCTAGAAGCTAAATTTTGGGCTGAAGCAGTTCATACTACTATATATATCTTGAATAGAGCACCTACTAAGGTGGTTTTGAACATAACACTAGAAGAGGCATGGAGTGGAAGAAAGCCTATAGTATCTCATTTTAGAATTTTTGGTTGCAATGCATATGCTCACATTCCTGATGAAAGAGGGAGAAAACTTGAAAGAGTGAGAAGTACATAATGGTTGGATATAGTGAGGAATCAAAAGGATATAGGTTATACAATCTCAGAACAAATAAAATCTATATTAAAAGAAATGTATGGTTTGATGAAGATATTAAGAATGATAACTCTCCAACATTATCTTTCTTTCCAATTTTGATTGACGAAGAAAATTCTACTTTTACCAATGGTCAAAATAAGGGTGTGCAAACTATGACATGGGAAGAGACTCAATTTGAAGAATCAAGTGAAAGTGATAATGAAAATCCAAGAAAATTTAGAAGCATCTAAGAAATTTATCAAGAAGGCCCTAGAAATATATTTGCTAACTATGCTCGTATGACCAAGGTGATGTAGGTTGACACTCCAAGCACGTATGAAGAAGCAAAAGGAAAAGATGAATGAGAAGCGGCTACACAAGAAGAATAAAATTCTTTGACAAAGAATGGAACATGGGAACTAACAACACTTCCAAAAGGAAAAATTGTGGTTGGTTACAAGTGAACCTATAGAACCATGTTCACATCAAATGAAGCTATAGAAAAATACAAAGCAAGGTTAGTGGCTAAAGGTTTCTCAAAAGAAGAAGGTATAGACTATACTAAAACCTTTGCTCCAGTAGCTAAGATGACTTCCATTCGTACAATAGTTTCTTTATCTACAAAGTTTGGTTGGAAAACTTTTCAAATGGATGTAAAAAGTGCATTTTTGCATGGTGATTTAAATGAAGAAATTTACATACAACAACCACTGGGATTTATTAAATATGGTGAAGAACATTTAGTGTCTAGATTAAGAAAATCACTATATGGTCTTAAGAAAGCACCAAAGGCATGGTACTCCAAAAAAAAAAAAAAAAAATTTAGATGTTGAATTTTTAAAAAGTAAAGTTGATCTAGATGAGTATATAAAATATAGTGATGATAAAGTTTTTATCATTGTATTATATCTGGATGACTTGATTATTATAAGATATCACACACATGATATTGAGATAACTAAAGATCAATTCAAACAAGTTTTTGAAATAACTGATTTAGGACTAATGCACTACTTTTTGGGTATGCAAGTATGGCAAGAAGAAGGAAGGATCATGCTTTCTCAAACTAAGTATGCTCTTGATGTACTTAAAAAATTCAATATGAGTGATTGTAAACCATCTAAAACACCATGTGAAGTAGGATTAAAGTTGAGTGCTAACTTTACTCAAAGGAAGGTGGATGGAAAATTGTATAGGTAGCTTGTTCGAAATCTTTTGTATCTTACCATAACTAGACCGAATATTACCCACATGGTTGGTATTGTACCCAAGTACATGGAAAATCCACACATTGAACACTGGAAAGTAGCCAAAAGAATATTAAGATACATTAAGGGTACTTACCAGCTTGGCATCGAATAAAAATATGGAGGAGAGCCTACCTTAGTTGGATATACAGATTTTGATCATGCAGGTGACATTGATGATAGAAAATCAACTTCAAAATATATCTTCCATCTTGGATTGTGACCAATCTCATGGAGCAACAAGAAGCAATCAATAGTGTCACTATCATCTATAGAAGTTGAATATATTGGTTCATCAAAGGCATCTCAAGAAGCATTGTGGCTTATGAGGTTACTTGAAGAATTGCATCATCCACAAGACTCTCCAACAACAATATTTTGTGATAATCAAAGTGCTATCAAGCTAGCAAAAATTCCAATATATCATGCAAGGTCCAAACATATAGAAGTGCATCATCATTTTGTTCAAGATTTAATTGAAAGTCAAGAGGTGGAGCTACAATTTTGTGGAATAGAAGATCAAGTTGCTGATGTATTTACAAAAGCATTATCCATAGCCAAATTTACAAAATTTAGAGATCTATTGCAACTCAAAGATGTTTCTACTCTCTCCAAATAAACATTATGAGGGGGTGCTAGAATTTAATGTTTATTTATTCAGTGGTAGAAATGCATTTAATGCATACTCAAAACTTTCTACTTACCTCATGAAGCTTCCTTCTTTGAGTAATATGTAAATTAAATATATATATAGAAATCTCTAAAATGCTTCCTTTTTTGAAGCTTCTCATGAAGTCTCTAGAAATATGCATAAGCTCTATAAATAGAGAATTCCTCTCAGTTGTAAATGGATGAAGAAAAATTATAGTGCTTTAATAATAGAGTGTGCATATTTGATATGTTCAATCTTGTTTTGTTGCTCTATTTTTTTAGCTCTATTTTTACTCTTTATGTTGTTGTGTTTAATTAGTTCAATAGTTCCCAAGGTGTTTCACAAGGTAATTCCTCTCCTAATTTGTTCTCAATGCAAAATATTTTGATTCTACATGTGCATGGCTTGAGCAAAAAACCTTGATGGGCTATTTTGTTGGTCGCACTCCATCTGAAATTATGCTTAGAGAGTAGGTTTCCAAGGTTTGGACACCAGTGTTCAAAGCTTTACCAAGGGTTTTTTTTTGTTCTGCTTTGCTAACCCTATAGCCAGGTTGAACATGTTTTTTTATGTTGTCCCTATTCTGTTAGGTCTTCCCTCTTAGTGTTCCTGAAATGGTCTCGAGACTTTGTTGTCTTAGATGATTGTGAGCTCAAAGTTTTGGTATGAGTTTAGTTCCCTAGGTGTTGGTCATTTTCTCAGCCTATTACACAAGTTGTTGGCAAGGTGATGTGCCTTGAACCGGACAAGTTTTTCAATGCTCACCCCCAGCACAGGATTTTAAGGTTGACTTCTCTCGAGACCTCAAGGAAAATGTGGATATCCAAATTGATACTGCCAATTTCACCCAGAAGGTGCTTTACTTGAACCTTTCGAACACTTGTTATCATTGTCAATCCGTTGAGCACAAGATTATGGATTGTCACTTTCTTGAGTGAAACAAGAAGCCAACCAAAGTAGCTAAGCCTATCGAGGATGCAAAAAAAGATTAATGGACCATTGTCGTCAAAGAAGGTAAAACTAGTGCTATTACCAAAGCAGGTTCTTCCTATCAAGATAATGGTCAAGCCTCCTCAAGGGTGGTGCCACCTATTTCTCCAATTCCCTTGCTCATGCCCATACCTCCTTCAAACCCCGGTTGTCAAGGGGTGGCAGGTTCTATTGATACCAACCCTCAACCCAACTAGGTCTGCATGACACAAGTGGCAGCCATGATTTCTACACAATCTCTTTGTCTCTCTTGCAACCTAGAAAGTTGAACTAAGCATTCTAACAGCAGGGAGAAATAGAGGGTCATCTCTCTTGGAGAAATAATTAGTCAAACCTTGGTGGAAGGATCAGAAGTGGTATCCTACTACTCCCATGACTAGTTATAAGACCAAGCTAGGTTATCATTGGCTAGTTCCCCAATTTCCTATGGTGGATACACTCAACAAATGTTAGCATTTACAATGTTCTCAAAAGTCTTGGAGAATTAGGTTCACCACTATTTGGAAATTAATTACTAAGTCAAAGATTTCACACTTTTCTTGGTGCATCCTCTTCTAGGGGTTACCTTTGGGCCCTTGGCTCTAGCATTTGGGTGTTCGTGACACCAAATGCCCTTTTTGTGGGAAACCAAAAACTTTTTTGCATATTTCTTATTTTGTAGATGTGCCCAATAGTATTGGCATTGGATTCATGATTCTTTCAAGCCCTTCCACTTAGAACCCTCTTCTTGGCATATGGTTTTGCTGGGGGATTCACCCAGGCTCCCCTTTAAGTACTCTCGGATTTGGCATGCTTTCAAATTGGAAATTTGTTCACTCTTTGGAAAGATTGAAATGTTTTCTTGTTTTCTCATAGCTTTCTTGATATTAATGTTTCTATGTACACTAAAGCTTGCATCTGTAAAAATTTAATGACACAAATACAAGTGCAAACTAAAAAAGTTGTGCTAAAGTTGGCCCACCTTCAGAAGCTTTTGTCTCATTGGGGAAATACCCCCGTAGTGTTGTTAAGGTGTTTCCCAACTCTGTCTCTAGAGACTGTACGCCTCCTCAAGACCATCGATGGGGCCAAGGTTCTTAAGCTTGCTACTTTCACACCCTCAGGTCTTAGCCTCCCCACTGCTCTCCTAGTGGTGGTCTTGGAGGTCACCAGTGCTTGATTTCTCCTCCCCGAGGCATGGTTCTAGCTGGTCTCTAATGGTTTCTCCTACTATTTATGTTCCTTCTTGACCTTCTTCCAACAAGTGGTCCTTCCCTCACCTAGACTTGGCTATTTCGCCTCCCAGGATAGAGGGAGATAAAGATAAAGATAAAATTGATGATGATGTTGATGGGTGGGCTCCTCCTTAGCCATCCACTAACCAACCCCATTGATGTATGGGGTTCTGATGATCGTGAACCTCCTACCAATAGTTAAGTTTCCAACCTCTGGTTGTTTGAACTTCTGTTGGGTGATCCTTGTATCCCCCAACCCTTTTTTGTGAATATGTAACTTTATTATAATATTAATAGGAAATGAACTATTCATAAACAAAAAAGACACTGTTTCATTTTAAAAAGTAAAATAGTAGTGATCATTGACATATATAAAGGGAAAATAAGTAATCATTTCTCTTTTTCATTAGTTTATTTTAGTATATTAGAAAAAAAATTTAAAATAATAGTTTTATATAAATATAAGTTTATATTAAATCAAAATTTGGATTAGTTAGTGTTAGAAAAAAATATTTAGTTAGATCTCTCATAAAGAGTAAATCTTATAAAAGATGTTAAGGAATAATTTGTTAGTATTTTTTTATAATTTAAGATGTTTGAAATAAATATTTTAATATATTTAAAATTATTTTATTTCACTTTTGTTCAAATCTATATTTTTTAATTCATATTCAAACGTTGATCTTTTGTTTGAAAGTGTCCATATAAAACATTAGATTAATCTAGCACTTCACACCATATTTCATCTCACTTAATTAAATCATTAATAGTTGAAAGCTTGCTACAATAGTTAGTATTTACAAGCATCTTTAAGAATTTATCAAATTACAAGTTAGGTTCTCCTTAGATGGAACACTTTTTAAAACTCGAAACAAAAATATGAGGATTAAAATAAAGTGTCTTGTGATCCTTAAATGAGTTTAGAGGAAAATAATATAAAGTAGAATACTTTTTTCACTCGTAGATCTAGATGTCATTTTCACTTTCTACTATTATTTGAAATGAGAGAGTGGGTGTCCTTAAATGAAAAAATTGAATTAAAGAATTAAGATAATATGCTAGATCATCTCACAACAAGTAAGCAAGTCATGGACTTATTTATGAAGGTTAAATTATAAATGTCAAGGATAAAATCAATCATCAAGAGATTTGTTAGGTTAATACTTTGTTTTGCAACTATTGCTCTCTCATCTTGATGATGAATCATGTAGTGTGATTCAAAACATTGATGGTAAAAATTTCAACACAATCTAATCCAGAAGAAATTACCAACAATTTTAATGGATTGTGGAAATCTGATCTTAAATTAGATTTGTTTAATAATTTTGAATAATGATTTAAAATTATATTGCCATGAGTGTTTGGGAATCATTATCTAAGCATGATACTAAGTGTATATTGCAATAATGACCTAATATTCATTTAGTTATAGTGATTACCTTTTACTTGGATGACTATCTTTAGCCTAGGACTCCACCCTATCCATCCTTTTTGGAAGTAACCACTTTGGTTGAGGCATTGAATGTTTTGGGAAACATAATTTTTAACTATTTCCTTTTTTCCAGAAGATAGACGGTTTTTCATACGCCTCTCTTCTATTGATTATTATCAAGAATGGGTTGTAGAATGGATCATGGGATTTGGTATTGGTTGTTCAACAAGAAGAATAATGAACAAAAAATATTTTTGAAGGGGTGATAGTGGGAGGATGATTGCAATCAACTCCAAGTGATAACAATTATCCCTTATATATTGGGATTAGCCAATGATATTTCCATGGATGAAGAAAGGTACTCTACAATCGACTTGAGAAGTGGCATTTTCTATTTATTTTTTATATAACTACCATATCAATCATATATGTCCACTCTCTATTTCACCTCACCTTGCCTTGAAATCTTTTCCATTTCTATTCTAACTTGTGTTTAACCTCATGTGATTCATTTTTGGGTTTGGGTATTAGCTATGCTTGCATCAATGATCATTTTCCTTTATAATCCTTGCCAAAAATGTTATGATTTGGTGCATATTCTAATTGTTTCTTCATAGATTACCTAGAAGATTATTTACACTAGTACGAGGAATGAACATTAAAACCTTACATTAATTAACACCAAGTTATCTTAGAAGATAAGCATTACACATGCTCTTTTTAAGATCTTCGTTTTATGCACATGTCTATCTTTACAACTAACTATGAAATGAGATTTAAGTTTTTCCTTTTTTTATTTTTCTTTAGTCTTTGTTGGAATGGTGATAGGGTGTGAATAAGGTAACATAAAATCTTTAGAATTATCTTTGCATATAAAAGTCATAAAATAAAGTAATGTAGATTTTTGGAATTATTTTGACAAATAAACACAAAAAGATGATAGTTATGAAAAATTCTTAGAGAACAAAATTTAAAATCAAATAACTGAAAATGAAAATTTGAACATATTCTAAACTCTCTAGACCTTATTGAGAATAATTTCTAAATTATTATGATATGTTTAGATGTATTTGAATTATGTCTTGTTTAGATTTCAACTAGTGACATGTTAATTGCAATCAAACTAACAAAGATCTATTGAAGTTTGAATTTCAACAAACTTTAAAATAAAAAAATAATTTTTTCTTTCTTTTAGTCTCATCTATAATAATACATCATAATTTAAACTAACAATGATCTATTGAAGTTAAAATCTCAATAAAATTATGACACAAATATATAATCATAATTTTTTTTTTTTAAAGCTTCTCACCAATATTAGATAAATGTTTTTAAAGAAACTCATTAAATTAATTTCAAAAATTTTCATAATTCATTGATTTATAATACATTGTAATCAATTTAGATAATCAAAATTAACTATTAAACTCACTTCAAGAGATATTATTAAAGATGTTTAATAAATGCTTTGATTGGATGTCATTATTAGTTCCTACCTGTGGCACAATAGTATTGCAATGTGTTGAATGTCATAGAGTCAATTAATTCCACCAACCAAAACCAATTAAATTCGATTAGTCAATTAATTTCGCTTACCAAAAACAATCAAATTCTAACATTTTTCCAAACATTTATGTTTGGTCTATAGTTTATGAATTTACGAATATTTTAAAAATCTTAAGAAGCTAATTATCCATTATCATATTGGATTTTAACAAAAATGACAATGAGAAAATTCAATCTATAAAAGGTAAAAAGGTCAAGAATTATACTAAGCTTTCGAAAAGCTATAGAGCATAACTTTCTAGAAAGCTCTTCCCTTTCCCTTCTCACAAAATTTGGCACAAATGTGTGGAATGCCCCCTCCATCACTAGAGACAAAGAAGCCCTAGCTTCCAAGAAGATAAATTGTTTATGTAATTGTCAATGAAGTTGGAAAAATGAATCCAAAGGACACAAAGGTGTGTACAGAGAAAATTGCATTGATAATCTCCTACTTCATATTCACTAGTTTTTTAGCACAAAGATCTCCACTGGAGTCACAACAATCCACTGCAATACATATAGATTCTTTCTTCTCCTTAGAAGCAATTTTGCTAATGAGTTTAACCTATTACCATGTTCAATATTTTATTTCTCTTGTCCATTCTCATCATGCCTTGCCTGTACATTGGATGATCTTGCTTTAAAATATCTCTCTTCAATCTTAATTTTTGTAGAAGATTTATCAAAATTGTGTTCCTTTTCAATAAGGGATTTCCCATAGCACCCTTAACTCTTTGAATAGAAACCTAGATTGAAACAAAAATTAGTAAGACTCTCAATGTAACTAAATATAATTTTATTTTATTTTGTCTAAAATGAAATTGAGTCCCAGAATTATAGCATTTAGAAAGTTAAATAGTTACGATGAGATGAATACGATGATTTGGGTCTTTTCCCCTAATTATTTTCTTCCTTATTTTAAGCTGAATTGGTTGACAAATGATAGTTCATGGAGTATATCTAATCTCTAATTGATGTCATGATCTATGATATTAGGAACAAATTAAGAGGAATACATTGTAGTAGAGTAAATTGGGCTAATAACAAATGAGCTCTCAAGAATAGGTGAAACAAAATAATGGAAGCTATATTAGTCTTACCAATTTTTGAGAAAAATCTTCCACCAAAACATTGAAGAAATATGAATAGCCATAAGAGTATTTTCCCTCATTGATTTTGTGTTTGGCTTTTGAGCATTCCTTGCAATCTTCAATTATTTTCTTCAAAATTCATTCAATACAAAGGTCTTGTACAATGTGAAATGATTCACTATGAAAATATTGAAGAAATTGACAAAAAATAAAGAAGCATTCAATTATATCATTGATGCTATGTTTAAAGAGAGCACAAGTTGTGAAAGAATAAATTTTCCACATGCACAAGTGAACAAATGCCACAAGTTCTAATAAAAAAAATTGAAAAAAATGTGATTTTCCAATTATTTTTGCATTTATCCATAATATCCTACCCTCAGAAGTCGCCTTTTGAAATGATGTCTACCAGCAAAATTTGGAGTTCTATTTTCTATTCTTCATTGCTCATTGTTGTTAGAATTTCAGCAAAACATGTGATTTTGGATGTTCACTTATTGTAACATGTATATCAAATGACAACTGCCATTTCAACTATTCATTTGAAAGTTGAAAATTCATTGTGAATAAATTTAACTAACATTTTGCACTATCAATGTTATTTAGGCAACATATTGAAAATAATTGGTCCTTACTTTTATTTTTATAGGTTTTGACTCAATCTTCAAAGATTTTGATCTTTTTTGTTATAGGTTTTGACTCAATCATAAGAGATTTTGATGCATCTGGTTATTAAAAATGTCTTGAAACTAGACCAATAAGTCCATACCAAGGGTAAAAAAATGAATAATATTGAAGAGATTTGAACATTCAACAGTCATAAAAGACATAGGCTAGATGAGCGTATTCTTTTAGAATCTGGTACTATTGTTGTCTAGCCAATAGTTTTGAATATGTTTCTAAAATGAAGCTTTTTTTGTTATTCGACAAAATTAATAGAAACTTAAACTATTTACAAAATTTAATTTAGTCTTCAAAATACTCACAAGAATATGTTCCTCAAAGGCACACATTTTACCTAATAGTTATAAATGGACATTCCCAGCATTAATCCACTTCCATCCAACCATGTGTGTAGCCCTCAGAAGTGATGCATCTAGATAGAGAACATTTGTCTCATATGACAACATGACAGTTGAGATGTTTGGAATTGTAGCTTAAGCTAAAAGAACCGCAACATATATTGCCACAACACATTACTGTGAAAATAATTTGAAGCAAATGCGTAAGAAAAGGTTAAAAATGTCTCCAAAAAGATGTAACTGTACTGACTATCACATAAATCATAGTTAAGTATGAGTAGCATCAATGTTTACTAATAGTCTAACATTATAGGTGGTCTCATTACCTGAATTAGTGTAGTAAATGTTGTCTACATTTTATAGAGCCATTTTTTTTGGAGCCAAAGTAAACCTTGGCTCCTCAAATTCTCAATTTCTTCTTATTTTTTTGGTATATCCAAAAAATGAAATTGCACATTGAAAGAGGGCATCTGGACCTATTTGACCTAGACTCCAACTCTAGTACTAATCACTTATTTCACTTACTAGAATAAATGCTTCCTAGTGTATGGGATGTTACTCTCCATCCAAAGATCAAACATTTGAAATTTGTTTCTAGTATTTATTCTTTTCTCTCACTTTTCCAAATTTTATTTTTTCCACCTAATTTTTACTCTTTATTTTTTCAACCCACAACACTATCTTTATTCATAACAATGACAATTTGCGTCTCGTGTTCTATTAAGACGAGTCTGATCAAAGCGTATAATTCTCAGATACAACTTTTATCATTGAATGTCGCGGATCTTGATTATGATTTCGCTCTTTTTAAGCATTTGAAATGGAAAAGAAAAAAGAAGATCCTGGCATCTCTACAAGCTTCGTAAAAGTGAAAGATAGCACTTCATATTTACTAAAGAATAAAACGAATGAGTGAATTCAAAGATATTTTATGCAACGCAAGTGGGGTAAAGACATTCTTTTCTTCCCCTGCTTTATTCATTGAATTTCATACAAAGAATGACGATTGTACATTGATGGCCTTTTAAGCCACTAGATAATAAAATGTAAGATACATAAAAAGTTGAAGTCGAACAGAGATCACCTAAAAAAAACTAAACCAAGAAACCCACACGATTCTTATCCTCTCCGCCGCTTACGATGAGCAATTGCAGCAATGGCAGAGAACATTTGTGAAATGCCCTCACATAAGAATGGCTTGGGACGCTCACACATTTCACTTTCCACGTACCCATTGCCGATAATATCTCTTTCTTCCTTTCCCTTTTCATAATACCCTTTCTTCTCTTCCTTCACAAGCGCTCCTGGCTTTGCTTCAGCATCTGCTGCATGGGGACTCTCCTGGCCTTCAATTCCTTTGCCAATTGTCTCTTTTGCATCTCCACCTCTTTCACGCATAACATCTTCATGTTGATTCTCAGTCTGAGAAACACATGCTTCCTTCATTGTCGAATCCTCTACTGCTCGCACAGAATCTGATGGTGCAGCTGTACACTCTCTTGTTGGAACCTGATCTCCCGAGATCTGACCATCTTCTTCTTCTTCTAGTGGGTGCCCCGGCGACAATGGCTCCATCTTCATCTCAGCTTCCTCAGATATGGATGCCAACTTATCACCCAAGTTATTTGCTTCTTCTTCCTCTTGTTGTTGTCTGTTGGGTGGATGATGATGTGGGCGATGGGGAAGATGGGAGGAGTGAATGTGGAAGACGTGGTAAGGAGCGAATGTGTTGCGGGTGAGTTTGGGCATGGAAATATGCAGCAGGCCCCGCTCAAAGCTGACTCTTATTCCACCCACATTCACGTCCTCCGGGATTTTGAAAGGCTTGGTGGGAGTGCCGCTCTCGACCACCCTCCATTTCCACCTGAGCGTTCCCATGATGTCTTGCGAGTACTTCTCTCCGCGTATCACAAGACACCGATCCTTGTCTATTTCCAGCTGTATATCTTCTTTCCTCAACCCTGCACAACATCAACACATCACATGTTCAGGTAATCATATGAGATGAGAACAGGAGGATCTCCATTTCCTATGTTGTATAAATTATAATATTGAGGATAGTGAGAAAAATACCTTGGAGCTGAATATTGAGGAAGTAGGAGGAGCGAGTCTCTCTCAATTGAACTCCCTCCACCGAAGGCGGCTGCTCTCTGCAAGTCGTGATTCGTACGCTACTCACTGCCAAATTTAACTCCATTGAGAAATTGGACTTGATAAAACAACGTCGATGAAGTTGGCTTTATATAAGACAAGCAACGAAACTCAGAGTGAGTTATCTTTGAATGGACGGATAGAGAAACTGAAATTTATGAACTTCAAAATGAGTTGAATGGAGAATGTGGTGAGGGAGAAGGGTGCAGATATAGTCAAACTGATTCTGTTCGTGCATTCAACTCCTCTCTTTCCGTCACACTTCTTTTGGGGATGTCGGCAGCAGACGGAGAGGAATAAAAATCGACCGTCTTTCCCCAGTCTCGTGGTGGTTTTGCTCTCACTAGAGTCGAAGGGCAAGAATACCTTTCTTACCGTCAGAGTAAATCTCAACATACAATACATCGCCACATTTTCCTTACCGTCCAGATTAAAAGAGAATCAATCACTAAAATCTACTATAATTCTACTGAAAAAGGCAAAAGTTTACATATTATAAAGCCCCTTTTGAAAATGAACAAGTTACTCGTAGATGACACTGTTCTAAGACGTTGGTTTATGTATTCAGAAATTTGAATCAGTACCGAGTACTTATTACGGATCATAACTAATTATATTCCTTCCTTCCAATTACGTTGAGGGACTTACCATGAATAGCTCATTATTTTAATATACAGTTATGAAATTGGATCTTTCTTCGTTTTAGGTTTGGTAGTTCAAAAGTTATTTTTAGTCCGTGCTTTGGAGACTAAAGTTATCAAGCTCCTCCAAAGTATTAATTGTTTCATTGGGAATAGTGTCATTATAAATTATAAGAGTTAAGATTATAGTTTACAAGATATGTTGAAATTATGTGATGTCATATATAGAAATTAATATTTTTCTATTGGTTGTTATGTTTTTGGCTGCTTGTTTTTCCCTTTATCATTTCAAATATTACATAAAAATTTTCATAATAGCATTTGTCATTTGAGGAAGAGAGCTATTGGTGTTGCAATTATTCAAGCATGCGACTTCTGCAAAAAAAAAAAAACTTGTTCTCCAGGAATTTCCTACATTCAATGAGGCGTAAGCTTTTTACATAATGTAGAACATAAATTTATGTGCCAACCAAACCAAAACTTAACATAGAAAAATATTATAAAGATGGAAAAATGAAAAGAACACCATCATGCTCTACCGTAGAGTGAAAATTGTGTGCTTGTTAAGGTTAGAAACAATTTGTAGTAACAATACTTTACTTTGATCCTCTCTACATATTGACATTATATGTGAATACCGAAAGCTGGTCAAAATCTTCTTATAGGTGAAGATATTTTTGACACATTTATTTCTCATCAAGTGGGTGCTACAGCATAGTGAGAAGGTTAGGTGTGCATTTTACCTTGCTTCCTATTCTTGTCCGTACACTAAGGTGAATCCTAATTTGCTTTCCACACATTCCTATTCCAAGTCTGTGACAGAGACAATAAATATTCAAATGAATTCATCTTTCTTTGCTTTACAAATGGATTCTCCTAGCAAGATATGCTTTTACCTATTGATAACATGAACAAGTGAGAAAAATGCAGCGGTATTTACGATCTTGAGGAAAACCCTAGAATTTTGCAATTAGGGTGGATGATTATGCAGGACATATCCTCTTTCTTAGGTAATGATGGACAATAGCTTGAAGTAAAAAAAAATTAACAAGTTATTTTTTTTTTAAATGGATTATATATTACCAATCATTAAATTAAATAATGTGTGATTACTAACATTTCTGATAAATATTTGTGATGGAGCGCTCTTCTGAGTTGTGGGCATTAGTCCTTTTGCCTCAACTACAAGAGAATATTGGAGTTCATGTGATGCATCATTCCTAGTCTATGACGATGGTATGTCATTTCTAGTTGTATTAGAAGTAGTTGCTGCTCAAGATGCCTTGAGGTGGACTTTTCTGTTGTTAGTCAAATACCCTTTGTCATAGGGCGAGGAAAAATAGTAGAAGCTAGAGAGGATAGGGTATTCTTGTCGTCCCACATATTCAATTGTGTCTTAGGGGGTGGGATTTTTCTTATAGCACTATGAAGATCTTTCAAAAAACTCGCATTATAACCAAATAGAGTTAAATTTTTTACATTAAATCCAAATGCATATCTTACCCATTTACTAGCATTATATGAATGGGGTCAGTGGCTCCAGTCCACCTAGTCATGGATCCCTATGTTTATGACTAGCTAGTCATGAAAGTAAGATTCAACCCTTTCCTAGTAGTCAGTATTTTGCCATAAACAAGGGCCTACAAAGCTTATATGGGTCCTAGATTGGAGTGGCCGCATTGTCTATTTGTTGATGGTTTCAATGTTTACTTGCCTATTCAATGGTGAAATACCAGTTCCCCGACTACCTCTTGGAAATGGCTCCTTTTTATTAGTAGTATTATTGCAAACTGCTTTACCAATCCAACAACCAAGCAAGATTATTTCCACTTTCTACTCTCCGTGACTGTTAAAGGTAATGTCAAACTTTCTTCCTCAATAGTATTGTGATAGTACACAATTTCAATATTCTCCTTATTGCTTTTCTATGCTATATTTGTTCCTAGGCTTCTAGTGGTGTTGTTTTGGTAGAAGAGGTTTAGTATTTTCAATACCCAATGTTGATTTTCATAGGTTTAACTACAATTGCCTCATTAGCCTTCAAATCTTCAAATTCATTGACTTCTTTTTCTCCCCTGTCACCAAGGACATAGCCTAATTGAAATTCAAAGTAACCCAACTTGTTCAATTTACCTTGTTGCAACCCTAGACTACTTAGGTGGCTTGAAAATGCAAACCCAAATTGGGTTTTCTAGGAAATTTGAGCTTTATCAATGATATTTTTGACAATTTGGCCAATGAAGCTTCCATATTCTCTTTTTTAAATATTATTTTGAAGAAATGGCTTGTTAGTGTTAATAGTAATTGATTCTCCAAAAGTCATTATTTTATGATGACAATCTATTAAATGTTGGAAAAATTAATATAAATATGTTGATCTTGTTATAATATTTTATAAAATCTAGTATTGTCAGAATTCTGAATGGAGTATTATTATTTTTTCTCAAAATATTTATGTAGAGTTTATAATCTTTATATTTGTATATTATAAAATTTTCTCTTAGGCTATTGACAATGTCATTTTGATATTGTCTCTATTGTAGCTTGCCAGTCAAGTCTCTGAACCCATATGCCAAAAAAAAAAAATTCACTTCAATATTTCCACAAACATATTATTCTTTGTCATTTTCTTATAAACATGCCTGACCTCTTCACTATTACACATAAAGGCTTTTAGGAACTAGTTCTAATTGTAGATTGTAGCAATAATAAATAATCATCCAATAGCTTCCTTTCTATGTAATTTTATCTTCCCAGAATCTAGATTTTATTTTAGGTGAAAATCCTTAACTATCGTAGTTGGTTTCTGCCCAATTTGGAGATATTTTTGGTTTTCTTTCTAGGTACTTGAAATATTTTAAACTTGTGTAGACAAATGAATACATAATAGATAGAATTGAATTTTAAAATGGGAGGAGATATAGAAAGACTAACAAAGATATAAGTACAATTACGTGTATCAATTATTAGTAAGAATATTAAAAATATTTATTTGATTAATAAATTTTAAAAAAATTAACCTGTATATTTTTTATATAGTTAAAAACATACATACATACATATATATATATATATATATTCAAAATCTTATTGGTAGTCTGGAAAAAGATTAGGGAGAAAAATATTTCTTGAAACCAAACAATAGGTTTCATTGAATGCACATTGTATTACATTAAATGTCCATAAATTTTGTGTGTTTTCCCTAGTATCCTATAGCTTACGCATTAATAAATTAGATTATATTCTACCTATATTTCAAACATATTTTATATTTTATAAAAAATTTAATTATTTTTACTATTTTTATAGGTATCAAATTTTAACAAAACTTTGATGATACATTAGGACTGCTATCTAACAAAGCCTTGGCTAAAAAACATGTACAATTCAAACTAGAATCTTATTTTTTTCAAGATATAGAACAATTATTGTCATTGCAAAAATTTTAAAACATTTATAATTTAAACCAAGATTTAAATCATCTTTCAATAATAGATGATTGAATTTTATAGGGAAGTTACATTAAAAATACTTGTTTAAGAAAAAATACTTATAATGTCATTTATAGCTCATGAAAGCTAAATACAATTTTTATTTTTATTTTTTAAAACTTCTTCTTATTATAGGTCATGAATAAGAATCAAAATCTCATTAAAAAAATATATAGAGTTTACATCAAAACCTCATTCTTCATTTTATAATGGATCTTTCAATATTGTCAATTAAAAATATACACATTTTAAATTATAATCATACTCTTCATCTCAGTTACCTTCAACTAAAATGCATAATTAAAACTATACTTACACATGTTAAAGTTTAACTTTTCAAAATTTATGTTGCACTCAGTTGAAGTAAACTTATTCTATGAATAAAAAATTATTTATTTTTCTATTTTTCTAAACTCTAATGTGTACATGCATATATGAATTGGACGATTGAAATAACTAGGTAATGATTTTATGACATTCACATCAACATTCCCATCAATTGAAAGGTAAAGTGCATAGAAGGTGTTGGGACTAAATATTACATGCTTCATTTTTAGTCACATCTCAAAAATTTTGAGAAAATTAGGCCTATAAATGCTTTGTGAAGCCTATGTACCCCATTGTTGGGTTAATGCATAAATAGTGTTTAATGTTTCTAACACCCTTCATTCAGCCCATCCACTCATTCCATGAAGTTAAACTGACATTTTGAGCCTTCCCCTGAAGTCTTGTTTTGAGCAATTGCCAAATCTGCAATTTTACCCCAAGTGTCAAATAGCGACAGGAGGCTATGTTTGTCATCGAATAACTTGCACCCAAAAATATTTCATGACATGCCGCTTTGGGAGTTTTTAGTGTCCATACCCAAGAGTCTATGTTTCAGATTTCGAGTCATTTTGAATCTGTTTGACTAGGTTTTGAATCCCTCAAAGTTGGTCAGTTATTATTTTCATTCATTTGCACTTTGCACATTTCTGGGAAGCCCTGTTTGACGAGTTGTAACTTTTGACCAGTTGACCAAAATCTTGAAATTCTTTTTATGTTGCATTATAGACATCAAAGAGTTGTTATGTTTCAATTTTTAAGTCTTGACGAATCTGTTTGATCAGTTTTCAAATGCGATCCAAGTGCAATTTGTAACTTTTTACTGGTGTCAGCATTTGCAGATTTGCCAGTACCCTTGTTCCTGGCGTTATAACTCCTAATATGTGATTGGTGAGATCAAATGAATTATACCACTGTGATGTACTCCAAAAATACTTTAAGTGTGCCAGTTTGGACATCTTGACGAATCCATTTGCACACTTTTTCAGGTCAATTCTATTTGCAAAAATTGATTTCCTGCCATTGTTTTAATCTGCAAATTCTGAGTAACCCACTTTGACCGCTTGCCATTTGTGCCCAATTATTCATCATCAGCCCAAATCGTAGATCTATAATGTCTTCATGATAGAGAACCAATGCCCCAGTTTTCAAAACCTCAAGTGCCTATTTGCCCAGTTTTCCAAGCCAATTCTGAACCCAATTTGTTGTTTTTTGACTTGTTTTCTTGCAGCTAATTCTGAGAGGTCAACTTCAACAGTGAATATCTTTTGACCCCGAATTCGTCATGAGACAAGATTCAACAGGGTAGAAGAGTGCGGAGCAGAGAATCAATGTGCCAATTTTCAAGGCTTGGTCAAAGGTTCGGGTCAATTTTTAAGGCCTGTCATTTTCCCTCTTGGTACCAAAGTGACAGTTAGCAGAAAGTGAAAATAAGTTTTAGCAGTCACTCATTGATCAAAGTTGATTCTAATCAGTCTGAGATGAGTAGTAGATCAGTTCAACTTTTTAGTTGTTTGGAAATGAAATTTTTTTTAGTCAGACCCACTTTGGGGTCTAACTATTTTTGCAAGATTGATAAGTTGAGGAGTAAATTGATAAATAATGAATTATGAGAAAATGATTTTGAAGCATGCTCATCCTACTTTTAATTCTAGGAATGCAATAAGGGTTCAAAAATATGAACAATGATGGGTATTTGAACTCAAACATAATAGTTATACTAAATGATAACAAACAAATTTCTCTCCCAACAGCAAATCTCGAAGGTCCTACAACCCAGTTGGTGCCCTCAGCAGTGCACTTAGTAGGCGACAATCAAGTAGACTTTTGCTTGAATTGAGGGAAGTTGCGAAGGGTGTTACAAAAATAACTTGATGGTCTAAACACATGAAATGGCAGTAAAAATAGATTAGTATGCACAAGTTATGATAAGTGACTCTCATTCCACATTATTTGAAGAGCTGGGGTTTTTATTACACAGGTCCAGTTGATAGTCACCACATTGATGATCTGATCACTATTCTCTGAGAAGTCAAAGCAACATACGCAACCGACCCAGTGTTGATCCATATAGTTACAAAGAAAGGTCGGGGTTGCCCATATGCAGAACATGCACTTTGCAAGTACCATGGTATTACCAAGTTGGGTCTTGCCATTGGCAAGCAATTCAAAGAAAAGGAAATTTATGCCATTAACATAAGTTGCAGGCATATGCATATGGAATCACATAGACAGGAAGTTTTCCACGCAAGTAAAGTGAGGAAAGTGCAGCTAATGTGGAAGGAGGACATTAAAAATGAGGTTTGGCATCTAAACAAATCGTTGTTATAGCAGACATTTTCAAAAGGACATTGACACATTAAAACAGAGCCTCCCACGCTATTGAAGGAGCTGGTTATGTAAAGAAAAAGATGCCACAATATAAAAAAATGCCAGTCAATTCATTGGAGCAACTCGCAGCAGCATCAACAAAGCATCCACTCAGCAAATAAGAGTAGAAGACCCTGCGCATTAAAGAGAACCGATGCCATTTCAAAGGAACCCTTACCCCAAGTTTTAATTTCTATTTCTCCGTCTTCCAAAGTTTCATCTCATTTTCCTACCATTTTTCAAGGCATTTGACTGAATAAAAAGGGTCACTATTTAAATGAGAAGACAGGGCACCCGACTCAAGAACCAGCAGAGAGCGCCAAGTGCTTCAATTGCAACGTAGAGTGCAGAGAAACTTTTTCACAAATAGCAGCGTCTAAGTAGGATTGCATTCAGTCTAACCCAAGCAAGAGAGTAGTCCTTTCAAGTTGTGACTGTACTCTTACTAGTGTCAGAAGTTATATTTTATTCTCCTCATTTTGAGGGATGAGCTGACGGATCTAAAGATTGGAACAGATTGGATTTTATTTGATTTTCTTGTCCTCAGCGCATTTCATAAACCCAAACTCTGCAGGAAAATTTTGAAGAGTCTGTGACCCAGACAATGAGGGGCATTGAGCGCATCGTGGCCAAGAAGATTGCATTAATTGTGAAGGCACAGGTGAAAAATGTTTTCAAGCACAAAACAGAAAGAACAGAAGTGTTAGTAAAAAAGTTGGACTACCTTTTTCCACCTCTTGTAGAGAAGAAGTGGAAGATCAAACAAGAGGAGGCCACAGTGTATAATGGAGATGCCTTTCACAGGGGAATGCATTCAAGGCTTTTATCCCACATTGCCCGTGTAAGGGGCATTTTAACTCTTTAAATACTTTTTCACTCCATTACATAGTGTCAACAAGACATCGCCTTTCGAAAAGGAAAGGGTCATGTGTGTGGGGCCCGATGACGTTAGCAAGAGGAAACCAATGCTAAATTTTAATCGAAAATGTAAGCACAATGATGTGGATCTAGGTGACGAGATGTTGACACGTGGAAAATCTTGCAACTGCCACTATGTCACTAATGGAAGTTGTTCACTTGATAGCGATAGCGACATAGCGACCAAGACAAGAGGAGCTGACGTGGCGATGAGTGGGCATAGATGTAGCAGCTGGCAGATGACGAGATGCTGATGTGGCATCCAAGTGTTGAGATCGTGACACGTGTGAAATCATGTGGATGTCGCTATCTCGCCATAGGAAGATGCATGATGGTTAACTATAGCGACATGGCGAGGGTTGATATGGTGGCGACACATGGCAGGAAATGATAGGGTCATCGGCCAATCATGAAGTGACATGTGGCACTGTTGGATGGTCAGAGCAAGTCAAAGGTTGATAAGTGGAGCTTTCTAAGGGGTTGAGGGGATATGAGAGTTAAAAAAAATAAAAAATAAAAAGTAATGTTTGTATAAGGATATCCTCTTCTCACATTCAGTTAAAGATTGAGAATATTTTTTTTCAAAAATCAATAATCTATAGTTTAGACTATAGTATTTTTTTAAAAAGGTTGTCAATCTTTTGGCATTTTTAAATGGAGCCATGAGCAGAGGCCTAGTTTTCAAACGACCGTAACCTGGGTGTTTTTTATCGAAAACTAATGCTCCAATATACTGTCAAAACTGAGAAGAGCTGAATTTTCCATTCTTAGAGTCAAATTATGCACAAGTGTTCATCGATTCACGCTACAGGTCAATTTTTAAAATTTGGGGCATTGGCAATAGAACGGGTTGAGTTCTTCATTGATGATGAGAATTGGTTAGAGTACAGTTTTAAAGGTTTGTTGCAATCTGAAAGTGAAGAAAATCAACTTGAGGTTGTTTTCTTGTCTTCTCAAGATCATATTGTAACTAATTTTCACTTTTTATTCATTTTAACGTCAGAATCAATTATGATCTTTCACCATGACATCTCTGAGATATTTGATGCTTATGAAAGCAAATTGAAAAGGGATTTGATTTTCAGTTGAAGAGAGAGATCAGAGAGAGTCTTTTCATGCTAGGAGAGGGAATTTCATGTGGACAGATGTCAAGTCCAGATTCAATCCAAAATTTCCTTCAACCTATATCTTTCCCTTTCTTTCTCATTGTACGGGTTCCAGTTTTTTGTTACTGGGAGACCATTGTGGGTTGGAAATCTTCAGTCCTTCTGTGAGACCACTTTGTTGGATCTAGATTTGTGATTCCACCTTCATTCTTCAGCATAATTCTCTCATGTGAACAGCAGTAGTGCAGATAATATAGATAGTTCTGATATGTTAGGTTGTTTCATGTTTTAATTTCATGCATTTGATTGTATTGTTTCAAGGAAATGAATACATATGAGCAAGCATTTCATTAGTTTCATTCTGATTCTCGTCTCCTATCTCAGTAATCTGTAGTCTTATGTGTTCTTGGAACAAAGAGATGAGATCCATTTTCTTCCCCTTCAGGTTGTATGTTTGATATATTTTTCTATTGGAGCAAAGTGCCAAGTAAATGCTTGATGTGTTTGACAAGGTTACTAGTTATGTTGAGAAGGATATTTTGTGAGAATGAGATCTGGATGAACATTGATGTCTGAATCACAAGGTGATTAGATAGATCTAATGTCTAGGTATACAAAATATGTCCTGATGTCACAGATGCATGTTTTGAATTCATGGGATTGCCCAATGGATTAGGCACTGATTAGTTATAGGATCACTTGTTATACTTCTGCATATTTGAGGATTTGTTGAAACTCAACATCAATAATCAAACACTTTTCCCCTTTCATGTTGAAGAGCTATAATAGAATGCCCTCACTCAGCTTTATGAGGTTCCCAAATCTACATTTAGCTACTATAGATTGATGTTATTTCATGAGTTATCAAGAGAAATAAGGGTTTTATCTGCTTCATATTAGATTCAGTGCATGCTTTGATACTGGTACCATATAAAGAATCTATAGGTATACTCACCTAGGTTTTGCAGAGCCTGAAGTGCAGAAGGAGTATAGCCTTATAGTTGGCCCAGGTTCTTGGTAAATTGTGTCCATTATTGGAGATAGCTGCCCATAGACGCATTCTTTCCTTGCATGCTTGGTTGTTTAAACACTGTTAAATCAGGAGCCAACAAAATGGTGACTCTGCTAGGGACTTTATGAAGAAATTCATTGTTAGAATTACTAGAATCTCTGGTATAAATAGCAAGGTCATGAAGTGTTTTCCATTTCTTTGCTGAAGATTCATGTCCCCCAGTGTTCTTTTTCATTGACAGCAAAAGTTTAATTGAATTGAATAATTTGTAATATCAAAGTCACTTGAAGTTTTGATAAGTTGCTGTCAAAATTCAGCATTAATGTCATGTTCTTTTAGTTTTTCAAGAATGTGAAATTCCCCTATTGTTGAATACAGTTTGCAAATACCAGTTGTAAGTTTTGGACCATCTTGTTTTGTTTTGCAAGTTGGTTAATCTTTTCTCACTAAGTGAGTGGCGACTCAAAGTAAAATCTCTGCACCAGTGTTTCATAAGTGTGAAGGTATTATGAAGGGAACAACAGTGGAAAGGCAGATTTGAAGAATTCATTTCAAGTTCTTGACACTAGGTAAAAGAATCAAACAAGATGCAGTGCAAGTGTTAATAAATCTGGTTGATATTTGAATCTACTATTATTTGCAGCATTGAAGTAGTTGCAGGAATCCATATGAAAAGGTATTTTCCATTCTCATGTGATTCTATTTACATGAAAGTAAAGATTCACAAAAGTTTCTCCATCAAATGGATTCAGCATTAAATAGGAGAATGGTGTAACACATCTCAATATACTTTGTGAGAGGTAGATTCAGTGAAAGTATTTTCATATTTCAAAGTATATTTGAAGTGTATTTGGTAGAAGATATCTTTAGACCTGCTACAAGTTATGAATTTTGAAAGTGTTTAATGGTGAATGAGTCTTAAGTTTGAAGAATGTTGAATTTCATTTCATCTAGTACGCAGCCTATTAGTGAAAGTTTTAGATATGTTTCTACCAAGCGGTATATGCCATTAAATTTTAATGGTATTCATGGTTTCTCAAATACTATGCCTTGTAACCTCAGAAAGTATTTGCCTAAGTTTGGTGGGAACCATTAAAGGGCAGCTAACCATCATGTTCAGTTATTCAATGACTTGGTTGGTGATTTTGAAATTGCTCATGAAGACGTTCAGATGAATTTTTTTGTTCAGACTTTAGAAGATGATGCTAGGGACTGGTTTTCATTTTTACCAACATGTTCAATTTCATCCTAGGATGAATTACTGTTAGCCTTCATGATGTAGTTTTGGGAAAGAGTAAGCATCTCTGATTATTTTGATAATTTTTTAAATATCCAAGTTAGGAATGGTGAGTTAGTTCCTGAATTTAATATCAAATTTGCAAAGGTTTTAAATGAAATTCCTGAAAGTTACAAGCCAGGTGATCAAATGTGTTTAGTGGTTTATCTCGGTGCATTTGATAAGAAGATGAGCTATCTGTTGAGAGATAAAGAACCTAAGACTTTTCATCAAGCATTCATGACAACGATAGAGATTGAGAATAACATAAAATATGGCTTAACCAGGAATCACTTCTCTAGGAATGTTTTCCGACAAGATGAGGTGCCAAGCACAAGTCAATGTCATAAGGAGTGTTTGATTTTAGATCAGCAAATAAGCACCCATGCTATTATAAATAGTTTTTTTGAAGATTCAGAAATAAAAACATGTGAACATGAAATCTCTTTGTTGCAAAGAAGAAATGATTCCATTCGTGTTGAATTAAATGCACATGTTTATGGTATTACAACAACGAATGATAGAGCTGATTCACTTGATGAGTTATGCATGCAAGATATAAATCCAGTCATTCATTTTCCCATTGATGATTTACATTGTGTTGAAGACATAATGAATCAGGAAGAGGGAAGGTATTTATCTCAGTATGAGGATGAAGAACCTGGAAGTGATGTATCAAGTGATAAAGATGAAATTGTTGATCCAACATATTGTGAAGAAGCATCATGTGAAGACAATTATGAGAGTTGTTACTCGAGTCAAGAAGAGGACAATGCTAGTACATATTTGTCTTCATGTGAATTAGATGCAGATTGGGAAGAAGAAAGCAATGACAAAAGTTGTCATTCTTATGATAGTAAAGGTATGAGTTCTATTTCTAAATCTGAAAGTGAATTTCTAGTTCATAGTTATACAAGTCAACTAGATGTTGAAAGCTATGAAGATTTGTCTACACAATATGAGGACAAAGAGGTTATCCATAAGGACATATTACCTAGTTGTGTAGAAGAATGTCTTGAGGATGCGTGCAATGATGATCAGTATACTATTGATTCTAAGGTTAATACATCAGCACCTATTGGTAAGATAAAGGATGATTTTCTTTCAATACATTTGAATCACCTATATGGAGACAATGAAAGTAACTTTGATTTGTATTCTACATGCTTCGTTGACGGAGTGGATGTTGAGTCTTCCTATGATTCTGGTTTTTCTTCTTCATATGTTGAAAGTGTCCATGATAGTGATGTTAGAAATGGTTTTAAAGTTTTCACTAATCCGTTATATGGTGAGGAGTTTGATGTTGATCAGCACATCACTTGTCCTAATGTCTACAAAGGCGCTTTGCACGGAATTATCAATCCTCTTTTTGAAGAGCACATGGACAGTTTAGATTTAGCAGAGAATAAGTTTAATGATGATACTTTGTCTTACTGCTGTAAGAGGTCAAATTGTTCTTCTTCCAAATATGACAGTGAATATGATCATGATGTTGCATCTGATTGTGATAACAAGGTGTTTGATGAGACGATTATTGAAAATCTGCCTATACCTTGCAATGATTTTTATGATGAATATTTTAATTTGATGACTAATCCACTTGCTGATTTCAGAGAACCATTTGAAGATCCTGGATTAGTTTCAGATGTTGATATTGATGACATGTGTGAGTACAAATCAGATTTTTCATTTGAATATCATCCGGTTATACATAAGGATGCATATTTTGAAGGTATGAGTGATTCTTTTCCCCATGTTGAATATGATACATTCATATTCGAGATTGATAGCATGCATGATTCATTGAATGAAGAGAGTTTTTAGTTTGAGTCTGATAGTTATAAGCATGTTGATCAAAACTTTCATGATGTGATAATTGTGGAGAGTGAATCAAATTTTTATATGCATTGTGGAAGTCGATGTTTAGATTCAGTTTTGCTAAGTGGTGAGATTCAGGATATATATATGATTGGTGAAACTGATATGAGTGATAATCCAAGTTTATCTCATGCAAGTTCAAATGAGAATCATGTTTATGACAGAGGTAAACAATTTTGTTGAAGTTCGGAGGCCCAGGGCCATCGTTTGTACATAGTAGTTGTAGTTGTTTCCCTCTTTTCAATAAAGTTGTTCAAGGAAGTTTTTGTTGTCAGGTGTGTGGTCTGCTTCTCCTAGAGATCTAAAATCTTGCCATGCCCGCAAGGGGCATGCATCCCCAAACAGAGCCACTGTTGGGACTAAAAATTACATGCTTCATTTTTAGTCGCATCTTGAAAATTTTGAGAAAATCAAGCCTATAATGCTTTGTGAAGCCCATGTACCCCACTGTTGAGTTAATGCATAAATGGTGTTTAATGTTTCTAACACCCTTAATTCAGCCCGTCCACTCATTCCATGAAGTTAAACTGACATTCTGAGCCTTCCTGTGAAGTCTTGTTTTGAGCAATTGCCAAATCTACAATTTTACCCCTAGTGTCAAATAGCGACAGGAGGCTATGTTTGTCATCGAATAACATGCACCCAAAAAAATTTCATGACATTCTGATTTGGAATTTTTTAGTGTCCATACCCAAGAGCCTATGTTTCAAATTTTGAGTCATTTCGAATCTGTTTGACTAGGTTTTGAATCCCTCAAAGTTGGTCAGTTATTGTTTTCATTCATTTGCACTTTGCACATTTTTGGGAAGCCTTGTTTGACAAGTTGTAACTTTTGACCAATTGAACAAAATCTTGAAATTCTTTTTGCGTTGCATTATAGACATCAGAGACTTTTTATGTTTCAATTTTTAAGTCTTGAAAAATCCATTTGATCAGTTTTCAAATGCGATTCTAAGCACAATTTGTAACTTTTTACTGGTGTCAGCATTTGCAGATTTGCCAGTACCCCTATTCCTGACATTATAACTCCTAATCTGTGATTGGTGAGATTGAATGAATTGTACCACTGTGATGTACTCCAAAAATACTTTAAGTGTGCCAGTTTGGACATCTTAATGAATCCATTTGCACACTTTTCCAAGTCAATTCCATTTGCAAAAATTGATTTCCCGCCACTGTTTTAATCCACAAATTCTAAGTAACCCACGTTGACCACTTCCCATTTGCACCCAATTATTCGTCATGAGCCCAAATAATATATCTATAATGTCTTCATGACAAAGAACCAACGCCCCAGTTTTTAGAACCTCAAGTGCCTATTTTCCTAGTTTTTCAAGCCAATTTTGAACCCAATTTGTTGTTTTTTGACTTATTTTCTTGCAGGTAATTCTGAGAGGTCAACTTCAATAGTGAATATCTTTTGACCCCGAATTTGTCATGAGATGAGATTTGACAAGGTAGAAGAGTGTGGAGTAGAGAATTAGGTGTGCCAATTTTTAGGGCTTGGTCAGAGGTTCAGGTTAGTTTTTAAGGTCAATCAGTTGCCCTGTTGGTACCAAAGTGACAGTTAGCAGAAAAAGATAAAATAAGTTTTAGCAGTCAGTCAGTGATCAAAGTTGATTCTAATCAGTCTGAGATGAGCAATAGATCAGTTCAGCTTTTTAGTTGTTTGGAAACAAAAAAAAAATTAGCTGGACCCACTTTGGGGTCTGACTAATTTTGCCAGATTGATAAGTTGAGGAGTAAATTGATAAATAATGAATTATGAGAAAATGATTTTCAAGCATGCTCATCCTACTTTTAATTCTAGGAATGCAATAAGGGTTCAGAAATATGAACAATGCTGGATATTTGAACTCAAACATAATAGTTATCCTAAATGATAACAAACAAATTTCTCTCCTAGCAACAAATCTCGAAGGTCCTACAACACCAGTTGGTGCCCTCAGCAATGCACTTAGTAGGTGACAATCAAGTAGACTTTTGCTTGAATTGAGGGAAGTTGCGAAGGGTGTTACAAAAACAACTTGATGGTCTAAATACATGAAATGGCAGTAAAAATAGATTAGTATGCACAAGTTATGATAAGTGGCTCTCATTCCACATTATTTGAAGAGCTGGGGTTTTTATTACACAGGTCCAGTTGATGGTCACCACATTGATGATCTGATCATTGTTCTCTGAGAAGTCAAAGCAACATACACAATTGGCCCAATGTTGATCCATATAGTTACGGAGAAAGGTTGAGGTTGCTCGTATGCAAAACATGCAACTGACAAGTACCATGGTATTACCAAGTTGGGTATTGTTGTTGGCAAGCAATTCAAAGCAAAGGAAATTTATGCCATTAACATAAGTTGCAAGCATATTCATATGGAATCACGTAGACAGGAAGTTTTCCATGCAAGTAAAATGAGGAAACCGTAGCTAATGTGGAAGGAGGACATTAAAAATGAGGTTTGGCGTATAAAAAAATTGTTGTTATAGCAGAAGTTTTCAAAAGGACACTGACACATTAAAACAGAGCCTCCCATGCTATTGAAGGAGTTGGTTATGTAAAGAAAAAGACGCCACAATATAAAAAAATGCCAGTCAATGCATTGGAGCAACTCACAGCAGCATCAACAAAGCATCCACTCAGCAAATAAGAGTAGAAGACCCTGCACATTAAAGAGAACCAATGTCATTTCAAAGGAATCCTCAGACCATGTTTTAATTGCTATTTCTCCATCTTCCAAAGTTTCATCTCATTTTCCTACCATGTTTCAGGGCATTTAACTAAATAAAAAGGGTTGTTGTTTAAATGAGAAGATAGGGTGCCTAACTCAAGAACCAGCAGAGAGTGCCAAGTGCTTCAATTGCAATGTAGAGTGCAGAGAAACGTTTTAACAGATAGCAGCATCTAAGCAGGATTGCATTCAGTCTAACCCAAGCAAGAGAGTAGTCCTTTCAAGTTGTGACTATAGTCTTACTGATGTCGGCAGTTATATTTTATTCTCCTCATTTTGAGGGATGAGCTGACGGGTCTGAAGATTGGAACACATTGGATTCTATTTGATTTTCTTGTCCTCAGCGCATTTCATAAACCCAAACTCTATGGGAAAATTTTTGAAGAGTCTGTGACCCAAACAATGAGGGGCATTGAGCGCATCGTGGCCAAGAAGATTGCATTAATTGTGAAGGCACAAGTGAAAAATGTTTTCAAGCACAAAACAGAAAGAACAAAAGTGTTAGTAAAAAAGTTGGACTGCCTTTTGCCACCTCTTGCAGAGAAGAAGTGGAAGATCGAACAAGAGGAGGCCATAGCATATAATGGAGATGCCTTTCGCAGGGGAATGCATTCAAAGCTTTTATCCCACATTGCCTGTGTAAGGGGCATTTTAAATCTTTAAATACTTTTTCACTCCATTACATAGTGTCAAAAAGACATCGCCTTTTGAAAAGGCAAGGGTCATCTGTGTGGGGCTCGATGATGTCAGCAAGAGAAAACCAATGCTAAATTTTAATCAAAAAAATAAGTGCGATGATGTGGATTTGGGAGATGAGATGCCGACACATGGACAATCCTGCAGCTGTCGCTATGTCACCAAGGGAAGTTGCTCACTTGATAGCAATAGCGACATAGCGACCAAGGCAGCAGGAGCTGACGTGGCGATGAGGGGGCATAGATGTAGCAATCGGCAGATGACGAGATGTTGATGTGGTATCCAAGTGTTGAGATCGTGACACATGTGGGATCGTGTGGATGTCACTATCTCGCCATAGGAAGATGCATGATGGTTAACTATAGTGACATGGCAAGGGTTGATACAATGGTGACAAGGGGCAGGAAAGGATAGGGTCATTGGCCAATCACGAAGTGACACATGGCATTGTTGGATGGTCAGAGCAAGTCAGAGGTTGATAAGTGGAGCTTTCTGAGGAGTTGAGAGGATATGAGAGTTAAAAAAATAAAAAATAAAAAGTAATGTTTTATAGTGATATCCTCTTCTCACGTTCAGTTAAAGATTGAGAATATTTTGTTTCAAAAATCAATAATCTATAGTTTAGACTATAGTATTTTTTTAAAAAGGTTGTCAATCTTTTGGCATTTTTAAATGGAGCCATGAGCAGAGGCCTGGTTTTCAAACGACCATAACCTGGGTGTTTTTTATCAAAAATAGATGCTCCAATATACCATCGAAACTGGGAAGAGCTGAATTTTCCATTCCTGGAGTCAGATTATGCACAGGTGTTCACCGATTTATGCTACAGGTCAATTTGTAAAATTTGGGGCATTGGCGACAGAATAGGCTAAGTTCTTTATTGATGATCAGAATTGGTTAGAGGACAGTTTTAAAGGTTTGTTGCAATCTGAAAGTGAAGAAAATCAACTTGAGGTTGTTTTCTTATCTTCTGAAGATCATATTGTAACTGATTTTCACTTTTTACCATGAATTAATTTTAACGTCAGAATCAGTTATGATCTTTCATCATGGCATCTCTGAGATATTTGATGCTTATGAAAGCAAATTGAAAAGGGATTTGATTTTTAGTTGAAGAGAGAGATCAGAGAGAGTCTTTTCATGCTAGGAGAGGGAATTTCATGTGGACAAATGTCAAGTGCAGATTCAATCTAAAATCTCCTTCAACCTATATCTTTCCCTTTCTTTCTCATTGTACGGGTTCTAGTTTTTTTTTACTGGGAGACCATTGTGGGTTGGAAATCTTCAGTCCTTCTGTGAGACCACTTTGTTGGATCCAGATTTGTGATTCCACCTTCATTCTTCAGCATAATTCTCTCATGTGAATAGCAATAGTGCAAATAATATAGACAGTTATGATACGTTAGGTTGTTTCATGTTTTAATTTCATGCGTTTGATTGTATTGTTTCAAGGAAATGAATACATATGAGCAAGCATTTCATTAGTTTCATTCTGGTTCTCATCTCCTATCTCAGTAATCTATAGTCTTATTTGGTCTTGGAACAAAGATTTGAGATCCATTTGTTTCCCCTTCAAGTTGTATATCTGATATATTTTTTTGTTGGAACAAAGTGCCAAGTAAATGCTTGATGTGTTTGACAAGGGTACTGGTTATGTTGAGAAGGATATTTTGTGAGAATGAGATCTGGATGAACATTAATTTATTAATCACAAGGTGATTAGATAGATCTGATGTCTGTGTATGCATAATATGTCCTGATGTCACAGATGTATGTTTTGAATTCATGGGATTTCCCAATGTATTAGGCACTGATCAATTATAGGATCACTTGTTATACTTTTGCATATTTGAGGATTTGTTGAAACTCAACATCAATAATCAAACGCTTTTCCCCTTTCATGTTGAAGAGCTATAATAGAATGCCCTCACTCAGCTGTATGAGGTTCCTAGATCTGCATTTAGCTACTGTAGATTGATGTTATTTCATGATTTATCAGGAGAAATAAGGGTTTTATCTACTTCATATTAGATTCAGTGTATGCTTTGATAACTGGTACCATATAAAGAATCTATAGGTATACCCACCTAGGTTTTGCAGAGCCTAAAGTGCAAAAAGAGTATAGCCTTATAGTTGGCCCAAGTTCTTGGTAAATTGTGTCCATTATTGGAGATAGCTACCCATAGATGCATTCTTGCCTTGCATACTTGGTTTTTTAAACACTATTAAATTAGGAGCCAATAGAAGGTAGTAATATAGAACTAATGGCTTTTCAAAATGAGCACAAGAAACTTTTCTGTGTTACATTCAATTTTCAAACTATAAGCACAACTATGCCTCCAAGGCTAGAAAAATAAATAAATTGGTGAATTTGCACCCAAGGCAAGGTTTAGAATAAATAATACTTGTGATTGGGTAATGATTTCCGCACTACATTTTAAAATATTGCCTAGGTATATACTCCATGAACAAAACAGAAGGGCTTAACATGAACAAATTTCCACAATCAATCATAGTAGAGAGAAGGGCTTAATTAAAAGCAACACCAAATATTCAGTATGCTTACAACACTCTAAAGAGTTACATTTCATTTTAGAAGGAAGGCATAGTGATAGAACTAAAAATATAGCACTAACTCCCTATATCTATCTTGACTAATTTATATCAATAGCAAATAAATTATGCTTTATATGGTTATGTTATATCTTTTTCATGAAATGGCATTTTTATTCAACACATCAGTTTAGTAGATAGTATAGTCTTACACCTCTTTGATTGGGATATTAGTTACAATTCCAATATTTATAATGGATAGAAAAATTGATACAAGTGCTAAGATTTTGAAGCAATGGAGATAAAGCATTAAGATGGTTCTTAATGTTCTATCATTATGTCCCCAATCCTCATGACTAATAATAAAATAACTATACAAGTAGCATTATACCTGATTACATGGAAGGGAAATATTATATTTATACTCAGTTTATCACTTTATTTTAGCCTTTGGAAGGATCCTTCAAAGTGCAAGGTTAATTTCATTGTTCCATGTGGAGTGTCTAGGTTAAATATCAAATAAATTTAAATTTAATCACCAATATTTCTTCAGAACTAAACTCATTTAATTTTCTTTAGTGTTTAGTTGAAAAAATATGCACCTCACTACTTTTAATCACATTCACTCACCCAAGAAAAAAAAATGACTAACCACCTCTCTAGCCATTGCATCTAGTCTTCCTGTTACTCATTTTTTATATTAGCAATTGTATGTTCTTCTCTTAAGTAAATAGGAATATGTAGAAGAGAAGATACCAATATTAGGACCACTAAAAAGCTCCTTTCTCTTCTAAAACCGTTGGCATTCCTATTTCATGTAGCCAACCATGGTAGGAGAACAACAAAGAACTAGAAAGATTGCTACCTGGTCATGCAACACACAGATTGAAGCAAAGGAACCCAATGTGACCCATCTTGTCGTACCAAACATGGATGTAAAGCCAATGTTGGATAACGAACCACTCGCAATCATCATCAAACACCTTGGATTAAACAAAAAAAAGAAATTGGCTCACCCATGCCAATGTCTAGGGGTGTGCATGAAAAATAAGACCCATACTACTAAGGGAAAACCCTCAGCCATTAGGAACTTCCCTTTTGGCTATGGTGGCACTGCTCCAATGCTTTGTAAGGAGGCAAGTATTGAGTATAATAGAGTTCATAGTTCTATCAAAACTAGATCAAGCATTGACAAAGCAGAAGAGCCTAAAGAGGAATTTGAAGAGTAGAAAAATATGGCACTATAGCTACCACATTGAACTATACATACAAAAAATGAAGGAAAATTACCAAATAGTTATCAATACTCTTATGTACAAACTTATTTCCAAAACAAAATTGTGATTTCTTAGAAGCATTATATTCATCACAACAGCAAATGTCTTCATGCTATGATTGTAATGTACTATGTCTTCTGGTATAATATCTATTCCTTTTATATTGACACTATTACTCTTTATAGGAAACTGATTCTCTAATTCAATAACTTTATAAAATGATTTGTTTCATATAATCTTGGCTTTAACAAGATTTAACAAATCTTCTCCTTCAAAACTAATAATCATGATAGGTTTCTTATTGTTGCATTGAGGAAGTTCGTAACTCTTTATGGAAAACCCTTGGCAGATTTATAGATGTAGTCTAGCTTTATAGTTCCCCTCTTTTCCTTTTATAGTAAGGTGGAAAGGATTTATTATGTAAAGGGGTGGACTTTCAATTAGAATGATACTATTTGCTACAAAAAGGCTTTAGATGTTTCAATGTACTATTAGTTGCATATTATTAAAGGTTTTCTTAGCTTCTTATGTAGGTTTTTGACTTTCTACTCGAATATATGTCCCTCAAATGATGTTTTAAAGATATTTATTACTAAATAAAAAACATAAAATCCTATCTGTTACTTTTAATTTAATTAACAAATGTTATAAAAATATCATGTCAAATATATTTTAGACTAGGTTATCATCTCTGCCCCCCCTTCTTATTCTAAAGATACTTCTAACAAAGATAAATTATCTAACCAATAATTTATGGCTTTCAGCATTATTTTGTATACCTAACTATCTAGAATAGTTTGTGATCATGGCAAGCTTAGGTTGTAGCTTTAAAAATAATTAGCCCCCTTCTATGGTTTATTATGAATCAAGAAAATTAATCATAACAAATATTATATTTAAATATTATAAAGTTAAAATAATTTTACAAAAGAAATTGATGGCTATTTAGGTGTTTAAAGACCAACCACATCCTAACATCTCGATCTCAAAACCTACAAGTGATTGTAGTGAATAGTAAAATGTTACAAGAAGTGCATTTATGGTTTAATTTTAGGAAGATAATAGGTATGTGATAATCATGCCCAAGGCCTTACCTAGGAATAGTTTATTCAATCTAAGGATCACTTCTCCCACTATGAGGTGCATTTGATTTATCAACCCAAGGATGTATACTTGAAATGGCCAGCATGATATGTGCACTATATTTCTTAAGAAGTCATTATGCTTATGTTTCAGGAAAGTAAAATGAATACAAAGAACCTACACTAGTGTTGCAGGAAAGTAACACACTTAACTCTTTTCTGAAATGAGTGCTAGAAATACAACTCTATGCTAACCTATATATTTCAACTCAGACCATCCACTATAATTGCTCTCGTAGATGCTATAGGAACATTCACAAAGTATGATGTTGCAGGAAGAAACTTATAACTTCTATCTGAAATATTAGAAATGTTGAAAGTAAATCTACACTACTCAAATTTAATCTACCTCCAAAGTGGGCCCCCTTGGTTGGTTTCTGCTAATCTACTAACATGGAATGTAAACCAAGAATTACTTCATTATATTTTAAAGCTCTTTACATAAGAACAATACATAAAATTGTAAAACAACTCACTACAAGAGTCAACAATGTTTTTCCATAAACTTTTCTCCACCTCAAAACTACCAATCCCATCCCTATAAATAAATGATTGACACTTATTCTAAAATAGGAAAGAAAACAAACTGACTAAAAATCCACTAGAGAAGAAGATGGAAATATAATAGCTCGCGATATAAGTAATAAAGTTTGGGTAACCAATTCAACACAATAGTAAATGCAGAGGGAATATAGCAAAACTTCATCCCTACATTTCAGAAATAATAGTTCCTCCTTTGTAGCATTCATATCTCGTGGTGCCACCATGATTCCTCTGTCACAGTTGGGCCTTGACGCTCCTCCTTGAATGTTGTTGACCATTCTTTAGCTTCTCCCTTTCCTAACATTTTAGTTGTGATGCAAAAATATTTACGCAAATAAGCATAATCAAATTAAATTTAAATATTAGAACACACATTCTGATGGTTATATGAAATACTGCATTATACGTATAATATTGGCAAAATATGACATAATTATCTACCCATGGGTTAATGGTTCTTATCTGGACTTTATCATAATTTCAGCTAGTTATAAACTCACAAATGTCTTGGAAGTATTAAAAATAGAGTATTAAAATTAACACAAAATAAAGGCAATAATTGGCCTCATCATCTACCCCCCTGGTAAATTTAATGCTTGTCCTCAAGCACTCCATCTTCTGGCCATTGATCAAAAGTCTCCAACCTCAATCCACCCTCACCTGTTACTCCTGAAAGTATAGTAGAATCCTCTTGTTCTCTCTCAGACTTCACTTCTATGATCCTCCTACAACCTTTCAAGTCATTCAGAGTTGATATCATATAGGGGCCAAAGGAGCATAGATGGTTGCATTATTAATGGACACCAAAGTTCTGGTCTAGTTTGCCTTCCCAGCTGCATGCACTTTGGTGCTTGGTGAAGGGTTGCCTCTAGGTTGATAGGGATGTGTGGTTCTAACCTTCTTGCTCCCTCAGGTAGTCTACCCCATTTTCTTTTGACACCAGCCATGGCTTTTTGAAAGAAAAAGCAAGGCATGTTATCATATTCTGCATATACTTTTTTTTTGGCCTCAAAGATTTGTTTTCTTATTTCCTTGTGAACATCTCCATAGGTCAACCTGAACCAATCCCTAAGGATTTCTTCTAGTTTATTGTTTTTTGCTCTTAATGACAGGGGTTTTATTCTTTCTTCATCTCTGTAATTGTTCAATTATCTATCATAATTAGCCTCATTATGCATCCAAGACATTAAGGCCCTGAGATGTATATCCCCTATATAAAGTAGAGGGTTCCATTGAGTTTCTATAGGGATAATGAAATTATGCACAAACAATTCACAGAATAAGTTTTGCTACCATGATAGAAGAGTTTGGTACAAACCATAGAATTCCATAGCTGAACTAAATTCTATATTTATATCTTTGAGGATCATCATCAATTGGAATAAGAGGAATTGTTCTTTTAAATAAATGGCATAAATCCTAGTTCGAAGCCTACAAGTAATTATTTGATTAGCCAATTTTAGGGCATGATCCATCTTTTTCTTTTGTTTTTCCAATTTCTCTTTTAATTCTACAATTTCTTCACCTTGGTCTATTATTACCTTCTTCATCTTCTTTTTCGCTTCTTCCCATAGGGTTGTTATTAACACATGTTTATTATATAACTAAAAAATAAGCATTTGTAAGGTAATCGAGCCACTTTCCTCTTCCCAGTTATTTTTCTTCCTCTATTCCCTCCATGACCATTCAAAGAGGCTTGTAAACCATCTTCACTTATAGGGAACTAGGGCAATTTTTGAACAAGCTAACTTGGGGATCATTTTGGCTTTCATTCATCTCAACCTTACATTTGTCATCAAGGTTTTGAGGAATGTCTAGAATTTTAGGTTGATTGGGGAAATCATCTAGGATAACTTGTACTAGATATTCTTCATTTGATTGTTTGGGTGAAGTAGACTGGGTTTCTGAGGACACTTTAGGAATTTTCCCTCTCATTCTAGGGCTTCTTCACATAGAGTTTTCTTCAAACACCATAGCCTTTTTCTTGATAACCCTTTTTGGTCTCTCTATTGCAGGAACCAACTTCATTTTCCTTTGTTTTGAGACTGTAGGGTTTCATTTTTCTACTTTCAAAGCTAGAGTTTCTTCTTGTAACTTTTGTTTTCTCTTTGCTCAAGCAGAAGTAGGCACATTGCTCATTTGAGCAAGTAAAGGCACATTTTCTTGTACATTTTTAGTTTATGCACCTTGGGTGCCTTTCTCAGTAACTGTGTCAATGGGGACTACATTATCATGGTTGGGTTGTACATTAGGGGCAATCTATGGCTACAAGGTTTTACGCTAGACAAATTTTGCCCATGACATAGGAGAAACATCCCTAAGAGACCTTTCTATGAGAAATTTAATTAAGGCGTGGCGAGTAACAAAATTGTCCTTTCCTTTCTAGGTTTCCTTAGCACTAGTGCATAACATATTGTACAAGAAATTGGGGACATTTACTAAGTAACTTAAAATGATGTGCATGTAAATTAGAAAATCTTCCTTCATGAGTAAAATACCTAATAATATGCATGGCCAACTCATTGTACGATAGCAGAAGAGACATTATTTTGCATATGTGCTTAGTAATATCCAATGGAGGGTCACCTGGTAGGAAAAACTAGGCCCTACTTGATCTAGCATCATGTGCATTAGGGTAGTGTTCTCCTATTGTTGGCAGCTCGGTCACTACCACTATTCATTCCTTTATGGAAATAACTATTGCTTCATCTTCCTCAAATGTATGTATAAATTCAGTAATTGCTTCTTCATCAAACTTTGTTAGTTTTAAGAAATATCCTAGCTAGCCACATGCATTAAATCTTCTTACTACTTCTACATCAGAAAGTAAAACACTATGTTCTACTGGTTTATGTCACTACAATTGTCCTCCCATTTGTGCTTACTAATTTCAACCTCTACTCTATTTGCAACAATTACTTTCTTCATTTCTATGAATCTCAAACTCCCCTTTTTTTTAAAACTATAGACCTTTTTCACATTCTTTTCTGTGAATTTTCATCGTGAATAATAATAATGTGGTTTTAATGATAATAAATTATAGATATGGGAGAATCACTTCCAAATTTAATTTGGGTCACATCTTAGTCTAAAAATGAGGAATTATTAGGGAATAAAGGTACGACACTTGACACTTGCGTACTATGGCAATTGAGTTTTAATCAACAAAGAGAGTACAGATTTGAGGATCTTTGATGAATAAATAGAAATGTCATTGGGAATTAGTAACCTTTCCTGCCCCCTACAAAACATGGACAAGTATCCTCACTTGGCATACTTGGCATGAGGTACAAAATTGGCATAACACCACAACAATATATTTTAGTATCCTCACTTGGCATACTTGGCATGAGGTACAAAATTGGCATAACACCACAATAATATATTTAATGCAGTAATAGATATAACCATCAAAATCTATGCACTAAAAATGAATAAAATTTGAAAATCTTATATCTTTCAATTGGATCATTGCACATGGTGGATAAAAGTGGTGAGAGTTGAAGAATGACAACGATATCATAAGTCAGTGGACTTGCAATATTATTGAAAGCATAGAAAAATGATGACATGAAAGGTGGGTGGGTGGTAGAGAAAGAAATGAGATGAGTTGGAAAAGAAGAATTTAGAAAGTGAATGGAGAATTTGAACTTTATGGAAACATAAAGCTTTTTATTATGGGCATGCTCAAAGGAATTCTTATTAAAGATCTATAGGTAGAAGGTTGGCACCTTCTACTGTAGGAATTGTTACCTATTGTGCATTTGAAATTGGTTGTTGAAATTATTGTAGGAATCCTTCTTTCATTTGGTGCTATTTATACAACTTTAACCAATGTCCATTGACTAATAACTTGAAGTGTACTAGATCAATTGTGGTTAACTAGATGGCTCCATTTGAAAATACATGGCTTATTTCATAGGGACCCAGCCATCGTGTCTGCAGCTTGCTTGGTATGTATTTAAATCTTGAATCATAAAGTAATGCCCAATCTCCAATTTGAAATTGTTTATTCTCCAATTTGAAATTGTTTATTCTTAATGTGAGAATTGTGCCATTGTTTCCTTTGATTTTTTATAATTTATGTGTGTTTCAGGGTAGACTTGCACATTTCATCCAAAGAATTAAGAGGAAGTAAGCACTATGTCTGTGCTACAAGAAGATCAATATTTAACTCTAGTGTTGTTCTTAAAGTTTTGTGTTCAAATTCAATGGGTAACATTTTTTCTTTTCCGTACAATAGTTCAAATAGTGTGAATCATGTGGTGGTCTTCCATGTTGTTTGGTATGCCTAGGCAACTTTTGGTAGTCTCTTGCTCCAATCTTTATAGTGCAAATGAATTGTGTTTGTCAAGATGGCTTCTATCTCTTGATTTGTAACTTATGCTTGTCCATTAGTTTGAGGATGATAGGGGCTTGATTTTTGATGTCTTATATTATATTCCTTTATGAGTTCTATGATTAGATTTGAAGTGAATTGAGCACCCTGGTCAATAACAAGTTCTCTAGGTACACCATATCGAGTAAAAATTTCTTCATATAAAAATTTGGAAACTTTATGGTCGTGTGCATGCTTCATGGCTTTAACTTTGACCCATTTTGTCAGGTGGTCAATGCATACAAGGATATATGATTTCCCATTGGATGGAGGATCTATTAGACCAATGAGGTCTAAGCCCCATTTTCCAAATGGTGTTAACACCATCTGTGGATTGAGAGGCATTTCATCTATTCTTGTTGGTTGACCCATCCTCTAACGTTTGTCACACTTTCATGTATAATTGGTTGCATCTTTATGAAGTGTAGGCCAATAGTAACCAGTTGTTAAAATCTTCAACACTATTCTTTTTGCTACAAAGTTCCCCCACATGATTCATTATGACATGCATGTAGAATGTCATATTCTCATCTTCTCGTACACATCTCCTCATAACTTGATCAGGTCTAGTGTAAAATAGTGTGTTATCAATCCAAGAGAAATGAAAGCTTTTCTCTACAAGCAGTTGCTTATCCTTGTGAGAGAAATGTGCTCTCATTTTATTAGCTACAATTTAATTAGATATGTCTACATACCATGGGGTTTATGTTGAAAATAGATTGAAGAAGATTATTAAAGAGGGAGATTGTTGAGAACAGATTGATACAAGTATGATCAATATGTTTCAATCATTGTTTTGTGACTGATGTTAAACCTACTATTTTCTGGTAAAACAACTGCTTATATGATTTAAGTACTATCATTTATTTGATTGATGAAGAGGATTTGATCAAAAGATGTAACAATAGCACCTAGAGGAAAGGTTAAGTTATGATTATATAAAGGAGTACAAGAATCAGTTAAGATAGTGATAACATGATGCATTGATAATCTACTTAAGGTTATAAAGGCTAGCTACACTAAGAAAGTTAGAAGAACAAGTTGCACAAACTTTGTCTACCAAGCTTGACTGAGTGGATAGTAGGAGTCGAGGAAAGTTAGTGCAAGTCAAGTAGAAAATCCATTGGAGTCAATTAAAATTATATTCTAGTGTATGTAGAACAAAATAGTGGATATCAAGTAAAGTTTATTTGATGCTAAGAACCATTAAACTTTAGTTTGTGCTAAGTGATTTTATAGAGGATGCTTGCAACATAGTATGTGTCAAGCATCAGAAGCTAGATAATTTTGAGTGGTTGATTTATTTGAAAGATCGTGAATTTGATGAATATGAGCTGATAAGTTTATTTTCTTGGATTGTGTGAACTAGGTGGAAGATAAAACAGATGAGCTAGTGGCACAGAATTCAAGGTAAACCATTTTTAGAAAAATTCAAATAGTATTGATGAAGAAGTTTCTAGAGGAGATACAAAATATAGGGTAGATTCATTGTATCCTACCTAATTTGTCCTAACCCTAAATTGGACAATGGAGACTGAATGGATAAAGATCTTAATTTCCTATTTATAGGAATGGTTGGTCAGAACCAAAGGATGTCATATACGAGAACCTACGGAAGACAAGGAATCAAGGAGTTTTCTTCATCAAGTGACCTAAGAGAAGAGTCTACATTGACATGTTAAGTAAGAAGGCTTAAGGGTATGAATGCTTGGAGGGTGAACAAGCTATCAGAGATGAAATGTATGAAAGCCAAGAAGAATGGAGGACTAAAATAGAGATCCATAATCTACAAATGGAGTTGTAAGTTGTTATTAGATCAAGCCTAACTGTTACTCTCTTATAATTGTATTAGTCTAGGGTAAATCCTTTGGATTAAGGTTGACCTAACAGTCATTTGTAAATCCTTTAACTAGGTGACATTCCAAGTGAATGGTCTAAAGTCCTCTAATAAGGCTCACTCCTAATAGGGTGATTAAAATCCTTTAACAGGGTCACATTTAATAGTGTATATTGTAACCTTTAACATTGTTGGCCTTTTACAGGGCATCACTTCAGAAGAGTGAAAAAGCATGTTACTGATGGTTTTTTCCAAATTGAGTTTCCACATAAATCATTGTGTCAAGTGTGTTGATGAATCTATTGAAATAAATTTTTCATGTTTTACATTTCTATAAGTTGATTTGACAGTAACGTACAAGTTTTAAGTGATTGCATAATCTTATGGATGCATGCATGATAATAATTTTTTTATGGGTTCACTAAGCTATGAAAAGTTTTATTAAGACATCTGGACCTTGGATAACTAATTCAGCCTGACCCCCCCTTAGTTATTCTAAAAGTATTCCAATAGTTTGGATAGCAATGTGAAATAGATGCTCATCCAGAAATGTATCATCTATCAAAGTAGTATCTTCTTCATCATGGTGGACTCTGTATAGATAATCAGCTATCACATTTGCTTTCCCAGGTTTGTCAATGATTGTGATATCAAATTCCTTCAAAAGAAGTAGCCATCTTGCTAACCTGCCTATAATGGAAAATTTGTTCATGAGATACTTAATTGTTGTATGGTTAGTATGAACAAATATGGGATAATTAGTTATATAATGTTGGAATTTGTTTCGAGCATAAACTACTGCTAATAGTTCTTTTTCAGTCACCGTATATTTTAACTCTGGTCCATGAAGACTTTTATTGATATAGTATATTGCTTTTTCAAGATGTTGAGATTTTTGTCCTAGGACTACACCTATGGCATGGTCAGAAGCATCTATATGTATTTGAAAGGGTAAAGTCTAATTAGGACCCCTAAGTATTGGTGTAATTATCAACAATGACTTGAGCTGCCAGAAGGAATCATCACATTCCTGTGTCCAGTCAAATTTAGCCTCTTTGGTAAGAAAAGTATATAGAGGACTAGATATCTAACTAAAAATTTTGATAAACCTCATGTAATAGCCACCATGTCCTAGGAAAGATTTGACTTCTTTTTTCTTTGTGGGAGTAGGGACTATGAGAATTACCTCCACTTTCATAGGGTTTACCTGGATTCTAGCTTTAGAGATAAAATGTCCCAATACCACACCTTCCTGGATCATCAAAAAGTATTTCTCATTGTTAAGAGACAAGGTGTGTTTTTTACATTAGATTACTACTTTCTCCAAGTTCTCCAAAGCTTCCTCAAATGTGACACTAAATGTAGTGAAGCCATCCATGTATATTTCTATGCAATCATGTGATATGTCAGCAAAAATGTTGATTTTAGCTATCTGGAAAGTAGTAGGCACATTGCATAAGCCAAATGGTAATAAAAAAATAAGCATAGGTACCCTAAGGACATGTAAATGTGGTCTTCTCTTGATCTTCTGGAGCAATACTTATCTAATTGTATCCACTGTATCCATCCAAAAATGAGAAGTATTTCTTTCTAGCCAAAGAAGTATTTCTTTCTAGCTAAAGAAGTATTTCTTTCTAGCTAAAATATCCAAAACTTGATCTTTAAAGGGTAAAGGAAAGTGATCCTTCTTTGAGGAATTATTTAATTCTCTATAATCTACACATATTCTCCACTTTCCTCCTTTCTTAGGTATAATAACTAATGGTGATACCCATTTGTTGTTAGAGATTGGATAGATGAATCAAGCATCCAACAACTTTTGTAACTCAGTCTTAACTATTTTGCACAATGTTGGATTTATTCTCCTCTGAGGTTGATGGAGTGGAAAGCTTCCATCATTGATGTAGATCCTATGGGTGTAGAGTTTAGGGATCAGTCCTATTATATCCTTATAATCTCAAGAAAAGAATTTTTCATGTTGATTGAGGATCTTGGTTAACAATTCCAATTGTGATAGGGACAACTTCTTGTTTACATGGAGATTATGACTAGGAGAAAGTTCCATAGTAGTTGTTAATTCTACCATTGACACTTCTAGTATTGTACTAGTAACTGTTTCACTTGGCAGTAATTGGTTAATTATCTTAGGGCTTGTTGGGTAAACACATTCTTCGTAGGTACATAGCTTTAAGATAGAAATTTTAGCATTATCTCTAGCCACAATACACTCATTGGAAAGAATGATCTATACAACATCATCTTCCTCCTACATTTTTCAAAAAGGAGTTCCTATGCAACATCATGAGCTGAGCTATAGAATTTATCTCTTCCTCTTCATCTCCTAAATATGGCCAAATAAGTTCTCCCAAGTATGGTTGGGGTTGGGTAGGTTGATATAGCGCTAGCTTCCTTATGGTTTGACCATTTGAAATTGTCATATTGCTTGATCTGCAACTAATTTTGGCATTAGCGGTGGCTAACCAGGGTCTCCCTAATATAACATGACAGCCAACAAGTTTTACTTTGGATGATAGGATAAGAAAATCAACAAGATATTCCCATGAATCTAAAGTCACTATCACATCATCTATGAGACCATCTAGAGTGACAGTTGAACTATCAACAATTTGTAATATTATGGGAGTTGTTCTTAAGCCTTCCATACCTAACCTATGCATCATATTTTTACTCATCACATTTATTGCTACTCCTAGATCAACTAAAGAATTTTTCACAACCTGTCCATTTCTTATCAAATTTACTACTGGACTACGAGGAATTGAATACTTTGGTATCACTATCTTCCCTAACATGATATCTGCTAATTGTCTAACAACATGGACTATTTGAGGATCTTTCTTCTTTCACCCTGGCTTCTTAAGGCATGCTTCCTTAATAGCCTTTCCATAAAGAGGGACATCCTTGATAGCTTGAAATAGAGGAATTTGGATGTGCATGTTTTTCAACTATTCAACAGTGTTAAATGTCTCTTCCTCTTGGGATATAGATTTTTCTTTATTTAGCCTATGTGGAAAGCAAGGATTCATGGAGGTATGATTAGTAGTCCTATTGGGTGCATTAATTGGTGGATTGGTATTTGGAAATGTAGCTTCTAGAAGTGGTGCAATAGGAGTGTCTGCAACTTCCATGATAATAGGGTATTCTGGTGTACGCAAAGCTGTACCTAATCTCAAATGGATATTAGATATCTCTAGTGAATATGTAGGGCACTATTAAGTATCAATAGTGTACAGTTGTTGTTGTTGTTTCTTACTATTTGGATTTGGCTGAGATTGAGTAGGCAATTGGGTTGGCTTAGGACTAGTATTATTTGCTATAGGAAGTGGCATTATTGCAGGTTGTTACACTGGGGGTGGTAGTTGTGAGTTACTAGGATTTTGGTTAGGCCATTGTGGAGGCCCCCTCCATTGGTTATGTTGCTACCAATTTCCTTGTGGTAGTTGCCATTGGTTCTATTGATTTTGCCATTGGTTGTTTTTCTAATTAGGCCACTAGTTATTTTGTTAGTTAGGCCACTAGTTATTTTGCTGATTTTTCCATAGAGGTTGGGAGTACTAAAAAGGATTCTAATAACTTTGGTTTTGCCACTGATTATTGTAAGGATTTGAAAATTGTAGAGGATCTTGAGGCATACCTTGTCTTGAATCCCATGGTTGACATTGAGAAACAAAGAACACTTGATCATTGTCCTCATCTATCTTCATGTATTTGGTTGGCAAATGTTGATTCTCCAGATTGGCTACCAACTTACATGCACAATCTTGCTTTTATTTGCAGTAAGGAGGATAGTACTTTGCCAATTGTGATTCAGATTATGCATGCTTCTTCTTTGTAGTCATGGTGTTGAGGTGTGTAGCGACATCATTGATGACATCCTACTTGAAATTAGAGAGTAAATTAGATATGTCGAGCTTTGAAATGTCTTGACTGATCCCTTTAGTGTCTGTGGACCGAAATCATCTACCTTTCTTCACAATTGACCTTGAATATTTTAAAACAGATTTTCTTGAGGTCATCCCAAGAAGATTGGTATACATCACTACCAGCAATCAAGTCTAATGCTTCTAGACAATTTTTGTTTACATTCTCAAGAAGACTAGTTTCTATGAATCCTCTACTAGGACATACTGGGGGTTCTTCTGTATTGTGTACAAAAAATATGAAACATAGTCTTCCAATGTTTCATCCTCCTTTTTTGATATTCTAAAAATGTTATCTCCTCTTAGATTAGTCTCCTTGCAGTAATCTTTGTATTTCTCCAAAAATAGATTTTACATCTCATTATAGGTACCTATTGCATTGGCTCCTAAACCCATGAACCATTGTAAGGATGATTCTTTCAGTGTTGCTAGAAACAACTTGAGCTTGTGGGCATCGATGTTATAGTCAAAGAGACAGCACAATATATCAAACTCAACAAGAAAGTATCAGAATCCTCAGTTACAAGGCCATAAAACTTTGGAAGAGAATCTATGGGTATATTTTTGAGATTAGCATTGTTTATGAGGGTTGAGAGAGGAAATGGAAAATTAAGGTGTGCCATTACTAGAGGTATTTGATTATGGGGTTGCTACTGAAAAGGAGCATTAGCTACAAGATTGTTAACAACAAGTGGATTTGGAATATAACTATCAAGAAAGTTTTCCAAGATTTTAGCAAAAGGTTGAAGACTTCTTAAATCCAAAGATTCTGCTATAGAGGAAGATGTTGCAGGAAAATCAAGGCTTGCATCCTCAAAAGGCAACCCAACTTCTTCAATTTTGTTGTTCAAATAAATAGACCCTCATGGGAGAAATCTGTCATATTCATCTCGTTGTCTTCCTCTTCGATACATAAAATTGAATTCTCCATACTTATGAAGTAATTTTTAGGACTACAAAGTTCTAAAAAACTAAAAAAACTATGACCCAAAAAGATGTTCCTAGCTTGACACCATCCCCGACAATAGTGCTAAAAATGGTTTGTCTCACAATAGGTATGTGATAATCATGCCCAAGGCCTTACCTAGGAATAGTTTATTTAATCTAAGGATTACTTCTCCCACCATGAGGTGTATTTAGTTTGTCAACCCAGGGACATATATTTTAAATGGTTGGCACAGTATGTGCACTAAGTTTCTTAAGGAGTCATTATGCTTATGCTATAGGAAAGTAAAATGCATAGAAAGAACCTACACTAGTGTTGCAGAAAAGTAACACACTTAACTCTTTGCTGAAATGAATACTAGAAATACAACTCTATGCTAACCTATATTTCAACTCAAACCTTCCACTATAATTGCTCTCGCAGATGTTGTAGGAACATTCACAAAGTACAATGTTGCAAGAAAATCAACTTATAACTTCTATCTAAAATACTAAAAATGTTAAAAGAAAATCTACACTACTCTAATTTAATCCACCTCTCAAGTGGCCCCCCTTGGTTGGCTTCTACTAATCTACAAACACAGAATGTAAACCAAGGATTACTTCATTATATTTCAAAACACCTTACATAAGAACAATACATAAAACTATAAAACAACTCACTACAAGAGTCAACAATGTTTTTCCATAAACTTTTTTCCACCTCAAAACTATCAATCCCATCCCTATAAATAGAGGATTGATACTTATTCTAAAATAGGAAAGAAAACTAACTAACTAAAAATTTGCTAGAGAAGAAGAAGGAAACATAATAGCTCATGATATAAGTAATAAAGTTTGGGTGACCAATTCAACACAATAGTAAATGTAGAGGGAATATAGCAACACTTCATCTGTGAATTCTAGGAATAATAGTTCCTCCTTTGTAGCAGTCATTTCTCCTAGTGCCGTAATGATTCCTCCACTATAACTGGGCCTTGACGCTCCTCCTTCAATGTTGTTGACCATTTTTCAACTTCTCCCTTTCCTAACAAGTTAGTTGTGATGCAAAAATATTCATGCAAATAAGCATAATCAAATTAAATCCAAATATTAGAACACACATTTCAATGGTTATATGAAATACTGCATTATATGTATAATATTGGCAAAATATGACATAACTATCTACCCATGGGTCAACAGTTCTTATCTGGACTTTATCATAAGTTTAGCTAGTTATAAGTTCACAAATGTCTTAGTAGTATTAAAAACAGAATATTAAAATTAACATAAAATAGAGGTAATAATTGGTCTCATCAATGAGCCTATTTTCTCAAGGGTAGGCATGACCATTGAGGTTCAAAAAATGGAACTACCGCCAAAAAAATATTGTGATGTTCCCAACACCTAGCCCACAATTGCACAAACATAGTACACTTGGTCTCAGCCAAGTATCTACATTTTCAACTTCATGTGATGAGACAATGTTTGTTGTTGTAGCTTTCTTGCTTGACAACTGGTTTGATGCAATATCTCTATGATTGTTTGAAGCTCAATCTTTGACAAATGCGCTCAAAGTGAATGACAAATTTGCATTTCAGTGTTTCTAAAGTTTCCAATAGTGTACTCTAATGCATAAAAACAATACTAGCCACCTGTAACTATTAATTTCAAGGCTTGGAATGCTCCATGCTAGAACTAGTATAGAGGGTTCTGAATTTTCCTTGTTATGGCTCTTTTACACATTTCATGCTATTATATATGTATGGCATGCAAATTCACCTTATAGACCTAAAGAATTTAGTGATTTCCAAAAACCAAAAAAACTCATCAACTTAATTTGCTTCGCAACAAATAGAGGACATTGTCATTATGAACCATTCCAACCAACTAAACAATTAGTCAATGAAATGAACAAAAACACACCCATGCTAATACAAGCTATGCCCAACCCATCCAGAATAAAAAAATTCAAACAACTCCTCCTCAACATTTGTTCAAAAAAGAAAAGTTTCCAAACATTTTACAACAAATGTAAATACAAGATAGTCATTACGAAAATTGAAAATATTAATACACAGTAGAAAAATATCTGAAACATCCATTGATGACATTGATGGAAATAGAATTAAAATTGCATTTGGACAAAGAAGCTTATGCATACAACTAAAAAGAAGATGCCCAATCTACAAGACAAGACCATGTTGTCCACCCAAAGAAAATGTCTCTACAAGTCTAGAAAACAATGCAATTACAAAAACCACTAGCCAATACCTACGAAGCATAAATGACACTTCTACACACTCATGCACTCTATGTGAAATGTTATATTTCCAAAATGACTTCAACATAGTAGAGGAAACATTCATTCATGCTTTCTCTTTGCTTCCCACTGACATCAACAACAAAATAATTCAAATAGGCTAGCCCATTTACAAGAAATGTATAAAAGCATCCACAAGTGGCAATATCCCATCTTTTGCATCTCCATGGAATATTAGACACAATGACTGTATTGATGTTGTCTAGTCCTTAACTACTTTAGAAGAAAGACGTGTCTCCCTTTGCATTGCTTTTGCACAAATCAAACAATTAGGATACAAAAGAGCCTAATATGGCTTGAATGGCACAATCATCAATGTCCCTATTGATTTTGATAGGGTCTAGGTAGCTCTTCTTAGGTAGATTAATGAAACTAAAATAGTAGCAATTAGGTTAAAACACAAGATAGAATATGAGAATGTATATGCGCAAGGAAATGCTAGGCCTGCTTGTGTGATGAATTCTTTAATAGTCCTTTCAAAAACTTCCTTGTAAACACAAGAAAAAATATCCATAAGCAAATATTGGGAAGTTCTATTTTGCCAAGGAAAAAGACCATGCCCACATCAAAATTGATACTAAAGACATCGATGATATCCCATCTGACATCGATGACAAACCTATTACTAAATCACTCATAAACTAGTTTAATGATCCCCATCCAATCAAAGACCTAGATACAACTATTTTAGATATTTCACAATCAAAAAGGTTTAAGCCTCTGAGCATATTCCAAGATGTCTACTTAGAGGAAACAAATTTCCCAATGCTCTTCTATAGCTTTACACGACCACATGACATAAGTAAAAAATTTAGCTACCAAAAAATAGCAAAGTGGGAACCGATGCATAGAGACAATGACTTTGCAACCCATATATTGAACATTTTCTTCAAAGCCATTAAAATCATTATTTTCCAAATAGCTTCACTATCATGGGTTTGCATACAAAAAGCTAAACTCAGAGGCAAAAAATTATGTGTTAGAGATGTGTGCAACCCTGCCACTCTAGAGAAAATATTACAGTCTACCTTAGGTTTCATATTGCTAAAAAACATTTGAACATCTCCTAACTATTTGTAGAACAATCGAAAAAAATATTCGTCATGATAAGGTAGTTGGGGCCTCTGACATTCTTCATAACATTGACTAGTGTCGAACACTTTTGGAATCCATTGTGAAAAGCATTGCAATCTACATATAATTTGTAACATACCAAACACAATGACACTATAGAAGATAAAGACCTTGACTTTGAAATCAGAAAAAACCTAGTGATATGTAGTCATTGTTTGAACCATAAGGTCAATGCATTTTGGAAGATGATGCTAAAAAATCCTAAACTATTTCGCAAAGTGTCTGACTACTTTTTTGTCATTGAGTTTCAAAATCAAGGAAATGAAAATGTCCACACCATGTTATGGATAGAAAATGGACCTATATATGGGTATTGTGAGAACTCTAAATTAATCTATTTTGTGGACACTTACATCTCATGTGACTCCAAATTGTTGGATGAAACACTAAAAAAATGCAAACACACAATCATAAATGAACATGCAAAAAATACAAGACCTCTACCTATCAATTTAGTTTCCCCCTACCTCTGATGAGGAAAACAACTATATTAGAGCCCTTGCCAACTACCAATACTGAGCTCAAGGATATAGCAAAAAAATTCTTCAAGGAATTAGGAAAAAAGCACTATACAAGAGAGATCACTTTTGACCATTTTCTACATGAATTGCAAATGAAAGAAGTAGATTACATTCAAATGTTGCAAGCATCATTTTCATGTAAAATTGTCTTGTTAAAATGACATCCTACTAATGTATGGATCAGTGTATTCACTTGAGAAGTTCCCCCACTATTGAATGCAAATACAGATACACAATTCATACTAGATGCTTATGTCGTTGCATCATATTGTAGCTTGTACATGACTAAGCAAGATAGAACAATTATTGTGGTGTGGAGCCTAATCAAACTCAGAGGTTTATTCGAAGTGACTTCCCTCTAGATTATTTCTATGCAAATGGGGTCAAGGGGCAGCACCCCTGCAAGGTCCTGTGGTAGTGCCCTAGGTATGCTCCCTGTCGCAATACAAGGTGGGGTCGAGGGGCAATGCCCATGTACGAGTTTTCAACGGTAGCACCCCTGAAGCCAAAAATGCCCTTATATTGTAAAAGGTGTTGGCTACTATTTTTCTATTAGTCTAGCCCTAACTTTGTAAGTGGCAAAAGCTTGTATATAAAGGTTCAAGGTTAGGGATTTCATAATGAATGTTGATGCTATAGCTTCTTGTGGCAATATTGAGTTGTAAGGGATTACATATTGTAATCAGGTTGTAATCACTGGATAATAATAATTTGGACTTGTTGTTGGTGGATGTAGCCCAGGGATTGAGTGAACCATGTTAAATCTTGTTGTCTAGTGTTCTCTTTTATGTGAGCTATTATTTTCTAGTATTGGTTATATTTGCATCTAACTATTATTTCTGTCTGAGGTTAATCCTAACAACAACTTGCTTTCATTTTGTCAATTACATCAACAAAGTACTCATGCTTACAATGAAAAAGCTCAACACATACAACAACTAGGGAATGTATTACTAAACTACCAACAAATGTCTAGTCACCAAGCTATCCACATTGTTCTCTCACTGCCATTAACTAAGAGCTCAAGGAAAAAAAAATTCATCAATACAACACGACCAGAAAATAGAATCACAAGGCTAAAAAATCCCAAACTTTTGGCCAAAGAACAAGATGACTCATAAAACATCATGTGTGCCTCTGTAATCAAAAAATACACACAATGGCTAAAACATTTCAAAAGCTTATCGTTAGCTGAATATATAGCATTCTGCTCTTGTAGTCCAATGTAACCATGTCCAAGAGTAAAGCCATTGATTATATGGTATGTAAAATACAACCCTCACATTGATCATGAAAATTATTTTAGGGAAAAACTTGTTCTATGTATCATTCCAAATAAATGAAGAAACCTTGCTACATGGATATGAAATGTTAAATTCATCATTTGATGCAAACAAACTACACATTTCAAATTTTGAAAAAATCTTTACACCGCATGTTAACAAGCAATGGGGTGATATCAATAAAGTCATAACTAAAATTGAGTTGGACAACCACCCATTAATAGGTCCCTCAAGCAAGACAAGCCAAGAAATGAGATAGAAAAATATGACATAATGGTTGATCTCAAGCATGCCAAGTATTCCACACCCATAGAAGGCACTTGCAAATCTCAATTCTTGGAAATAACCCACCCATTTTTTCTTACCAATGAGCAATATTTTAACTTACAAAGATAATTGAATAGAGAGCAACAATAAATACTAAAAGACATGCTTATGAAGAAATAACTTTTTCTTGACAAGCCATTGCACTTGTTCCTCATAGGCAGAGCTAGCACTGGGAAAACATTCACAGCTAAACTCATCTTTGAAGCACTAGCTTGAATATATTAAAAACAATTAGATAGCAACCCCTTCAAAGTGAAAGGCCTAATTGTGGCCGTGATAGGAAAATCTACCTTCAACATAGGTGGAGTAATCGTGCATTCCATCTTTCATCTTCCATGCAACTCTTCTAGGATGCTACCTCTAGACTCGAACACACTAGACAATCTTAGCAAAAAACTAGAACAATTGAAAAAATTTCTTATCAATGAAGCCTCTTTAATTGGGTCTAGGATGTTATATAATATAGATATAAGGCTTCATCAAATCAAACATATGCCAACAAAACCCTTTGGGAACATTGACATCATATTTTGTGGTGACTTATACCAGGCACAACCTATATGTGATTCTTGGATATTTGAACAACCAACAATCAATAACTACAAAATCCCATACACATTCTTGTTTAATCATGTCCTCTCCCATAAACTCCAAACTGTAGTTAGGCAAAAAAATACACAATTCATCTCTATTTTAAATCATGCTAGAATTTCCCAACAAACTGATGAAGACATAGCCTACTTGAATAGAACATGCCTCAAACCTACTCCCACTAATCCAAGATTGCCATACTTATTTCAAAAAAATGCATATGTGGAAGAACACAATAAAAGAATGATTGACTACTTACCTACTAAACTATGTGTATTGGAAGCCATCAATAAGAAAGGCACTAGTTGATAGCATTGATTTCCAAGCTAACAATTCTTCTCTGCCTAACATTATCTACCTAAAACAAAGAGCTTTAGTTGAACTCATTGCTAGAAACTTGGAGACACAAGATGGTCTAGTCAATGGTGCTGATGGTATTTTCCAAATGCATACATCTAATAAAGAAGACACACTCTGGATTCATTTTATCGATCCCACAATTAGAAGATCATATAGGAAAAAAATGGAAAATATTTACACAAACTCTTCCTTGCCATCTTGGACACCTATAATGAGAATAGCTAAAAGAGTTAGAACAAGCACAAAAATAATTACACAGACACAATTCCCACTTTAGCTAGCATGTACACAAACTATTCATAGAGCAAAAGGGTTGACAATGGATATAATTGCTTTCAACCCTTTCAAAGTCCACCATCAATACCTCTCCTATACTACCTTGTCATGTGTGCACGATATTCATTCTTTGTATCTAATTCACAAACTGGAGCACAAAAACTTCAAAACATGCAAAAAAGTAGATGATGAAATGCAATGCTTACACACTTTGGCCCATTGGAATATTGAATATAGTCTTCCCTTAACAATACAAAATTATTTCATAGTATCCTCTTTGAAAAATTGAAGCTTTCCATTGCATTCATTAGACATAGCCGGTGATCATGACCTTCCCCAAACAATTGTGCTCTACCTCCAAGAAAGAAGACACAAATTCCATGGATCCCTTGATTGCCTAAACACAAAATTTAACTACCACTCATCATTGACTATTCACAGAGTGCTAACATGCTATACAAAATAAATTGCACTAATTAAACATGAAAGTTTCACAACAAGACATCTCGAATGTATCATAACTTATCTACTATTTCTAGGAAATATATTCTGCATCAAAAATCTCTACCTTACACCTAGTACACCCATTAAAGACTTACTAGATCTAATAGAAAAGACTGCAACCACACTACTACCCAATAGCTAACTCTTTGTTCTCAATTACTTCAACATTGACATGTTGCAATCTACAAAAGCCCAATCAACTCTTGTCCAGTTCATACAATACCATAACTTGTCTCCAATCGTAAACATGCCAACAACACAAGCTAGCACCTTGCTCAACTAGATCTAGATAAAAGATATTGATCCAAGCCTTTTTACTTTCACTCTACTAGATGCCTATTGGTTAGATCATCTTGCAGTATCTGTATGACTCCCGCTATAAAACAAACAATAAAAATAAGCTTATAAGAGGGAGAAATCATCAAAGCCCTAGAGTTCTATTTGTAAAGGTATTTCTATTCCATCCTACCTTTCAAATATCTTGCAAGCATTTCCTTGGTAATGCATTTCAACAAAAAAAATACACACACATAGTCTTCTTTGTACAACTTTGTTTGTCTAGACAAGTAACACACTTCACAATTTTGGTTGCATATTCAACCACTGTTATATCATTTACATTATCTAACACTATCCTACTCTAATAATGTACCCTCAATTAGTTGCCTTCTATTTTATTGATCTAATACGAAGTCCTCACCTCCTTTTCTAATGACTATTTATTTTGTGCACTCCCCTATTTTCATTAAATCTTGCCTTCCTTGTGACTCCCAAGCTAAGGCAAATTTAGAAACCCAAAAATAAATTCATAAATGTCCAACATACCATCCACTTTAGCATACCATTTTTTGCATCAAAGCAATTTTCACTCATTTGAATCACTTGGCATTGACATACCATTATGAATTCTACACCACGTGTGTTGCTTTCTTATATATAAAATTATTCTTGTGCCTAAAATTGTACCTATCAATCAAATTAATTCATATCTTTTATAGAGATATGTAAATGATTTCTAAAATCTTTATACTACTAATTCCCCTTCATAGTCTTCCAATTACCATGGTTGCAATTTAGATTCAGACTTCTATTGTATCCTTCATTTTATAGTGAATTAGCTTCATTTTTTATTTATCTAATAGGAAAATTAAACCACAAAATATTAAACATAGTTTTTCATAGATGCTTCACATATTTCTAAGCAACTTGGCTGATTAGTCATATCCAAAGAAGATAAAGATCAAGAAAGTTTTTCTCCCTACATTCTTTGTACTTACTATCTTCCCAACATGTTTGTTTTCTATAGGAGAAAACTACCATGACATCTGCAATGGATGCATCAAAAGAAAACAAGCTAGATACACAAAGGTATTGCCCTTATATACTTCTAGTTCTATTATATTATTTTCTTGTTTAAGTTACATAACTCATTCAATGCCTATTTGATCATTCTTACTTAAGACTCAACTATGTTATGCATTCTCAACATGTCAAAGTTCCCTTCACATCAAGAAAACTATCCAGCTGATGATGACAACTCTACTACACAACAACAACAAAAAGGATCCCAAGGGGCTATGACAAACAACCCCAATCTACAAGAAACAACCTAATAGTGACCCAAAGTACCATGAGCTAGCCTCAAATTTTATTTTATTTCTCATTCTTCAATCCATAGCCTCTCAGAGCTGATTTTGAAAGATTACATTATATTATATTTTAATAAAAAAATTCTTATGTGTTTGTGAACGGCCAATCCACATCTACAACTCAAGTGTATTCCCAACTGTAAGACCACAAAAGGTAAAGATTATACTACAACTCCCTTTTTTTACTAAGAGCTTCACCCTAACTACTTTATCTAAGATGACTCATCCTTGTTACATATAGGCTTAAGCCACCACAATTTTTGTAAATTTGCACATACCTCTCCACCTACGCCTTCGAAGGTGATGTTCTAGTCACTTATGAACCAACCTTAACAAATGAACCTAATATCCCATCAAAATCAAAAATTTCTCATGTCAACCTCATAGATAGACTAGGGAAAACAACTATCATTGCTAATTTCACCAACAAACAACTAGAAACACACCTTCCCAATCTTTTCCCTAGTGCAAGTGTATGGTTGTCAGATTTCACAATCAGGAAAAGAGGCCAATTTGAAAGAAAAGATGTTGAATATTGTCTCCAAGTCACTACAAAAACATGTATCCAAACCATTAGAAAAGTTTGCAACCAGCATAAGCTCATGTCCAATATGACAGTTTCTTGGTTGGTACACTCAACAAATCCATACCCATGCAAAACACTAGTTGTACTTGTTGCAGCCAAATATCAATCAAGATCTAAAATTTAGCTTCACATTAAAGATGGAGAATATATATATATATATATATATATATATATATATATATATATATATATATATATGACTTAGATATGGTAATATCCTTACATTAAATACCAGCTAACATGTCCCTGTTATCATCCTTCACATTTCTGCTTATGTTGGACCTAACAATTTCCATCTTTCTATAGGTGACAGTTTTAGATAACCATGCTATAGCCTTCACAACACTAAAATAAATATTGGCCTCCTCAAGGACACTGCTTGTCCTCCTCAAAAATGTTATCTGTAGTGGACCTATTGGTTCAACTCTAATAAAGTCAACCCCATCAACATTCATCGACCTTCTCAATGATGCACATGCAAAAGCTTGTCTTCAAGACTTGGCTTCCTATTGCACAAAGGTTAGTATCAAGATCAACTATATATTCTAAATCATAATAATTTTAGAATTAAAATGTCCAACATTACTAACTCAACCTTCCTTAAATATTTTCCAAATATTATAGATATCTGGAATACTAGAGCCAAAGAATCATATCTCCCTTTGTATCAATTAATCTGCACCACTTTTCACCACTCAGTTGTATCAGCAAAACTCTCAATAGAAAATGTAGCAAACTACCTCGCATGTGCAAAAGATACCACATTTTCTTACCAGCCCTCTCTACAATGCACTATTGAGACTGATGAAGGCATAGTTAACTACACCATGAATGGAAAACTTCTTGAAAAACACTATCCACAGCTTGCAAAAATACCATTTGATAGTTACGAAAAAGACATGTCCACAGTTGTCCACCCATTACTAACCTTTGAGATTCATGGAACTTTTACAATATCAATGGATGATACCATCGAAAGAATAGCAGATAAATATAATGATGTAAGTTTATCACACTCCATTTTTTCACAACCATTTGAGAAATTTATATTGCATTTCTCTTGTTTCCTTTCCTACATAGCCTAACTTTCTTTTCTTGACTTGTAGAGCATATGAATGCAGTAGGGTGCCACCCTCAAAGCCAACCAATGTTATCCTAGGTAAGACTGTTGAACTCCCTTTTAAATACAATATAAGCCAACATGATAAAAAAAATCATCTTCTACTCTATTTAACAATCATACTAGGACATGTTAAAAGCTAAAAGACACTACATCTTTCTCTATTTCCTAGTCCACCTTACTTGTTAGGCTTCCCAAGCTATTATGAATCATAGAATAAAATAGTAGGAATTAGATTATCTAAAAGTATAGGACCACATTGGAAATATTGCTATGTAAAAACTCCAAGCAATAAGCTCCTATGCAGTATTTAGAAAAGACATACATTTTGTTGAAATAAATCAATTACTCTCTGACTTTATATATATTTATTTATAAACTAGATGTCATAAGAATCTTCCATGTCAATGCAAAAGTCAGTGTGAATATTGTGAATACTTGAGAAGTTGGGTGGCATTCCCATAGGAGTGTATTCTATTTGAAAATCATCGAAGCATGACATAGGAACTAGACACTTGGTCATTTTAACACTTCCTGCATATTGCTAGACAACCATGTGATTTCTGAAGCAATGTCTATGAAAATTTATAAATTTAATAATAGTTTTTGTAAGTTGATAAGGCTCGTGCCTCTATTATTGAATGCATCACTTACAAATAAACTCAAGCAAGGCATTTAACTTATTAGAGATTGCTTCATGACTGATTCATAATTGAGGCATTACCTTTGAGATAATAGAGAACAATAAGAAAATTTAGCTACTTCAATGTTGGGGTATCAATATGAGAATTCATTATCCATATTCATACAAACCTTACCTACTTATTATACTGAAGAAATGCTTGCCATAGAATCTGATGTACTAATTATTTAATATTTTCATTCAAAAATATGGGATTGTTACCTTTAAATTAATACTTTGATACTAGCATTAAAAAGTTTATTAGCAAACCTATGGTGGGTATTTCTAGATTGAGACAATCATAATGAAGCACATTGTGAATTGAAACCATGTTAAACTATGAGATGTTGAGATAAATTAGATTAGTAAGAGTTTATATCTTCATAGATTGATATAATTTCATGTATCTAGATATAATCTATCATATTTATTCAAATAAACTAGAACTTAATTCTCTACCCAAAATATTAGCACTCATTCTCATGAACTATGAAACCATATCTACTACCTTTCTATCACAATTATGATTTCAATTTCATTAGATCCCATCAAAAAATAAGATTTAAAAACCCACTATGAAATTATATTACTATAGACAAGAATTTGTATTTACTCATCGCAGGCCTACTAGTTGTTGATGCCTCCAATGAGGTACACATGGAATGCTTTCTATACCTCTAGCCTATTAAGGTATGTTGTAGCTTTATCTAGAACACAAATGTCTAATTCTACTCTATTCGTGAATGCTTCATTAATTTAGTGAAACTTTTTTTTATTACATAAAGCTTTTACATGAATTTAATGAAAGCTCTAGTCTACCTAAGATCTGAGCTATTTTTATTGGGTAAGGAGAGGGTTTAGATAAACATCTAAGAGTAAATTTTATGGTGTTCTATGACTCCTATAGGCATGAAACTGGACCCAATAGATTTTCATTTCCTTTTTTAGATTGACTACAAAACATTTTGAAAATGATACAAGATACAGAGGAGCTTGACATCCCCATTAAGTATATTAATATATTTAGAAACTAGTTCAAAAGCTCAATAGAAAAAAGTACAAGTCAATTTTGTACAGTCTTTAAGACCAATATATATTAGTAGATGTATTTTACAAGATATCTTGAAAACTAATATTTCCAATTTGAGAAGAAAAGTTATCAATTATAGTAAAGCATTGGAGTGGTTGACTTTCTTGTATTTCAAAAATAAGCAAATTTCAAGTAGGAATACATGCATAACTATGATGACTTCTAATGTATGTTATCTTGCTAATAAATAATTTAAATGGACTACATTTCTAAATTTTAAAAATTATGTATTTAAAAAGTTGCCTAAAGAAACTTACTGATGAGAAATAATTATTTCTATAATGCACCAAGAATTAGAACTGGGCATTACTCAACGACTAGGTGACATGACTTTAGCATGGTGTGTTGGATGTTTTCTTCTTGTAGAGTAAAGGGACTATATAACACAATCAAGTATATACAAAAGCATAATATATAGATAAATAAAATTTTAAAGAATTTTAAGTTCAATGTTTTCATTACATATTTAAAAATTTATGTATATTATTTTTCTTTAAAATATCCAACTTCATTCTCAAAAAAAGTAGATTGGTTATACCCTCAGTGAGCTCCAATCTTTAAAATATAGGATGCTATTGACATTAATAATATCCCATAGTACATGTATAGATCATTTCCTTACATACATGCACCCAGCCATACCTACTAGTCATACAAATAATACTATTTTTTTAATGTTACATTTCTATTTTTGTTTTCAAATTCAAATTGATGTACTTTCCAATTGAAGCATTATGTAATATAAATGTCATTGTAATGTGTCAAGCATAGACTTACTTTGCTACTGTTCATCTTCAACTCGTATGTGCTTAGCAGGTTTCTTGGTGCCTTCCTACTATTTATGATGCTAAAAGGATCCCCATTCTAATCTTCATTTTTTATTTTCCTTTGTCATCACTCATATCCAAACTTCAATTGTTAGATATGCTTAAAATTTAATGGCTTCCTACTTTCAATCTTGAAAGTTTCCACTTACAAGCTTTTGTTCACTTGCAAAGTCAATTTATAAAATTATGTTCACTACCTTTTCTATAGTTTTCATATTATTGCTGATTGTAACGATCATTTCTTTTGATTTCATATTTCTCCAAAAATGATAAGAATTCCCACAAATAACTAAAGACTATACTTTCCTCTTTTTCTTTCTAGGAATGTTTTGTAGCAAAGCTTCACCAAAGTTACAATACATAAGAACTCAAAACTAAGAAGTGCATCTAATCCAAAGTTTTTTTCAGCATATCAGATGTATTTGCAACAAAGGGAAAATCAATGTTATACTTTACAAACTATTGACTACCGTGCAATTCAAGCATAACTCTTAGGTAGCAACAATTGAGTTCGCTACTTTCCTCCATACATTTTGTATCCAAAAGAAAGTTATATCAAATAGTATTAAAGACAAAATAGATTATGAATGGTTTAGCCAAGTCACTCAATTCCATGATTGCTTCAACTTTAATGTCAAACATATGGATAATTTTCTGACATAACTTAGTATGGTCCTTTTTAGTTTTAACATGTTTTTTTTATCTTTCTACCTATGAAATTGCTCATCATTTTCAAATATCTTTTACTTTAAATGTCTTGTAAATTTTCTCTACCATTAGGAAATCTCTTGTTGAAAAATGTTACTTCACATATTTGATCTTAGAATGGCTCAGTTGAAATAGAATTCAAAGAAATCACCGATGTTTTTGCAATTTATGGAAGTAATATTTCACCAGCATTGATAAAAATCCCACCACTATTTGCTTGATTTGAAATTTCTTAAATTTAATGATGCAATGGATTTCAGTTACTCTCCCATAAATCTAATACCATAGTTATTTGTGCCAAGGATGTAGTAGGAATGAACTTGCAAGACTAAGCTTTCTAATAATATTACTTTGACAATTTTTTTACATTTTATAGTTCTAAAACAAATTGCACACATTATGCTCATAGTTTTGCCCATGAATATTGAACATTGAGCAAGTTGTGTGAACCATTATTGCCTCTAAAGCCCCATGTTGTGTAGTTTAATATTATTACTTCAAAATAATTTCCACTTTTTCTAGTTCTACAACAAATTACATACATTATGCCCATAATTTTGTCCATGAATATTGAACAAGCTATGTCAACCACTATTGTCTCTAAGGCCTCATATTAGGTAGTTCTCTTAATCAAGTTCCATCTCTCTAGGAATTGACTCATAGGCTCTCGAGTACATTTATTTTGCAAAACTATAAGATGACAAGAGCAATTACTTTGGTTGAATTGTTTGAGGAACATGAGAGTTTGTGGAGGGTTTACATTCTCTTGTTTCTTTACTATTCTCATTTGCAAGTCTACTCTTAAGTGTTGTTAAAAAAATTTTGTTGAATGCTTAGTTATCTTTGTGTTCATAACAATATTTTTCATTGCGTAGGACACCATTACACAATAAAAACATAAACTCTCAAGGTTCCAATTTTGTTAGTAATAATAGTCAGAGACAAAGCTATACTACACCAAAAGGAGCACGTGTTAGAATGTGAAGAGAACAAAATAATACAAAACATATATTTATTTTCCATGTGAAGGATTAGGTAGCTCTTTTTAAAAAATGGGATTCCCTTCTGTTGACAAAATTAAATGAGTTGTTGTGTTTCACCTAGGTCTCCTAAATGTTCAACCCAATGTTAAATTTTTTGAAAAAAATCTCAGTACCTTTTCTAATGAATATAAATTAGATATATTATGTTAACAACATTTATATGTAGAAAACTCTAAAACTTGTCTTGGCATGCTTTGCAATCTCTCAAAATCCACAATATACTGGTGAATATTTTGAAATGGTGTTTTTGAAAAAAAATCCATAGATCCATGATCATTTAAAATAGTATATGGATTGTATCTACTAAGCCAAAAAGATATTTTAAAGTTGGGATATTTTACCCATCTATAGGTAGCCTACCAAAACAATAATAAAATGTTAAAGTTGTTTTCAATGGTTGACAAAAGAAAAATAAAAAGGTTAGGTCAAGCTTCAACTCTCAATCAAGGCCTTGTTTTGTTTTTATCATTTTGTTGCTTGACAAGTTATTTCATCTATTTAACAGACACTTTCTTGTCACTGTCATAAGTAGTAGTATAATATAAGCTTTCATTGCACAGTCCACCAACACCACTCACATGTTTACAATTTCAAATTTTTTATACTAAACTATATTTAAGAAGTGATAAAGAATTCATATGATTTTAGCATATAAAGGTAGACATTTTTGTGGTCAATTTTATACTTACTATGCAAAACATACTTACTATGCAAAACATCACGTGCTTTACAATGGATGGCATGATCATCCACATTCTTTGAGAATTTTTTATGAGTGCTTAAATTCAAATATACAACAAATGGTATTGGAAAAAGTATAGCCAGGGAGCTTGTTACTATGGTTCTCATTATTGGCTTTTTAACCAATACTTTTGCACTCAAGAAATAAAATATTAAATAAGATTTAGAAAACAAATACACTAAGGATAGAAAAGTAAATATTTGTTTTCAAATTGAGTTTTTTCACCTTTAGTAGTTTAAATAGAATTTTCTGTAGAAATGTTCTAAAATGAATAGTTAAAGGAAAATTGATGGGTTCCAACAAATAGATTGTTCTTTTTAACTCATATTAGTAGCTCTTTAAATATATCAAAGTTTACACTGAGTTGTTTACGTCTAATTAGTAATAGTTGTTGAGTTCTACTTTTTCAAAATATAAAAATATTTATCTAAAATAAATATTCTTCTATACACCTAAGTTTAAACTCTAAAAATCATAATGCATACTATTGTATCATTTTTAGAATTATGGTTAAAAGAAAACATAACACTTTTAACATCATAATTAATTTTTAATTATATTATTGTAAAAAGTATAGTAGTTTATAAATTTAATGAAAATAACGAAAAATCAAAATAAATATATATTTCTAATTTTATATATTATAATATTTTTTATTTTTTAAAGTTTTTTTCTACTATTGCTAATATATAGTTTTTATTTCTCTCTTAGAAGTTTGAAGTGAAATTTTTATTGGAAGGATAAAAACAAATTTGTTAATGCGAGGGAGGTTATCCATTCAAGATTTGATCTCTCACTCCATTGCCATTTCTTCTTTTTCTTCTATGATTGAGATTGTTATATAATGTACCTAAAATAACTAAGTACTTGTTTGAACAATAGAATTGACATGAAGTGGAAAGTGGTGAGAAATAGGTAAAGAAAGTATTTTATTAAAAAACCAAGGAATATTGAAACTACATGTTTTCCTAGCTAATAATGTGGTATTTTGTTTCTAGGAGTGTAGATATTTTTTAGGGTTTGGTTCTTGTGTGATGATGATAGATCATATAGTGTGATTTGATGATTAAAAAATTTACATGATCAAATTTAATAATTCAATTATGAAAATTACTTAAATAGTTTTTTTCAATAACAGATTAGAATAAATATTCTATATTTAAATTTAAATTAGTTCTTATGATTAAATTATTCTCAAACATAAAGAATGTGTAAAAAATTATTAATAAAAGAAACTTATAAACTTTTTAATGATACTATTTATAATATTGTGTAGATATTATCATTCTTACTCAAATTATTCAACTTATTACATAATCAAACCAATCATGACATGAAGATCCATGCAAGCCTATTTGAGAGGGACAAGAACTATGTTATTCTAATTAAGATCCATGCAAGAAGGGACAAAAACTACATTATTCTAATTAGTAGTTTGGAAATAGATGGTAATTTGAATTTTTTTAAAATAAATTTAGTACACACTTTTTCATTTTGTTGGAAATTGATTATACAAATTCCCTAACCCTAGACTTATGTAGGTTATATAATTAGGATTACAAATTGGATTATTGTTCATATATACATTATAAAAAAATTGAAAACTTTTTAAAAGAAAAATTATTTATTGTTATTGGCTAAAATAAAAAAAATTAATCACCATATGATCAAAAATGTTTTAAACAATACTTATCCATCCAAAAAATACTAACAATTCTACAAAACATGGAATCTTATCTTAGAAAAAATCTTTTAAGGTATGTTAAATATTTTTATCAATTTATAGATATTATTTATTTTAATTTAATTTTTTTTGTTGCAATAATGATATCTCCATGATCCACAATGGTAGGAAATACACAATACTTTAGTCTAATTCACTTTAATTCTATGGTTTAGTTCATAAAAGAGTGAGCTATATAGAGATTGATCCCCAAGGTATGCATACAAAAATCATCAACATTTTTTAATTAATTTGTAAATGTACCTATGATTTTAGTTACTCCATTGCAAATTTACAAATGGGAAAATTAATTTCTATGTGTAACTTAGATCTTTTTCCCAATCCCCCATGCTAATTTAATTAGTTTATTGTGGTGGTTTCTTGAAAATACATTATTTTTTATTTGTCATAATTTGATCAAACTATAGTACAATCTCTTTTAGGCATTAATATGATATTTAATTCCCTTGATCTTACAACTTTTGATTTGGATTATTAGTTTGAAAATAGAGATGGATTATTAGTTTGAAATTATTTAGATTTAATTGGTATGTGTCACATTTGGTTTATGTTAATTAGTTAGTATTTTCAAAATTCTTCTTTAGACTTATATTAATTAGTTCATATGCATACTACTATTAGATAATAGGAAATACTTTTAGAGTTATATTAATTAGTTGGTATGACTACTCCTATTAAATAATAGAAAATATCTTGTGTGGCTCTGCAAAAAATACACAAATTACAATCATGTGTAGCCGTTGCTTCTCTAGTTAGATGTCACTTACGAATACAAAAAGTTTAGATTTTTAAAGTAATCAGTACATAAGATTTCATTAACAAAGTGAAAAACTAACATAGTCTCTTTTTCTCTTTCAACATATATGTAATGCCTCCTTGCTTGTATGACATTGTCTATGCTACTAAAAAAATCATATAAGTGTTTGCCTTGTCAGTCTTGTAATGGAAGCAAAAATGGTCTCTGATAAAGCCTGACAAAAGAAGGATATTGTTAATGAAATTGATAATTGAATAATTTTTTGTTAAATAAAATTGAACATTACAATAAAAAGATTGTATGTAGAAATTCATAAATGTGCTTGTATCAGAAGCTTGTCACAGATTCTCCAGTGCTTGCTCTACTTTGAAAAGGTTTTTTTTTTCACAAAGATATAATGAAATGGAATTCATGTGAGTCAAATGTAAATATAATAGGAATAAAACCAGCCCATTTCAAATTATTACAAGTTACAAATCATGTAAAGTTACATAGACAAATTCATAGGATGACAATAGATTGTTCAAAGTTGATAAATAATTCTTATGTCCAAATCCAAGGAAGTAGACTGCATATGCCCCACAATAAAAGCTCATATATAAGCATTTTCTCTTCAAAATTCTACTCATGAGAAATATACATCACAACTACCAATCAATGCCTTCATCGAATCCAAACTTTTCTATCTTGTTATGTCTTAACACCACTAGACTCTTCCTTCTATTGAATTATGGAACTAAACCCACTTTCACACTTCCCTCCCCACTAAACCACCAATGGCAGGGACTTGAGCTACTCACATAGCAGTTGTTTCAATTGTAGTTCTTTTTTTTTAATGTTGTTAGGAATGTGAATAATTATTAATTAATCATTCTATTTTAGAAATGCCTAGAAACTAATTTCTTAGGGTTTGTTAAGATGTTATTAATCTCAGTTATTGTTTGAGACTAAATCTTGGGCATTAGTTTTTCAATGAGAGTCTAGTATAAAAGGGGTCAATGGGCATTTGGAGAACACAAGTTTTGAGAAGTATTTACAATGTTAGCATATAGTCTTACAATATTAGCAGCAATGGTGGAATCTCAATAAGAGAAACACTGAGGTTTTTGGAGCTCTACTAGTAAAAGGCAAGCGATTTATGTATCTCTTAATTTTCTGAAGTTTAATATAATTCCTCATATGTAGTGTTGGTTTTCCCTTAGCGTTGGTTTGGTTCCTAGAAGATAACAAGAATTGGCTTTTTTATAATCCATATTTTAAAAAATTTGCATTTGTTTCAAAATTGACAAAATAGAATTAGAATACCAAACTTCTAATTTTGTCTCAAAACTAGGTTATCAGACTTCCCACTAGCATCTAGGAATTGAAAACCAAAACCTAGTTATGCTTTTTGAGGAGTGCAAAAAAATTACATTGGACCATTTTTTGGAGTTTGCCTTCAACTCCATGTTTACACATAAAATTGTATCTTTCCACTTATTTTCTGAGTTAAAAAATGGTACAATTAAAATCCCAAAAATAGGAATGAAAATCTACAAAACCTTAATTTGGTTAAATCAAAATTTGAAGAAATCTTGATTTCTACAATTCCACAAACCAAACGGGCCCTTAGGGGTTTTCTGGGGACAATTTGTCCATGAATAGTGTGCTCCTCGTGTTGTGTAATCTTTTCATTATTTTATTTGTGAAGTTAAAGTTGTGTTATTATTCAATATTTTCTTTTGAGAAATCAAATAATATATATAAGATAGGAGATTAATAATCAATAAGTGCAATAGTATTTTCACATAATATCCAAGTGAAGTTGAGGGAAGAAGATATTTAGCATAGGAAAAGGAAAGAAGATTGAGGGTTTATAAAACCTAGTTCGACCTCTTTAGCTTTAGTATTTCTTTTTATCCTTTGAAATGGCCTCAACGGGTTTAAGAGATAGGAACAGATTGGATGCTTACTCTAATTTTGGTGTGTGGAAAGATAAAATTTATTTATTGCTAGAGGAGAATGGCATTAAATAGTATGTGATCAATGTTGTAGATGTACCTATAGATGTGAGACAACTCACAGCATACAAGAAGGATGATGCCAAGGCAAGGAGGATAATCTTTGATGGTGTCAAGGACCATATATAGTTTTTCATATTATTGAGTTAGATACAACAAGAAGATGTGAGACACCATTCTAAACCTATACCAAAATTCTACCACTAATTGGAAGATGATTATTATAAAAAAGCTAAAGAATACTTATACGAACATGAGAGAAGATGTGAAAAGTTACCTCACTAGGCTCAAACTTGTCAAGAATAAGTTAGTGCCTATTGGAGGTAAGCTTGATGATGATGAGTTAGTAAGAATAGTCCTAAATTGGTTTACTAAGTGTATGCACCCTAAAATGGTCACCTAGACTATGGGCCTTCATTATTCAATTTATCAATTTATCAATTTCCTGAATCAATGGTTTGCAATATTTTATTAAATCAATTCAAATCAATTTCCTTGATCAAATTCAATTATTTATTTTTCTAAGGTTGATCATTTTATCCTAAGTCTTATTTAATTAAAAGAAAACCTCTCTTTTAATTAAATTCATCCACATTTAATTAATTAAGAGAAAAACCCCTCCTTTAATTTAATTAAATATTTTCTATTTAATTAAAAGAATTTTCTCCCTTTTAATTAAATAAATTTTTTTTTTCTTCCCTCATTTAATTCTTCTCCTCTTTTCTCATTGGTGGAATTTTGTCTCACACGGATCAAACTCTATTATTCCATATTGGTTGTGAGAAACTTTCCACTTCCACATTTTTCTTTATAAGGGAGAGCCCTCTCGTCATTTTTGAATTCCACAATTGATCTATGACTATACATCCATTATTATGCTATTGTTATGTTGAAAGTTTGGAGAGCGATTTTTGAAGGAGTTTGAATACTAAAGCTTTTTGTGGAGAACTTCTATCTTCTTGTTGTATTCTCTCTTGCATCCATGGCTTCCATAATCATGAGCTTTCATCTTTGCATTTTCATATTAGCTTAGATTTTGCATTGATAGATTAGATCTTGCTTTCATGAATTAGATTTTGCATTGATAGATTAGATCTTGCATTGTTATCATATATATTATTTTTCATCTCCATTTGTATGCATTTCGGATCCTTGAATCTCTTGTTTCATGGTGTACTTGCATGGGCACAAACTAGGTCAAACTAAGAGCCTCCATTACAAACCCTTGCACTCCATGAATAGAGAGCTATGAGCTACCATTCGAGACCTCATTTTTGAGAAATCTTAAATATAATGACTCATAAAAATTTGTCCACATTTTAGGCATACATCTTTGGCACCCACCTTGGGGCAACTCACCTTTACTTGCTAGTTTTAGATATTTTTGGAATTAAACCCCTTGTGCAAATTTATTTGGAGACAAAAAACCCTAGATCTGAAAGATTTGATCATGTCTCCCAAATGGTTAGGTATTTTTATTTAAATATTTTTTGCAAGGTAGCAACATATCAAAAAAACTTCAGTCCAATTTTCAGATTTTTCTGAGGTATTTTTGTGTTTTATAATTTTTTCTTTATTTTTGAAGAAAATTTGTTTTAAGGAGAAAATTAGAATTTTTTTTTGAAAATTCTAATTTTTTGGAAAGCTCTTTTAATTCTAAATAGAGTTGGTTCTTTGTGTTTTGATTTTAGAGATCATATTAGGGCTCAATAATTCAATTTGCAAAAATTGGTCTATCTTGACAAAATGGTTCCCTAGGGCACAAATGAAAAGATATTTTCAAAATTCTAACATTTTTGGAAATTTCTCTGAATTTTTATAGTGGTTACTTTTCTACATTTAGGGTTTTGGATCTAAATTCATATCATACAGGGCCAATCTTGATGACTAAGTCAAAAAAATCAATAAAAAAAAGGGCATTTAATAAAATAGCTTGCATTTGATTTGTACAATGGATTAATGCATGATGTGAGATTTTATTTCGGTTATTTTTTTTATTATTATCACTCTTAAAAATTATATTTTTAGATCTAACTCTAATTTTGAATAAGTTGGATATATATAGCATATCTTGTGTTTGTTTGTTTTGCTTTGTTCGTTGTGAGCGAGCGTTCAAGCGTAAATGAAAGGTACAATAGAGAAAAGATGTGTTGCAAGGATTACCAAGTATTTTGTTGGATCTTTATAACATTTGGATTTGGAAGTAAAATGAACTTTTTCATGTGTTTGGCTTGAGTTCTTTTACATGCTTTCATAGATTCACACTTCATTTGGTGCTCTAAAATTGGACCTAGATTTTATTTTACATATGTGTGTTTTACGTAGTAACTAGGCCCTATGAACACTATTTGGGAGATCTTGATAGACTAAGCTTCATTTTCTTTCTTTACATGTGAAGCTCCTCTTGACGATGGATCCCCTTGTAGGTAGGGAAAGATATTTGTTATTATCTCACTATTCCGCTTGTATTTTTCCTCAACATCCATTAGTACTTTCTCTTTTGAGATTGGTGGTGTTTGTTATTATATTTTCCAAAAATTTGGTGAGGTGATTTCAAATTAGCATGTCAAAGAATCTTGTTTGCTATTTTTGGGTAAGGTGAAGAGGCTAAAGGATTATGCTTTGTTCCCTTTTGGGCATTAGAAACTTGGAACCCTTGAATCCAAACCAAGTCCCCATGTGGTACAACTTTGTGAGTCTTCCTTGATTAGAGAGGGTTAAACTATAGTGGACATTCCCTTTATTGGATCAACCACGTGGATATTACCTCAAGCAATAATAGTCATTTTCAATGTGGTAGTAGCAACTGATATATAAATGTCCTTGTAGGAGAAATCCTCATAGGTGTAGTCTTTTTTTGGACTATCAGATCTCTTCAGTATCTCTGATTGATTAAATTCTTAGAATATGTCAAAACCTTGGTGCACCAAGATTGGACTTCGCCCACTCTAGATTGCAAAAGCTGCAAAGTAAAACATTACTAAGAACCATAGTGCTGCCAAAAAAAAATTCTAGGACTATGTGTGTGATTGGAAAACATTTTGAGAACATACATAGTAGTGGTTATAGGGATCAGGTTGATACTACGACACTATTCTTGTTCATGTACAAGGCTGCTTTGTCCCTTGCTCATTGTTTGAAGACATTTGCTTGAAAATCCATGATTGTTGTCTTGTGTTCCTAGTTCATGATTAAAAATCTATTGATACACCTAGTTGGACATTTAAAATGAACAAAATCTAAGTTCCTGCGTCAAGACTCTATGATCAAACTACTTTGTTGACCTATTATTTCCAATCTCCCTAGGTTGATCCAGTTCATATTAGGCTACTTATCCCATTGTTAGAAGCTTATTTGCACCTTGGGTCATTGTGCCTTGATCTCTTGAATTAGTAATCATAGATTTCACAAGATACCTTATTTGGAGTTAGTGAGTTAGAGATAGTCCTTATTGAGAAAGATATACCTTTGATTCTTTGATATTACACTTGGAGATTTTTAGTAATCTCTTGTCCATCCACTTTTATCAAAAATCAATTTTAATTAATTAGAATTTGGGTAAATCATCCTCTTGGTCCATATGTGCTAGGGTATTCACCCAAAGTTGTGGGCACCTCTATGGGAGTGTTGGTTTATGCCTATTACAATATTTTATCTTATCATTTCTTTCGTGGACAAGTGATTACTTTTTCTATCCTAGTTTGGTACCAACATTTCTTAGGGTTATCCTATCAACTAGTACCTTTTCTTTCATGTTGGTTACAAGAGCTATTATATGTTGCTCAACATTCAAATGAACTCAAATGGTATCAAATTTCCCAAAATGACTCTTGGTCTTCTTTCTTTTTCATCTTTCATGTTTTTCAAGTCTTCCATTTCCATTCTTCCTCTTCTTCATGTCTTCTTGATTCTTTTCCTCCTGTTATCATATAGTCTACCTTCTTCTATTCACCATTTCTCTTCTTCCATGCTTGATTCTTCTTCTTCTAGAACCATGGATCTTGAATATCTTGTAAGGGATCCTCATTTGAGCTTAGATGAACTCGACCTCCTTCTTGAATTTGAAAAGTGTTGTTACTACAATAGATATATGGATGCTAAACTTGTGACAAAAATGATTGAAAAAGGGAAGAAATTAGACATTCTTGCTAGGATCATAAGCAAGATCAGATCACAATATCCCTCTTCCAAATATTCCTTATCTTCCAAGTCTTATCATGATTCTTCTAAATATCGTTCAGATTCTTCATCTTCTAAGTCTTATCATGATTCTTATAAATATCATTCAGATTCTTCATCTTCTAAGTCTTATCATGATTCTTCTAAATATCATTCACATTCTTCATATTCCAAGTCTCACCATGATTCTTCTAAATATCCTTCACATTCTTCATCTTCTAAGTCTTATCATGATTCTTCTAAATATCATTCACATTCTTCAACTTCTAAGTCTTATCATGATTCTTCTAAATATCATTCACATTCTTCATATTCCAAGTCTCACCATGATTCTTCTAAATATCCTTCACATTCTTCATCTTCTAAGTCTTATCATGATTCTTCTAAATATCATTCACATTCTTCATCTTCTAAGTCTTATCATGATTCTTCTAAATATCATTCACATTCTTCATATTCCAAGTCTTAACATGATTCTTCTAAATATCATTCATCTAGGTCTTCACCTACCTCTTCTTCACAATATCATTCTTCTTCTACTTCTACCAAGAGTCTTATTCCTCTTATTGAGACATGCCATAATGAACAACATGAAAAGTCTTGTGATATGTCTATCTATAATGCCTATAGTGATAATGATTATGATGACAATGACTATTATATTCCTACACATCCTAAAAGTCCTCTTAGTCCTATGCTTATGCTTAAAGCGGATGAGTCACAAATAGATATTGATGGTAATCCATATGCCTCAAATTTTGAAAACAACATTGATAAATTTTGTGAACAATACCTAAATGATAAATCTACATTTTTTGAGGAAGAGAAAGCATTTTTTTGCACTGAAATAAAACATCAATGGCATAAGAGTTCCTCTTCAAAGAACCTTCATGTTAAAATAAAGATTACACTCTTTAGCAAGATCGTGTTAATGTTGAACCTTTGTCTTCTGATGCTACCTTTCTATCTTCTATTTCCTCCACTATCCATACATCCCCTAAAGATTCTAAGTCTGTCAAATCTTCTACCAATCATTCATCCAAAAAAGATCCTAATGCTTTTCATGCGGTTCCCTATAGTTACCCTCAAAGGCTACCTCTTAAAAAAACTCAAGCTAACCTTCACTTGACTACAAATACTTTTGATAATTCTAAACCTAAAGAGCCTAAGCCTTCATGCACTATAATTCCTAATTCAGCTAGTCCTTTGTCATCTATTCCAAAGTCTTCTATACAATTCCAACATGCTTCCTGCTTAGGAGTGGCTTCATGTCAAGAGGACTCTAAAAAATGATAAAGAAAAGAATATAAAGAAAGATCAAGATCAAGAGCCCTCTATGTCATCCAATTATTTTCATGATGTCTTCAGTCCATTTCATGGTTCTTTTGATCCTTTGTGCCCTTACTCATTCATTCCACCATGTCTTAAATCTTCTCCTAAGCAAGATCAAGCTACTACTTACACCACTAAGCTTATTGACAATCAAAATGACCTTAATATAGTTGTGCCTTCCAAAGATGATACTTCCATTAAGGTTATTAAAAATAGTGTTGTTACTTCCAATGTTGAGCCTATTGAAAATCAAGAGAAAAACTTTACACTTGTGCTATCCAAAGATCCTTGTCAAGATCAAAGTCTTCCATCTTCTTGTTCTACCACTCCATGTTCTCTTCCACTTTCTACTCTTCCTAAGTCTTCTCAAGCTTCAACTACTCCTATCAAAGAAGTTGCTCCTATTCAAGATGTTCATGATCCTATTGAAAATCCTCATGCTCACTCTAAAGATGCTGATGTCCTTGATTGTCATATAGATGTTGATGAACTTATTGATTATCCTTTTGTATCTTCCACATCCATCCTTGGACCTACCCCACCAATACTAGATCCTTCATGTCTTCCTTCCATCTTGGGTCCTTATGTCCCTTCACTTTCCCCTCCCAACTCTCCTAATTCATCATCCATCTTGGGTCCTTATGTCCCTCCCTCTCCTATATTTCCTCAAGATCAACGTAGATGCATATCCTTGAATCCTTTTCATCCACCCACTTACCTAAACCAGTCATATCATCCTTCTTCTTCCACAAGTCCCAAGTCTTTTGGAAGTCGCCTAAATGTTCAATACAAGAAAAATAAGCAATTCAATAATCCATATAAAAAAGAAGACCACCATGTCTCCTCTAATCGACATGGGGGCATAAAGTCAAAAGAGATATCTAAGAAAAAAATTATAAGACAAGTATGGGTTCCAAAATCCATCATTGAAGATATTATCTCTAAATCTTCAAAAAGAAATGAAAAGAGGCCTATGGCTATATGGATTCCAAAGTCTCTCTTGAGAGAGTCTAATGTTGAACAACAATTGAAGTTGACATTCAAGCTTCCAAAGAATTCCACTTCATCTTCTCCCAAAAGAATTATTCCATTCCATGTACCTAAACCACAACCTCTTCTATCCACTCACCATATTCCTTCACGTATTCCTTCATTCATGTTTTATCCATCCTCTCACCACCCTTCAAATTTTGTGTTGACTTTGATCTTGCCTTCCTTTCCCTCTTCCAATCTTACTTGCTTTGCATAAAGCCAGATCCTCCATTTCTGTCTTCCATCTTCCTTTCCCTATCAGTATCTTTGAGCATAATATTTCAACTCCTTTGCATGTCATGGTTTAAAATTTCAAGGAGCATTATCTAAAAATCTTAACTTCTTCCAAAAAATGAAAAAAAAATTGAAACTTTTGAAAAAAAGAAAGAAAAAAAAGAAAAATTTGAAAATGTGCCTGGGTGAAAACCTGGTAATCAAGCACCTTGGTAGCAAAAGTAAAGAGAAATAAAACTGTCCTATAGTGAAAACCACTCCCTTTTGGTACTTTGGATAAGTACCATGATGAAAACCTAACAATTAGGCATCATATGTAGTTCTTCTACATCTTTCATTCATTTTGTCTTCTATCTTTGATCTTGACAATGTTGACCTATACACAAACCTTTGGCTATCTTGTGATGATCTTGCTTTCATTCCTTTCATGCTTAGCCTTAGTATCTATTTTCCTCCATTCATTCTAGTCTTTTGCTACCCTTTTCCCATTTACCCCTTTGGTCTTGGTCTAATAAAAAAGAGTAAAATAAGATGCTATGAAGCCTCTTGACATTTCTACTCCTTTGGATTGCATCTTTCCGACTTTTATATTATGCTTTCATGAATTATCCTATGTTGGCCTTTCATTTCTTGTCCAAATGTGCTTTATATGATAATTTTTCCCTAGATTGGGTATTGTTGAGGTGTTTTCCCTTGAGGATTTCTTCCCTTTATTTGCCTTCATTCTCTTGTCTTTCATTTCTTTCACCAGCTTGCTAATCACTTTTGTCCTCCACCTTGCTAGACATTGGGACTGCACGATGTGATCTTGCTTGAGATTTTGATGCACATTTTGTCTGGGGATGGTATATTATTTGTACATATTTATTGATCCTAAAAAAATACAAAAAAATGATATATTTCAAAAATCCAAAAAATTGATATATTGTGAAAAAAATTTAAAAATGGAAAATGTCCTGAAAAATGATCATCTTAGTAATAAGCACTTTGATGTATTTCCAAAAAATATATATATTCCAAAAATACAAAAAAATTCAAAAAAAAATAGAAAAAGTGCATTGGTGAAAACCTAGAAACAGGCGCCTTAGTAGCAAGAATACAAAAAAAAATTATAAAAAGTCTTAAAAAAAAAAAAATTTTAAATCCAAATGGTGAAAACTTGGAAACAAGCGCTACTTGAGGCCTTTGCACCTCTATTTCTTAGCATTTGTCCTCAACACATAGCCTTTCTCCATCATGCCTTGTCCTTATTGCTTTGGTTTGGAATTGGTCTTTGTCTAGGGGGCATTACTATGTTGGCTTTGATCTCTTAGCTGTGTTAGTCTTTAGGACACCTCACAAATGGTGTTTTTCAACACCACCCCAATTGTATTTTTCAATACAACCCCTAACGTTGAGTGTTTTTCAACACTTATTGGTTTGGTCTTACCTAGTTTCATCATATGATCTTCCTCGCTTGCAAGCATTTGATCCTTATCCTCAGAACTCAGTATCAGTTAGCACATTTACATTTTTAAATGCAACACTTAATGCTTGACTTATGTCATGATCTTTTTTTTTGTGTGCTGCCTATTATTGATTTTTGTTGAGTGTCCTTGTCTGATAAGTCTCTCTGGGATGCATAGCTAGGGGACTTGGGGCATGGGGCATGTTTTTATTTATTTTCTGCTTGTGGGTGTGGTCTTGAAACTCTAGAGTGTCTCTTGTTGTCCCCTTGAAACACTTAGGATATTTGAGGCATCATCCTTGACTATTTTTGCACAACCATTCTTATGTTCATCCTGGCATCTATGCCTTGATGCGAGCATGGTTTTGTTACATTAAATTGGGTAAGCTAACATTGAAGTCATCTTGACCTTTATGTCTTTTATGCTTATGTTAGAATCTTTCCACATTCTGATCCAATATAAATCACATTCATATTTTCATAGTTACGCTTGTGACTAGTGATGATTGTGTGATTTTTTGATGTCCGTTAATAATGGCCCAATGATAAAAATAAGTTTTTTTACATTCTCTAATGAATGATGGACACAAAATCCTATGTTATAGTTACTCTATTGCAAGTACACCATTGCATTTTCATGTAGCTTGCATTGTTAGACTTCATGTTAGTTTGCATTTTTAGGCTACATTATGAGTTTGAGAGGGTTTTCCCTTCATCTTTCTTGTGGACTTTTAATCAATTGTGGTCACATTTTGATCTTCATTTCCTTATCTTCTTTCATGATCTCAATCAAAATTTTGATCTTAAACAACTGATTGATTTTGGATCATTCTATTTCTTATGAAAAAAAATATTTTCTTCTTTCTGTTTCTTTCAATATCTTCCAAACTTCTATCTTCATTTTCTTTTACCCCACTTCTTTTCTTCTAAATCACCTTTGGGGCATCATATTTCATGCTTGATGATCTACCTTGGTTCTGTGCTTCTTATATCTTTCATCTTACATCAAGAACTTTATCTTTTGTTCAATTTGATCAAATTTATCAATTTGTTGTTTCTCTTCTATCTCATTTCGATTTTGATCACAAGGGGGCAGTACCTATCAACTTCAATCCTTGATTCAGTTTTATCAATTTTATCCTCAACTTTTTCAAGTCAAAATTTATTTATATTTTTTTTCATGATGTGTTCCCGAATTGATCACACATCTAGGTTATTGTGTGATCTCGAATCAACCTCATACTTCAATTTCTTTCTTTGACTACATGTGTTCCTGAATTGATCACACATTAGTCAAAGAGGGACAAATTTATGCACCCTAAAATGGTTGCCTAGACTATGGGGCCCCCTTATTCAATTTATCAATTTATCAATTTTCTGAATCAATGGTTTGCAATATTTTATTAAATCAATTCAAATCAATTGCCTTGATCAAATTCGATTATTTATTTTTCTGAGGTTGATCATTTTATCCTAAGTCTTATTTAATTAAAAGAAAATCTCTCTTTTAATTAAATAAAATAAGTTCCCATTTAATTAAAAGAAAACCTCTCTTTTAATTAAATTCATCCACATTTAATTCATTAAGAGAAAAAATCCTCTTTTAATTCAATTAAATATTTCCTATTTAATTAAAAGAATTTGCTCCCTTTTAATTAAATAAATCCCACATGAAAAAGGAAATGAAATAAATAAAAATTAAATAAATTCCTTTTTCCTTCCCTCATTTAATCCTTCTCCTCTTTTTTCATTGATGGAATTTTGTCAAGTTTTTAGTGGACGAGAGACCTTGCTAAGTTGGGATTGACAGTGGAGTGATTTCATTCAAGAAGATCTTAGACTAATTCTTATCAAAAAAAGAAAATAATAAGAGTCAAAAAAGTGAGGTGGAATAGAAAAATGTTTCCCTAGCTAGAAAAGGGAAAGCTAAGAAGGGGCCACTATATGTATGACAAGAAGAAGGACTTGTTCAAGATCAAGTGATATGGTTGTCATGAGTTTGGCCATTATACTTATGATTGTACACAAAGGAAGGAGTAGAAATAGGTGACAACTTCACCAAGTGCAGATGAGCTTTCTAGTAGAATGGAGGATGATTTTGTAGTCATATATTGTATGGATAGCTCAACCTCATAGAGTGTTTCTATATAGATAGTCAGACATCATTTCATATAACAAGATTTAGAGGGTACATCTCTTGTTATAAGGAGGAGGAACCAAGATCCAAATTATATGGGGAACTTGTCCAAACTCAACCCAATTAGAAAGGGACTATTCATTTTCAAAGGGAGAATGAAAATCTTATTCCCCTTCATGATGTGTTGCATGTTCCAGGTTTAGGTATCAATATTATTTATGTATGTCCTTCACGATGAAGGATATAATGTACTTTTAGAGGGACAAATGTGTTCATTAAGCATAAGGATTAGAAAGTACCTATATCTATTGGAGCTAGGAGCACTTGTCACCTTTATAGGCTATAATTTGATACTCCTAAGACTTTCTTGAGCAATAATAACCCTAGAAATTATGGAGAGCTATAGGATAGGATGATGGGTCATATACATCATGGCGCACTTAAATTGCTTCTTGAAACAGTGACAAATATTCTAGCATTGGTTGAGCATAGAGCATGTTGATGTACATAAGGGATGTGTAATAGGGAATTTTGCAAAAGCTTATTTTCCAAGAAGTGACACCATATCCAATTGTGTTTCTTGATCTGGTACATTCAAATATATGTGGACCAATGTCGATGAAGTCTCTTAAATGATTACTTTGTTCCTTTTATTGATGATTATATAGGAATACTTGGATATCATTTTGAAGACCAAGGATGAGTTTTTCAATCATTTTCAAGATTTCAAAGCTCTTAAGGAGAATTTGACATGAAGAAAGATAAAGGTTCTTCAGTTAGAAAAGGGAGACAAGTACAAAGAGAAAGATTTCTAGGAGTAGTGTTCCAATGAAGGAATCAAGAGATAATGGAGTGTTCCTTACAATCCACAATAGAATGGGGTTAGTGAGAGGAAGAACCATTCTATATTAGAGACAACAAGGGCTATGGTACATGATAGGAAATCTCCAACCACACTACTAAAAACAAATTCATCTATAGAAAAATATTTGGAATAATCCTTACAAGTGAGTGTAGATGGTTGAAATGCGAGAAAGAGAAGAAACACAAATAAAATTGTATTGGGGAAGAAGGGAGAAAGGAAGAGGGGCCAATATAAATAGACTAAATAAAGGTTAGTGATGTTACTTAAGTTTAATTAGGTTAATGCATTATTTTATTATTTATTAGTTTGACACCTAGGAGTTTGCATACTCTTATGAGTTTTCATGTTGACAACATTGGAGTAAGCAACTCTAATTCAGCACATGGTATCTACAATACTAAAGTTTGCATAATTAACTGAGTTGTCATGTAGATAACATAGTTATTCACACTCTTATTTTAGCACATGGTGTCCACAACATAATTTTACGTGCTACAACTTTGTAGGCTTATCCTCTCATCATCGCACTTACTCCTATGCTTAATGGAGGATAATCCACTCCTAGTAGACATGTGCTTGGTTGTTAGACTTAACAATGTGTTGACTCCTAGACATTCTAGAAGCATTCTAGAGGCCTTTATATTCAGGCACTCCCAGTGTGTATGTACATGACATTACATGAATTCAATATGAAATTGTTATTCTGATCATACTTTGGTCTATTATGTGCTTGTGCTTGAGTTCCTTGATCTTGGGTGATTTTTTCCTAAGGCAAATTCTTACATTGTATTAGAGCTGAGGGAAATTCTCTTCACATAGCCATTGGAGACTGATCTTGCTTCACCTCTCTAAGGATGCCTTGACCTAGATCTAGAGTATCATAGTCATTGGGAGTGTCTAGAGCCAAAAAAAACCTCACCATTGCATCTGGAACATCAATTTGGTGAAATTTGACTATAAATTCTCCTACCCTAGGCCATAGTCAAATTTGAGGCAAATGTTTTTTGCAAACCGATGCCCAAAGGCCCAATTTGCAAGTACCGTATATGATCATTATTTAGATTTGTATAATATTTTTTCAGATTGGTATTTTATTTCTCTAAAAATTTTGCCAGTTTTTTTTGCCATTTTCATGCAAATTTTTGGAAAAAAATTTAGTGTTTTGGGCCTGCAGAGAAATTTTTTTGCAAGAACTGGGTGGTGAAACAATGGCCCCTATAGGTGGAATATTCCCTAAACATCATAGAATATTCCTTTATTTATTCAATGACATTTTACACAATCCAGCAATGCCAAAAAATCTAGCAAATTTAGCAAACCAGAGCTTTCAATCATTTTGGCAAGCAAGCAGCAGGAACTTAACCACAAGCCAGTAACAGTTTACACTCATGGCGAAGCATAACTCAAGGGTGGTTTTAAGCCATTTTCATTTCCCATGTGTAATAGTTTATAAAACCCACAAATTTTAGGCATAGGGTGCATGTGGGACAATTCCCATAAACCCCAACGGTGACTGCGTCAGCCCCGCCAGCCTGACTTCTGGCCCCAGTGTGTTTTTCAGTCACTTTCAACATGTTTCGACAGCAGTGTTAACTCTTCCATCCACCAATGTTAACTCTTCCTTCTAGCCCCCACATTTCATTTGTCGATAGCCATGTTTCAGACTTCTAGCATCTTCTAATAACTATTACAAATTTCCTAGCTCGGTAGCAATTTTGTGGCTCTTTAATAGTCTCTAGTCCCCACAAACAGAGTGGCACCAATTTTTAAACTTTCTAGCTACATCACTCTAGCAACAATCTCACACTACTAGTATTTTAATTCTTTGACACTGTACAGGACTGTGACAGTCACTCCTCAGTGCCTAGTCTAGGTCCTACACATGGACAAACATCAATTCATCACACAGCCTAACAACAGAGCCCTACGCAAACAGACCCCTCTGACACATCCAGTCAGCATGCCAACTTAGTGGTCCACATCAGCCGGTCCTGCCCAATCATAGGTGCCACATGTCACCTCCACCTTGTCATCTGTACAGTCCTAGTCAATGGGATTCATATGCCACATGGCAAGACTATACCTATTTGTACAACATGTCATCATCTACATCAACAAGGGGGATTTTTTGCTGACATAAGAATTTTACTATGCTAAATTTGATCGCTATCTAACCATCATTCCAAGAAAATTTTAACTACTGCAACGATTGTTTGACCGTCAAATTTAACCTCGCAATTTGCTGCCCAGACCCCTCTCTAGAAGTAGTTTTGATTTGATAGTCCAACTTTGGGAGGCCATAACTTAGTCATTCGGACTCCAAATCAAGTGTGATTTCTTAAAACTTTGGGTAGAATTTCTTGAACTTTTTAGTGGTGCTATTTTTTTGGTTTTGGTGCACAGATTTGTCAGAAATTGCATTTTTTGGCCACTGTACCTGTCTAATCCTACATTTTTCAAATTCAAACTCTTTGTATGGTCTCATCGAGACACATTTTTGGGTTCTATTTTTTTTAATAGTGCTTAATTTTTTTCCTACTTTCTAGATCTACAATCAAATTATAGAGTTGTTTGTATAGAAATATCACTTTTAGAATTAGGTCCTTTTCTGCATTGTATTGCTTTGATTACTTTTCAAAATTGTTGTACATCTAAGCTACAGTTTTTAATGATAGATTTGAGCCTCAAAAGGTAGTTTTAAATAGAAAAATTAGAAGTCCACTTTGTACATTTTTGACAAGTGGCCTATTGTACATGCACTACATATAAAGTGCCAAAAGCATCTTTTCTTTTCTTTTCTTTTTTTTTCTTTTTTTTTCTTTTTTCTTTTTTTTTGGGGGGGGGGGGGTTCTTTTGATTGAGTGAATTGAGGGGGGTGTCTCTTGTGTTCGTGTGTCTCTCTTTGTGCTCTTTTACTTTTTTACATCATGGGTTCACCTAAAACTCCACTTCTAACTTCACACAATTATACTACATGGAAAGATATTGTATGGAGTAGATTAATGGAAAAAGGTTTAAATCTATATGTTGATGGTACAATTACAAAACCCACAAATGCTACAACACTATTTGATTGGAAAATTAAAGACTATCAAGCTTTAGGAATTATCAAGAGTTGTGTTCATAAAGATCTCTTCTTCCACATTTCCAGCTTTAAGGAAGTCAAGCCTGCTTTGGACGAACTTGAAGGATTGTATGGTAAGGTGGATGAGGAAAAGGATACCAAATTGAGGATGATCTACTTCTATTGGATCCTTTTTGACACAATTCAAGACTATATCAACAAAGCCAATGAATTGAGAGCACTAGTTAAAGGTTGTGGTAATCCCATGAAGGATGGTCAATTGATTCACCATATTTTGAAGAGGCTAACTTCAGAGTATGCATCTTTTGTTTTGAGTTACAACACTCACAAGTTGACCATGGGAAGTGCCTTCACCAAGCCTACATTTGATGCATTTGCAGAGATATTGATGTTAGAACAATCCAAGTTCATAGATATGGGAATTATCAAGTCATCAAAGACCAAAGAATTGGTGGCTAGCAATGAGAACCAATCAAATCAAAGTGGCAAAATTTCTACCAATAGCAAGAAAAAATAGTGGAAGCAAAAATCACAATCAGAGACACAACAATCTTCCTCCTCACAACAAGGCAATTCTTCTTCCAACAAGAAGGGAAACAATGATAAGAAGGATAAACTATTTTGTGCATATTGCAAGAAACTGAATCATGATGAGCATCATTGCAAGACTAAGAGAATCGATGAGTTGGAAACTTACTTAGGAAGAACAAAATCAATGTGCCAAATGCTTCCAAGGATTCAACTCCCACCACTTAAAGGGAAAAGGGCAAGCACTTATGGCTAGTTCAAGTTCTTCAGCAGAATGGATTCTTGACTTAGTTGCCTCATATCATATGGGTTCTTCAAAAGGAGACTTTTCTTCATTGAAGTAGTCTAAGGTACCACACATCTTTGTAGGAGATGATTCAAAAATGGAAGTTGAAGGGAAAGGACAAGTTGAGATGGAAAATGGAGAGTTCAAAAAGTTCTCTATGTTCCCAACTTTAGCTTACTATGGAGATGGCAATAAAGTTGAGTTCCTTCCTCATTCAGTAATGGTGTGCAATCTTAAAGATGATTCATTGGTTTCAGTGGGTAAAGTTAATCATCACAAAAGGCTTTATTCTTTCTCCCACTTTGTGGCTAAGTATCCTTCACATGCCTTGCTAACTCAATCTCATTCACAAAATACATTATGGCATGAGCAGTATGGACATCTTACCTTCTGTTATCTTCATCAACTTAGCTCAAACAATATCTTCAAAGGTCTACCTACAATCAACTTTTCTAAGGGTGAATTTTCAACTTGTTCAATGGATATGCATCTAGAGGAGAAGTTTGATAAAGGGCAGTCTTTAAGAGCATCATTTGTTCTTTAGTTGATTCACATAGTTCTAGCAGGTCCTTTTCTAGTAACATTAGCTAGTAAAGGTTGCTACATCCTTGCTTTCATTGATGACTTTTCATGCTACACATGGGTCTACTTTCTTGACCACAAGAATAAAGTGTTTGATAAGTTTCTAGCCTTCAAGAGTCATGTTGAAAGGAAATCAAGGAAATCCATCAAAGTTCTTCAAATGGACAATGAAAGTAGATATGTGAATTCAAGACTTAGAGACTTTTGTAAACTTGAGGGTATTGATCTTCAGAATCTAGTAGCATTCAGCTTGCAAAAGACAAGTGTTGTAGAAATGAGGATTAGAACTCTTAAGTCTATGGAAAGTTGCATGATTCAAGCAAAGTCTCTTGATCCATCACTTGAAGTCGAAGCTATAAGCAGTGCCAATCACATACTTAATACGTCTCCTCATTATTCCTTAGATGGAAAGACTCCTTTTGAGGCATGGTGTGGTAGAAAACCAATTGTGAGACACTTCAAAGTCTTTGGTCATCTAGCATGGGCAAACATATCTTCTAAGGAGTGCAAGGCACCACCACCAAGGCCTTGTACTTTCATTAGATATGAAGAAAGTGTTAAGGCATATAGAATTATGGATCTTGAGACTCATGAGATTTTTGTAGAGAAGAATGTTCACTTTGAGGAAAGTTCACCTAGCTTATCCTCTAATCCTCTCCACACTTCGTACATTATGGAAACTGATAGTGATAGTAGTGATAGTGATTCAATAGATTCAAATATGTGGGATCCTATTGACAGATACAACACAACATCAGCACATTCCACATGCATGCATTGCTATAGTGATATGTTCATGCAATTCAGCACAATTGGGTACACCTTGTCTTCCAATTCTAGCATCAGGGGATGACTACATAGCAGATATTTCAAGTTTGTTTGTGGATTCATACATAGCAGATTTGGGAGACATCACTGATAATATAAATCTTCTCTTTGATGAAGAATATCCTTCTTCAATTGTTGCGAGGGCTCACTCTAATCTCTTGTCCATTCTCTACATGATCAGTCTTCGCAAGTTGATATGATTGTGTATCCTTATGTATAGTAGTTGTAGGAGGTCTCTTTATCAATTGAGGAGACACATGGTTCTTAGGAATATGTTCTACATCTATTCTTGCTAGATCTACACTTGTTTTTTTCAACAGTATTGGAAGGGGTGACAGTCAGTATCAACACAGGGATAGTTGAGTAGGTTTCAAAGACACCACTCATCATCAAGATTCTTTCTACACATTGGGGAAGCATCTCATTTGTACCTATGACATTGTTTTGTCCAAAGGGGAAGAACATTATTCAGCAGTCCTGAATTAGCTTCTACATTGGAGTAGTTATCACTAATCAACATTCTCCATTTGGGGGGGGGGGGGGGGGAGGGACTGCTTTTTCTACTTTCTTCTTCTTCTTCTCTTGTGGGGGGTACCTTTTCCTTTATTGGGATTTTGTTCTTCTCAGACTTCTTTATTGTATATACCCGATGTATGTTGTAATGGGGGGGTCTTGATTACTCCATCCATCCATGCATCTTGATTTTTCATCTCTCTTTTTGGGGGAGGGTTTTTCCCATGAGGTTTTCCCTCTTTCTCCACTTCATGAGAGATTGCATTGCTTCTATACATGGGTACCTAACATGGCCTAGTAGTCAGGACCCATCATGCATTTTCATCCTAGCTTTCATAAGCATAAGTGCATTCCCCTAAGTTGCACTTAAGGGGGGTGTTGGTGTAAATAAGTATTTACTTATTACATTTTACTTAAGTTTACTTGGGTCAATGCATTATTTTATTATTTATTAGTTTGACACCTAGGAGTTTGCATACTCTTATGAGTTGTCATGTTGAAAAAACTCGAGTAAGAAACTCTAATTCAGTACATGGTGTCTACAACACTAGAGTTTGCATAATTAATTGAGTTGTCATGTAGACAACATAGTTATTCACACTCTTATTTTAACACATGGTATCTACAACATAATTTTATGTGCTATACCTTTGTAGGCTTATCCTCTCATCATCGTACTTACTCCTCTACTTAATGGAGGATAATCCACTCTTGGTGGACATGTGCTTGGTTGTAAGACTTATCAGTGTGCTGACTCCTAGGCATTCTAGAAGCATTCCAAAGGCCTTTATATTCAGGAACTCTTAGTGTGTATGTACATGACATTGCATGAATTTAATATGATATTTGTTATTATGATCATACTTCGGTCTATTATGTGCTTGTGCTTGAGTTTCTTGATCTTGGGTGATTTTTCCCTAAGGCAAATTCTTACAAGTGGTGAATGGAAGCCAATTTCTTAGTGGACTATTTTAGAAAGATATCATAGGGAGAACTTTTAAATTTATGATAATATTATAGAACCTAATTAGGTAATTATCAAGATGATGCTAGTAAGATATGGTAACTTCCAACACCATGTTGAAGGATCTTATAGATGGACTCATAGCTTAGATGGTTTCCACAATATAGAAATTTATCAAAGAAGAGGAAAATTTAAAGAATCAGTTTATAATTGAGATACAAATCAATGCTCACTTGAGTTAATTTTTTGGGGCACAAACTAATTCTTGGAGAGTTAGAGATCAAGAAGAAAAATTAGGCAAAAACATAGAACCCATCGAAAAATCATAAAAGGGTATTTATGAGGAAGAATAAAAATATGAAAAGGTAATTGTTAATCCAAAATTGCCTCCTACTAGAAAGTCAAATTCAAATAATGATCAGTTTCAATGGTCACCTAGGATGCGCATGAAATGATGTAACAATTAAGTCATTTTCTCCATTTTATGTTATGCCTTAATATTTTAAGTCGTGACTGTGCGATTTCCGTGGTCGCGGGAGGTTGAGCACTAAGGTTAAGGTTGTGAAAGTGTGATTTACTTTGATTTCACCCAATCACATGGTCATGTTGACATGCTAAAATTTGAGTTGTGACGGCATGAAAAATCAAGAGTTCTAATGTCCAAATTATATCCTACACCATTAGATCATTCAGATCTATGGCCAACACATGATCACCATGGATTGAGAGGCGGTTAAGCCTTGAGTTGAAATCAAGTGATTCCCCTTATTTTACTTGGTTGCAAAAGTCAGAATGTAATTCTAGTTCAAGGTGTTGAGGCAACAATGACCAGTAAATCGTAGTTTTGAAAGTAGGGATAGTTATTCAGGGAAGGTGGTAGTGAGAATGTGATCATGGATGATTGAACACAAGGCATAAAGATTGGGTGCTGATAGGATGGCATAACGATGAGAATTGTTTGGTCCACGTAGCATAACATAATGGAAAAATCTCAGTTGGCCAAAGATTGTGATTGAGTTGGATGTCGGTAGTAGCGGGAGCAATTCCTTGAATGATCTTTCTGATTCCCTGCAACCACTTTCATTGATCCCTAGGCTTAATAAGTGCAAAGAAATACTCCACCACTGTTTGGTGAAGAAGTGATCCTTTTATGCATAGATTTACATAAAAGTTAGATCTTTTTGGTTTTTTGCAATGATTTGTTCTCTGGAGATTTGATTGTAGTGGTTGAGTTTTGTCTTATGAGGGAAGTCATCCAAGTCATACTTGCACTATAAAGGAAAACATTGTACTCTTTCTCAAGGTTAGATTTTTCTTTGTTTATTTCATACTACCTTGGCATGCTACTGTAAATTCCATGTTTCCTTTGAGTTATATGACTTCCTTCCTTATCTCTTTCAATCGTCGTCGTACTATGTAAATTTGTTTACCTCTCTTTAATGTACTACAAATATCTGTTATCTTCACTCTTCCCTTGAATGATAAAAAGTGAAGTGTCTTCCTTGTGTCACTCATATGATTGTTTGATCTATGTGTACTTTATAGATTAAAGTAGGGTTTGAATCCATTTATCTTTAGACTGTCACAATAATATTATTGTGCATGTATAGGTAGAGACTAATCTGGACACCCTATTTTGGTGCATCACCTCTTTAAAATAGATTAGGTAGTTTATTTCATGTATTCATTTTCCTTTTTCTCTTCAAGAATAGTTTAGGTGCATCCTAATAGTAGAGGAATCTAGCCTTCTTCGAAGATTCAACTTCATAGTTCAATTCTCATAGCTTGGAGATTGTTTCCATGTTTTACAAGGTTTTCCTTAAGTAAGACTTTGGGTAATGGTGCAAGCTTTTGTAACAACAGTTTTTGGTGTGCCCGGTGGGACAATGATATTATTTTTTAATATTCTAGAGTTTACTAGCATTGGGAAAGATTCCTTGTTCATGGTGAAGAAATAGTATTGCCTTCAGTATAAAGCCTTAAAGAGGCTCATTGTTCAAAAGTACTTGGTGACTCTAAGCTTTGAAGTACATCCAATTTCCAAACCAAAGTTGTTGTGATTCATGCCCAAGAGACACACAAGGGCATCTTCCAGTATCAAGAGCTTTCCCTTTCTAACACAAGAAGAAAAGTTAGAGTATCCTTGTCACCAATTAGGAGTGGGATAGTAGTACACACCCCACAAGATCCATTTCCACTCCTCTAGTTGGTAGATCTTGGCATAGGATACCATCCACTCATATTAATAGAACACTTGCTTATATATGGCTAGAGCTCATGCTTTCACTATCTTCAATGGTGGGAGCCCCTTCCTATTAGCTCAAAGGCATGATATACCAGTATCAACTATCAAGGGTGTACCTGAGCTTACAAGTGAAATCTCCACATCCCCTATCGAACATATTCAAGAGGTGTCTAATGTACGTAATATCTACAGTGTCTTTGAGGATGATATAGCGGTCAGACTCTTGGCTTCATCCTTGAAAGGAAAGGTTTTACAATGGTATAGAGGCTTGCCTCACAACTCTATTACTAATTGGGATGGGTTAGGGGTATGTAAGCATTTTGAGGACAAAAGTGACCATCTATTGCTTTTAGAGAAACTAAAAACTATCAAGAGGGCCCCTCATGAATATATGACTTATTTCAATTATAGATTTCAAAAAACATGGGATAGAATACCTACTACAGTAAGCCTTCTCTCAGTAACACATTCTTGTACTACCTCAGAGCCTTCAATAGTAATATCACTACCACCGCACAATCTATGAGGGGGGATACCTTATCAAATGCTTATGAGGTTTTCATAATAGCTAAAAGTATTTTTGATACAAGGAGGAAAGTTAGCTCCAAGGCCCGCAATGCCTTTCTTCCCTGACATGCCTAATCATCAACCTACTGTAGCCCCTATTCATGTCTCCTCTGTAATTCAACCTCATGTTGTGCTCCTAATAGCCTTGACATCCTCTAGTGGAGTCTTCTCTCAGTAACACATTCTTGTACTACCTCAAAGCCTTCAATAGTGATATCACTACCACCGCACAATCTATGAAGGGGGATACCTTATTTAAAGCTTATGAGGTTTTCATAATAGCTAAAAGTATTTTTGATACAAGGAGGAAAGTTAGCTCCAAGGCCCCCAATGCCTTTCTTCCCTGACATGCCTAATCATCAACCTACTGTAGCCCCTATTCATGTCTCCTCTGTAATTCAGCCTCATGTTGTGCTCCTAATAGCCTTTACATCCTCTAGTGGAGTTGATAGGATTGAGGCTATGATGTAGGCATTAATGTAGAATATAGATAGAAGAATGTTGGATCAAGAAAGGAGGATGGAAGAGAATAGTGCAGTAGTGTAGAAAATGGGAAATGAGTTGGTGACTATGAAGAGACAACAAGCTCAAAATAATAAGCCTTTCCAACTCCAAAGTCAAGGTCCCATTCATAGTAGAACTCCAAACCAGATTCATACCCCCTACAATCAGAATAGACCTATCAATCATTCTCACAATCAAATTAGACCTATTGACCACCCCCATACTTTGAACGCCAACCTACACATGACCTTAGTCCCTCAGAACAACCTAGCCCAAAATCAAGATTTATTCCCTTCTTCTAAAGTTACTCCTATGGATATTACATGTGCCAGAAGGGAAAATCTTATTTGGCTTTAATTGTACCAAAGTGAGCAGTTTCCCAGCAACACAATGCTAATCAACTTATTGATACCTTTCAGTAAGATGATTGTTCTTTTATGAACCACCTAGTAGAAGAGCATGGTAATGTAAACTAGAATTCCTATGCTTACAATACCAGGAGCAAGAAAAGAGCCATTGAGGAGATGGCACCTCAGCCTCCTAATCAACCTTCCACATCAACTGTAGTGCCACATATGTAAGCAGTCACCCAACAACACAATGTGAATCAACTTGCAGATGTTTCTCTACAACAGAGATGGGATGAAAGTAGAAATTATGTGAACAACCCATAGAGTATCCCATCTTAGACTTCTTCTTCCAAGGCTCTTTCTAGAACATCTAATGCTTATTTTAGTGTAGTAGAGAAAATGAGGAAGACTAATGAGAACATTTCTATGTGGGATGTTGTAACTACTATACTATCATAAAGGAGGCTATTGTGACAGGAGTTGGAAAGCATTGAACTTAGAAATCAGTCACCTAGCACAGAGAATGTTGTAAGCTTGGTGCAACCATCAAGAGAGGTAGAAGTAAGCAAAAAGGTTAAACCTCCTTCATTCTATGTGTCTTTTCTCATAGGAGATAAGCTAGTCCATAACTGTATGATTGACTCAGGGTCCAATAGTTCAGTAATGCCCAAGTGTGTTGTTGGTACCTTAGAAATGAAATATGAACCCATTGTTAGAGATGCGCTGCAACTTGATAGTAGTATCATCAAGACCGTGGGAATCCTTAGGAATGTTGAAATGGCCTTACATGCCTATCCATGTTGTATTGTAGTTCTAGATATATCAATTGCTGAAGTCAAGCCACATTTTTCTGTTTGTCTGTCAAAGGACTTCACTACTTAAATAGGTGGCTACATATCTTATGATCAAGGTCATATATTTCTTTTAGAGCTAGATATGGAACCAAGAATTCAATTAAAGTAGAGCCATTAGCCCTTCATCATATTGAGCCCTATACATCTAACCTCATCAATATGAATTGTACCATCCTAGAAGTAGATAAAAATGATACAGTAAATGAGCCTACCACTTCCTTATCTAATACACTTGATTTCCTCTTGGATGAATGGGCTAATGCTTATCAGTTTGATTCCATATTGAAGACCTTAGAGACCATCTTGGGCACATATTGTATATCAGAAAAGAATGCTCTCATCCCTAGCTTGATGAAAACCAAAGAAGATACAAATGGGATATGGAGCATGTACTTTGACAAATCAAGAAACAAGAATGGGTCATGGATTGGTGTAATGTTTGTTTCTTCTACATTATAAAAGTACTATTTCTCATTTAGGTTGAATTTTAGTTGTACTAATAATGTGGTTAATTATGAGGCTTTGATTCAGGTTCTCTTAATTGCTTAGAAAAGAGGAATCTAGGCATTAAGTGTGTATGGGGATAGTGAGTTGGTGTTCAACTAGGTGAGGAATCAAAATATCACTAAGAATAATTTGCTCAAGTCTTACAAACATAGGGTATGGGATTTGCTTGAAGATTTTAGTGCATTCAATATTCAAAGCATTCTAAGGAAAGAAAATAGACTTGTGGCAGTGGGTGCAACTCATGATGTCCCAAGAAGGCTTGAAGATGAAAAGAGACAGATAATTAAGATAGTAATTAGACTCGTTGTCCTTGATAATGATACCAATTGGCAAGTCTTTGAATCTAAAGCACAAATTATGAGTTTCTTGCAAAATGAGGTAAAATTTTCGAATAGAAATTAGGTGAGGTTACATGACTAATATGGAGATCAAATCATCAACCTTAGCTCCAAAAAATTATGTAAGGGCCTCATTACCTTAGAGAGTATCTTCAACCCTAATGACAAAGCAAGGGAAAGAGGCATGAATTTTGTTGCAAACAAAGGAGACCATGTACCAATCACAATCAATGATGAAAAAATGCTAAACTTGGGAAAGGTATGTTCTGAAATTGAACAAGAAAATTTTGTTCATCTATGTCAAGAATTCAATGATATATTTGCTTGGACATACAATGATTTGAAAAGATTTGATCCTAGCTTGTTTCAACATACTATAGATCTTGTAGATAATGTCAAGCCTATTAGGCAAAAATAGAGGCTAGTAAACCCTAAGATTGAGGCCCTATTGATAAATGAGTTGTCCAAATTAATTGAGGCCAATATCATTTTCCCTATCAAGCATTCCTCTTGGGTGGCAAACCTTGTCCCTATTAGGAAAAAGAATGGAGAGAGTAGACTATGTGTATATTTTAGTGATCTTAATCAAGCCTCCCTTAAAGATCACCATCCCCTCCCTTCTATGGAACAAATAATGTCTAAGGTTAGTGCTTCAAAGAGATTCTCCTTCTTGGATGGGTTCTCAGGTTATAATCAGGTGTTGGTCAAAGAGATTGACAGATATAAAACTACTTTCGCTACTAAATGGGGTACCTATGTCTATAGTAAAATTCCATCTGGACTAACAAATGCAAGTGCCACATTTCAAAAAGCAATAGAAATGGCTTTCAAAAATATGATTAAAAAAATTGTGTTGGTCTATCTTGATGATATCATAGTATACTCAAAAATGTAGCAGAGCATTTCAATCACCTCGGGCAGGTATTTTTGAAATGCAAAGAGTATGGGGTGTCCCTAAATCCAAACAATTGTATCTTCACCACTAATCAAGGAAAATTATTAGGGTATATTATATCTAAAGAGGGTCTAACTATCGATCTAGAAAGAACAAAGGCAATACTTTCCCTTACTCTCCCTAGCCACAAGAAGAGTCTGCAAATTTTCCTTGGTAGGATAAATTTTGTAAGAAGATTTATTCCTAACCTAGCTACCATGGTGAAACCTCTTATAGCTATGCTCAAAATAATATAGCCTTCTCATGGACCATGGAAGGGAAAGTAAGTTTTGAGGAGATCAAGGTAGCTATAGCTTTAGTTCCCACTCTCATTAATCAAAATTTTGATAAGGATTTCATCCTTTATACCTTGGGAGGTGAATGGAGTATTTCTACTATTTTGACGTAGCTAAATGAAAAAAATGTAGAGCAACCTATTACTTTTTTCAATGAAGAACTCAAAGAATATGAAAATAAATATAGCTACATGGAAAAGTAGGCTCTTGTAGTCATAAGAGCCCTAAAGAAATTCAGACACCTATTGTCTCATAACAAAATTCACTTGTTGATTCCTCATGCAAGTGTAAAAGATTTCTTGTTGAGCAAAGATATTAGTGAGAAGAGAGCTGGTTGGATCACCAAGGTAATGGAATACAATGTAGACATTCAGATCACCAAGGTAATAAGGATTGAAAAAGAGGTTTTCTTGGTATTAACAAAATAACAGGAGACAAGAAATGATAATACTAACGATTGGGTGAATGATATAAAAGCCTTCTTGGTTGGGAATGGGTATCCTTAGGGGCTAGATGAAGCTAGGAAAAGACAATTCAAGATGCAATCTATTCCTTAGGCTATAATTGATGGTGTTCTTTTTAGAAAAGACTTCAATGGAGCCCTACTAAGATGTGTTGATATAGATCAAGTAGAGAGAATAGTCAAAGAACTTCATGATGGTCCTGATGGTGGCCATTTTTTAGCAAGGACTACTGTAATGAAAATTATGAGAGCTAGTTATTACTAGCCCTCCCTATTTCATGATTTCAATAAACATGTGAGGAGGTGTGAGAAGTGTGCTTTCTTCTCAGGTAAGTAGAGACTTGTAGCTCTTCCACTTCATCTCGTCCAAGTAGATCAACCTTTTGCCCAATGGGGACTAGATTTTATTGGTTCTACCAATCCTCTTTCTAGCTCTAGTCATAAATGGATTTTAGCCACTATAGACTATTTTACAAGATGGAAAGAGGTAGTAGCACTAAGAGATGCCACAAAACCTTCAGTCATTGAATTCATTGATGGGATTGTAACTAGGTTTGGCACCCCTTCAACTATTATTTTAGATAATGCTAAATCATTCATAGGAGATCAGATTTGTACATGGGCACTTGATCATGGTATTTACCTAAGCACATCCTCTAACTATTGCCCTCAGGGTAATGGCTTGGCCAAGTCATCTAATAAGAATTCAATTAGAATCATTAAGAGGATGGTGGAGGATAAAAACCAAAGATGTTGGCATCAAAAGTTGGGGACTACTCTTTGGGCTAACAAAATCACACCCAAGAGAGCAATAGGAAATTCTCCCTTCACGTTAGTCTATGGTAGGGAAGCTAGGCTTCCTGTCTCACTAGATTTTCCTACTCTTGATTTGGCTCATCAGTTGGAATTGATTAAAGACGATGCTATGTCTGTATGAATGGCAAGCCTAATGGAGTTAGAGGAGAAAAGAATTCAAGCCATCCAAACCTTAGAGATACATTAGCAATAGATGAAGACGAGCTTTGATAAAAAAAGCTAAGGTCAAAATCTTTAGGGAGGGTGACCTTGTGTTGAAATGGGATGCAGACAGAGTGAAGGCTAGGAGACACTCTAAATTTGATGCCTTATGGAGTGGCCCTTGTGTGATCATTAGTTGTAAACAATCTAATGGCGAAGTCTTACCCATCCCTGTTAATGGGATATATCTCAAACCATGTTTCTGATGATTATCATTATCTCATATACATAGTTAGAGTATTTTTTCTTTATTTTTCTTTCCTATTTTCAAGAAGTGCATGAGCACCTATTTTGTCTTGTAAAAGAAGGGTCTAGTTCTACAGTTATTTTGCAAGTTGTAGAGAAAGAAGATTTGTTATGGCACAAAGTGCAACAAAGGTGGTAAACTAATGAGTTTATGGTTTTAGAGACTCTGTAGCCCAATGGATCTTTTTGGTCATTGGTCATATGTTAAGTACAATTACATTCCACCTAAGTCACCAGAAATGTTAATCCAAAATTGCCTCCTTCTAGAAAATCAAACTCAAATAATGATCAGTTTCAATGGTCACCTAGGATGCACATGAAATGATGTATCAATTAAGTCATTTTCTTTGTTTCATGTTATGCCTTAATATTTTAAGTTGCAACTGTGTGATTCACATGGTTGCAAGTAGTTGAGCACTGACTAAAGTTAAGGCTATGAAAGTGCATTTTGCTTTGATTTTGCCCAATCGCATGGTCATGTTGACATGCTATGGTTTGAGTTGTGACGGTGTGGCAAAGCAAGAGTTTTGATGTCCAAATTATATCCTACATTTTTAGATCATTTAAATCTATGGCCAGTGCATGATCATTGTAGATTGAGAGGTGGCTAAGCCTTGAGTTGCAATCGAGTGATTCCATTTCTTTTTCTTAGCTACAAATGTCAGACAATAATGCTAGTTCAAGGTGGCGAGGTAGCGATGACCAATAAATCATGGTTTTGCAAGTAGGGATGGTTACTCAGGGAAGGTGGTGGCGAGGATGCAATCATGGATGATTGAGCGCAAGGAATAAAGAATGGGTGCTAACAAGATGGCATAATGATGAGAAGTGTTTGGTCAACATAGGAGAACTTAATAGCTAAATCTAAGATGACCAAAGATCGTGATCGAGTTGGATGTCAGTAGTAGCTAGAGCAATTCTTTGAACAATCTTTTTGATTCCCTACAACCACTTGAATTGATCCCTAGGCTTGATAAGTGTAAAGAAATACTCCACGACCATTTGTTGATCCATTCATTCAGTCAAAGATTAAATAACCATCATTCCTAACCTCTTAGAGATTTTTTTGGTGAAGAGGTGATCCTTTCATGCATAGATTTATGCAAAATTCAAATCTTTCCAATTTTTTGCAGTGATTTTTCTCTGGAGATTTGATTGTAGTGGTTGAGTTTTGTCTTATGAGGGAAGTCATCCAAGTCATACTTGCACTATAAAGGAAAATATTGTACTCTTTCTCAAGGTCAAATTTTCTTTGTTTCTTTAGTATTGCCTTGGCATGCTACTATAAGTTCCCTATTGCCTTTGAGTTATATGACTTCTTGCCTTATCTCTTTCAACCTTCATTGTATTGTGTAAATATCTTTGCCTCTCTTTGATGTATGGAAAATATCTATAATCTAAACTCTGTGTATCTTTTTTCTCTTGAATGATAAAAAGTGAACTATCTTCCTTGTGTTGCTTATATGGTTGTCTGATTTGTGTGCAATTTATAGACTAAAGCAAGGTTTGAATCTATATATCTTTAAACTTTCATAATAATAGCACTATGCATGTATGGGCAGAGACTGATCTAGACACCCTATTTTGGTGCATCACCTCTTTTAAATAGATTAGGTAGTTTCTTTTATGTATTCCTTCTCCTTTTTCTCTTCAAGAATACTTTAGGTGCATCCTAATAGTAGAGGAATTCAGCCTTCTCCAAAGGTTCAACCTCATAGTTCAAGTCCCACAACTTGGAGGTTGTTTCCATGTTTCATGAGGTTGTCCTTAGGTAAGACTTTGGTTAAGGGTGCAAGCTTTTGTGACAATAGTAACCTTATTTGAAACAAACACCTAGACCATGTAGGATTATCTTTCCTCTACAAATTTTCTATACAATTTCATCTTTAAACACCTTCCCAATCCAATTCACAAAAGATTTCTAGGCCAAAAAAATCTAACCAACGTCCTCTCCACAATTTCTCTAAATACCATTAGTTAGTTCCTAGGTAGACCTTAGTAATATCCAAAACTCCCAATTATGGGATATATTGTACAAGACCATATGAGAATTTTTTTGAAGTATCCTTTAAATGACACTAAATAACTAGAAGATATTACAAGGGATATTTAGCTTAACTGCCCTAATCTGTAAGAGAATTATTCCCAACCCCTTCAAGTATATATTAAAGTATTTTTTAGATAATGTACTCAAAGAGACATAATTGTAGAAGATGACAAGGTGGAATGATATAATTATGAAGAATATATATATATATATATATGATGAAGGAAATAGTGTGCTAAAATCCACTCCTCCTTAGAAACCCTCATTACCACCCTAAAAATATAGAGTGACATCAATCCCTTATACAAGTTTGATATATAATGACTCATTGTCACAATAAAAATGAAGACTAAAATGGAATAATTAGACTTCAATACCCTTTAGGTAGAAAGATCATATGATGTATTACAAAATGTGAATGTGTATATCCAGTCCTACAGATCAAAGCCCCACATGTGCATCATAATTATAGGATTAGAATAAACAAAAAAGAAATTTGTTCCAAAAACTTAAGAAAGTGGTTATTTTTTCATTGATATACATTAATAACCTTCTTATGGATACACATAATTTGGAACAATAAATTTAAATCCCTTTATCACTTCTAGAGGTATGATACCTCCTCGTGAAGATTACTATGGAGAATCAACTTTGATGTAGCCCAAGATGCAATAAGATAACACTTTTTCCAATCTCAAATAGGTATTATGAGTATATTATTACTATGTTATAGGAAGTATATTTAAGGATGTTATAGGAGTATATTTGTAACAAATAAGAAATTAGGTAGATAATAAAAATGAATCAAGAATCAAGATAGATAAAAATATATAATATTGCAAGAAGGGTGAATCATTAGACATATGTTCATGGTTATCTATATTATATTTTATGGTTCATGAAGATAAATTTTACTTATTTAATTTTATAAACTAGCTAATTCTTAGGATGGGCTAGCTCCTTACTCCTCTATATGCCTTTATCTAGGGTATAAATACAACTTCACATAGAAATGACTTGGTGCTCAGTTCTATATTTTTGGTTCTCCTATTGTCTTGATAAAATCCTTCACTAGACTCTCTAGGTTGTTTTGCATCATAATCTACCTAAATACCATAACTATATATATGTCTCTATTGGCTCTTTATAAATAAAAAGGATCTCTAATTCTACATCTCAAACTCCTACAACTTTAAATTGTTTTTTCTTGAAGTTCCATAACAATATAATGGATTAAATAATTTTTGGCATTCATTGAAAAAGGCTAGAGTTTAGAATTTCATTCCAAGCATGTCAAGATCATACTTTTAACTTTTGCTCAATTAATATGTCAATTATGTTGATTCATATTTTTGAAGAAGCGATTTGTATGCCATAAAGTGGTACTTTAATTGATTTTGGCCAATAAGTACAATATTTTTGTATAACCAACAACTTAGCACCTTTGGAACTCATTATAAATCATTATGAAACATTAAAAACTTTTTTATATTCTCATTGTATATAATTAAAGACTCACACGATAGACATGGTCTTGTGTGGACACTTGCACAATTGATAAAGGTTTATGTGGAGACTTGCATAATAATTTAAAAACCATTTACTATAATATACAATAATGGAGAGTAATTTATAGGTTATGAATGAGATTACATGTTAGTACATATAGATTTTTTAAGACACTACCAAGATAAATTACCTTTACCTAAATATTATATATAACTCTAAAATAAACAATTCTAAATAATTTTAATGGAAGATCTAGTAAACTTCAAAAAATATTACAAGCCATGCACATGAATTGACACTAATACTAACCTTTAAAAAAAATTGATCATTGTAATGGAAAGAATGAAGGAGAACCATTGTGTTGAGAAGTAAGAGTGTTGAGAGGTGGTCTGCAAAGAAAACTTCGTTAAGATCTCTATGAAGTCCCTTAAAATTGCCCATCCACATGAAGTTGATATCTAAAATTGAAACAAATTGATAAAAAGAGACCATGAAAGTGTTTCAAAGAGACCATGAAAGTGTTTCATCTTTAAGAAAGATAAACTAGCACTTGTACCTATAGGTCCAAGATTACATTGATTAGACATGGCAATAAATTTTTGAAAACACTGCAATATGCCATGAGAGCTGATTCTCGGAATAGCTCAAGGTTGTGTCATTCCAAGGAATAATATGGAAAATTTGTGACATGTGCACAAAGTCGAAAGCATGTCAAAATTATAAATTGTAACGTAATGAAGCCTATCATAGAGGCACCTAGTTGTTAATATAACAAAGAAATCAACTTACTCAGCCTCTCCAAAAGTGGTTACCTTCTTATGCTGGATACAGAAAAGCTCGTAACTAGCAATACTTGTCAAAGAGCCACAATAGAGTTTGACTGAATATGGCTAACAAGCTACCTTTGGGGTCATGTTGGATAGCATGTTGCTTCCAATCGTACAGACATTGCATGTGGACAAAGATAGATAGGTGCTTCTATAGGCACCATCTTTCTAGTTTTAGTTTCCTTTTTGATATTTTTAACACAATTGCATGTGAAACATCAGTATTACCCATCAAAGAGCTTGGATTAATGTAACTATTTTTAGCAACAAATTTGTAGATATATTTCATAATGATAGAATTACTTAGAGCTTAGAAGTAAGGGAAAATATGCAAATGGGTATTTGTTATTTTGTATCATATAGATACAAAAGATTACCTTATTTTGAAATGGTGTTTATTTTCTCTTCTAAATCTACTTGTTTGATTTGTTTTTGCAACCTTTTAGAAGATGTCAACTGGCTAAGCATACTAACAGTGAGTTTGACAAGGCATAAAAAGGTGGAACCATGATATGAGAAACTTAAAAGATTTTCTATAGTAAGAATTGACTCCCTTGCCTGAGTGATGTGAGTAATGTAGAATCATGCCTTTCATAGTGATGATTGCATTCAATAGTTTAATTCATTTTTTCTAACTTCAATTTCAGTTGAATTTATTTCATAGTGATTATTGCATCCAAAGAAAAGAAGGCTACTAAAAAGAAGCTTGAAGCTCAATCAACTGGTGCTAACTAATGCACAGGTTGAGGAGTAGCAGGAGGAGAGTGTGTGTGTAGAGACAAATAGAAAACCCTCCCAAGTCAGAAGGAAATCTTCTGGAAACAGAGATCTAGGGTTTAATGTTTGGAGGAGGGAGATAAAAACATAGTTTTCTTCCATAGATTGGCCTTCGGGAAGAAAGAAGAGAAACATTGTTAAACTATTTCTTGATGATGATGACCAAGAAATTATTGAGTGGAAAAAATAGAAGATAGAACCAATTCCTATTTCAGGAAATGTATAACCCCCTAGCTACCCAAGTTAACAGTAACTTGCAAAGTGATTTCCTGAGGTCATTTCAACTGGTGATCAATGACCAAATGAATGAGGACATGACAAGTAAGGTCAAAGAGGAGGTCCAAGTTAGAATGTTTGTTTTCAGTATGAATTAGTATAAAGCCCCCAATCTTGATAGGTTTCCTCCTACTTTCTTCCAAGATTTCTGGGACATTGTTAAGTACAACATGATCCATGATGCTCGTGACTTTATCAAAATGGGTAACCTGCTAAAGGAACTCAACCAGACCGTCATTGTTCTCATACCTAAAACTAAGGATCCTAAGAGGATAGAGGATTTCAGACCCATTAGCTTGTGTAACACTATTTATAAGATTGTGGCTAAGTCTCTTTGGATAACTCTGGCAGAGTTAAGGGTTTTAAACTTGCCTCCTGGTGCCCTCCACAAGTTATCTAGCAATTTGTGGATGATACTTTCTTATATTTGGTATCTCCTCTATCCATGAATGCAAAGAATGGAAAGAAACTCTGAACTAGTATGCGTTGGTCTCTAGTCAATGCATGAATTACACCAAAAACTTGAAAAGTGTATTTCTTTAGCACTATTGTCAGTTTGAGGGAAAAGGTGACCGGTATTCTTGATTGCTAAGAGGTGTCTCTCCTAGACACTTATCTAGGTCTCCTGCTTACTATAAAGTAAGTCCCCAATCAATACTAGAATGGCTTAGTTGAATACTTTCAAAGAAAGTTTATGGGCTGGAAAGGTAAAATCTTGAGCAATGCTAGGAAACTCCAACTTCTTTCTGCCTCCTTGCAGGGCAACCTGGTGTATTTCCTCTCCATTTTCAAAACTATGGGTAGATTCAGAGACATTCTTCCTTGTCTAACTCATCACCATGCATGTCTAGAAAACTAAGCAACACAACCAGAATGTCAACTCCCTCAACCTCATCTCCACTCACAAGACAACCAAGGTGGTTCAAATTTTGAGGCTCATGTTTTTCAATTATCTAATTGCGCTCTACCAGGTCATCAATCTCCAACACTTGGAAAATATATAGGCCATTGTGAAACACATCGTGTTGGAGACTAGAAGAAAGTTTCTCACTAGTATAGAAGATGGATCTATGCTCCCTATGTGATTCTACAAGGAGTTGTTGCAGGTGACAATGACATGTCGCTCCTCTTCAATGAGATTTCAGTGTTCCAAAAGGAGTTGAGATCTTGGGTTGACATGGATCTAAGGTAGAGTATTTTATTCCAAAATCCTCTACCTTCTTTTAACGTGTCCCTTGTTACCAGTAACGCGTGAATCTCAATATATTTATTGTCTTACATGTCATGGTTGTAATTATGTCCTTACCCCTGCTCATGAAAATGGTATCAAACATAGCTTCATAGCTACCCTCCTCTACATGTTAGGCAGTTTTTGTAAGAAACATTGTGGTGAGGTAGCTGGTTATGCTCCCTCCAAGAAAATCCATGTTAATTAACTATTCTTGCCATGGTGTAGAAACCCCTTTCCCAGCATAGGGTAAAAAAATTAGAACTTCTGTTTATTTTACCAAAATAAATTACGGGGTGAACCATTTTTTGACCTGAACAACACACTTCTTAGTGAAGGATCCCTAGAGAAATAGCCTATTGGCTAATAAAAAATATAAAAGTGATATATTTACAAGGCAATCCATTTACAATTTAAGCATAGACTATTCCCATGCTTGAGACATCTTTGGTTAAAGCATAACCCATGCCAAATTCAAAACCATTATAGCTTGTAATACACAGAAAGCACTCCAAAATTAAATATAATAAGAATGACCTAAGAAATATGTGTAGAAATGGTAACATCTTTAAATCAGTGAATGAGCTATGTTGGATAGAGAAGTCAATGAGGCACATAAATAGACTGTTCACTTGCGAGCGGCTTAACCAACACACTCAAACCATTGACTAATAATGGTTAAGAGTGGGCCTAGCCACTCTTAACCAATACCCTAAGACCAATGCATAATAGTGGCCCCAAGCTATTGGATAAGAGTAGTTGGGCCCACTCCTAGCCACTATGAGTCAATGGTTCCAGTGTGCCAGTTAATCTAGGTCATTCACTTGTGATAAAAATCATGATTCTATCCATGAGTTGATGTTTTTGCTTTTCCATCAGATGCATTGTCTTGTTACCCAAGTAAGAGAAAATGGCTTAAGAATACAATATACACTAGGATATACACAAATGATAGGGAAAATAATATAAGTAGATTTAACATTTTAAATTATGTCTCTTGTGCTTTTATCCAATGTATTTCAAGCCATCTTTTGCCCTTCTTTAGTCGACTTCTTTTAGTCATAATATTTGGATTTTTATAATCTAGTCTATATAAAACTGACACTTGTTCATTTAAAAAGTAAAATAGTGGTGATCACTAACATATATATATGGAAGATATGTAATTATTTCTCTTTTTTGAGATTTTTTTATTATATTAGCAAATAAAAAATAACATTTGTTTTATATAAATGTAAGTTTTAATTACATACAAATTTATAGTTACTATTAGAAAAAAAATAGTTAAATTTTGTGATAAAGAGGAAATCTTATAAAAGATGTTAAGATATAATTTATTAATATTTTTAAATTTTTAGGTGTTTAAAATTTAAAAAATTAATATATTTTAAATTATTTTGTTTTGCTTTGGTTCAAATTTATATTTATTGAACTCATTATTACACATTTAGAAATGATCTTTTATGTGAAAATGACCACATAACTCATGGGATTAATCTAGCACTCTATAAACTATTCAATCTCCCTTAACTCAATCATTGATAGTTAAATGCATGTTAGAATGCATTTACACACTTTTTTAAGAATGTGTCCAGCTAAAAGGGTCAGATTCTGGACCCATTGAAACTTCTTTGGTGGAATGCAGTTTAATACTCCAAACAAATTTTGAAGATAGAAATAAAGTGTCTTGTGGTTCAAGAATGAGCTTGTAGGAAAATAATGTAAACTAGATTGTGTTTCTCACTCTTGGATCTAGATGTCATTTTCACATTCTACCATGATTTCAAATGAGAGAGTGGGTGTCCTTAAAAAAATTTGAACTTAAAAGTTAGGATAATATGCTACATCGGATAAAAAAGATAAGGCTAACATGGACTTATTTAAGTAATATTAAATTTAAAGTTCAAAGATCAAATCAATCATCAAGAAATCATATTTTCATTTTTCTATTTTTTGACTTCACAATTGATTCTAACAAATAATAGACATGAATTGTGAAATATTTCAATTAAAAATGTTAATTAAAATTTTAGTTTATGGTTTATAATCATAATTTGATGCAGTGCAAGGTTGGGTGAGTCTACAAAGGAGATAACACAGTCCCTAGTAAATATAACATAGCAAAAACAAACAAGATATAATTTCAAGAGACCACTTGATTAACAACAAAGATTCAATTACATTTAGTGTTCACCATACATTCTACTGATGAAAGCATAGCTAGCATGCATAATAAACCATATGTCAGGCTATAAGGTCTTCCTAGTTATGACCAATATATACAATTCTAGATTACAAACCAAAGTTTGTTATCCAAGCTCTAACTTCTTCTTCATGAGTATGTTATCCAAGCTCTAACTTCTTCTTCATGAGTAACCTTCCTTGTCACTTCCTTCTAAGACTTGAGTATATTACATATATAGTCATCAGGACATGCATGTAATCTTAGAGTTCATAATCTCCAATAATAGGAAATATGCATTACATTAAATATAGGACTGGCCCAATGAATTAATGACCAAATACATAATATATTACATTACATTATGTGGTCTTAGATATAGGTCCACATGTTAACAAGGAAACAAGATCCAAGGATGCACCAACTAAATTTTAAATATGGAACCGTGCTAAAGTAAATATCAAGCATCGCTAGAAGAGAAACTAGTGGAAAACAACACTTGAAAAGATGAATCATAACATACACTACCAATCACATAGGATTATGTGCACTTAGGGTAATGATCCATGATATGTTGCCAATATGAATCCAAGAGCACTAAATCTGAAAACAACAAACAAGTGCTTTCCAATACAAACTACCAGGGAGGTAACTATAAAATAAAAAACAACAAATATATTTTTGGGTGATGCAAGATGGCCAACAACCCAAGGATGTTCCTACATCAGACACCCAAAGTGACAAAGAGATGTTTCATAACTTGGGACTTATGAACATTTGAAGGAATTCAAAACATAAATCCCATGCTCATTCTTAATCCACAAATCCTCTTCATCAATCATCACAAAATTTTGTCCAAACTTACTATTGCAACAATCTATGTCATTGAAAATCCCAATTCTGTTACTTTACTACAACTACCAGGATCAAATGAATCATACCTACTATATGCATTTATCTAATTAGGAAATTTCTTTCTTCTACCTCTATTCTTCATCAAAAGATCAACTAACTTCAATTCAAGCTATATTTTATCAACAACAACCTCAATCACAAGTTTTGTTTTCTTCAAACCTAAATTCTTAATAATACTTAGGTTCTTTTCTTTGATAGCTTCTTCATCCTTCAAATGAAATAGAATAAATTTCTTACCATCCTTTTAAACTATAACAGTATTCTTTCTACAATCATGTATAGCTCCTCTATCAATTTGCCAAGGTCTTCCAAGTACAACATGGAAAACACTGATGTCCACTACATCATATAATGCTCCATCCTTAAAAGGACCAATGCTGAAATTAACATGACATTTTACCATAAGGAGCGAGATTTTTCAGTGTTTGCAAATCAAGTTTCCTAGTCATCTCTTCAAAAGCAAGATTATCAGTACTTCTTTCATCCATATAACTTTACAATATTTACCTTCAGACCTACAAATGGTTCACAACAAGTTCCTTCTTTGCACTAATTTGAAAATTCATGCTTGGCCAACATGATTATTCTTATCAAAATAGATTCTCCATCTTTTGGTGAAGCCAAATCAAGAACAGAAGATTCCACTTTATGTTCTTCATTTATACCAAGTTTTGTTTGTCAACTTTCACATTAGGACATCCAAAATGTCAGTGATCATCCTTACCACATTTTCAACAAGTACCTCTTAAAACAAACTTCTTTTTAGGAACAAGTTGCTTACCCTTATCAACTTTGGTAACTTGCTTACCTTTCTTTCCTTCCAATTTTTCTTCATTTTTCAATGCATACTGATAAGAATCTTCAAATGAACTAAGTTTCAACATACTCAATTCATCCTAAACATTGAATTTCAAAACATTAACAGACCGTGCAACCTTTTCCTTAGAAGATTCATGATGTCTAGATCTTATTTGTAGCTTATAAAATTCCTTAGTATAAGCTTTCACAAACATATTTTTCTACTTTAGGTTTTTCAAATTCTTAAACAATTCAAGTTCATATTCTTCAATCTAGAAACCATGGATTTCCATCTATTAATCTTAGGTTCATCGGTATCTTCTCTATCCTTTTGCAATTCTTTTTGCCATAAGGTAGCATGACCTTTCAACTTAGTATGTGCTAACCTAGCTCTATGTTGGTCTACAAAATTTTCAAGATCAAAGTAATCTTCAAGTTCATTAATCCATCTGTCAATTCCTCGAGATCTAAAGAACCAAAATAATTTGAGTCTTCCATTCTATGACTTACCATTTTTGTCATACCTTTTAGAATTCTTTCTTCTTCTACATTGATCTCTACTTTAGGTACTTCAAGATCTTTAGTAGCTTCAACATATTCTTCTTCGGCTTCAGGGTTTCTTCTCAATCCATTCAAGACATTTCAGATCTCATTCTTCTTCTCAGCCTTGAATTCTTCAAACATATTCTCCTACCTCCTAGGGTTTATTCTTCTAGGCAACATTTTGACAACAACAAGGTGCAACTATCTCAAAATTTGATAATTTTTCGACCAACAAGGATCAACGGGTCTATAATAGGATTCCAAACAAAACTTGAACAAGTCCTTTCCTCTATCACCTCACAATCAAGGATATCAAGTCTTCACAAGATCTCTAAGATTAATTAAGATCGTATCAAAAACTATCAAATCTACTCTTCTAATAAATCACCAACAAGATTAACCTTTGCTCTAATACCTCTTATTGAAGTACAGGACCAAGTGAGTCCTGAAAGGAGATGACCAAGCCCCAAGGAAATATAACATGGTAGAAGCTAACAAGATATAATTGAAAGAGACCACTTGATTAACAACAAAGATTCAATTATATCCAGTATTCACCATACATTCCATTGATGATAGCTGATACCAGGATGTAAGGCCTTCCTAGTTATAGCCAATATAAAATTCCATATTACAAATCAAATTTTTCTATCCAAGCTCTTACTTCTTCTTCATGAGTGACCTTCCTTGCCACTACCTTCTAAGACTCAAGGAAATTACATATATAGCCATCAGGACATACAAGTTGGCTTAAAGTTCACAATCTCCAATAATAAGAAATGTGCACTACATTAAATGCAGGACTGACCCAATCAATTAATGACCAAATACATGATACATTACATTACATTATGTGGTCTTAGATATAGGTCCACATGTTAACAAGGCACCAAGATCCAAGAGTGTATGAGCTAACTCTTAAATACATAACACGCAAAATTAAATATCAGACATCACTAGAAAAGAAACCAATGGAAAATGGCACCTGAGAAGATGAAGCATAACTTTTGCTCTCGATCACATAGGATTATGCATAATTAAGGCAATGATACATGATATGTTCCCTTGATATGAAGCCAAGAGTGTTGAATCTGGAAACAACAAACAAGTATTTTCCAATACAAACTATTAGGCAGGTAATTGTAAAATAGAAAACAATAGATATATTTTTTGGTGATTGAAGATTGCCAACAACCCAAGGATGCACCTGCATCATAATGAATATCCATTATTTAATTTATCAAAATATTACTTAACTCATCCTTAATATAAGTTGATTGAGTTAGTTATTTAAGAGAAATATACTCTTTATATATAAAGTATAGTTTGTTAAACTAATGAATAGAAGTATTCACACACAACCAAATAGTGTAAAAGCGTCAAATAAAACAGAAGCTGGAAGTGTAAACAAATATGATTTAGGAAAATATCAAGTCTAAAAAAACCATCTTAGAACGAACCTTATGGAGATTTATCATGCAAAAGTCATGAAATAATCTAACATAAACTTTTAAAATTGTCTTGGCAAATAAACACAAAGGAATGATTAATTATGATAATATCATTTAGTGAAAAAGATTTAAAATGATCATAGTTGAAAATATATTTTTTCAACATACTCTAGATCCATTAGACCTTATTAAGAAGAAATTCTTATTTAGTATAGTTTTAGATGTAATTATAATAATGACATATCTACATTCTAATCATTGATATGTTACATGTTTTAAATATTAGATATGTATGTTTTAAATAAAATACATTATTATATACTAATAAGTAAATCTCAATATTAATTTATCTCTTGAACAATTTTATAATTCATTGATTTATAATATATATCAAAATTACTTTAATAAACTTAACTACTAAATTCATATTAAGAGATGTAAAGATGTGTAACATGAGGGTCGTCCTTAAAGATCACACACTAAGAAAAAAATGAAATTGGATAAATTAATTTAAATTAGTTAACACTTTTAACATAAGAATCAAATTTGAACACGTGATATTTAGACTCTTTTATATGATGAATCATTTTAATTGAACCAAAATATTCAATTAAGATAAGTCAAAACCATACAACTTTTGTAATTGAATATCGCAAGCATTTTATGATTTAACTCTTTTTAACCATTTAAAATGTAAAAGAAAAAAAGATCATAATGGTATATCTACGAGTCATAAAAGTAAAAGATAGCACTTAATCTTTACCAAAGAATTTTGTGAATGAGCGAATTCGAAGATATTTTGTACAACGGGAGGGGCTATACGACATTATCTTCTTCCCCTGCTTTATTCATTGAATTTTATACAAAGAATTGCAATTGAACAATGGCCACTAGATAATTAAATGTAAGATCTAAAGTTGAAGTAGACCAGTGATCGTCATGACTACACCCAGAGTCTTATTGGCTCAGCCGCTTACGACGTGCAATCGCAGCAATGGCAGAGAACATTTGTGAAATGCCTTCGCATAAGAATGGCTTGGGACGGTCACACATTTCACTTTCCACGTACCCATTGCTACTAATATCTCTTTCTTCCTTTACCTTCTCATGATGATTGTCTTCCTTCACTTTCTCCCCATCTTCCTGCAGAAGCGCTTCAGCATCTTCTGCACCACTCATCTTCAAGCAACTCTCTGCGCCTTCAACGCCTTTGCCATTTGTCTCTTCTACATGATCTCCACGTTTTTCCTGAACAACTTCTTCCTGTTGATTCTCAGATTGAGACACACACTCTTCCTTCTTTATAGAATCATCTACTGATTGCAGAGAATTTAATGATGGTGTAGCTGCACAATCTCTTGTTGGAACCTGATCTCCCGAGATCTGACCGTCTTCTTCTTCTACCAGTGGGTGCCCCGGCGACAATGGCTCCATCTTCATCTCAGCTTCCTCAGATATGGTTGCCAACTTATCACCCAAGTTATTTGCTTCTTCTTCCTCTTGTTGTTGTCTGTTGGGTGGATGATGATGTGGGCGATGGGGAAGATGGGAGGAGTGAATGTGGAAGACGTGGTAAGGAGCGAATGTGTCGCGGGTGAGTTTGGGCATGGAAATATGCAGCAGGCCCTCCTCAAAGCTGACTCTTATTCCACCCACATTCACACCATCCGGGATTTTGAAAGGCTTGGTGGGAGTGCCGCTCTCCACCACCCTCCATTTCCACCTGAGCGTTCCCATGATGTCTTGCAAGTACTTCTCTCCACGTATCACAAGACACCGATCCTTGTCCATTTCCAGCTGTATATCTTCTTTCCTCAACCCTGCACAACATCAACACATGTTCAGGTAATCATATGAGAACAGAACAGAACAGAACAGAACGACCTAGGTATATTTCGTATGTTGTATAAATGATCATGTGAGAATTAGAAGAGAGAGAGAATGAAAGATTGAGAGGTTACCTAGAAGATTGATATTGAGGAAGTAAGAAGAGCGGGTCTCTCTCAATCGAATTCTCTCCACCGATGGCGGCTGCTCTCTGCAAGCTGTAATCCGTACGCTACTCACTGCCAAATTTAACTCCATTGAGAAATTGGACTTGATAAAACAGCGTCGATGTCGGAAGCTTATATTGAAGGTGGCAGGTAAGGCTAGCAACAAAACTCAGAAAGAGTAATCTTTGAATAGAGATAGTGTGTGTGTGTATATGGATGCTGTAAACTTCAAATGTGGTGAGTTGAGCATGTGGTTGGGGTCATGAGACTCGTATTTAATATATTTGCAGGCGCAGTTACTCTTTGGGAAGGGCAGATAAACGATTCCTTTTGTTCACTCAAGTTTTCACTTTCCGTCAAACTTGGTTTTGGAGGTGGGTGTGGAGGAGACGGAGAGCATAAAACCAAGCAGTCACACAGTACTTTTGCTCTCCTCATCGTCAAAAGAAAAGAATGTCTTGCTTACCCTCGAAGTAACTCTCCTTATTGTAAAACGCCTTGTGGGCTTTCACGTGTCAACTAGAAAGCCTATAAACTCATTTGCACACTATTTTAAAATAGAACTTTTTAATTTGGATGAAAGCACGAAGATTTGAGATGGAACGTTGTAGAGCAGTTGCTTGGGCGATACGCATCCCTGTAATTCCATATTCCATTCTTGGGTGGTTCCCTTTTACTTGGGTAACAAGAGAAATGAGTCTGACGGAAAGTGAAAAACATCAACTAATTCTCCTCACAGACGAATTCTATATTTACGTGCTCTATCTGCTCCTCTATCACTCATTTTACAAGCATTACCTGGGAGTGACCTCTACGAATAAGAAGCTGCAATGAAGTTGAATTTGGCAATGGGAAGTGCGCGCAGAAGACATGGCCGACCTCGACTCGAAGGATTTTATGGCGACGTTAGACTGAGAGAGACTCGCTGCTCCTACTTTCTCAATCTCCTTTTTCAGGGTGAGTGAATTAAAGTTATATACATCACTAGTTGGAATCGTTGCATTTTCTTGAGACTTTTTATGTTTATGTTGTGCAGGACGTTTGAGCACGGATGAGATAGAGGTGGAGCTGGACAAGGAGAGGGGTCTCATATTTCGTGGAAGAAGTTACTGCAAAGAGTTGGGAATGGTAAAGTGGAAGTCATGCCGCCTCATGATGTCTACGAGAAGAACGCCTTTCAAGATTCCAGAGGACGTGAACGTGGGCGCCACAAGAGGCAGCTTTAGAAGACATAATTTGCATGTTGTGATACCCAAATTCTCGAAGCAGAGCAGAATGAGTCCATGCCATGTCATTCACATTCACTCCTCTCCTCGTCAACTGCTGAAATTACCAGCTGCTGTGAAAGTAAACCAGTCGTCGTCTTGTTCATGCACAAGTGAAGTCATTAACAAGGATACAATCTCTTATTCTACGAGCTCTGTGTCGAACGCACATGGAAAAATTCAACAAGATCGCATGAGGAGAAGGACAAAAATAAATAAAATCACTCCAAACAGCCAATGATTTTCTTATTCGTAGATGCCAACCATTCTTTGTAAATAAAATAGTCAATCTCTCCTGGGACATATCATTCAATGTTATACCTCTTAAGCATGGAATAGTCCATGCCTGAATTGTAAATTGTAAGAAAGACTTTGCTTCTTTACGGAGTCCGGGAAGAAAAAATTCAAATGTATTCACATCTTTGCATAAACGTGGGAAATTCTTATATAAAAGGACAACTCCAACTTATTTTAATATATCAAATTTTAAATTTGAATCTAAATTATATTTATTAAACATTATAGTACATTATTGCATCATTATCTAATCATAATAGTGACAAGATCAATGTACACCATGCATATCATAGGGCTTATTAGCATGTCTTCAACGTGTTCTAATTATTAAATTGAATCAAAGGGTTTGTCTAGAAAGATAGTACAACTCATGCCTACAAGCTCCAAGTGGCCTAGTCTTTAAAAAAGAGAGTTTTACAATTGAAGCCAAGAAAATTTAGAAGATCTAAAGCATACATATCACTACAATGGATAGAGTTTGTAAAAGAATCATGATTACTTATTTGACTACGATTACTAAGATTGCTTCTTTACTAAAAGGTTACAAACCTCAAATTAAACAAAGTTATAATCATCTATTTTCACTTAAGAAAAGTGTGTCTATATTCAATTACTATCTTGTCTCATTCTTCTTTAGAGGTTTAATGCTAAATGTTCTGAAGCTTGATTGATTGAATGCGTCTACATGAATTTGCTTTATATTTTGTTCAACAATATTTTAAATTATTTTTAAAATTGCAGTGAGTTCATATGGTCAACTACTATTGTGAGAAGATCTTCTCTCTAGACTCCAATCACCCAAGACAAAAACTTACGCATGCATTAGACTTTTCTCATAAGCTCAAAAGATTATAATTAAACCATCAAATTTTATGCATTCACACTTCACAAACAACAATACAACTACGACTAGATAATTACAAATTTGGTCCTCTAGTAGGTCCTTTCTCTCTTTGTTTAGTATCTCTCCAAATGTATTTACATTCTCGATAGATCACATCTACATTTTCTCACAATGTCTTTAGCTTGTTCTTAATATTCTATGACTTTGGATAATTTAGTCCTGATTCTCACTTTGTTTATTATGAAACTCTAAACCTTACTTGCCTTATGTCTCACACAAGTTTCAAATAAGCAATAAATCATAATACCTAATTGCACTAGGTAAGATACATCATCAAAGTCCACTAATTTCTCCATCTAGTTCAATAGTGGTACTTTTGAAATTTGATGTGTGGAATATGGAACTAAATGTCTACAAAACCATTCATCAACCCATTCTTGTGATTCACATCCCTCCCATAGAAACATCATACATAAAGCGAAAAAAAATGTAATCTCTCTCATATGAATTTTTAGGAAACTTGCATTTGAACTTCTAAGTGAGTGCAACTCACTTGATCTTGAGATTTGCTATAATTTTCTCACTGTTGGTTTTAGGTGTTCATAAACCCAAAAAAAAAAAAAAAATTGTCTCAATTAAAAAATCAACTGGCATCTCCTTGCCTAATTTAAACTCTAAAAGTGCTTTTTTTTTATGTCGGTCATTCTTCAGCAAGTACTATCATAAATTTTATTGGGCATTGGTTTCAAAATATTTTTATCAATTTTAGTTACATACTTTGATCTCCTATGTACAATTCTAGGAGTTTTCCAGATTCACATATATTCTTTGTATGTATTTTTTTACATTTAACATTTAGATTGGCATTTGTTCTTGGCTTATATTTGTCTTAATAAGAGTGGTGATTTGCATTTGTTCTTAGTTTTCATTGGATTCATTTAGTGCATTCAAATGAATTGGTGTAGACGGTGTACCTTCCACCTTTATTTTTTCTAATTTCAGTTGCCTTCTTATATGCTCAATTTATCTTTTCCTTTTCATTTTTACCTCTTGATTTTTGAGTGATTTCTCACTTGTTATTTCCCATCATTTTAATATTAATTTACATAAATCATCATACAAAATACGAAAGCCATCAATTTTGACAATCAAGAGTATTGAACAAAATAAAAAAACATTGAAATTTTGAATTGATAAATTGCATATTTTAATACTACAATAAATTACATCCTCGGGGTATTTTGTGGTAGGACTCACAATAGTAGTAGTTGTATGTAAATAATTGGTTTGGTTGCACAATATGTTCTCCATGGTAACCTTTAGTTTTGGCATAGTTTGAGCTCTTGATTTCTCATCTTTCCATTTGAAAATAATTTGGAGCATCATCATTGATCTTTTAAAAACATTTAGAATAGCATCATCAATATTTTTCTACACAAAATTTCTCTCACTTGTCTCATGAGTTTTGAGATGATGGCTAAATTCACAAGTAACACCGAAAGCGCAGCCAAATCTTTAAAATAGGTCATCAAGAAAGAAGGAGGACTACGGTTTTCTCATCCACTTAATAGTTTCCATTGCTATGAAAACTTATTTTTGGTTGAGACCATTATTAATCTTTTTATGAAAACTTATTTTTGGTTGAGACCATTATTAATCTTTTTTCATGTTACCATTTTTTTATCACTATGCAAAAATGGGTAGAAATGTTGACCAGTCTTTTCTTTAGGGTGGAGGCCATATTGCACATTCTTCTATTGGTTCATTAAATACCATGCATGCATGAAGGGCATACATAAATTTTTTGACCATGTTTTATCTTTTATATCCCTAGGTTTTCTAACCTTTTGAATCTACATGTCTTATGCTTACGACCAAGCTTTATTAAAACCTTTTAAGTTTTTGTCGGTTATATTTTATGTCACTACGTCAGAAATCATGACAACCCTTGATCTTTAAGTAGATCAAGGGTCGTCATTATGTCACTTTGTAGAGTTGAAAGGTCATTACTTATAGTGACATAATGACAAGCAGATACCTGTCTTGTGGGACTTGTTTCAGCCGTGGGCCACAAATGAAGGGGTGTCAGAATGAGTTGGCATAAGGCAAGGTTTTGATTGGTCAAGGTACTATCAAGGATGATAAACTAAGGTTTTCTTTTAGCTGTTTGATCATACCAAGATTGACAGATGTAATTATGTCACTATTGAAAGATACAAGATTTTTAGCCATAGCGACATAACGACAATGCAACACGTGTCCCAATGGGTCCATTGGGTTCATCATATGCCTTTTTTTTGTTCCACCATAGATCTCAAAGAAGATGTGCAGTTTTTGTTATGTCACTAACCAAAGAAGCAAGGGTGTTATCCATAGCGACAAAGTGACGATGCAACACATGGATAGGGTAGGACTAGCTCATGAGAGAAGTTGTAGAAAGATGCTATCAATACGAGGTTCCATCTGTCAAGTTTTTATTTGCCACAAATATAAACATACGGTGGATAAGATATTGCATCAGGACCATAAAATCAAAGGAAGATCTATGGTTATCACTTTTTTGCTAACAAAAGATGCATGATGAATACTCACAGTGAGATAGCGACAATAGGACACATGTCCTACTGGGCCCAGCATAGTTACGATGTAGTTATTGGTTTTCACCATTAGATTGAAGATAGATCAATGGATGTTGTCATGTCGCTTATGGAAGCTGCAAGATTTTTAGCGATAGTGACATAATGACAATACAAAACATGTCATAGTTGACTCAAAGGGTGGAGTCAGAGCAGACAGACAAATCAAAAGCTGACATGTGGCACGTCTCCAGGAAGGATAAAAGGTCAGCAGAAGTGGTAGGGCTTCTCCCCCAGAATGATCGTAAGAATGTAACATTGTGTCATCATGGGTCAACCTTGGTCAACATGGAAATATAACTTTGAGGAAATAAAAGGTGGTGAGTATAGTCTATTAAATAATGACATGTAGATCCCACTTGGCAATCAGTTGAGTTTTGACCCTAGGGTGGTAGAAATATTGATATAAATAAAAAATAGAGCAAGACAAGAGTAGGCACTGAACAGAGGAATGAGTTGGTGAATCAAGCAACATAGTTTTAATGGAGATCAGATTTTCAGTTGGAGTAAGGGTATGGTGGAAATCAGATAAAATCACTTTCGTGGAACAACCACCAAGAAAGATGTAAATTCTTTGAAGGTAATTGCAGAAGTTAAGACTATGCCAGCAGAGGTAGTTGAAGAATTTGATAATTAAAGGCAACAGAAGGAAAAATCAAAAAATGGTCCTCCTACAGCAAGTACTGCCTAGCAAACTTCATGATCATCTTCCTGGTTTTACTCAAATGCAAAGAATGTAGAATGTAACTTTCTGAAATATCTCTGACTCTTCCAATAATATTTTGACATGTGTTCCCTCACATTTGAAGCTTGTTGCAATCCTTCTCTATATAAGGATTTCCAAGATGTGGAAAAGGGGTTGGGAATTTTGAAGTTTTTATGTAAAATAGTGTTGTCAAGAATTCTTAAGAATCCTTCATGCTTTCTTTGTAGATTACTTTACTTTACAATCAGTCTAGATGAATGTTGTGGAATGACCTTTGAAATCTAAATAAAGGAACAATTCAAGAGCCCTTCTTATGTCTTGTGTTGCCTTAATTTACTGATTTGATAAGACTTCTTGTGATTTAGTCTAAATCCCTGAGTTTTTGTCTCAATTTTAGCTACAAGTGAAGTTCTGGAATGTTTATACAGGTTGCAAGTCGTGAAATTGCACTTTATCTGAAATAGTTAACTGTGAATGTTAGCATTCCCCTTAGCATATTGTTTGAAGTGCTTCCTTCTTGTGAATTATTCATGTATGAGTTTTCTTGAGGTCAATATTGTGCTCATCTCAATTGTTTAGGATTGTTCCATCATGTCAGGCTAGCAATATTTTCATCTTAATTTTTGGTGTATTTCCCATTTTACTTTTCAAGCAAATTTACTTTCAAGTTGTCCTTTATCCCTTTCCCTCTCAAGTTTAATTTTCTATCTGAAAAGGTAAATAGGTAAAATATCATAAGGAACTGGCCTATAACCCAAAGATTCACTCCTAACTCTGGTACTTCCCACTACCTAGGAGTATTTCCATGTTACTCGAAGTGACTGAATCCTAGAATTGTAGTTTTCAGTCAAGGAGCAACTTCTAGAGATAATAGTTCATTAATGATTATTTATTCAAAATTGTATTCTTTAATTGTATAAAAAGACAACTCTATACATTTACTTTGTTATTCTCCCTATTTCTTGTGCTTGCTTCCATGTATATATTTGAATTAAATTTACAATTATGTTATCACCTCACAACAACAAAATAATTTTTTATTGCAATTTCCTAATTGGTTTAAGCCAACTAAAAGTCATTTAGTATGCATTCAAATTACTTCATTTTCTTCTTGTTTGTTTATACCAAGAGCTACTTATATCTTAATCCTACTAAATATAGAATTCGCATTTAAACACTAATATGATTGGTCATATATAATGAGAATTAGTTCCATTATGATTCTCATGTTGTACTAGATTTTAAGGAGCATTTAATTAATATAATTCTTACTATAATACATATAAAGCTTAAATAGATCTTTCTATTAATAGTTGATTGTATCTTTTTATACTTGTATCTTTTTTAAGGTAAAAAGGTTAAAGTATTTTAGATATATTTTAATTTTAATATTTTTGTTTATGAATTTTAGTTATTCCTTAGGCCAATTTAATTGTAATGAAGAGATATGTTTCTATCTAACTATCTTCATAACATAGGAAAAGAAGAATTTCCAAAACCATCATAGATTTGAGTATTGAATTAATATTATTATTTTATGATCATTAAAATCTATTAGTGTTCAAAGTAATCATCCATTTTATTTTTATTTACATTGATTTACAAGGTTCCACTTTAGATAAAAATTTAAGATTTATTATAAGGCAATACAAGAGAATTCAAAGGAATAAAAATTGTTTGAAGTCATTTAAATGTAATAAACTATAATGTGATTTGTGTTTGACTAAATTTATTATGTTTATATTGGCGAGGAACAAACTCTTTTTGACAATCAATTAAAAAAATGTATAATTACAATCTAGATGACTATTAATAAAATTAAATACAATAAACAATAATAGGAATATGATATAATATAGTGCCTATTAAAATAGTATAATATTATAATTTACAATATAATATGGATTAGATTTTCTTTTAGGATTACAAAATCTTATTAAAAATTATATAATATCATTTTTTATTCATTAAAAAAGAGAAAATATAATATGGTTTGGGATTAAGCTAAATGCTAGGTTACATTTGCAATAAGGTTAAGGTTAAGGTTGTTATTATTTTATTTAGAGATTAGTGGAAAATGGGTTAAGATAAAGGGTGGACTAACATTTGTTTGATAAAACTTAAACTAATGTAGTGTTTATAATTACAATTATAATTAAAGTTAGGTAAGAGTTTTGATTAATAAAATTTAAGATTAAGATTAATTTAACATTCACAATTACATATTTTGTAGTATAATGCTATGGTGTTAAACGTTATGATGGTTTTGATGTCTAGAAAAGGGATTGGTTAGATAGTAGAGGGTAACAACCAGCTGGTCTCCAGCCCTCTGTACCACAGGGTCAGCCGCCCTTTTTTGGTTGCTATCTAAATACATTAAAAAATTCACAATTACAATAACAACAATTAAGTTTAGGTAGTGGTTGATCCTAACCATAATTAAAAAATCTAATCATGTAACCTTTATCTTAATTTGAATTGAAGGATAAAACTTATAAATTATATTTTCAATGGTATGGACTATTGCGATACATAATATCTAAGGTAATCATTTTCATATATTGTAAAAGCATTGTGAATAATAAATATTTTAAGAATAATTTTTACTAATTTTCTTATTTAAATTTCTAAGGTAATCATTTTCATATATTGTAAAAATGATGTTGCATTATGATGAAAGTTGTTTCCATGGAAAGAAAGGTTTTCTTCCCTTTTAGTCATGTATACTAGGGAGAGAAAAAGCATCATGTGACCAAGGAAGGACTAGTTGGCTTTCACAATCTCTATGCCCTCTCGACACCCCAAAAACAAGTTTAGATGGAAAGTGAAAACTTGAATATATGATTACCCTCCTACCACTAACTATATATTCAAGCCTCACCTTGACCACACCCTCAACTCAACTGATTTAAGGTTCATAGCTTTCACTTTCACTAACTCTTTTTTATTTTCATTACGAGTCTTATAAGATACCTACATTGTTGCATTAGCCTAAATTCAATGGATTTAAATTTGCTATTGGAGCTAGCATACAACTTACAACTTGTAGAGAGAAGTTGCCTTCAGTGGAGGGAATTCAATTGAGAGAAACATGTTCCTCTTACTTCCTTGAAATATTAATCTTTAAGGTGCATTCTTGATTTCTATGTATTCTCACATCATTTGGAATACACAAAATATAGCTACTTCTATTATCATCTCATCTTACTTGAATATTATATATTGTGCGAGATTGAGGAAAGAAGATATACAACTAGAAATGGACAAGGAGAAGTATATTGTCATAAATGGAGAGAAGTATGTTAGAGATAGATAATACTAAGAGGGGGGTGAATCAGTATTCTAGAAACTTTTTCCCATGACTATATATTATTAATTACTTTACAACATGCATATGAAAGTAAATCAATAATGTTGAACAGTAAATAAATGCATACACAAAGAAAGCTCATAACACCATATTTTGTTAACTAGGGAGACCCTGGCCAAGGGAAAACATTGATAGGGGTGGTACCCACAAAATGATCCACCAAAAAAAAGAATCATGTTAAGGATATTGACCCTAATAGGAGTCTATGAATTACATATAGTGTCTCAGTCCTTGTTAGAGGACTAGGCCCTGTTATGAGTTAATTCGACCATGTTAGGAGTTGGTAGTACAATTACATTTGTATGCAAGAAGAGCCCACTACCCTAACATGCAATTATACGATTCAGTGCCTTAAATAAAATAAGGTAGATACAATAACCTCTTTACTGCTAATGATTGTACTTTGCATATCTCTGATCTTACATCAGAATCCACATCATAAAGTTTTCACTTAATTTTGCATGTCACATATGGGCAAATGAGCCAAGTTGTGTCAAAAAGATGATACACAACTAAAATTTAAAAATTCTAAAAGCGTGTGAGCATTTTAGTGCATGCACACTTTTTTAAAATTCTATAAATGGGTTGCAAACCCATATCCCATTCCATTTTTCTTGTTTCTTTTTGCTAGTGCCTTCTTTCGCCTCAACAGTGTGCACATGGTTTGTAGAAGTTGAAGAATTTTCTTACTCTCCTCCTCAAAATGCCTCCTCATCACCAAAGATCAAGATTAGGATCATCAAGTATGTTTTCTACTCTTGTTTTTGCATTATTTTAGATGTTTTTACATTGTTTTGTATTTTTTTGCATTATTTTGTATGTTTTTTTAGTTTTGCTTCAAATTTGTTTATTTGTTTATTTGTTTATGTGTTTAAAATGAAATTAGTTTCTTATCAAGCAATGTTAATAATCAACCACCAAATTCCCAACCTAATGAACAAAATCAAAATGAAAACCCTCCACAAGATCAAAATCAAAATCCTCCATAAGATCAAAATGAAAACCCTCCACAAGAAGAGAAAGAACTTTCGCAACCTCCACCGATTGAAAGACCTCTTGGAACCAAAGATGATATAATGAATGAAATAGAAAGAGGGAAAAATGAATTGGAAGCAATCATTGGTAGGTTGAAAGCTTGTGGGAAGACCAATCCTATGAGAGCAGAATTGGCATCCTCCCTTGAGTCCATTATGAGCCATGTAGCTTATATTAGTGATCAATTGGATATTGGATGTTTTAAGAGAGAATAACAAAGAAGATATTATCCTTGCAAATTATCTTATAAAGATGTAAGAAAAAAGGACATAGTGAAAGCTAGCATATGTGCATTGTTTAAAAATCCTAAAGACCAAGACACTATTAAACATACAACTAAAAGGTTCCCCATCCACTAGTGCATACATTATGATATTAGAAATAACTTTTGGGATAGATGGTGGATGGTCTTTGATGCCCCTTCCTGCAATAATCATGATGTTCCAATGTATTTCTTAAAGAAATTATATTGTGAATTTGTCCTTGGGGAAATCCCCAATTATTTTGACATGTTAGATTCTTAGGTTAGAGGTAGGGGATCATCACTTGATAGGTCGGGGGCACGTCATGACCCTAATGCAGTTAGGGCAACTGTTGTCAAGCCACATGGTGAATATGTCATTATTCCTTCAATTGTGAAGGAACATATAGAGACATGTACTCTAGGGACTACCAATACTTTGACACATACCCTCATTCATTGTGTCAATCCATTAGTTAAGGAGGAGCCTTCTTTGCATCGCGGTCACATGTGCACATCATGTGGATCCTTATGCACATTTGGCAGTCATGTTGGAGACACTATGGATGATGGGCTAGTCATTGATGAGTTCTTGAGTGACACATTTTGCATTGACATGAGTAAATTACAATTATAATAAACTAATCTGATCACATTTTGTATGTACAGTGAATGACTAATTAATTCGCATGTCTTGACATTGTTCAAAATTCAAGGTAAGAGTGTTGATGGCCCTAGTATAGATTCCCCAACCCCATTTTACATCTCGTCGACAAGTCGAGAGGTATGTATCAATTGAATAATTTAAATTAATACATATATTTATTAAGTAATCATATGAAGGATTGACAAAAAAAAATTAATTCATGTGCATTAGTTCTCTACTAGACCATCGACATTCACAAAGGACTCTAAGCCTAGGCATACTATGAGCTTCATAGAGATACATTTGTTCCATGTTAATTTAATTCATTTAATTATAGTTGTTTCATGTTTCATGTTACATCTAAATTGTATTATATGATTTGTAGTTGTTGACGTCTGAGACTCCTCCTCACCTTCACCAATCCATCGATCGTGGAGTTGTTGCCACAATGGCTAGTTCAGAGCCATTGACTGAGGCATGAAAGAGTTTTCATAGTTTTAGTTGTTATTTATAATAGTTACTAATGAAATTTCAAATGGTATTTATAACTATGATCGAGTGATTATATTGATTGAATTGTTGTAGGGTCTTGTTACTCCCGATCGTCCGTGAGCCTTTAAGATGGATCTATAGAGTGACTATTTGATTATGGTAAGAAAATAATTAATTTTGTGTGTACATATATTTGATTTCAATGTATAATAATTATACCTAGAACTAGGGTTTACCCAGCCACTTGGAGCTAATGGAGTAGATAGTTTGATCCCACAATGAATGTTTAGAGAGATTCACCAGTTGGTGACTTTGTACTAGCCAACACTACAAGTTTCAGCATCACCCAAGATGGAGCCACAAAATCAAAATGGAATCCAATCTTCAAAAAGAGAGAGGTTATTATAGGTGTCAAAAACACAATCTTGTAGCACATGGAATTGCATCCATACTTTGCACAATCTCTAAGATATGCCCCATTAAAGATTGTTGCCTTATGGCATTTAGTGACTCTCAATGTCAATTTAGTTTGGCAGGCCCGAGAAGGTTTGAGTAGCCAATGGGATGGGATGAGCTTGGGACTATAGTTTACCTAGCCACTCAAAGCTAATGGAGTAGAAATTTTGATCCCACAATGAATGGTTAGAGAGATTCACCAATTGGCAACTTTGTACTGACCAACACTACAAGTTTTAGTATCACTCGAGATGGGGCTGCAAATCAAAATAGAATCCAATATCCAAAAAAAGAGGTTATTGTAGGTATCAACAACACAATCTTGTAGCACCCAAAATTGCATCCATACATTGCACGAGCTCCAAGATATGCCCCATCAAAGATCATTGTCCTATGGAATTTAGTGACTCTCAGTGTCAATTTTGTTTTTCATGCTTGAGAATGTTTGAGTGGTCAATAGGATGAGATGAGCTTGGGACTAGGGTTTACCTGACCATCCAAAGCTAATAGAATAGATAGTTCGATCCCACGATGAATGGTTAGAGAGATTCACCAGTTGGCAACTTTGTACTAACCAATAATACAAGTTTCAACATCACCCAAGATGGGGCTACAAAATCAAAATGGATTGTCTCCAGAGAGTGAGATAACTTATTGTAGATGTCGGTAACATGATCCTTTAGCACCTAGAATTGCATCCATACCTCGCACAAACTCTGAGATATGCCTCGTCAAAGATCGTTTCCCTATGGCATTTAGTGACTCTTAGGGTCAATTTCGTTTAGTGTGCCTAAGAACGTTCAAGCAGTCAATGAGATGGGATGAGCTTGGGTATAGAGTTTACCTACCACTTAGAACTAATGGAGCTGACAGTTTGATCCCACAACAAATGGTGAGAGAGATATGTGCAAGATATCTATGCCTAGGCCACTTTGTGCAAGCTATGAGCAAAAGTTGCCAATTAGGAAAAATTGGATATTTTTGTGTTTTTGGTCAAGATATCTTGGGATTAGGTGTTTTTAGTTATTTTTTAATAATTTTTAACCTTTTACAAGTCCTAGAAGTTAAATCTAGTGAACTTTGCAAAAGTTACAGTTTTTGTGCAAAATTGCAAAAGTTGCTCAAAAATGCAACTTGGTTGTAAAGGAGTGTGAAAACTAACTAGAAACCTTCTAACCTTCCAAAATATGTTTCCCATGCTCATATACTCAAGCATGGGTAGTTACAACTTCCCAAACCTCCATTTGCAACTTTTTGCAAAAATTGCAAAAGTTGCTCAAGCAATTTTTTTAGCAACTTTGCAACTTTTGAGCAATTTTTGCTCTTTACATTTTTGGTCAAGTGGGTTCATCTAGGACTATTCGAGGACCCTAGTTAAGATTCCTAGGACCTATTAGTTAACCAAATACCTTAGTTTCCCATCCCTAACAACTTTTAACCTATTGAGCAACTTTTGGCTCATTGAGCAACTTTTAACCAACTTAGGACCTAATGAGCAATTTTGGCTCTTGTATAAACACCTTGGGACTATTTGCTTATTAGACACACACAACCTATGTTAATATATAAATAATCCTTCTAAAAAAATTTGGATAGGAGTTTGCATGGTTAGAGGCCTCTAATGGAGTTTACGTGGCTATTGGTGCATGAAATGCATGCCTAAGGAGCAGCAATAGGAGATTTATCCATTGGAGAGGGGCATTTTATGGTATATTATGTCTACATATGCCTTTTATATGGTTCAACGAATCAACCTTCAACTTATTTAAGTTGGCTTGGGAAGTCATACATTGAGAAAGCTCTAGGTTTGAGGGTTTGTAAGAGACCAATTTGGGGATTTCTTCCTTGCAGAGGTTGAAGAATTAAATTGACCTAAATTTCCTTTTATTGGGTCTATTTGAGGAGACTATTGATAGTCTAGAGCATTGGAAGCAAGAGTAGCATGTAGTTTCTTTGGAAAACCACCTTATTTTATGCTTAAAAAGGGTGCCTAGTTGGAGGATTTGTTTGTTGGTCCAAAACTACCTATACTAAGGTTGAGATATGTTAAAGAATGTTGAAATGGGTATCTTAAAACTTATTTTATTTGAGAAGTCCTTTAGAGACACTAATACAAAAACAATAATATGTGACTAAAAAAACCACTAAAATTTGTATATATGTGACTAAAATGAGTCAAGTAACTAGTAGTAGTTAATATCCAGTCATTTATAACACTACTAAATATACTACTAAGCAATTTTAATCACTAATTTTGACCTGTGACTAAAATATACTACTAGTAGTAGTTAATATCCAGTCATTTATAACACTACTAAATATGCTACTAAGTGATTTTAGTCATTGATTTTGACCTGTAGTATATTTAGTAGTATATTTTAGTCACACGTCAAAATCAGTGACTAAAATTGCTTAGTAGGATATTTAGTAGTGTTATAAATGACTGGATATTAACTATAACTAGTCACTTGACTACTAGTAGTATATTTTAGTCACAAGTCAAAATCAGTGACTAAAATCACTTAGTAGTATATTTAGTAGTGTTATAAATGACTGGATATTAACTACTATTAGTCACTTGACTGATTTTTAGTAGTATATTTTAGTCACGGATCAAAATCAGTGACTAAAATTGCTTAGTAGTATATTTAGTAGTGTTATAAAGGACTCGATATTAACTACTATTAGTCACTTGACTGATTTAAGTCACTATTTTTTATTGTTGATTTAGTCACACATTTAGTCATATAATTAATAGTATATTTAATCATGTATTTATTCATAAACTTGAAAGTTGATTTAGTCATATATTTAGTTTTATATGTAGTGATCTATTTGGTCACATAATTAGTATATTTAGTTGTGTATTTAATAGTATATTTAGTTATAATAGGGCATGATGGAATTGAACCACCATCCTCCTACTTGAAAAGCAAGTGCTTTTCCATTAAGCTAATACCCTTTGAAGAATAATCATACAATGTGTATAGCATTGTATGAGTACATTTCATAGCATATTTAGCTATAATAGGTTATGTATAGCATTAGGAGTTCCAGAGCTAGATGACTTGAAGTTGTTTTCAATCCTACCTTTCATTATATCAAGTATTACAAGGAGTATTTTAGAATTTGTGCCTTTCTCAAATCTTTTAGCTTGCAATATCTACGTAGTCAAGTGCTTGCATTCAGGTACAAGCATTGCTCTTCCACTTATGATTTTAAGTATCGCCTTAAATTTTGATGTAACATCACAAGCTCATGCATCAAACATGTAGTTGCAACTGCAAATTCTGCATCCACCCTTTAACCATGTAGTTACACAAAATAAATGCTTATTTTTAGGAAAGAACAGATGAAAAAAAAATGATTATAAAGTATTTTCATTTCAAAATAAAACGGTGACTACTAAGCCCACATGACATTGCGCACAGATAAGGCACAAAAGAGTTTTTTTTTGGGGGTACTAGTAGCCAAAATGAAGTGAAAATGTATCAAGAACACTAAAACAATAATTACTTATATAGAAAAATTTAAAATTTTCCTTGAAGCCACATCAACGAGCACAAATAAGCATGAAAAGTGTTCCATAGGCATGAATTATATTTCTATTGTTAAAATAAATTATCTTTAAAAATTGGACAACTAATTCCACTCACATTCTTTGGAGGTAACAACTTGTAAGATTCCATGTCACAGAGGCTAAAGGGGTTTTATACATTATTGAAAACTTAGTTGCTCTATTTTGTTGGTTAACACAAAGGTCCAAGTAAAAATTCATATCAAAATTTTAAGTACCAAGTTACTGTTATATTTTACTACTATGGTCCACATGGAACATCATATAAAAGGAAACTCACAGTTGATAATTAATGTTGAACAAGTTACTGAGGTTTTCATAGTTGAGGCTGATGTTGTTGCTAGGTTTGTTGAAGTTGTGGTTGCTATTGTTCATTGGATTGTTGCATCTAAGGCTGTTGTTGTTGTTGGGGTTGGAGCATTTGAGGTTACTGTTGTTGATGAGGTTGTTGCAGTTGCTTTTACTGCTCAAATTTTTTCAGCATGACTACTAGTTGCAAGTTAACATAAATTGGGAACCATAAGAAATTGTGTCATTTTTTTTCAAATGATAGCATTTTAACTTAAAAGAGTGGCCTCTACTAAGCAAGTTGCATAATCTAAATGTCTAACATTAATCACAAAGTTTCAAGTGAAGCTAACAAGATTGAATAAAAGAATGTTGCTTAAAACCTTGCTTTTGCATGTCACACTATTATAATAATACTTGTATCCTTCTAGAGAAGTATGCCTTGTCCAAACAGAAGTCGGCGGTGCAAAACTAGGAGCACTAACTAGTGTGACAACTGCAGTAGTCTTGGTTTCAGTAGACACAGAAAGTGCACTGACAGAGCTACTTGTCACAATTCCTTGTGACTATGCTAAGAATGTCCATGGCTTCATCAACAACATATAATAATGTTAATATTATACCACATTAATAGTCCTAAATAAATCAACAACTAAGTCATAAATGAATTACTGACTTGTTGCAGTCTAGATTATTGTGTTGGAGTCACTTGATAATAACCTTGAAAAATGAAAATCATGAATAAGTATTCTCAAGATATTTCACATTCACTAAACTAGTTTGAGTCATTACATTTATTAACAATTTTTATCCTACACTTGCTTTTGCTGAGGTTGCATCAAGAGTGGTTGTTGCTAGGATTGAGTTGAAGCCTACACCAGAGGCAACTGGATCTACTATTGAAATGAAAGGTGTTGTTGGGGTTGAACATTTCTCTACATAATAGGCACCTACTATTGTAATAGCTAACTAGAGGGATGCTATTGTGATATTTGTTGCACTGGCTATTGTTGTGATAGTTACTTAGCTTGGGAAGGAATCTAGTAAAGAGAGGAAGCAACACTTGGCTAGATTAGAGACTGAGAAACATGAAATTTCCCATATTTAGATGGTTGTTATGAATCTGGTGCATGGCCAAATGGGGTTTGTTGAACATGTTGTTGTGAAGATTGCAACTATTGACCATACTATTGCAAAGACTGATGGGCTTGCAATTGTGAAGGAAATTGTGTGGGTTGTTGGGCATACGGTTGTGAGTATTGTTGCACCTGTTGATGATATTTTTGTAAATATGGTTGGGCCTACATTTTTAATTGAGATTGTGTTGGTTGTTGGTTATGCAATTGAGAGGATTGTACATGTTGACCATATTATTGCAACTTCAATAATCATTGTGATTTTTGGAACTGTGAATGAGACTACGTGGATTGGTGTTGGTTTTGGAATGACAGCTGCAACTATTGCTGCATTTGGTGTGTTTGTTGTATTGGTGATAACCAACCTTGAACTTGAGTCTGATGTTGCAAAAAAGATGAATTATAGCCCTATCAAGGACAACAACCAAAACATCACTAAATTCCATAAACAAAATACTATCCAAAACATTTCTACAGGCAACCAAAAAATGTAAATCGTTGTCAAAACTTATCAAATTAAAATGTATCATATTGATTGGTCAATACAAAAAGAAAAACAAAAATCTAAAAAAATACTTGTTGCGGAGAAGGGGTAGTCACCCTTGTAGAGCCTCCTACTGGAGTAGACACATGAAGAGGCCCTTCAACAGGGCCATTTACTAAAATCTAGGGGCCACAGATAGATCCAACATGTACATCACACTTGATGTCTATATTAAACAATGATACAACTCTCCTTAAAAGATTGCTGGAAACTCCCAAATGTTTATAATATTATATATATATATATATATATATATATATTAACAAAGTAATATTTGAATGGCCTTATCAATGGTGAATGTCCTCCTATAAGTCATGATCTTCCACTGGAAGCTGATGGCCTACCATATGGATGTTATCCAACTTGTGGGGATGGTATTTGCATATTTGCTACACCCCTAGGCCATCAATTTCCAGGTGCACCCTATCCTCCTATGTGGCCTCCACCACTCACAATAGGTCTACATGAGCAGCACAAATGATTCTAGTTAATGCATTACTTGAAGCCTCCAACTCAAACACATTAAATTATTGATGGCTTACTTGGATCTAAATGGCCTCTGTTGTTCAACACCAAAGCCCGGTCCTCTAAACATAGGGCCATTTCTAGATAATATAACAAAACAATTAACACCTAAAATAAGTTGGGAATACACTAGTATTTCAAGATACATATTGATGTAGCATGTTTTAGGTGAAGAGATAAATAGAAGTTTGAACCTTGCATCTCCAGCTTTGGATCTTTTAGGCTCTACAAACCGTATAGTCAAAGGTTGATTGCATCCCTAAAAAAATATATTTTCATAAGGCTAAAATGTAGTTTACATTTGAGAACTATATCCAAAATAAGCACCCACTGAAGGAAATATTAGCAATTTAAAACACAATGTTTACCTTCATTGTGAAAGCTCCATGTAATTTGTTAATAGCCGATGCATCCATTTATCTAGTTAACAAATGCACATCCTACACAGATAATTTAATAGTTGACAAAGACAATATCAACCCTAAAACATTTTTATGAATCAAACTATTAAAAATAGTAAAAATTTCCCCAGCTTTGTTCTGTTTCTATTCATCTTTCATGATATCTATGTCATCAATAGGACCAAACTTAGCAAAGATAGCCAAGATCAAATTTAAAAACAAGGCTTTTCAATACAAATGATGTTTAACCACTAGCTAAAGTCTTAACAAGAGAAGACCTTGACTGTAAAATGGAATTCTTGTACACTAGATGCATTCTCATTGTATAAGACAAACTTGTTTACCAATTAGTAGAATGTGATGGAAGCCCCTCCTCTAGAGAATCCATTACTTTTCTTAGATGATTTTCCTCCACTAGCATATAACCTAAAGTGTCTCCTAGGTGTAATGGATAGCTTGAAGAAGTGTGATTATGGTCCAAATAATTCTTTGTAGCTGATGACAGTTTATTAAAGGATTGGATCCTTGCAGGGCTAAATGTAGATGTATTCACTCCATAATTATGTCCACCAGCTAGGGGACTTGAACCAGTATGATGTACATTCTTATGAATTGGTTTAGACATCATCCTAGTGTTTAAAAGGTAAGCTTCCAGCAGAAATTTTCCAAAATTATTAATTAAAGAAGACTAAGAGTTTTTGTCACATGTGGTTGATGAACCATACTTTCATCCTTGCTAAATACTCTGCACAAAGCTTAGATGATTTGATGGTGAAGATTCAACTACATAATTCTATTTTGGTAAATTATGAGATAATGACATTTCCTTGTTGAACTAAAATACATCATCTGCTAGAGATGGAAATCCTAACTGCAAGCACCCTTGGCCCTAAAACTCAAAATCTATAAACACATCAGGATTAGATGCAAATTGTAAAATTAAATTTGAAACTTCTACTATCTTATTCTCCAAAGATGATCTTCCATTTTCTAAAAGACTCAAGTTCAACATGCCTCATTATATTGTATTTAGCCTCTTCCAATTTGGACTCACTATTCTATTTTTGCTCATTGACTTATTAACATTTCTTGTCTATATTATTGTTTCTCACTCACATAAATACACTTTGTTCATATTCACATCATCCAACATATTCTATTTGATAATGCCTATATGTCAATCTTTTTATAATCACTCCCTCGGGTGCCTAATTCATCATTACAATTGCAACCTAGTATACATGCACAAAGTGCCCTGTCTCCACGTAAGGATTTTCTTTATTCACTAATACAATAGCATCCATACTTCCAAATCAAGTAGCTTTTTTAGATGCCATAGTGATTATAATCTCGTCATATAATTTGCCAAGGCTAATCTTGTATCACTACCCCAAAACTTCTACTCTTGTCTCAAAAGACTGAGGAACATGCATGTTCATTTCATCACCGTCAAAATTAGCATTATAGGGCGATGTGACTGACAAGTTTAATCGAAAAGTTGAGTAGGGCATGATTCTAATTCCATGCCCCATGATAGATATTTTATGAAGACTTGGTTGTTGATTAAAAAGAACAAAGTCTCCATCGTTTAAGTGCCTCTCCACCTACAAGACAAACTAATATAAGCACCTTGCTTGAAAGTGTTTCAGAAAATGCAAATTACAATAGTTGATCTTGTACCTTATAGCCCAACTCTATATGGTGATCATTTCTCTTTTTCAAGTAATAGAGATCAAGTCTCCACCCATCCTCCTTGACAATGTATTTGGCACCGATTTTCCCTGGTGGAGGATGAGGTCCATATTCAACAAGCTCTTTTAATCCATTTGAGTAAGACAAGTTGGATCAACATAAATTATACAACAATGGTCATGAAGAAACAAAGATTAAGAAACTAACATCTTCTGTTATTCACCTTTCAAGGTTGTAAGGAGTGACAGTTTCTAGATATGTTAGATTCAAAGCAATGCTCCAGGGGACTCCTAATTAGTCAATGTTAATATTAGGATCGGGTGTAATGATTGTACGTGAAAAAAAATCTACACGCTTCCCCATTAGATTTCCCCTAATACAACCCTCTTTTGCTTTCAACCTACTGCATATTGACTTAATCGATCATCTTGACCTTTGGGTTGCCTAATTATAGCAAGCATGAAACATTAACTTAGTGCTAAAAATTAAAATACAAAAACATAATGAATGATAGAAATAATTTGTTTTACCCTTAGCTGGCCAAGCAGCTCACTGTCAAAATAAGTAGCAATGTGGAATTGCAACAATTGTGCAAACTCTGATATAATATGTGTTGGAGCCCTAGTTTTTTTCCTATTTTTTAAGATTTTCATTGTGTCTAATAATAATAGCAAGTTGATGAGTGAGATCATCCTGCAAAATGATAAGAATGAACTTTATCAAAAAAATTCATGCATCAATGAGATTAAAAATACCAGTTTGTAGATATTTTAAATTTCACAAAGCATAAATACCAGATTTGCTCATTTTAACCTAAAATTATGAGGATGTGTATCTAAAACACTAGAGGAAAATGTGAAAAATACCTCACTCCTACTTGTGGTGTCCATCATAACTAAAGGTCTGACTGGGGGAGGAGGAACTGGAAGCACTTGTAAAATCATCTAGTTTGGACGAGCATATTTTGGGTTCAATCCCAACATTTGACACTCCTCATCAGAAATTCGCTTCAACACACTCAAAACCTACATGTAGTTGAGGAAAATTGCATTGAGATAACACACAAATATAAAGAGATTTTTTGTAGTCTGATACTAAAACGTAAAGACATCCAGTTAACTTTTCTTAAACATAATTACTCTCTCAGCAGATAACTATTATTTCCTCTCAATAGGCTTCGACATCAACTGCTCTGGGTGATCTATAAAACATTATCATTAAAAACCAGCAATAACTATAAAAGAACAAGTGAGAACCTTACCAAATGATACATGCATCCCCAACTGAGTGATTTGTAGCAACCAACATTTTGGCTGAAAATGATCAGCCAATATACAAGTTTCAAGCAAAGTAGACATCACCTAAGTGTCATCCCCATGACACTATGGATGAAGGGATAAATCTCATAGAGGCTTTTAAGGATTTCCAAGAGGGACTAAGTAACATCCTCTTTAGAGGTAAAAGGTCACAAGCTTCTATGATACAAAGAAAAAGCGAATTCCCAGACTGCATAGTCGCATCCAATGTGAGCCAGGACGTTATATTGTGTTATGATTTAAGCAGCTTCAATTTATATGAATACGAAAGATAGACCTTGTATTAAGATTTTTTAATGCAGCCTTTGAACATCTACATATATGGATAATGAAGGTCATTGAAATGTACTTTTATTGAAGAATAAATGAGTAATATTGATGCTTTGATCAATATTCTTGACCGTCCTCTATAACAACACAGTTTTTACTATTTCCAAGATACTTTTCTATTGGTAAATGGATTGAATGGGTTCTAAAACATATTTGGATTTGTAGCACAATGAATTAACTCTGTTATGGATGTAATTTTAGCATTGACCATGAATTGTAGAGTAACAATAAATGAGTTTTCTAAAAATAGTTCTAAAACCCTCATTTACTAGCATTTGATCAATCATGAGTTGATAACTCCTATGTACACCATGGAAAAATCCTCCAATTGTGTGATCAAATGAAGTCACATGCTAAAAAGGTTAAAAAGTGATACTCTTTCATACACAAAAACTTTCTACCAAGAAAAAACATACAAAGAAATCACAAGCTCTATAATATAATAGATCCAAAAAATCAACCTTTGAGACCAAAGCTCAACAAGTTTCAAGTAACCACTTGGTTATAAGAGCTCCCCTAAGATTTATTCATATTCAGTCAAATCTCTCTTAAGAAGCTAAATATGTCTTCCATCCCACACTTCATTGGATAGAAAAAAAGAGAGAAAAGAACACACAAACCATTACTCCATCAATAACTGTATCAATGCTCTTAACTAATTTAGCCCTCCCATAAACATTTTAGAGTTTTGGTTGTTCAATGGTTGACTCTACAAAACATTTCCATGTACATATTGTTTGTAAAAGAAATCCTTAGATATGGAATTAGTTTGCATGTATTAATGGTGGCTTAACCAAGCAAGCCTTATTTTTAGTAATTTGAACATGCAAAGAAAACTTGCATATACTAATGAATAAGGGGTTTCACAGGACAATTGAAGAGAAACATGTTGCAACTCTTAATGAATTGAATCCTTCTATTCTAGATGTGAGTTCAACATCATTAGTAGGAATGAATGTGTTCCATATCTACTCCCTTCAAATAGAGGGTGTGCTCTCAGTTCGAGGGGGGAAATCTAGCAGCTCATGGAATTTAGAAGATTGGGGTTCAATTACTAAAGGGTCCCAAAGATTAAGTAATCCCAATATGTCTACTAGTAATGGAGATTTGGTATATAATATCTCAAAGTTTGGTTATGTCCAAAATATCACTCCAATGAATAGTTCCATTCATTCTATACCCACATCATCTACTAGGTCATATAAACCTGTACACCAATCACTAATTATGCACAATTCTCTACTGGCAAAGCCCACTAGGGCTTCCAATTCTTTGAATATGCATTAATTATTCAATATAAAATTGAATGCATCTTAAAGGTGGTTGAGCATACTCACAAATTCTAAAAGTTTCAAAATTTCCTAACGATGAAAGCATAAGATATTCATAAACCCTTGTTGGGTGCTCTAAGATTAAGGGTTTGTTGGCAATATTGTGAAAATTTGTTCACTCTTCCTTCCTAGTTCAATTTGAATATTTTATTTCAATAAATAATAATATGTGATCATTGATGTCATTCTTTTGGATAAGGAAATACAATGAGTTTGGTTGATAAAATCCCTCTGAACGCTATATTAGATGTGTAATTTTATTTTATCGTATTGTACCTTTTCTATGATTTTCATGTTGGACTTGAGGAGATTTTTAATGGTTGGATGACAATAAAAATGCATTTAATTCATGTGTTGATCATGAAAGTGAAGGCATATGGACAGACATCCAAATAGAGTTGTAATAGTGGTGATTTTTATGGCATTTATAATATATACCTTTGTGGCATCTATCAGATTGATTAGAAGCCATCTAGTTGCATATCAGTATGTTGACCTTGGTAGAATGGAATACACACCTGCAATGTTACAAACCATGTACTTCAATTGTAAATCTTTCTCTTATATGCATTGAATATCAAGATAGAAAACTTGTAAATTGTGCAAAAACATGAATAACTCAAATCTGCTTCTTGATACCAGATGAAAAAGAAATCAACCAAATATTAAAATCAAAATATAATGTAAACATTTATATTTTGTATTACAAAACTGTGAACATGTCGGTCTGTAAATAGAACTTATTAATGATTTTTTCTTGTTTGGTCGTGGATATTTATCATCTCTCTAAATTGTCGTTGGTTTCATTGATGATGTAATTCTTTTTATGAAATTTTGTAGTTGTTAGTTGCTGCCAAGGTAGAAACTATTGCCAAGCCTCGTACTTAAACAATGATTAATCAAATTTTGTTCAACCAATCGCTAGGCCAGATTTCTTAGATTTATTTTCATTCCTAAAATGTTTAATCTATAACTCGCGAACTTTTTACTCACAATATGTATATAAAATATTTTGGAAATCTATGATTGGTGTTGTAGACAACAGGAAAATGTATTTGAAAATGTCATGGAAGGACAACACGCACATAAAACTATGTCTCTATCAGCCCCAAAAACCATATTTGGGGAATTGTTGTAATGTGATGCCAACTTACCTTCTCCAGTTGGCATTTAGCAGTTCGCTGCATGCTACTCTAGAGTGGCCCTTTCTTAGAAGTGCACTTTTTCTTACGCTCTTATATCTTGTTCAAGTCTCCATTACATTCAACAATCTGGTTAGTCCATATGGCCTTAACAGATGCCTTCTTTGCATGTTCACCCTCCATGCAGCAAATGCATCTTTGTGAGCTGCCCCAGATATTGTGTGTCTTCTAGCACTAGTGGATACATTGTTGTGGATTGTGATTGCTATGAAAAGTTGAAGAAAGGTCACAAGTGTCCTTAAATCTTACTGATTCTAGTATTTCAATAACAGTGTCTTAGTTACCACATTCAGCAAGGTAGATGTGGATTGAAGTGAGATGTAATGGTAGCACTTCTGAGGTGATCCATCTTTTAGGATGGGACAAAATATCTATAACTTTGGGATCACAATAACATTCAACTTTTCTATTAAAAAAAATATTTCTCACAAATCAAGCTTATTCATAATATAGCCAATTCCTAAATAGTGAATTCCAATAAATGGCAAGCACCATACAGGCTATTAAAATCCAAAGGAACATATGTTTGTTTTCAATAATGAATTAAAAAGTCAAATTCATCACTACTAATATGTTTTCTTATTTTCATTTGCTACATATTGGTTCCATTTGTTACACATGTATCAAGCATGTGAGATTTTAATATTTCAAGATCAGACAGAAAATTTCATGTGGATTCAAATGTTAATTTTTAAAAAGGTTGGGTCTTAGTTGGCCCAACCTTTGATCCATATGAACACTAACTTGACAATGAACAATGAAATAATCAATATTATTAATACCCAGTTTTTGGCTTTTCCAAGTTTTCTCATTAAATAATCAAATATCAGATACACATTACAGTGGGTGGATTTGTGATGGTGTTATTTATATTTATGTAATGAATAATAAAAAATATTAAAAAACAAATGCATATAACCAACACCATAAAGTAAAACTTCTAACAAACTTTGCACTATGTTACCTTCTCAAAATAATTCAATTTATAATGTTGGTAGCATATGATATGGTTGCCTTTATTTATTTGTATTTACTATTATTATGAGTAAGTATATTTACAATATCAATGTGTAGACAATGAATCACAAAGATGAGCAACTTTTTGATCTAGAATAGTTAAAGTGTGTTTGTTATGTAAGGATAAACAACAATATGTATAGTGTAATTAAGAAGATAATATTGACAATAAGATAATGTTGACAGTAAGAAGATAATGTTGACCTAAAAAGATAATATTGAATATAACATTGACAATAAGGATGCATGTTGTTTTTGCATATGATGAAGAGAATGAAAAGGTTTTATTACTTGGACTTGATGAAGATGGAAAATTATAGTTGAATGATTGGATTATCTGTAGTGACTGCAGTAGTTTTGCATTTTATGCAAGTGCTGCAGATAATGCACACCAAGTGGGTACTCATCTTGTCTATGTGACAAGTAAGGATCTCCTCTTTGTTGTAACTGCTGATGAAATCTTATATGGATATGGATCTCATGAATCCATTGTAAATGTTGAATTACAAAGAACTGCTCAAAACAGACTTCAAGGTGGGATGAACAATAAGTGGGAAGATAGCTCCAATGGATCAAGGTATGGGAATGAGGTGCAAATTTGATCAGTATCATAAATGGTTATGAAGCTATAGTGATCTTACATGCACTCTGTCAAAATTTGAAAAGCATTTATCCTTGAATATTGGTTTTGATAACTATTGATTATGCACTAGTTGAAGGGTGTTTCAAAGATGTTTAAAATTCTACAATCATCGTTGGAGTTGATTAGTTATTTATTGTTTGATTCACAATCAGATTCTATGAGAATATGAATGGAAAGGAGATCTAAGGATATGAAAACAAAACTGATATTCAGTTTTCCCACTCTCTTGTTTTTAGATTAAATACCATTATGCAAAATGATAGATCCATTTCTCATATCCAAGATGGTGCTCATTCATTAGATGTGATACAACTAGCACAAAATAGTTTTGAGTGTTTAATGTATTATTTGTTGTTCATAATAGGTATGGTGGAGGCTTAAACACATCTACTTCCTCTGGCATGTTGAGCAAAGGAGGTTGTGTTGGCAGGTTGGACACCCTTGAACATTCATTCTTCAAAACTGTTCTCACATACCTGCTTGGAAATACAATACATTTGTTTTCTTTCACCATACCAAAAGAACTCCCACTACCCTAATCAAATAATTTTTATTTAATGAGAATTATGAGGTCCCTTAAAAAATTAGATAGAATTTTCAAAACCCTTATGGCACTTTGCATAATCAAATTACATTTGTAGCCACCCCAATCCCATTAACTATTCAAAAGACATTCTCCCCAATGCTTGATTATGTTGTATCCCTTCCAAAGGGACTAACCAAACCCTCACAACACTAGACCCATTTTTTGGACTCCAAACCAACCATAAAACCCCACAATGTAACTCCAATCCACCCTTGACATTTCTTATCTCACCATCCTACTAGGATTGTCCACATTCAGATTATGGGATAGTTTTTACAAATCCTTTAATTTGACCCCCTAAAAACTAAAACTAATTTTACTGGAAGGAACAAAAGTTGTAGGTAACTTCAATACCTATCATTTTCCTAAATAATAGGGTCTTCAGACTCCATTTGATCCCTCAACCATAATTTTTTTCAGACTGCCAATTCTGTAACATTCATGTTCTAACAATCAGATCAAAATTGTGAGACAATCACCTTCTAATGACTTTGATGGATAAAAAATTCTCAAAATGGATGAATTAGATACTAGAATCAGCCCTTTTTCCAATCATGTATTAATTGTGTTGAAATAGTATCACCCACAACACATGCTATAATAACAAACAGGTAGAAATAATTTTTAGCAGTTTTTAGAAACAATCCTCATACTTCCTTATACACCTCACATGCTTGGTACATGTGAAAAAAATGGAACCAATATGTAGCAAATGAAAATGAGTAAACATATTAGTAATGATGAATTTTAATTTTAACTTCATTACTGAAAGCAAAACATATGTTGCTTTGGGTTTGAATAGCCTCCATAATGCTTGTCATTTATTGGGATTCACTATTAAGGAATTGGCTATATTATGAATAAGCATGATTTGTCAAAAATAATCTTTTTAATAGAAAAGTTGAATGTTATTGTGACCCCAAAGTTATAGATATTTTGCCCCATTGCATAAGATAGATCACCACAAAAGTGCTACCATTACATCTCACTTCAATCCACATCTACCTTGCAGCATGTGGTAACTAAGACATTGTTATTGAAATACTAGAATTAGTTAGATTTAAGGACACTTGTGACCTTTCTTCAACTTTTCACAGAAATTAAAATCCCCAACAATGTATCCACTAGTTCTAGAAGACACATAATATCCGAGACAATTCACACTTAAAGGAGAAAAACTTAAGGAGAAAAATATTCATTCTTAAACTTTGTCATTCCCAAAATAGTTCAATTTTTATTTCTATACATGTAGGAGCCCATTTTTCTCCCAGATATGTCTCAAAGCATGCATGCTACCATTTTACAAGGAGATATCTAAGAGTTAGGTCCCTTATACATCCATTACTTTAGTTGGGGTACAAAGTCACCAAATTTTTGTGACAAATCAAGAAGAACCCACACATCTCCAAATTAATCTCGAGAGTGTTAGATCAACACATAATGAGATGCATCCATGAAAATGGTTTGGATTTTAATGTTGTTTTCTCGCAAGAAAAAGAGATACAAATTTATAATAGTATAAAGAAGTAGAGGGTCCCAAGTTTTGATAAGATGCATTGTACATCCCCACTATGACATAAGACTAAATCCCAGGCGAGAAATTATCTTAAATAGCACTTCATAATTTCTCCAAATGCTAGAGCCTTCTATTAATAGAAAGACAAAGGTATTAAGTTTGATCAAGAAGTAGTCAGGTGTATAATTTGAGCCCTAACCAAATAGTAATACAATATCAAGCATGAAACATAAAGGTTTTGTATAGGAGATGTTGTCAGTAAGGATTTTTAGCGCTCTTCCATATCATATCCTCAATTTCATTTCCATATATAAATTTTTAGTTTAATCACTATTTTATTATTAATTTTGATTCAATTTATAACTTTTTCTTTTCTTCATGCTAATTTTTTTTTGTTCTTATAATTTTTCAAAAAGCATGAGTCGTAATATAAAAAAATGAGCTAGAACAAGACAAAGATCCCTATTGTGGTCAATCAAAATCTAGAAAGGGGATACTTTGGTAGATATTGGTTGATTAAAATCTAATTTCTTGGAGTATGTCAGTGCTAAGTTATTCCTAAAGGTCATGGAGATCTACCTAAGCTATAGAGATTAAGAATCTCTAAATATTCTTTTGAAAAATATGATGAGACTAAGGATAGATAACCATGCGTGAGAATTTCTTATTTCTAATAGAAGTTCCCAATTCATAAAAGAAGGAAATGAGGTTGAGTTTGATATGTGAATTAATTTTAATCATGTTAATTAATCTATAATAGGGGCAAGTGAATCAGGTTTTCATTTTCTATCAACTATATATGAGTTTTTGATCTCGCTGGGGGTAGATTCTGTGAGGCTATTTTTAGTTTTTGAGTCATGGGAGAATAAATTCATATTGTTGGTGATCAGATCCATCTAGAGATGGTGGCAAGGAATGCAGAAAGATGTTCTTGCACACTAACACATATCAGAGGGCCAATACAGCTACTCTGAAATAATTTCTATTAATCCATAATGATGGAAGGAAGAAATTTTGGCTTGGAATGCATTATTATGGTAAAAGGATCCTTGAACGGAGCCATAACCTATCAGGAGATGGTTGAGATCATTGGATTGTATATTACCTTTTTCTTTTCCATTCTTTCCTAAATTGTTAGAGTGGTTTTGGACTAGAAGAGAATAGACATATTTTTAGTTAGTTACTATTTTGCATGGTAATTAGTGATTCATTCCCCAATTGGATAGGACCGTACCATCTAGAATCCTTTGTTTTATTTCACTCTCTATCCTTTCAATTATTCTCAAAATAAAATATTCTGATTCAAATGTAAAACAAAATAAGTTCTATTTTAGAAAAAATAAAATGCTTGACCTTACAATTATGTAGTGCAAGGGGTTGATGTAGGGGTTGATGTAGTTGGCATATTTGTCAATTATCATATTTATCACATCCACCGCTCCAACAAAAACCAGTGAATGTAGAAAAGCCAAGAAAATTGAAGCCCAAAAATATTTATGATAAGCCATGGATGGAAGACTGAAAAACAAAATTGATTGTATTCTTATTTGGCCATTATTCCTATTTACTCATCCTGCAAGACTATTGAAGTCCTCAAATTTTGAGATTGTAATAATTGTCCTACCTAATTATAGTTTATAATATATTAATCTACCTAAATTGGTTCATCTATTCATACTCCCAGTTTTCATTAGCTGCTAAAAAGTTTTTATGATTTTCCAAACATAAATAAAGGGAAAATTGAAAAAAATTAAAGGAAAATGGAAGGCGAGGAATGCATGTGCATTGTTCACAAATATTTCTATTGTGATCAGGCTTTCTGAGGCATAGCCTTGTAGTCCCTTTCATTAAACAATACATTGTATAGTTTATTTGATGAAGTTATATTTTTATAAATATTTTAAAGGATGCTTACTTTTGAAAAATATTAGATGATAGTGTAGACAAAATAAAGATCTGAATAACTAATTGCATATGGAATTATATATGGTGCAAGGATACTTGGATATAAAGTACTACATGACCCAATAATTTTGTGAGAAAAGTGGTGTATAGTTTTGGTATAGTTTTGTTGGAGCTCATTACAACATGCATCCCCATTAAAGGAGACAAATACGTAGCTTGACTAATGAACAATGCCTTGGAAACTGGTGGTATAGAATTTCATACTTCTAGGAGAAGTTAATGGACCCTGGGTTAAGAGAAGACAACCTGGAAGTATTTGGGGAGTTCTTGAAATTTGACTCTTAGATGTGTTAAGAAATTGGCAGCTGAAAGACCCACCGTGAGAGAAGGAGTAAAGGAACTAGAATTCATTATAGATATGGAAAACTTTTTTAGTCAACTAAAATTAGTCCATAAAGTAGCACTTTTGATTTCAAGCCACTTTCAAGTTGTAAAGTGAAGATGAAGATGGTAATTCCATTCTTTTCCCTACCCAATTGAATAAGGATCATAAATATATGATTGATCATGGTGGGACTTATCTGGTGACTAGAACTATAGAGCCCAAGTAGGCTTGTCATGTTAGAGACAATATAGAGCACACTTTATTTCAGTATTGATTGCTGAAAGTTTGTCTTGATGTGTCCATTTTCAGGTTGTCAGGGCTAAGAACAAAGACATTGGGTGAATTTATGATTTAAAACAAATTATAATGTTCCAATAAGGAACATCACACATAATTATTGTGATTTTGGTTCTTGTACTGATTCGAGGTGATCTTATTTCAATGCCTTGCATATGTTTTAGATCTAGGTATACAAGGCTTCAAATCAAGTCATCGTGATTCATTATTTAGTTTTTCTATGCTAATCTCATATCTTTTCCTTGTTCATACTAAAAGTAGTACCTAAAAAATTACTTATTCCTATGGAAGAAGTCAAAAAGATGGTCATGGGTAGCTTACAATCATCAAATGTGATGAATGTTCCTTGAAGACATGGATATGCTTGGGAATGATGGAATCATAAACAAAGGAAATATGTCAGGAAGGAGAGTTGTTTAATACTTCACATTGCAAAAAGAAGATCATTGGTGAACACAACTATGTATATAGAGGCAGGCTGAGACATGGCAAATTAATTATAGTCAAGTATTTAGATAAGACTGACAAGGAATCTAGCAAGGCATTCTACAGAGAGCTACACATTACAAGTAGCTTGAAAAATCGGCATGTCGTTCCTCTACTTGGCTTTTGCATAGATCCCCACAGACTTTTCCAGGTTTACAATTTTATCTCAGGTGAAAGTCTGGAGTACCATCTTCACAAGAAGAAAGGTAAGGGTTTTCTATCCTTACCTCATAGACTCCAAGTAGTGATAGGAATTGCCAAGGCTGTGGATTATTTGCACCATGGAACCCATGAATACATGATATATAGGGACATCAAGCCTTTTAATGTGCTTCTTTCCAGGAGGAAACTAGCCAAGTTGTGTGATATTGGGTTGGTGACATGGACTTTGGGAGCTTCAATACCATTCCTATGCAAGACAGTGAAGGGAACTTTTAGGTAAAGCAAAAGTATCTAGCTCTAAGGTATTTCCAACATGGGAAGGTCTCAGAGAAAGTAGATATCTATGCATTTGGGGTGGTTATGTTGAGGTGCTCATAGGGAGGAAGCCCATTGAGACAAAGAAACTAGGAGGTGATGAGAACTTGGTTCTTTGGGCAAAGCCATTACTTAATGGAGGATTGGTAGAGGAGTTATTGGAACCCTGCTTGAAATTTTGCCTTAAGGTAAAGCAGATGAAGTAGGTGGATAGAATGATTAGGGTTGTAGCAGTTTGCCTTCATCCAATAGAGTCATAGAGGCCATGCATGAGTCAAGTTTTGAGAATCCTTCAAGGTCGTGTTGATACTGAGCTTCTATAACATGTCTTCCTCACAATGGTTAATGCCAATGGGGACTATATCATTGACAATGAGAAAGAAAACATCAAAGCTCTCAAAGGGGATCTGGAAATAGCCATGGTGGGGGTAGATTTAGATGCAGATGATGAAAAGCCTAACTATAAGCTTAATCATTAACGAGTGAAATGAAATTATATTAATTGGGTTTCATGGTGCTCTATAAAAGTTAGAGTTGTCTTAGAAATCAAGAGGATCAAAAGTTGAAGCAATGTCATCCATGAGACAAAATTTCACAGCTGTGTCAACTACCAAGAGGTGCTAAAGTGAAGGAAACAAATAGCTACTTGCATTATTTTCAGCAAAGTTTGATTGCCAAGGATCTCCACTAAATAAAATTCTGAGAAACAAAGTCAAAATTATCTTACATTAAAAAGTGACACGTGTTACTTATTGTAACTGGAGTTAGGATCTAGAGTTTTTATCAACATGAGTTAGAGTTAGAGTCAGTTTTCAAATGTGTACCAAATTCCAAACTCTAAATTTTTGAGTAGTTACGAACCCGAAAGGTTAGTTATTTTAGAATAGATATAAATTTATGAATCTCAATGTAATAAGGGACTTTTTGGGACTTTAGAATAAGGGAACAGTATGCTAAAATTTTGATCAGGAGACAAATTTTGGAAAGTGTGTATAGCTTTTGTCTTTGAAATCAGAAATCTCTATCATGTTCTTGGTGCAAGAAAATAAAATGAGACATGTGTTTGATTTCTTGTTCTAAAATCTAGATTGTTGCAGCATAAAGCTATTGATTTTTTTGTAGTGAATGTTTTCACAGTATTGTGTGAATGTTTATGAATCATGAATTAGCATGGTAGTAATGATCATTTTCAAGCGTAGTTCTTGATTGCCTTTATTATCATTTTATGTTGACTTGAGAAAGTTGTGAAGGCGTGTGGTGCATTCATCATGAATGGCTTTCTATTGAACTTAAAAAATTTAGATTCTTTATTTGAAAATATTTAAAATTACATCATACAAGGGAGTTGCCCCTCTAAATGCAGAGGAAGGCCAAATATCAAGGGCCTATCCAACTATTGGAGAAATCAATTTTCCACACACTCCATTGGGCTAAATCATATATTTTCTAAGTGACAAATCTGTTTACCAACACCTATATATCAAGGCACTTCTATGATGTATTCATCTGATTATCTAATTACCCATTATTATTTGATCATATTGAATCAATCATTTTATCGTATCCTTTTTTCTCTCTTGTGATATCATTATGCTTCTTGATCTTGACATTTTCATTCTTTGCCTTAGGTAAATTCTTACATGGTATCAAAGCTTGAGGAAAATTCTTACATTGTATCAAAGTCAAAGGAATTTCATTAGTTATCAATTGGAGAGTATCTTTGTCTCACATTTTGGAGGGACATAATTCAAATCTACGATATCAATAGTTATTGGGAGTGTCTTGAGCAAGTTCTGACCTCACCATTGTGTCTATATAGTCATTTGCAAGAATTTGACTATAATTTTTCCTATATTTAGTGAAAGTCAAAATCAAGGAATTTTTTTTGCAAATCGGGCTTGGCAACCCAATTTGCACATTGGATAATTTTGATTTGTGAATTATTTGTTTGGATCTGCATTTTCTTTCAATTTTGGGTTTTGCAGTATCTTTGTCTCACATTTTGGAGGGACATAATTCAAATCTACAATATCAATAGTTATTGGGAGTGTCTTGAGGAAGTTATGACCTCACCATTGTGTCTAGATAGTCATTTGCAAGAATTTGACTATAATTTTTCCTATATTTAGTGAAAGTCAAAATCAAGGAATTTTTTTTGCAAATCGGGCTTGGCAACCCAATTTGCACATTGGATAATTTTGATTTGTGAATTATTTGTTTGGATCTGCATTTTCTTTCAATTTTGGGTTTTGCAATTATTTGCAATTTTCATTTGGATCTGTGAGTTATATTGAGAAATTATATTCATCAATTTTCAATATTCAGATATTTATTGGGAATATGTTGTAGTATTTGTTTGTTAACTTAGAGAGCTCAAGCTTGTTATTTGTAAGTAGATATTGTACTTTCCAAATTTGATATTAGTTTGGAGCAATTGTAAGTGGATATTGTACTTTCAATATTTGGTCAATTTTGGCCTATTTTGGCACTTGTAATAGATTATATTAGTGTCTTATCTTGTTGAGTCTGTTATAGCTTCATATTTTCTGTTATAACCATCAAAATTAGAAGTCCACGTTAGTCTATTTTGGCAAGTGGCAGTTGTACACATACTAAGTATAAAGAGTCAAATCATCTATTTTGGGGGGTTATTTGATTTATTGATTTAGGGGGGCATCTTGAGTGATTTTTTGATCTCCTTCTCTTGTGTTCTTTCATTTTGCATCATGGTTTCCCCTAGATTTCCACTTTTAACTCCACATAATTATGCCACATGGGAAATTGATGCATGGAGTAAGCTAATGGAAAAATAATATATTGATTATATTCATGGAACTATTAATGCCCCATATGATCCTAATGATCTTAAGGAGTTGCAAAAGGAAAATAAAAAAGGTTGTTTGAACTTTGAGGCAACATGTCTCAAAAGATCTTGTCTTTCATATTGATTGTTGTAACATAGTCAAAGAAGTGTGGAACAAACTTAGCAATTTGTGTGGTCAAGTTGACAAATATAGGGGTTTTCAACTTAATAGTGTTCTCACCCTTTTAGATCCCAGAGACTTTGATGCAATCCAAGACTGTGTAGCCAAAGCCATAGAACTTAGAACCAAACTTAAGGATTGTGGCATGGACAAATCATATTATAACTTAATTCAAAATTTGTTGCATTTTCTTCCATTTGAATATTCAACATTTGTTTCTAGCTTCAATACCCACAAGTTGACTATGGGTCCTTCATACACTATGTCTTCATTTGATGCCTTCACAAAGATGTTGATGGTAGAACAAACAAAATTGATGAGAATGGTGATTCTCGAGTCTTCAAAGTCTAAAGCATTGGTGGCTAGTAAAGGGAATCAAGGAAAAGGGTCTAACAAGAAGCATAAACCATGACAACAAAAGACAAAACAATAGAAAGAACACTCAACCTCTAGAGCACAAGACAAATCCAACAATAAGGGGAAATCATCCAAAAAGGAGTTGCTTACTTGTGCATATTGTAAGAAGAATGGACATGAAGAACATCATTGCTACAAGAAGGAAATTGATGAATTCAAGAATCTTCTTAAGAAGAATCAAAATAGTCTACCTTTGAGAATGAGTTCTTCAAATTCATTTTTTTATAAACAAAAGAATCACATGGGCAAAGGCAAGCCTTAGTAACTACTTCAAGTCAAGATTCTAGGAGATGACTTCTATATTTAGGAGCTTCACAACATATGGAATCTTCACAAACTATGTTTTTATCATTTGATCCTTGTCACAATCCACCTACTTTGATGAGCAATCACACTTACATGAATTTTATTGGGAAAGGAACTATTGATAAGGGGGAGGGATACTTCAAAGATGTGTTGTGTGTACCTCACCTAAGTCATAATCTTATTTCCATCTATCAGATCACTCATGGGGATACAAGGAGGACTATGGAATTCACGCCTGATTTAGTTTTTATCAAAGACTTGGAGAGTATAGAGATTATAGGGGTGGTTGATCATGTATCTCAGCTATATTACTTCTCTGACTTTGCTCATGATGATGATAATGATTTCTCAGTAGATTCTTCAACATATTTTGATCACATTTCCAGTGTGTATTCAAACTATGAGGAGAACTTTGACTACTTGAACATGGGTATTCTCACATGTGATCAAGTTCTTAAGCCATCCATTCCTTCTCCTCTTATTGATATTGCATTACTATTGTTCCTAATGATGCTTGCATTCATACAACCATGGATTCAGGTGATTTAGTGCAACAACATATTCATTGTCTTCTACAGTTAGTTCATTTGGATGACTAATTGACACACATTTTAGGTTTTTTTGCAGAGTCCTACATTGCATCTATGGAAGACACTATTGATGATATTCATCTTCTCTTTGTTGAGGATGATCCTTCTTCAATTATTACAAGGGAGCACTCTAACCCTCGTGATTCTCCACTTGATCTTTCTTTTGAGGTTGATATGAATGTGGATCCTTTCCTACAACAGTTGTAGGAGGTCTCTTTCACTTCAGAGAAGATAGATGAGTCTTTGGAGATTGATTTTCATAAGTTTCACACTTCACTTGAGATGTCATATTGTGTGGTTGATCATACTCATGTGTTCGAGATTCCTTTCTAGTTTCCCGAGACATCCTAAATTTTGAGGATTCTTCCTACTGATTGGAGATAATTCTTTGACACACCTATGACACCATTCCCTCCTAAAGGGAGGACCATCTTTTAACTTTCATGGTGTAGCATTGACATTGATCTAGGAGCATCTCTCATGGGTGTACATTCTACATTAAGGGGGGGCTTCTTGGCTTCTCTTCCTACTTCTTTAGAGGAGGCATTCTTGTCTTTTGAGTTTGAACTAGATTCTTATGGTTCCTTGTTTGCCACCTTCTTTTGGGCTTAATCTTGATTGGTTCATGCCATCATTATCATTCAAGGACATGGCAACACATCATGAGACTTTAGAGACTTCATACTTCATATGGATTCCCCTTCCTACTTCCTATCTACAATGGGAAGCATTCTTACGTTTGTATTTGGTGTATCTTCTTCCTAAGGGGAGAAATGTTGTTTGATACATTGGACCACATTTTGTCTTCAAGCACTTGACATACTTCCTAGACATCATTCACTATGGAGGGGATTTTCTCCTTGCTTCCTTCTTATGTAGGGATTATATATTGTCTATGCATGATGTATGTCATAATAGGGAAGTCTTGATTACTACATCTATGCATGCATCTAGTTTTTCTTTTTCATCTCTCTTTTTTGGGGAGGGTTTTCCTATGAGGCTTTCCTTCTTTCTCCACTTTATGAGAGATTGCATTGCATATCTTTTTCTTTTGCATTTTGTACATCGGTACCTAACATGGCCTAGTAGTTGGGACTCATCTTGCATTATTATCTAGCTTTTGTGAGCTTAAGTGCATTCCCCTGAGTTGCACTTAAGGGGGGGTGTTGGTGTAAATAAGTATTTACCATTTACACTTTACTTACATTTACTTAGGATAATGCATTGTCATATTAGTTGTCATGTAGACACCTTGGAGTTTGCATATTCATATGAGTTGTCGTGTAGAAAATATAGTAGTTTGCATTTTATTTAAGCACATGTTGTCTACTACATCTCTTTATGAGATACACCTTTGTATTCTTATCCTCTCATGGTTTTATGTACTTAATTTTATCTTTCAACAATCCCATTCTATTATGAAGTCCTTAGTGCAGACATTCATCTCTTGATTCCATGCTCAATACAAAAGTAAGTGAATTCATTAGAAATAAATTCACCAGCTCTATTAGATCTCAAGCATCTCAATTGTTTATCGATTTCTTTTTCAACACCAACTTTATACCTCTTGAACATTTGAAAAGCATCATATCTCAACTTCAAAAACATAAACTATCATCATTCTAGAATAATCATCAACAAACTGTATGAAATATCTATCTCCATAATAGCTCTCAACTCCCATTGGTCTACATAAATTAGTATGGCTAGCTCCAAAATATCATTAGTTGAATGTTGTATGCTTGAAAAACTAGATTTACACATTTACACATAACGTTCTTAGGTTTATGCAGATTCAGTAAGTCTCTCACTTTCTTCTTTCTACTGACTTCCATATTTTCAAAATTGACATGACATAATCACTTGTGCCACAACTACACATCTTTAACTTTTGCAAATAGACATGTACTAATAGTAGAATCAAGGTAAAATATATTACCTCTTGTTTGTTTTCCAATACTAATCAAATTTCCATTGTCATCATAGATCTTAAATTTTTGGTTATTGAATTATAGCTTGTGACTTATGTTGCTCAACTGAGCAACACTCAACCTATTAAACTTTAGTTCTTGAACCCAATGTGCATCATCATATATGATTTTATCATTTAACATCAATGTACCTCTACCTTTCACATGACATGGAACATCATTCCCAAGTTTAACAATTCCACCAGTATACTCTTTAAGTTTATCAAACTTATTTATGTCTGCAATCATGTGATGTGAACATCCACTATCAATAATCCATGTGTCACTCTTACTAACATGAGAAATAAGGGCTTTTTGTTCCTCATACCTTTCCTCATTAGGATCTTCTATAACATCAACCTACACCACTCTGCATGACGTCTTCTCTTTGTCCTTGTAGTCCTTATTCTTTTCGTGTTTGTGCTCCTTCTTTTCATTTTAGTCAATCTTGTTCTTGTTAAGACATCTAGCAACAAAATGACCAACTTCATTGCATTAAAAACATATCAGGGGCAATTTTCCTTTGAATTTTCCTTTTCCTCTTGGTAGCCTCCTTGCAAGCAATGCTTTAATCTCATCTAATTCTTTCTATGATTTTGAATCACTTTCATCCTTACCAGTCTTCTCTTTCTTTGAACTTCCAATGATTAGTGATGACTTCAAAGAATTCTCTATCTTAGGCACACTATTACCATAATTACTTAATTCAAATGTAGTCAGATGACCAACCAAACCATCAAGAGTAATATTATTACCAAGCATAACTTTGAATTCCTAATTGCAGATACTCTTATAGCATAAATAGGTAAAAGTGTTATGATTACTTTACTTACAACTTCTTCATTACTGATGGTACCTCCAACATCTTTGATAACACTAAAAACTTCCTTAATTTGGTTGACGCACTGCACAATATTATCTGCATCTTTCATATTCATCTCATTTTCTTTGCCTCTCAAGCTTTTTGCTCTGGCTCTTAGCACATTCTCGTCTCCTCCATGCATAAGTGTCAGCTTGTCCCACATTTCTTTAGTAGTAGCACAATTTTTGACATCATCAAACTCAATATTATTTAATGTAGAAGCAATCTCAATCATGAGACTATTTTGTTCCTTTTTTTGGTTCATCCCATCAACTATCATAGGTCTAATGAGAGGAGTGTATTAGTTGTCTAGAAAGAACTGCATTGTCTCTAATCCAAGAAAGATAAACCACATCTCACTTTTCCATGAGGAGAAGTTCTCCTTGTTCAGATTTGGTACCTCTCTCTTATACATCTTCAAAATTTTAGCTCAAGTTCCTTCAAACACTCAACTCTAATACTACTTGTTAGATAACTAGGGGAGGAGAGAGATGAATAAGTTATAACCGGTTATTGTACATGCCTTGAAACCAATTTTGTACCAACTTCAACTTCATAAAATTTCATATCAATAACATAGTAATGACATCAAACATCATAATTCGAACCTATAACAATTTCATATCAAACTATTATTTCAGTGTCTCTTAATATATCAAGTATTAGAGTAATCATCTAGCTTATACCAAGTTGCAACATTAAATAGTTAACGTGAAATAAACTTTGCAACATAGTGAGCAATCACACATTTGACACAAGTATTTATTATGGAAACCCAGTAAAGAGAAAAGCCACTTGGGAATTAACCATTGAATTTTTTTCACTCTTTTGAAGTGAGCTCTATTAGGAGCCAACCTTGTTAAAGGTTACATGCACATTTTTAATATGACCTTGTTAGAGGGTTTTTACCAAATATCGTCTAGACCTTAGCACTCCTTGACATTTCTGAAGAGTGGTCTTCTCTAGAGGACTTACAAAAATTACTATTGAATGTTACTGGTATAGGATTTCAAAGACTTGTTAGGTCCACTTGGTTAAGAGATTTTTTTGCTACAATGGTAAGAAAGCAATAGTGAAATGATCTGTTAGGTTTTAGCACTACCTTGCTTGTTTAGATCTCTGCTTTGCTCTATCTCTTCCCTCTGATATCTTTTTGGCTCATTCACACACTTCACACTACAACTTAACACTTCCTCTACTTGATCTTCACATTATTGTTATGCTCAATTCACTTTCTGCCTTTCTTCTTCCTTAACAACTTGATCAACACCTTCAACTTCAACAACAAGAAACATCGTGTTCATCCCTTTAAATAGGTGACTTTTGTCTTTCCATAATCTTTGAGATTTTTTCGTTTAATCATGATTGTAGATCTCCATCAGATTCTCATTCATTGAATCTAGACATTTGGGAAATGTATTTCTTTCTTGAACTTTGTGCTCCATTTCAAATTGTTAAATCTCCTCCATTAGATATTCTTTGAATTGCTCTAGTCATTGATTTCATAACTGGCTTCATCCTTATTTTTAAAACTTCTTGAACATTCCTAATTTTTAGTAAATGTCAGCATCAAATTAACCTTTTACAAACTTGTTCTTCATGTTCATACTCGATGATCATTACAACTCACTCGGTCAACACTTGACTTGGTTAACACTGAAATTACTTGGTTAACACTAAACTTCAACACTTCTTTTTTAGATGCTCGATGACAACTGTAGTAGCTCGATTAATATTGTATTCCTTTATTCACTGATCAATCTATCTTGTACATACATCTTGCTTAAGATCATGTAAAGCATTCAAACTAAATTTATACTATCAGAGTCTAACCCATTCAAGTGCCCATTGAATACCATACTCTTATCAACACTTACATCATCATACTTTCTTCAAATCGTCTTCATTAATCAAATGATATGATATTGTAGTTGTTGGTGTAAATAAGTACTTTACTATTTACACTTACTTAAGTTTACTTAGGTTAATGCATTATTTAATTGTATTGCATTATTTTATTATTTTTATTTATGAGACACTTAGGAGTTTGTGCAACCTTGTGAGTTGTCATGTTGACAACACAGGAGTATGCACCTCTATTTGAGCACATGGTGTCTACAACACTGTTTTGTGTGTCCCACCCTTCTAGGCTTATCCTCTCATCACCACACTCACTTTTGTGCTTAATGGAGGATAATCCATATCTAGTGGACATTTGCTTGGTTGTCTGACACTTCATGGTGCTAACTTCTATGCATTCTAGAAGCTCTCTTGTAGCCTTTATAATCAGGCACTCCTAGTGTACTCTCAAGCATCAATTATTGAATACATTGTTATTCTAATCATACTCTCTCCATTTTTGGTCTACAGTTGTACTTGTGTTTGAGTTCTTAGTTCTTGGGTGAATTTTGCCCTTAGGAAAATTCTTACATGGTATCAGAGCTTGGAGACTTTCTTATCACATAGCCATTCGAGACCTCTTGCTTGCTTCATCACCTCAACCTGAATTCGGAGTGCTGCAAAAATTGGGAGTGTCCAACACCAGATCTGACCTCTCCATTGCGTCCAGAATGTTGAACCGGTGAAAATCGACTATAAGCATGCCTACCTTGGCTCAAAGTTGACCGTGAGGCAAATTTTTTTAGCAAACCGGCACTCGAAGGCACCGATTTTCTTTTTTGGGTATGATCATTTTTGCAGATTTATGAATTAATTTTCGGATCTGTTCTTTATTTTCTCTGTATTTTCGAAATATTTTTCGAAATTATTGGCGCAGAGAAATTTTTTTCTTTTTGCGGCACTGGGTCATCACATCCTAGCCTGCATAGTATTTAATTATTTTCACAGGGCTCATTATATTCTTAATTCAACAACCTCATAAAAAAGTCTGTTGTACCTGCAAAATCTGCTCAAAGTCTTGAGTTTCAGGGATCGAATTCGATCGGCATCTACACTTCTCGGCCGGACCTCTCTCAAACCGGCGGCCATTCCAATTCGCTTTGAAATCTGCGACCATTTCTTTTTAAAGAATCCGCAGACAGCAGCCCACTCAATGTGGGATTAATCCACACAAACTCAAGTGGCCTGTGCATGAAAATTCGACACTGTCAACGAATCTCCGACGCCGACTGTCACAGCACCCTCCGGCGGTCGCAGTCAAAGTTTCGACATCGCAAGCAGCCTCCACCTTCTGGTTCTGCATGCAGACCCATGCATTTGGACCAATCTGCATTGCAGATCTCCGGCAACGACAGTGCATACACTCGACGCGATCTTCAACCTGTTTCCTATCTTTTTCTGGCAGCGTGTTTAGTTTACTGGCATTTTTGATTCCCGCCCAACTAGCTCGTCCTTCCTGCCACGCGGCGGATTGCAATTGCCCACGCGAGCAAACATGTGACTGTATTACCACTTGACACATCACCAACTGTGAAAAGCAGATCCCATATTGCCACATCACCTATGGAAATAGTTTATTTGCCACGTCAGCAGCACGACAGTGACACGATAGCACGTCCGTACAGTACAGACGGTCTCGTCAGCTTGCCATTTCACCAGTGACTGGATTTTTCTTGCTGATGTCATCATTTTACGGGTCTAAATTTGACGCCCATCTGCACGTCATTTTCAGACATTTTACAACCACTTTGACAGTCATTTGACCGTCAAATTTAACTTTGCTGTTTCTCTTCCAGACCCCTCTCAAGTTTGCTTTTTAGTTTGACAGCCTGACTTTGTGAGCTCGTAACTTGAACATCCGGACTCCGATTCAGGTGCAATTTTTTTTGAAATCAAGTAGAATTTCCTGAATTTTCAAGTGGTGGTGTTGTTTTCTAGTTTTGGTACACAAATTTTGCAGAAATTACCTTTTTTGGTGACTGTACCTGCATAATCCTGCGTTTTGCAACTTCAGAAGCTCCGTACGGGCACATCTAGTCACCTTTTCGAGTTTCATTTTTTTCGAAAGTGCGTATTTTTTCATCTACTTTCTAAATATGAAGTCAAATTCTGGGTTGTGTGGACAAATTTCTCACTTTCAGAATTAGGCCTTCTTTGGCATTGTAATGCTTTGATTCTTTTCAGAATTGTTGTAAAACTAAGCTATAGTGCTTAAGTGACAGATTTCAGCCTCATAAGGTAGTTGTAAAAGCAAAATCAGAAAGTCCACTTTGGTCATTTTGACAAGTGGCTCATTGTAAACGCACTACTTATAAAGTGCCAAAGCATCTTTTTTGGTGGGGTCTTTTGATTGAGTGAAAAGGGGGGGTGTGTATAGTGTTTTTGTGTCTCTCTATTGTGCTCTTTCATTTCTGCATCATGGGTTTTAAATGTCCTCCTCTAACTTCACGCAACTATTCTACATGGAAAGATATTGCATGGAGTAGATTAATGGAAAAAGGATATAGTTTGCATGTTGATGGCACAATCACTAAACCTATTGATGCTAAAGAACTCATTGATTGGACAATTCATGACCGACAAGCTTTAGCGATCTTCTCTTTCACATTAAAAATTGTTCAGAATCTAAGGAAGCTTGGGATAAACTTGAACAGTTGTATGGTAAAGTGGATGAAGAAAAGGGATTTCAGATTGAGGATGATCTACTTCTCTTGGATCCTAAGAATTATGACACAATTTAGGATAATATCATTAAAGTCAATGAGTATAGGGCACTTCTAAAAGATTGTGGAAATCCCATGAAGGATGATAGGTTGATACATCACATCTTGAAAAAGCTACCTTCTGAGTATGCCAACCTTGTTTCGAGCTTTAATACTCATAGGTTAACCATGGGATCTGCTTACCAGAAGCCTTTCTTTGATGGATTTGCAGACATGTTGATTGTTGAACAATCTCACTTGGTGGATTTTGGTCTTCTCAAGTCATCTAAGACCAAAGCCTTAGTGGCTAGTGATGGTCAGAAATCTAATCAAGGGGGAAAAAGCAACAAAAAGAAGAAGTAGTGGAAGCAAAAAACACAATTTGAGACACAACATGACTCCTCTCAATAAGGCGATTATTCTTCAAACAAGAAGGGAAGTAATGACAAGAATTAGGACAAACTCTTTTGTGCATACTGCAAAAAGCCAAATCATGATGAGCATCATTGCAAAACCAAAAGAATCGATGAGTTAGAAAATCTACTCAAGAAGAACAAGATTCAAGTGCCAGGTACTTCCAAGGATTCTACTCCTAACTCTTTGAAGGGTAAAGGTCAAGCACTTATGGCAAACACAAATTCTTCTTCAGAATGGATACTTGACTCAGGTGCCTCCTACCACATGGGTTCTTCAAAGCAAGATTTTTCTTCATTGAAGCAGTCAAAGGTACCACACATCTTTGTGGGAGATGATACTAAGATGGAAGTTGAAGGGAAAGGACATATTGAAATGGAAGATGGGGAATTCAAAGATGTTCTCTACGTTCCAAATCTAAGCTCCAATCTCCTATCAGTTTACCAAATCACTCACCTTGGAGATGGTCATAAGGTTGAGTTCCTTCCCGATTCAGTGATGGTGCACAGTCTTAAAGATGATTCATTGGTAGCAGTTGGGAAAGTCAATGATGACAGGAGGCTTTATTCCTTCTCCCATTTTGTGCCTAAGAGTTCTTCTCAAGCCTTGTTAACTCACTCTAATTCAAACAACAATTTATGGCATGAGCGGTTTGGTCACCTTGACTTCCGCTCTCTTCAACAACTTTGCTCAAAACACATGGTCAAAGGTCTACCCAATATCAACTTTTCTAAGGGGGACTGTTCATCTTGTTCAGTGGATATGCATCTCAAGGAGAAGTATGATAAAGGGAAATCTTCTCGAGCTCTAATTGTTCTTTAGCTAGTTCACATGGTATTAGCAGGATCGTTTGCAGTGACTTCAGTCAGCCAAAGCCGCTACATACTCGCATTTGTTGATGACTTTTCTAGATTCACTTGGGTCTTCTTCCTTCATCATAAGAATGAAGTAGTTCATAAGCTTCAAGACTTCAAGACTCATGTTGAACACAAGTCAAGGAAAGCCATCAAAGTATTAAGGGTGGACAATGAGAACATATATGTTGACAGAAGACTTAAGAACTTTTGCAGAATTGAGGGGATTGATCTTCAGAACTCACCAACATTCAGTCCGCACAAGACAGATGTTGCAGCTATGAGGATTAGGACTCTCAAGACCATGGCAAGTTGCATGATAAAGGCCAAGTCTCTCGATCCTACACTTGAAGTTGAAGCCATTAGCAGTGCTACTGACATACTTAATAGCTCTCCTCATCCAGCCTTAGATGGCAAGACTCCTTTTGAGGCATGGTGCGACAGAAAACTAGTTGTGAGTCACCTCAGAGTCTTTGGTTGTCCAGCATGGGCTGTAATGGGCACCCCTGGATGTCCCAAAAAAACTAAACCAAATTGCTGAAAGGAATTATGTCAAACAGTTTGCATTCAACTTCTTATTTCTCCGTTTAATGTTTTAAACCCCTTATAATTCCAGAAATCAAACATTTATTGTTTGTTGTGTTTCGTGCATGGAATTGCTATCATACAACATAAACAAGAAAGCAACTACAATGATATGCAAAGTGGAAATGAACTACTGCTAATAAAATGTTATTTTCAGAATTCATAAAATCAAATACATAGCAGATTTATCAACTCACTAATTACTTCAGCAATATTGTCATAATACTCCAGCCCATGCTTACAAACTTGCTGCTACAATACTTTGTCCTCCAATCAGTCCACTACCTTCATAATACCATTCCCTCCAAGCGGCATAAGCGTCGGACAAGTAGTGAAGAAGATATGAGCAAAATATCAAATCTGCCTATAGCCGGAAATGCAACTAAACTGCCTGATAATGAAGCCAATAAGAAAGAATTCCAAAGGCCAAACCCCAAGGGAATGACGTCTAGAATGTTACAAGAGAGGATAGACGTCCTCAAATGCCAAAAACAAAGCTGCAACTCACACACCAATTTCTTCTCATATTCAACCTGTCTAATGAAGCCACAAATGCTTCCTTTTATTCTATTCCCACGGGTCCCCTCAACTCATATGGGCAATGTGGGATAAAAGATGTGTAATATAAAACATATATTAAAATACCCCTTATGTCTCCCTTGGGTACACATCACCATAAAATAAATATTAAAGTAACACTTTAATATTTTACAATTAAATTAGACGTTACTTTAATAAAACTTCAGGCATTAAAATGTATTAGCAATCGGACTCCGAATAATGCGAGTGATAGCTCATCGAAAAGCTCTCACCGAGGAGTATCGAATCCAATCACCAAAATTGACCTACACTGTGTCCTGCCAACTTACTAAAAATAGTAAGTATGCCTGAAACTGAGTAAATCAACTTCGTTTTGGCCCAAACTGGAAATGACTAGGCCAAAACACTCCAAGATCCCATTAAACCCTTCGTTAGCCCTCGGGACCATGTAGAACAAGGCTAACGCGCACACACTTGGTCAACTGCTAAAATGGGGACATTACAGTCCGCCCCCCTTGAAATTGCTTGTCCTCAAGCAATCTCAGTCCAACCTGCTGAATAACCTGCTCACTCTCCCATGTAGAATCTTCCTCCGGCAGGTCTTTCCATTTGACCAAATACTCCTTCACTATCCTGTTTCTAAGCTTCCTCTCTCTAGTATCCACAATAGCCTCAGGTACTAACACAAGCTTCCCCTCCTCATCCAAAGGGGGTAAATCTGCAGAAGGCACTACACTCTGACCAATGGCTTTCTTAAGCCTAGACACATGAAACACATTGTGCACTCGATTGCCCTCTGGAAGCTCAAGCTCATAGGCGACTTTGCCCACTTTGCAAATCACCCTGTAGGGACCATAAAATCTAGGTTTCAACTTTTCAGCTCCGCTCTTCTTGAGCGATGACTGTCTATATGGTTGTAGCCTCAAGTAAACCATATCCCCTACCTCGAAGCTACGCTCTATTCGGTGCTGATCAGCATACAATTTCTGTTGATTATGGGCCTGTTGTATATTCTCTTTGAGCACTTTCAGGATGTCCTGACTATCCTGCAATAAGTTTTTGGCTTTGGGCACTCTATTGTCCCCCAAAACTAAATCCATGAAGCTAGGTGCTTCATAACCATAGAGTGCCATGAAAGGAGTCATCTTGATGGACATATGATAAGTGGTGTTATAACAATACTCTCCCATATGCAACCATCTGATCCAAGCCTTTTGTTGTGTAGTTACATAGTTCCTCAAATATCCTTCTGCCCATTTATTCACAATCTCTGTTTGCCCATCTGTTTGCGGATGATAACTAGTGCTAGGTGTAAGATCTGTACCACACAACCTAAACAACTCTTGCCAAAAAACACTCATAAACTTACTATCCCCGTCGCTGACAATGAATCTGGGCAGCCCATGTAACCTGAATATCTCTTTAAAGAAAAGATCTGCCACCTGTGCTGCTGTGTAAGTGGACGGAATAGCAAAGAAGTGAGCAAACTTCGTCAAGCGGTCCACCACCACATAGATGCAATCCCTTCCCTGCACTCGTGGTAAACCAGTGATGAAGTCCATCGAAATACTTTCTCATTTCCTATCAGGAATGGGCAAGGGCTGTAATAAACCTGCAGGAAATGTGTGTTCTCCCTTATTCTGTTGACAAACCATACACTCCCTGACATACCTCTGAACATCATCCTTGAGCCCTTTCCATGAAAACCGCTCTTGGATCTGCCTATAGGTCTTGAAGACCCCCGGATGTCCTGCTGTGGGTGCATCATGAAATGCCTTCAATATCGCCTCTCTCAAATGTGATGACGGAATCAAATAAACCCTATCCTGAACTCTAATCAATCCATCTATCACCTCATAGCGATCATCCTGTATGGTACTTGAAATCAATCCAGAAGCCCAAGCATCTCCGACATACTCTACTATAATCTGATCTCTCCAATCTCCTGAAATCTCTGCCAGAGCACATAAGTGAGGTCTCCGAGATAAGGCATCAGCCACCACATTTTTCTTACCTTTGACAAACTCTATGTCAAAGTCATAAGCCTGCAATTTAGTCACCCATTTTTGTTGCCGGTCATTAAGATCACGCTGGCTCATGAAGTATTTAATACTGTTGTGATCAGTCTTGATCACAAAACGTCCACCTACCAAATATGATCGAAATTTGGCCAATGCATGCATTATGGCCAACATCTCCCGGTCATAGACAGAATAACTTTTCTCAACTCCTCGGAGCTTCCTACTCTCGAATGCAATGGGATGCTTCTCCAGCATCAATACTACTCCAATCCCATCACCTGATGCATCACAATGAAGCTCAAAAGGCTTTGTGAAATCCGATAGAGCTAGAACTGGACATGAAGACATTACCTGCTTGAAATGCTCAAAACACCTCTGTGCTGCCCCTGTCCACACGAAGGCTCCTTTCCTGGTAAGATCTGTCAAGGGTGTAGCAATCTGTGAGAATCCCTTAACAAACCTTCTATAAAAACCACATAAACCAAAGAATCCCTTAAGCTGTGTAAGGTTTGTGGGAGTAGGCCACTCTACAATAGCTCTAATCTTTTCAGGATCAACCCGAACGCCATCTGCACTAATGATATGCCCCAGGTAAAGGAGCTCAGTCATGCCAAACTCACATTTAGATTCCTTGGCATACAATGACTCTCTCTCCAGAATAGATAACACCTCCTCCAGATGATGTAAGTGCTCCTCCCAGGTCTTACTGAAGACCAAGATGTCATCAAAGAAGATCAAGACAAATCTCCTCAGCTGCTTCCTGAATACCTGGTTCATACAACTTTGAAATGTAGCAGGTGCATTGGTTAGACCAAATGGCATAACCATGAACTCAAAGTGGCCATAGTGACATCGGAAGGCTGTTTTCTCAATGTCCTTTGCTCTCATCCTGATATGATGGTATCCAGATCGCAAATCAATTTTGGTGAAGAAGCATGCCCCATGCAACTCATCAATCAACTCATCAATCCTAGGAATGGGATACCTGTTTTTAATTGTTTTCTTATTCAGTGCCCTGTAATCGATGCACATGCGCATTGTCCCATCCTTCTTCTTTACCAATACTACTGCTGAAGCAAAAGGGCTCTTACTGGGCCTGATATGCCCCATCTCCAACAAATCCTTAATCGCCTTCTCTATCTCATCCTTGTGTTTCTTAGGATGACGATAGGGAGTAATCATAACTGGTTTGGCTCCCTCCTCGAGCTCAATAACATGTTCCATCCCTCTGTCAGGAGGAACCCCATGAGGAATATCGCTAAATACTTTAGGGTATCTATCAAGTATCTTCTGGACATCTAGTGGATGACTCTTTTCTTGTGGCTCTGGTAAAGTTGGCATAATGTGGCACTCTGTCGCCCAATCTATGTCATCATGACGAAAAAGTCTCTGCATTCTCCTCAAGGACACTATTCTGCAACCTCCATCTGAAAGCCCTCTAAGTACCATAGTTCTCCCCTCATGCTGGAATCTCATCTCCAATTTCGCTAGATTGAGTGTGAACTCAACTAGTGAAGCCATCCATGTCATGCCGAGGATGACATCATAATCTCCCATGTCCACAACATAGAACTCATCTTCCAACTCGTAGCCATCTCCAAACCTGATGCGAAGATTAGATATCTTCCGAGTGCATAATAACTTATCACCGTTAGCCACCATGACTCTAAACCCATCATGCTCCTCTGTCTGTAACCCTCTCCTGGCTACCAACTGTGCATCTATGAAGTTATGTGTAGCCCCAGTGTCAATAAGAGATATCACTTTCTGCCCCTGGATAGTACCCCTGACCTTAAATGTGATTGCCTTTTGGGCCCCTGTCAAGCGTGCCAACGATCTATCATCCTTAGGAATGTTGCTCTCCTCTATAGTGTTACCCTCATCTGAATCGGAGTGCTGATCCTCCCCTTCTGACTCTGACTCTTCTGCTGAAAAATACTCCATTTGATTTGCCTTAGCCTTGAGAGAACATTTATGAGATAAGTCCCAAGGCTCTCTACAATGGAAGCACAGCTTCTTCTTTCGAAGTTCATTCAAGGTTTCATTGTCTAGTCCTTTTGATCCTTCTTTGGGTTTGCTATACTCTTTCTGAAATGATTTTTTGTCTTTGTCCTTGCGGTAGGAAGAATCTGTTGAATGGTTTTTTCCTTTGTATACCGAAGGGGCTAAATCTCGTGCCTTTTTAGTTGCTTCAGCTAACGTGAGTGGATCATGTCCCTTCACCCAACCTCGTAATGGATTAGCAAGACCATCACAAAATAACACCACCAATCTCCTAGGAGAGATATCAGTAACAAGTACAGACAAGCGCTGAAACTCGGCAATGTAAGCATCCACAGAACCTGACTGTTTTAACTGTGCTAGCTCCTTGAAATGTAACTCAGGATCCTTAGTGTCAAATCTCCCAATCAATGTTTCGGTGAATTCCTCATAGGATGTAATCTGATTATGCCCCAAAGTCACCATGCCATGATGCCACCATTCATGTGCAACGCCATCCAAGTGCATAGCCGCATACTTGATAGCCTCCTCCTCAGGCATAGGATTAAGCTGCAAGTATGTATCTACCTTCTGCACCGAAGCTCGTGCAGTCATCTTCCCTGAAGCATCATAATAAGGTAAAGAAAGTTTTCCAGCTTTCTTCCTCAGCTCAAAGTTTTGATTCCTCCCTCCTGCTTTAGGCATGTGTCTCATCCTCAAGTCCATATAATCTTTAAGAGAAATATTCGCCTGAAACTCTGGTCCACTAGCCTCCCAGTTCCTCCTGAACTGATCCTGTAACTCGGTAATCTGCGGTTCGTTTACTGGATGAACCGGATCTCTGGGTGGAAAAGTGGGTAGAAGAGGTCTCGAGCTCACAGTTCGTGCTGGGGGCGTGCAACGTGTCTAAAGTTATCAGCCTCATTCCCATTGTTGCCGTGTCCATTATTACCATTAATGTTATTCTCAAGACCATTGTTGTTGCCTTGGCCTTCATGGTTATTGTTTCCCTCGTTGTTATTGTTTCTGTTATTGGCATCACCTGGATTAATATTGACACCCATTTGTCTAGCCATGAGCTGTAACATCATGTCCATTCGCCTATTCTGCTCCTGTTGCATACGCTGCCCCTGCTCTAATGTATCCAGTAACTGTCGGAACAGTACCTCCCCTTGATCTGGACTAGCATTTCTGCCTCCGCCTAATCCTGTATTCCTGTCATCTCGATCACCCATATTATTGTCCTGATCACAGAATATCTCCTCTGTGTCTGTATGGTTGAATTCAATGTCCCCCTGCACGGATGTACTAGACTGTTTGCTTTGCAAGTCTGAAATCCTATTTTGTCTTGCTCTGGTATCGCGAAAATTATAAGACCCCTGTCGCATGCTCAAACATAAATGCTTAGCCTCTATTTTTTTTACTTACTTTTTCCCTCTATCCGGCTATTCCAAATTCCCTATAAGACCTCCACAGGATGGCAGGACTTATAGCTCTGATACCACTGTAATGGGCACCCCTGGATGTCCCAAAAAAACTAAACCAAATTGTTGAAAGGAATTATGTCAAACAGTTTGCATTCAACTTCTTATTTCTCCGTTTAATGTTTTAAACCCCTTATAATTCCGAAAATCAAACATTTATTGTTTGTTGTGTTTCGTGCATGGAATTGGTATCATACAACATAAACAAGAAAGCAACTACAATGATATGCAAAGTGGAAATGAACTGCTGCTAATAAAATGTTATTTTCAGAATTCATAAAATCAAATACATAGCAGATTTATCAACTCACTAATTACTTCAGCAATATTGTCATAATACTCCAGCCCATGCTTACGAACTTGCTGCTACAATACTTTGTCCTCCAATCAGTCCACTACCTTCATAATACCATTCCCTCCAAGCGGCATAAGCGTCGGACAAGTAGTGAAGAAGATATGAGCAAAATATCAAATCTGCCTGTAGCCGGAAATGCAACTAAACTGCCTGATAATGAAGCCAATAAGAAAGAATTCCAAAGGCCAAACCCCAAGGGAATGACGTCTAGAATGTTACAAGAGAGGATAGACGTCCTCAAATGCCAAAAACAAAGCTGCAACTCACACACCAATTTCTTCTCATATTCAACCTGTCTAATGAAGCCACAAATGCTTCCTTTTATTCTATTCCCACGGGTCCCCTCAACTCATATGGGCAATGTGGGATAAACGATGTGTAATATAAAACATATATTAAAATACCCCTTATGTCTCCCTTGGGTACACATCACCATAAAATAAATATTAAAGTAACACTTTAATATTTTACAATTAAATTAGACGTTACTTTAATAAAACTTCAGGCATTAAAATGTATTAGCAATCGGACTCCGAATAATGCGAGTGATAGCTCATCAGAAAGCTCTCACCGAGGAGTATCGAATCCAATCACCAAAATTGACCTGCACTATGTCCTGCCGACTTACTAAAAATAGTAAGTATGCCTGAAACTGAGTAAATCAACTTCGTTTTGGCCCAAACTGGAAATGACTAGGCCAAAACACTCCAAGATCCCATTAAACCCTTCGTTAGCCCTCGGGACCATGTAGAACAAGGCTAACGCGCACACACTTGGTCAACTGCTAAAATGGGGACATTACATGGGCAAACAAATCTTCCAGGAGTTGCAAGGCACCGTCACCTAGGCCTTGTACCTTTATTGGTTATGAAGACAGTGTGAAGGCTTACAGACTTCTTGATCCAGAGACTCATGAGATTTTTGTGCAGAAGGATGTTCATTTTGAGGAAAGTTCTCCCAGCTTATCCTCTACTCCTCTTCGCACATCATACACAGTGGAAACTGATAGTGACACTAGCGATAGTGCTTCAATAGGTTCAGACACGTGGGGTTTTGTCGACAGTTGCAGTGTGAAGTCACATTAGTCCAGTCCACGTGCTTACATTGCCACAGTGAAAGGTCCATCTCAGCATGGTACATCTTGTCTTCCAGCTCCAGCTTCACTTGACTTGGGAGACAGACTTGAGGACACACATCTTCTCATTGATGATGATACTTCTACAGTTGTTGCGAGGGCTCACTCTGACCCTCATGTCCATTCTCTACATGATCAATCTGAACAGGTTGGCGTGATTTTGGATCCTTATGAACAACAATTAGTGGAGGGCTCTTTGTCAGTAAAGGAGACAGATGGTTCATTGGAACAGGTTCAGCAGACATCCTTGGCAGATCTGCACTCATTCTTTTCAGCATAGTTGGATAGGGTGAACTTCAACATCAGTACAGGGATACTTGAGCAGGTTTCAGGGCCACCATACATCTTCAGGACAATACCTTGGGCATTGTTTCTTCCTAAGGGGAGGAACACCATTCTGCATTCTTGGACCAACTTCTTCATTGGAGGAGCTTTCACATGTTGGCATTCTTCTTTTGGGGGGGGGGAGCCTATTCTGTCTCTCTTCCTTCTCTTATTCTCTTTTGTATATATTGGATGTATGTCGTAATGGGGGGGTCTTGATTACTCCATCCATCGATGCATCCTCCTCTACCTCTCTTTTTGGGGGAGGGTTTTTCCCATGAGGTTTTCCCTCTTTCCCCGCTTTATGGGAGATTGCATTTCATTATGTACATGGGTACCTAACATGGCCTAGTAGCTGGGACCCATTATGCATTTTCATCCTAGTTCGTAAGCTTAAGGGCATTCCCCTAAGTTGCACTTAAGGGGGGGGGGTGTTGGTGTAAATAAGTACTTTACTATTTACACTTACTTAAGTTTACTTAGGTTAATGCATTATTTAATTATATTGCATTATTTTATTATTTTTATTTATGAGACACTTAGGAATTTGTGCAACCTTGTGAGTTGTCATGTTGACAACACAAGAGTATGCACCTCTATTTGAGCACATGATGTCTACAACACTGTTTTGCGTGTCCCACCCTTCTAGGCTTATCCTCTCATCACCGCACTCACTTCCGTGCTTAATGGAGGATAATCCATATCTGGTGGACATGTGCTTGGTTGTCTGACACTTCATGGTGCTAACTTATATGCATTCTAGAAGCTCTCTTGTAGCCTTTATAATCAGGCACTCCTAGTGTACTCTCAAGCATCACTTATTGAATACATTGTTATTCTGATCATACTCTCTCCATTTTTGGTCTACAGTTGTGCTTGTGTTTGAGTTCTTAGTTCTTGGGTGAATTTTGCCCTTAGGCAAATTCTTACAGTAGTGAATTAGCATAATGTCTAACCAACTAAGGCTCGACATCAATGCCAACATAACAATTGATATGACTCTTAAATATGCATTGATGAGCATTATCAGTTGGAGTAAACATTCTCCTTCTTTATGTAATTTATTTTGGATGTGATGGTGAGAGATTGGGAGATTTCCCTATGTCTTTGATCATAAAACGAGTGACGACTTTCATTTTGTCTTGATTACAATTGGATTTTGGTCTCTTTCACTATTGGATACAACTAGAAAATTGATGATTTAGTGCTTAAGAATAATTTTGTTTTTACATATTAAATAAAACATTCAATTTATCCATCTTAACTTCCTATGACTAGTACTTGATGTCTATGCTAAAATTGATTAAGGTTGGGATTTTCTTCATCATTGCAAGCTTCATCCCTGCATAAATCCGACACTTGTTGTTGCAAATCCACCTCTCACATTTTATCAATTTGATCATTGATCATAATCAAGCATTCATAGGAAAAAATGTGCAATCTTATTTAGATTGGCCCTTCACTTGGTGTGATATTCATCAGATTAAAGTTTAGTGCTCATTTTTGTAGGAATATCTATAATGCCAACCTTCCCTTCTTAGGATATTGTCTTCTTGTTCTTCAATTGCAAACATTGCTACAAGGAAACCCCATGGGATGAAATTTAGAATTAGACACATTTTATAATGTAGCACAACCTATTCACCAATTTACCCCATACTGAATATTCTTCCAATGAATTTTCCAATCAATGTTGTTCCCCCCTTAAGTTATGATATATCATTTGCTACACGACAACAACGACATCTGCTCGAAATCATGGCTCAAATCCATAATTTAATTGTTATTATGTTTCCCTCTATATCATGCCTTTGTTTTCACTTTCTACTATGTAATGGTTTCTTAATTTTGTTATGGTTTTCTTTTCCCGATGAATCATCACCCCTCTTATTACATCATATTATTATGTATAATAATAATTTGACTATTATAATACTTACTACTAAACTAATACATATATCTTTAATATATCTATCTAAAGATTATTGAAATATAGATTTTTGATTGATGATTATTGAAAAATATTAATCTTTAATTACTATATAAATTTAAAATTAATTCTTTTATCTTAAAAATGTATTAAAAATATATTTATACTAACTTGAAAATATTATGAAAGGCTAATATCATTAGTTTTAGGGGAAATTTTATTGTCTTCCTCTTACATCTAAAATGAAAATATTATGAAAGGCTAATATCATTAGTTTTAAGGGAAATTTTATTGTCTTCCTCTTATATCAAAGAGAGGCAACTAGGGTAGCGGCTTCATCCCAAAACTTGCACCCTAAGAAATCTCTAGAGGTTAAAATTTTAAAAGTTCAATAAAAATAACCAACGAGCAGATCATTTTCTTTTGTTTTTTAAACGCCTCGACAGAAAAGGTTTCCACTTTAGTTCAAGACCTGGTCTTCTTATGGGAGCTTCTCTGAATCTTTGAGACCGAGGACATCATCTTAACAACTACTCGACAGTCGTCATCTTTAGATCCTCGATCCTCGTTCTGAAACGATCGAAGAATTACAATGGCCAGCATTGGAACTGGGGTACGTGTATTTTTCGATAAACTTTTGCTCGACTGCAGCAATTTTAGTGCATATTTATCTTAAAATCTAGAATGTTTTTGAGAACGTCGAACAACTTGAATCTTATCGTTCTGTTCTCCTAAACATGGGGAACCAGAGGTTATGCACCAGTGAAACCTTTGATTCGGTTAAATCCCTTCTGTCCTTGCTTTACATCAGTGTTCACTATTTTTTTTGGCGCTTAATTGGCGGGATGCGTTAGTTTTCTTTGTTGTCTGGTATTCAGGATGATTCTGTTTCAAGTTAGACAACTGGGTTTTTTGGCGGCTTACAGTTAGGTTTATATTGTTAAGGTCTTATTTTCTCTAGCAAAAATTTCAAACCAATTCTTCTTTATTATAAACTTAATTGTTTGACCAAATCACAGAATCCATCAAGTTTGGCCATTACTTCGAATTATCTTCGAGTATTTGTGGCACTGGGATTTTCCCCCAATATATCCGAGCTCTTAGTTGTCTGTCTGCTCTCAAGTGGCGAGGAATATTTTGATATTTGTTTTTTCAGCAGCATTTTGTGTCCATTAAGTATTGATTAATTCATGGTTAGAAATCATTTTCATGCTATGAATTAGTAGCACATTTTAACTATGTGGCAAGCTTCTTGCTGGTAACTATATTATATCCATCCCTGCATTGACTTGCACATCTAGCTTCAACAAGAATAATTTGTTTTATCGATAGCTCACTTGCAGTTGGCATCACAATTTTGTGAGATTTACTATGATTTTCTCCCTCTCTTACTTTAGCCTTTTTGGAGATTTCATTATACTCAGAACTTTTAGGCATTTCTATCTCTTCAAAATCTTCTTGATCATTCCTTAATTTTATTTGCACCCCTCAATTGGGTCAAGCAGTGCATTTTCTTTGATAATAGGACGGATAATTTTCTGCTGCAACATCACAAGTTCAATGCTTCAGTTGGTTTATGCATTCGGACAATCAGCTTTGGGAGTTTCCTTTCCATATGTTTTCCATCTCAATGGCTGCTTCTTCTGTACAATATTCAAGTGTACTTCTTTGATTAATAAGTTATATGAGGATCTTGCTATGCATTAGCAAACTGTTATAAAAGAAATTTCTTTTTAATTTTTAATTTTTAATTTCATATTTCAGGTATAACTTGAGCTCTTGTAAACATAACGAATTTGTAGTGCTTTTAACTCAATTGAATTTTATCAAGTCTTGGCTAGCTTCCAAGCTATTAATGGAACTAACTTTAGCGAAGAAAAAGCCCCTAGATTGCTATAAGCAGGCAACTGGATTTTAGACATAGGGGAAGTTCAAAGTTACCTTGGTTGGGTTTCGAAGTGTCTGCCCTATTCGAAAAATCTTTTTTGACTTTTTCAAAACAAATTTTAATATTTAAATATTAGAGAAAAAAGAACAGACTTTTGTGAAATTAAAGGAAAATAAAATGATACATGACATTACACTTCCAAAGTTTGAGGCTCTGTATGCTCGCATACTTTGGAGTGCATGACCTTTCCTGATTGACATGATACAACAAAACACACTGGTCAATGGTTATGGACTTAGAATGATAACTTGTCTACAAATGAGAAAGCAAGCGTTAAGTTAAAATGTTAAATGGAGCTGCTCCTGTGTCATTTGATAAAATAGAAATTAAGTTATGGAAAACCATGAGATGTGATGAAAACTTGAGCCAGATCCATTCGTGCTGGTATATACTAATGCGTCTATTCAGATGCAAAGTACTCGAAAAGAATTGCCATTTCACTATGAAAACAATATTCTGACAATGTGCTTCAAGAATGTTAACCAACATTGACGGATAATGGAAGCTTCAATTGATATGGACAACATATGTAGTTGTCTTAGTGTAAAAGGTTTTGGCCGAAGAGCTGATAGGATGGTGAGCTTTTCAAAATGAGAAGGATAAGAATCAATCTTTCATATTTTTTCAATATTTTCCTGTCTTGCAACATTGAAGGAGGAAAGAATTACAAGTAAAAACACAAATAACTATATTACTGATGCTAGAAGCACAACTAATCGTAGTCCGTTCTTATTTCTTCATTATTTTCTTGCCATGCGTTGTTGATTAAACCTTTGTAACATGAATGAGAAGTTGTTGAAAACCAACATTGTCTGCTTTTGTAGCAGGAAAAGTACAAAGTAGACTAGGGCCTATGCATTGGCAACATATTTACAGTTATGTTGGAACTCTCTTTTTTTTTTGTTTAAACTGTAAATTAGTTCTAACCTATTTTCATCGTACAGAACTTAAACGAATATCTTAGGTATATATTGGGCATTAATGACTGTTGAGACTCTTTGTTGGCTTGGATAGCTTAATGAGGACTTTGCTGCGTAAGCGCTGAATTTCAGTCTATTGTAGTTATGGAAATCCTTTTGGTCTACATGGGAAGATGGTTGTGACTCTTTCTGTTCCCAAATCATAGATTTGTATTTATATATCTATATATAGGTGATGCATAGGGTATCAAAGATTTATAAATACAGAAGGAACAGCCATGGGCTTGCCTCTTGCCCCTGTTGTGGATAGTTTACTATGGAGGGATTTGGATAGAATGTGATGCAATCCCATGGCCTGAAATTGAATTGTTGTTATTATAAGTAGGATGGGCCAATATAAATTTGTGTTCCAGCAGAGCGGCACTGGAGAAATATTCGACACATCTAAATGCACATTTACAGCATTTTGGATTCAATATATTGGTAGAAGAGAACAGCCACCTTTCCATCATGTCTTTTTAGCCCACAAGTCAGAGCTGATTCATATCACCTTCCATTACTAAAAATGAAGTGTTGAACACTCTGTTCGCTAGATTTCTTAGAATATGCAACCCCAAGCTTTTTATATCAAATGGAGCATTGAACACTGCATTCATGAGAGCCCATAGATTATTTGATCCTGAACAACCTAGAAATGAAGAAAAACATTTCCTCGAAATCTCAACAAGGACAGATACTAACTAGAAAATGAATAAAATCTGTAGAATCGCAAAAAGAGTTAAAATTTACTATTAGGAATGATACAAATACAGAAAGAAATGTAAAAACTAGAACCAGAAATACAAATAAGGAACTTAACACAACCAGTTATCCTGGGAAAAACCCTCTTCACAGAGGGAAACAACCCAGCCCCAACAAATCCAAACTTATATTGATGAAACCAACAGATTTACAATATCAGTATCAACGTGATATAAGAATCACTTTACATAGGAAAGAAGCCTAAAGAAATCTCGTTTGATAGCATCAATCAAATACTGTTACATGAGAAGAAACAGTAATACAAACATACAAAACACTATGATCTGAGCTATGACCAGGAGAATCGAATTCCGACACTATATATAATAGCAATTACCGATGATTGAGATTCAGAAATCTTCAAATTTTAATTTGGAACATCCAGAAAAACTTTCGAACACCAATCTGAAACAATAATAACTGTATTTCCCAGATGTGAGAAATCCAGAGGTATATCAATGCTCGACGGGGACCCATGAATGAAGAACGATTCAACTTTAAGCAACTGACAATGGTGAACCTTTAGTGACAACTGCATCAAGTTACTTCTTGAGTAACTTACACAAAGGTATTAACTTACTTTCTTTTTTCCTGCACCGTTCGTGTGAGACTAAATTTGTTTTATACATTATAATAAACATGCTGAATGTGATCAACGCTAGCAAACATATGCAACCAAGATAAATCCCGAGTCTTAGTCCAACCGGAGGTGTAACATGGTTGATTATGAAGACATCTTCAAGCTACTGCTGAAGTCAAGCTCACATGATGACACCTGGAATGCTTTAGGAAGTGGATTAAATGAAACCAAATAAAAAATTCTCTGATACATGTCAGTGCATATACACAGTTTATAAATCACAATACACAGAATTTCATATGAAGCTAATAAATTTAACACTCCCTCTTAGCAAATATGAAATTGAGTAACTAGACATGTATCCATTCTTATGCTTAACACAATATTTATAATCATGGAATCACTCACATGAAAATAATGTAATTTATTCATAACCAATAATCATGGCAACACTTCAACATGAATTTTTTTGTAAGACTCACAACTAAGCCTTTAATCATGGACTCTCTCAATGTGAAGAGTCATGGAATCTCTCCAAATGACATCAACTCCCATCACGAAATCTCTCAATGTGATGACATCATGGACTTTCTCAACATAATGTTCACTATCACATAGTAATGGAGCTATCATAGCTGATCTTACAATATTATTAGTTCACACACTAATATTGTCATAGATAAAACCAAAAATAAAATGAGACTTAGTTCCATTTAAGTTTGAAGATTGACCATACCTAGCTTATCTCTAAAATAAGCAAATTTTACCTCTGAAGGAGGCTTGGTGAGAATATCAGTAGTCTGATCATCAGTGCTGATATATTTCAGCTCCACAGCTTTTTGAAGTACCATGTCCCTTAAATAATAATACTTAATTTCTATATGCTTTGACCTGTCATGAAAGACTAGATTCATAGAAATCTTTATGCAACTTTGATTGTCATAGAGAATTGTAGTAGATTCACAAGATGTTCCAAATAATCCATTGAGAAGTACCCGAAGCCATACAACTTCTCGGATTGCTGAGCAAGCTGCCACATATTCAGTCATGTCCCCTCCTTAGTTTGACTATCAAAGTCATGGGAGTTAGCCTATCATGGGAGTCTCGTAGGCTAGCAGTGTTGGACAAAGACTCACACAAGGGATTTAGTGGCCAGACATGGCATTTCAGACAATTTTGGGCCAATTTGGTGCAATTTCTTGATTTTAGGAGGTTTCCCTAAAATTTAGGAGGATGTGGCAATTTCTAGATATGAGGTTTATCGGGACCAGTTCCTAGTTTTAGTTTTAGGATAACAAGATGAGTTTCCTATTTTTTAGGAGCATCCCTAGATTTTAGGGAAGGGACTGCCAGTTGACCCATTTTATCTGACATCAGTCATAGATAGGTGACAGAGTTAGATTCATGTTTGGTTGATTATTTTGGGCTATTATAGGCTATATGGGAAATATTTTAATATATTTTAATATTTCCTAAGTCGGCGATTAAATAAATTAGAATAAGGCTATTTATATAGCCATTTCAGAGTAATAAGGGTATATTTGCTTCATTTGGTTAGGTATGCCTATTATACATGATTTTCACTGTCTAGAGACTTTTTGGTGCCTTGAGCTGTGGAATTTTAATAAAGTAATTTTTTCCTACAGCATGGATGCCTTTATTTGGGAAAATGTTATTTTATTATATTTTATTTAAAAGTGCAAGGTGTGAATTCCATTTAGGGTTCGATTTGCACTTGGGAGGAGTTATGAGGAGATGAAGACCTAAATATTGATCATCTTTTGGCATTTGAAGCTTATGATGTTTGGAATTGCTTCAGGGAGCGATTTTGTGGCTTGGGACGAAACCTTCAAGTTTGGATTGTTGGGACGCAAACCTTAGCAAGTCTTTGGGTGATTGAATTATGAGATATTGGTAACAGTGAGATCAGAGGAGCAATCGATTTCTTTCTATACAACTTTGCATTTGTGGGAGACCCATTTTCAGCTGAGCGACCATTATTTGCAGTTGAGGCATTGGTATTTGAGGCAGCAATCAACTTTGGTAGTCTTTCTATTTGAATGCAAAAATCTAATTATTATTCCATGTACGGTTTGAGGCATTTCCAAATTGTCAAGTATTTTCAATAATGAATTTTTTTATTATATTTAGTTCAGATTTTTTGTTAGTTTTCTTTTATTTTTGCATATATCTTCAAAAATCCAAAAACAATTGAAAGACCAACAAGAAAACAAAAAAATTCAGAGAGATGCCGAAGGCTAGCCAAATGCTCAAATTGTGAAACAAACAACAATTTCTAAGACCTTTGATATTGGGGATCTTTCAATGGTATCAAAGCTTACATCTTGCCAGCCTGTAGGGTTTGTGAGCAATTGTCAAAACAAATTTCAGGAAAAGTTTTGATACTTCATTTCGACATCTGGGTACTGACTAAAAAGTTTTGATAATTCATTTGGCATCTGGGTGCTGGCTAGAAAGTTTTGAAAATTCATTTCGGCAGTTGGGCACTGGCTAGAAAGTTTTGATAATTCATTTCGACATTTGGGTACTGGATCAAAAGTTTTGATAATTTATATTAGCATCTGGGTAGTCACTAATTGGTGGATTGAATATGTACTATATGCATTAGGGGAGAGCAGACTTATACATGTATTACACTCATCGGAGAGCTCAAAACGATTTGGGAATTGTACAGAACAGGAACCCACTGTGGCAGATGAACAAAGAGGTGTTAGATAGGACTAGCAGGAGGAGGAAGAGATGGAGATGATGCAAGCTCTCATCACTACACAACCTAGGATAGTTTAGACCTTGGAAAGGTTACAAGATACTTTGGAACAGATGGATTTGGATAGACATAGAGGCAGAGCAAATTAGTTTTAGTCGCAGGAAGTCAACATAGTCATAGATCCCATGCATTAGTTGGGAGCTCCCTTCATTCCACTAGGCAGGCATGCCCTCGCACACCAGTTAGGGATAGACCCCTACTTCTGCGGTTTGTTTCGAGTGAGTTGCCCACACAGGTAGAGCCACCTAAGGTGGGATTCCAGGATTCAGTTATGGCAGCCAAGGATGAGTGTAGAGCCCTACCTCTAGAGGTTAGGGATGCTTTTCCTCTTCCCCACTATTGTGTACAATAGAGAGATGTTGTCAAGTTCAAAGGAGACATGGGCCATAGGCCACAACAGAACAATGACCTAAGTAGAGCAACTGGGAAGATCACATTGGCTACATATGATGGTACTAGTGGTACAAGTGCACGAGCTTGGTTGCACAAGTTGGACATGTATCCATCTTTGAGGCCTATGCCTGAGCATGATGCTATTCAATTTGTGGTCTTGCATTTAGACGGGGTTGCCTATGATTGGTGGCACCATGGATTAGTCACCCAGGATCATGCCATGGTTCACTCCTATGCAGAGTTCACAGAATGCCTCATTACTAGGTTTGATTAGAAAGACACAGAGCTTTATTATAGGGAGTTGGCACTTCTTAGATAGACAAGACACGTGGAGGCTTATATTAATGAGTTCTACTGTATTGCAGTCATGGTACCTGATATGTCGTAGAAGCGAAGTGTGATGCTTTTTATAGAGGGATTGCAGGATAGGCTTAAGGGGTTGGTGCGAGTATTCAGGCCAGACGCTCTCAAGGAGGCTATTGATGTGACATTGAGACTGGACACCACTCCTACTTCTTATCAGACAGATAAGAAGCCATTCAGGGACTCTTGGCCTACACAGAAGGCCAACACCCCTCAGGGTAGAGGTGGAGCACCATTTCGACCTCCCAGGTTGGACTAAGAGACTAGGAACGAGCTGAGGAGGAGAAAACTATGTTTCTCTTGTAAGGAGCCATGCGAGCCTGGTCATTGTTGTCTTGATAAAGGCAAGGTTCATTTGATTGAGGTAACATCTGAGATGGGGGAGGAGGAGATACTTGACATTGATATTGAGGATAGTTTAGAGGGGGTTGAGCAGGAGCACCTGTAGTTGGAGTTAGACACTTCTAAGCCTTTTCCCTCCGCGAAGGTGACTATGACTACTCTCTCTAGTTATCCCAGGTTTCATGCCTTTCAATTGAAATGTACGCTCTGAGGCCAGTGTGTTATGAGCTTGGTAGACACAGGTGCCACACACAATTTCATTGATCAGAGGTTAGTTGATAGACGTGGGTTGTAGTATTAGGAGTTTGTTGGGTTTGGAGTAAAGGTTATAGATGGTGTAGTATTGGCTGTACTAGGAGGATTCCTCAACTTAGCATTCAGATGGGAGATTACACTTTGACAGATGATTTCTATGTGCTACCATTAGAGGATTATGATGTGGTTTTGGGTATGCAGTGGTTACAGGATATTGGTTGATACATTATTGACCATCACCATATGTAGTTACAGTTCATTTCTGGAGGGAAGAAGATAATTCTGAGAGAAGCTTCAGATGGTGGACCTATGGAGGTGTCTTCTCGTAGGATGGAATCTGTTATTAGACATGATGATGTGATTTGGGCTACACAATGTTATGTGAAGCCCAAAACTCCCACACGTCAGGATGACAGGGCATTCCATGTTGATATATAGTTAGTGATGGACTAACATGGTGGAGTTATTGGTGATATACCCCTTGGCATACCTCTAGATAGAGGTTTTGAGCATGTTATAGAGTTGGAGGATGATGTCTTACGCCATGTTCTTGAGTGTATGACTTGTTAGCGGAACAAGTTAGAACATACTTTCCATGTTGGTTTGTTGCAACCATTACCTATACCAAAACAGAAGGGATAGGGATCTCGATGGATTTCATTATAGGTTTTCCACGGGTTCAAGGAAAAGATTGTATCTATTTTGTGGTAGACAGGCTAACAAAATATGCCACTTCTTTCCGGTTGCAATTGATTTCACAACATCTCAGGTAGCTGAGCTATTTTTCAAGGAGGTGTTTAGACTCCATGGTCTTCCCAAGACCATAGTGAGCGACAGGGACAATAGGTTCATGAGTTTTTTCTGGTAGGAACTCTTTAGGCTTACATGCACAAAATTGACCCCTAGTACTAGCTACCACCCTCAGACGGATGGACAATCCGAGATAGTCAATAAGTGGATTGAGGGGTATTTGTGCAACTATGTGTCAGGACAACAAAAGGCATGGGTTCTCTAGTTGTATTTGGGCGAGTATTGTTATAATACTACACACCATATGTCTATTGATATGACTCCTTTTGGAGCTCTTTATGGCTATGAGGCATTGTCTTTTGTTGATTTGGCTTTGAGTGACAACATGGTTCCTTTGGCACAGGATTGTTTACAGGAGAACCAGGATATCATGAGGTCTCTCAGGGAGAATTTATAGCATGCACATGATCAACAAAAGATCTACATTGATTGGCATGGGATTGAGACAACATTTGAGGAGGGTAAGCTGACATTGGTTCCTGAGAAGATTCTTGAGGTGAGGGAACGTCGACTGAGAAGCAGGGTGATTCAGGAATATATGGTTAGCTGGAGGGGTCTCCCCATAGAGGATGCCACTTGGGAGGGTGAATCCATTTTACAACACCCAACATTGCATTTGCTTGAGGGCAAGCATCTTCGAGAGGGGAGGACTGTCATGTCCCCTCCTTAGTTTGACTATCAGGGTCATGGGAGTTAGCCTATCATGAGAGTCTAGTAGGCTAGCAGTGTTGGACAATGACTCACATAGGGGATTCAGTGGTCGGACATGACATTTCAGATAGTTTTGGGCCAGCTTGTGTAGCTCCTTGATTTTAGGAGGTTTGCCTAAAATTTAGGAGGATGTGGCTGTTTCTAGATATGAGGTTTCTTGGGACTAGTTCCTAGTTTCAATTTTAGGATAATAGGATGAGTTTCCTATTTTTTAGGAGCATCCCTAGATTTTAGGGTTGGGACTACCAGTTGACCCATTTTATCCGACGTTAGTCATAGACAGGTGATAGTGTTAGATTCATGTTTGGTTTGATTATTTTGGGCTATTATAGGCTATATGGGAAATATTTTAATATTTCTTAAGTCAACGATTAAATAAATTAGAGTAAGGCTATATGTATAGCCATTTCAGAGTAATAAGGGGATATTTGCTTCATTTGGTTAAGTCCTATGTGTTATAGCTTGTTGGAAAGATCTCGAATTATTATACATGACTTTCACTAACTGGAGACTTTTTGGTGCCTTGAGCTGTGGAATTTTAATAGAGTAATGTTTTTCCTATAGCATGGATGCCTTTATTTGGAAAAATGTTATTTATTATATTTTATTTAAAAGTGCAAGGTGTGAATTTCATTTAGGGTTCAATTTGCACTTGGGAGGAGTTATAAGGAGATGAAGACCTAATTGTTGATCATCTTTTGACATTTGAAGCTTATGATATTTGGAATTGCTTTGGGAGAGCGATTTTGTGGCTTGGGACAAAACCCTCAAGTTTGGATTGTTGGGACACAAACCTCAACAAGTCTTTGGGTGATTGAATTATGAGATAATGGTAACAGTGAGATCAGAGGAGCAATCAATTTCTTTCTAGACAGCTTTGCATTTGTGGGAGACCCATTTTCAGTTGAGTGGCCATTATTTGCAGCTAAGACATTGGTATTTGAGGCAACAATCAACATTAGCAGTCTTTCTATTTGAATGTAGAAATCTGATTATTATTATTCTTGGTATGGTTTGAGGCATTTCCAAATTGTCAAGTATTTTCAATAATGAATGTTGTTTATTATATGTAGTTCAGATTTGTTTGTTAGTTATTTTTTATTTTTGCATATATTTTCAAAAATCCAAAAACAATTGAAAACCAGCAAGAAAACAAAAAAATTCAGAATTGAGCAAAGTCTTCCAGAGATGCCAAACACTAGCCAAAGACTCAAACTGTGAAACAAACAACAATTTCCAAGACCTCCGGTTTTGGGGACCTTTCATATTCAGCTTCAGTTATGCTTTGAGCTACACATTTTTGCTTCTTGCTGCACCAAAAAATCATAGCTGAACCAAGGTTGAAACAAAACCCTGAAGTACTCTTCCTGTCCATAATGCAACCAGACCATTTAGAATCTGAGAACCCATGAAGCTGCAGCTCTTTAGAACAAGAGAACCTCAATCCATACCATAAAGATTCTTTGACATATCTCAAAATATGTTTAGCTGCAACAAAGTGAAGTTTTCTTGGCTTACTCATAAATTGACTCAAAGTATTAACAGCATAGCATATATCCGGCCTTGTATTGACAAGATACATGAGAGAACCAATAAGTTGCCAATAAGAAGTGCAATCAATTAATTCTGAATCAACAACAACTTCTTGAAGTTTCTTTAGATTAGCTTCCATAGGAGTCACATTTGGCTTACAATCAAGCATACCAAACTTCTTAAAAATGTCTAGAGCATATTTACCTTGACTAATAATGATCTCATCAGAATTTTGTCAAATTTATAATTCAAGGAAGTAGTGCATTAAACCAAGATCTTTCATCTCAAATTCCGAAGATAAAATTTTCTTGCATTTTCTAATCAATTCATCATCTCCAATAATAAAGAGATCATCAACATAAAGAACTAGGATCAGAATAAGATCATTATTTGAATCAGCTTCATTTTTTTATAAAATCCAAACTCAAGAGATAGCCATCAATGTGCTCATACCATGCCCGAGGGGTTTGTTTAAGGTCATACAATGCCTTCTACTTACATACACGAGTTGCTTTGTTATGAATGATGAATCCATTGGGCTGCTCTACATAAACCTCTTTGTTAATTTCACCATTGAGAAAGGCTATTTTGACATCCATTTGATGAAGCTTCCACTTTTTAGCAACAACTATATCAATAATAGTTCTAATTAAGGTAGACCTTGCTATAGGAGCGAAAATCTCATCATAATCTAGACCGCCCTTTTGATTGAATCCTCTCGCTACAAATCTAGCTTTGAATTTATTGACACTCCCATCAACAATATGTTTAATCTTGAACAACCACTTAGAAGAAATGACTGATTTATCTTTTGGGCAAGGAACAATCTCCCAAACTTTATTTTTTAGAATAGACTTATATTCTTCCAGCACAACATCCTTCCAAACTATTGACCTATTGCTGCTTCAAAACAAGAGGGTTCAGAGTCAATAATAGTACACATTAATGCAACATAACTATCAAAGTTTTGAGATCTTTTACTTTATCGATAAGTTCCCTTAGCAGCTGAGTAATTTTCAGCATCTTGCATGATGTTCCTTGGCCATAAAGGTCTCTTCTTTACATTCATTTGAACACTAGAACTAGCCTCTGAAATAACTTGATTCTTGGGAGGGCAAAAAGGAGGAGAATCCTCCCTCTCAGAGGGACAAGGAGAAGGAGCAGCAAGAGGAGGATCTAAAGGAATGGTAGGAACATCCAAATCAATATCAATAGGAGGATCAATAGATTTGCAACAATCAATATTCTCTTCAAATGAGACATCTCTACTTAGTTCAATCATATTTTGATCCGAAATATAGATCCTATAAGCTTTTAAGGGATTCACTGTCACCAACAAAAAATCCCTTCTTACTTGAGGGATCTAATTTAGATCTTTTATCTTTGAGAATGTGGACAAAATACTTCTTCCCGAGTCATATTATTTAGAACTTGGTGAGGAGTCCTGTTTTTAACATATATTGCTGTCTTGTGGGCCTCTTCCCAAAGAAAAATCTGCAAATTTTGATCATGAAGCATTGCTTTAACAGCCTTGACTATAGCCTTGTTTCTCCTTTCAACAACCCCATTCTGTTGAGGATTGTAAGGGACACAAAACTCCTTAATTCCTGCTTCAACACAATAAGATTGAAAGGAACTTGAGGTAAATTCAACTCCATTATCAGATCTAAGAGTCTTAATTTCCTTTTCTAAAAGGTTTTCAACTAAGGCTTCAAATTCCTTAAACTTGGATAGAACTTCATCAGATTCTTTGGATTTAAGAAAGTAAATCCATGTCTTGCGAGAAAAATTGTTAATAAAAGTGACATAATACAAAAAACCACTTAAAGAAGCTGATGGCATGGGCCCACATAAAACAGAATGAATCATCTCTAACACATGCTTGGCTCTACTTTCACTTGAATGAAATGGACTCTTGGAAAATTTTCTCAGGGCACAACCTTTGCAAATACCATCATGAGAAGAACTGTGTTGGGGAAGGCCCACAACCAGCTGATCCATGGAAGAAAGTGATTTGTAGTTGAGATGACCAAATCTCTTATGCCATAATAAATTATTATTGGTTGCATTATGATTTAGTACTTGAACATGATTTGCTGAAAGCTTATAGAGACTTTCATGACGTTCTCCAATAATTTGAGCAGAACTGAAATCAGAATCCTATTTCCAAGCAACCACTCTTCCATTAGAGAAGGCAACATTAAAACCTTTATCCTCTAAGGCTGAAATGGAAATTAAATTCCTCTTGATTCTAGGAACAAATAAAACATTACTAAGATGAAGAGGGATACCAGATTTTTATTTGAAGGAAGTAGTACCAGCCCCTTAATAGAATAAGATGCATCATCACCAATGATAACTTGAAGATGGGAATCCTTTCAAATCAGATTTGAAAGATATTGCTTATAACCAGAGATGTGATGAGAAGTGCCACTATCTATCAACCAAGTATTGCAATCAGCTTGGACATGACTAGACAGGGCTGAAATAAGTACAAAACCTTCTGACTGATCAGAAGAAACCTTGGTTGGAGATGAATCTTTCTCATCAGAAATAGTTGCTTCATGAAGATTAATTTTCACAGTGCAATGCTTAGCAAAATGACCAAACTTTTCACATCTAAAGCATTTTATCTTAGAGAAATTCTTTTTTTTCTTTTAAATTCTGAAGAAGAAGAGGAAGGATTCTTATCTTCAAACTTTTTAAAGTTCCTTTTCCTCCCTCTTTTACCTGAAGTGAGTGTAGCAAGCACTTGGTCCTCCACATTGTGAGCTTTACGAGAACTCCCTCTAGCCTCCAGCTGGCATTCTTCGTCAATGCAATTTGTTCTCAACCTTTCAAATGTTGGAAAATCACTTCTGCTACTAATGCCTTGAATGAATGACTCCCAAGAGTGTTGAAGACCATTCACGGTGAACATGACGAGTTCCTTGTCATTGACAATCTCTCCGATGACACTTAATTGATCGGTTAACTCTGATTTTTTTTAAGAAAAATGAAACAATGGATTCTCCTTCACTCACCTTGATGTGAAGAAGTTGCATGCGAAGCACCAGAGCTCTGCTCGTGTTATTTATCTCATATATGCTATGAAGATAATCAAACATCTTGGTAGACTTAAGCTTAGAAATTACAGGAACTAAATGATCTTTCATGGAGTCAATAATAATCCTTCTAGCCAGGATTTTATTTTTCTTCCAGGTTGCTTTCTCTGCATTGTCAGTAGGCTCAGAAACTTTAGATTCCACATAGGGAAGAAGATCATTTTCCTCAAGGACTAATAAAATTCTAGATTTCTAGGATATGAAATTTTATGCTCCTTTCAATCTATCTTCAACCTTCAGACCAAGCACCATGATGAAAATTAAAGGATATGAGAAAAAGAAGTAATCTGGTTCAACCTTGAAATCACCAATCTGGCTCAACCTTGAAATCACCAATCTGGCTTTGATACGATGTTAAAACTAGAACCAGAAATACAAATAAGGAACTTAACACAACCAGTTATCCAGGGAAAAACCCTCTTCATAGAGGGAAACAGCCCAGCCCCAACAAATCCAAACTTATATTGATGAAACCAAAAGATTTACAATATCGGTATCAATGTGATATAAGAATCACTTTAGATAAGAAAGAAGCCTAAAGAAATTTCAATTGATAGCATCAATTAAATATTGTTACATGAGAAGAAACAGTAATACAAACATATAAAATACTGTGATCTGAGCTATGACTAAGAGAATCAAATTCCGGCACTATATGTAATAGAAAATCACCAATTATTGAGATTTAGAAATCTTTGAATATCAGTTTGGAATTTCCGGAAAAACTTTCTAACACAAATCTGAAACAATAATAATTGTATTTCCCAGACGCTAGAATTCCGGAGGTATATTGATGATCGACGGGGACCCATGAATGAAGAACAATTCAACTTTAAGTATCTGACGACAGTGAACCGTTAGTGACAACCGCAACAAGTTACTTTCTTGAGTAACCTACGTGAAGGTATTAATGCCAATTAGAACATAAACTTCCTCTTTTTTCCTGCACTGTTCACGTGAGACTAAATTTGTCTTATATGTTATAATAGACATGCTGAATGTGATTGACAACAGCGAACTTACGTAACCAAGATAAATCCCGAGTCTTAACCCAACCAGAAATGTAACATGGTTGACTACGAAGATGTCTACGAGCCACTGCTGAAGTCAAGCTAACACAATGACACCTGGAATCCTTTAGGAAGCAGATTAAATGAAACCAATACAAAATTCTCTGATACATGTTAGTGCATATACACAGTACAAAGAATTTCACGTGAAGCTAATAAATTCAACAAGAAAGAGGGTTCTTTTAATTCACGTGTAAGGTATTATTAGAAAACATGCAAGAATATAAAATAGGAATGGCATCAACATACATTCAACCTTTTAGGGCTCAGAGATATAGCCTCATAAGTGCCAAGGACCATGTTGAAACTAAAAATGGTGTTAATGAGATCCCATGCTTGTTTGGAATTCCCAAACCCCTAAATTGGTGGGTAACTCTTTTCAAAATACTAAATTGAATATACAATATAGACAGAAAATGCATTAGGGTGAAGCAATCAGTGATAGCAGAGACATTTATACTGTACCATTAACCTAATATGCATTGAGGATTCCATTTTTTTTCCATGAATGCCATTGGAAGAGTACAAGGAATTTGAATAGAAATGATGTTAAAAGCCCATCCAGTCTTCGAAATTATTGATTCACAAACTGAGTCAAAAAATTGGGTAGAATAGGTCAAACTTGCAATAGTCATAAATCATATTATTTCTTTAATAATTAATTTTTTGATCACATGGTCATTGATGTGAAGACTTTGACATCTTATAAACCAAATGTAAAGATCTAACTAATTGGTTGCAGGGAACAACTTTTACCAGTTGGATACAACTTCAAATACCGGATTCAAATTTTGAAATCTAGCAGGCTGATACCCAGAAACATGCTAACAATAAACATTTTTATTTTATCTTTATTCAAATTCCTGGCTTTTAGCATGCAAGTATAAATGCTTCAACGATACAGATGATGCTCTACACAGTCCCGGTGTGAACCATGAACTGGTCCCTGAGTGTTTACACTGCCCCAGGTAATTGGATAAGCATGCCTGTAGGTTTTTGTATCCAAGGGTTAAACTGCTGAAAGCAGCGTTACTTTCCTCGAAATGATGTTGAATTTTGCTTTTATTTTCAGAAGTGGCTTTTTCTTTCCCGCCCAGCACTTCCTCTATTTGACGCTTCCTCAAGCGTAGACAATCATGCCTTAATTGATTGCTGTTGACTTATAAGTTCCTCTCTCAATTAACAGCAGAACTGGCAAGTTCATCCCTCAATTGATGGATATCCCAAACTTATAACTTACAGGTTCATTCCCTTAATTGATCCTAACTGAAAGTGCACATCTGCCTTAAATTCGTATTTAACTGACCCTAACTGAAATTATTTACAATCCTCACTATTGCTACTCCTCCACTGGTTGTACACATTCAAAGTGATGGATTAATTGGGGACATTACATCAAATAAGCATTTAGGACCTATTAGAATGTGCTAATCACTTCACAGTTTAATGTCATTTGTCCTGGTTGTGCAAAATATCGTTGGGGCAGCAGTTGTTTAAACTTTTGTTTTGGTTGGTTACTCATTCACCAATCTCCACATTTACCTTATCTTCATTTTTTGTCCACATTTCTGCAATTTTGCTATGCTTACAGATTTTCCAACAAATTTACTATGTGCAATATGTACAATAGTTATATAGACATGTGCATACACATATTATTATTTTCATACATGTGTATATAGTATATACGTGTACGTATTCATACACATACATATATATTGTATGGTTATACATAGCTGCACCAAATCTGTGCAAAAAGAAAGGCAAATTGCTGAACATGATCTGAAATCTGAACCAGCAATATTTAGTATTTTAGGTTCATACTGCTAATTAACTCGTTTCTATGTTTTGTGGAGCAGACCACTGAAGAAGATCAATTGCATCTCTTTTTCTAGCACTGTATTTTAGCTTTTCCCTCATGAGTGAGACCCAGAATATTGGAATTTGGAACTTAAACAACTATTCAGTCTGAGCATAAAGAATCTTATATCATAAGTTTTAACATATTGCAAAAAACAGTCTCTAGTCAAATATTTCTGTCAGGCGTTGATGTCTTTGTGAACTTCTGTTGTAACGATTTGTTTGTTTAGTTGATTCCATGAGTATGTCACGGTATTTAGTGTAGTTTTTGTTCTGCATGAAATATTTTAAAGCAAGCTTCACTGGTTTATAGAATCATACAGCATCATTCCATTGCAGAGAAAGCTTCTACTGAACAATTTGAATTTGAAGACCACGATCCCAATGCTGTCAGATTTTTTGCTTTTTGTCGCCCCATCAAGAGTTTTAACTTCCCTCAAGGACACTATTTCATCCTTTTTTTTCCATGACATTTAAATCATGATAGTTTGGGCCCTTTGGCAGACTTGTAAAAGGTATGGCACAGAGCTATTGAATTCCATTTTTCCAGAAAAATGGAATTAATCATTTGGATCCCATTTTTGCAGCAAAATCCTAGAGATCTGGCAAGGGCATGGTCCTGCCACCACAAGGCCATGTTCTGGCCGTTTCATCCATAATCCCTATCCTGGTTGGTTTTGCCTGGAGATGTAGAATAGGACCCAGTAACTTAACTGTCTCAAAATGTCTTTCTAGATCCTGGATTTATATCCCACATTTTCACCTTATTGTGGTTCAAAAAAATGTTACCTTCATGCGTCATATTGGTCTTCTCTTTATTGTTTGCTATTGTCATTGTGCAGCAATAATTTCATGCACTGAGTGTCCAGATGTAGTTGGAGAAAAGTTGTTGCTTATTGCCACAGTTTTGATGCAGCAACATTTTGTCTTTCTGAAATTTTAAAAAACCTTGTCTTCGTGTCAGCTTCAGTCTTTTTGAGGTGTGTGGTGACTAGCAGTAGCTTTTCAAGTACCAGGTGTATTCTTATTTTTGAGTGTGATCTTTTTCTTGTTAATTGTTGTCACTGAGCTAGCAGTTGTACTATTTTATTTTTGGCTCTTTTAATTCTGGTGGCTTAGAATCCTGGCAACTGTAGAGCTGATTGTTGTTGTGATCTAGTTTTGGTCCTTTTTTATCGTGGTAAATAAGGAACTATGATGACCTTAATGATAATAATATTTCGTTCTATTTTTGGTCTTTCTTTGTGGCATTTTGGAAGTGTTTTTGATGTTGCTATTGTCATATGTTTCCTTATTTTTGTGAAGAAAGTTTTTGTTGAGGTATTTTACTTCGATATGTCCCATAGGGTCTATGAGGCTTTTTACAAAGGTGTATTTTATAGGTCACAGTCATGGGTATGTTTTTGAATAAGAAATTGTTCAAATAAGATTGTAATGTCAGTCGTCTAAATCTTCTTGTTTTGCTAAGATTTGGATGACTGTTTAGCAGTGAAACCCGGGGACTCTCATCCCACCATAACACCTCAAAGTAACCACCCTTGAAACGGTCCTACACCAAGTACTGAGTACCCCTCATCTCCACCATTCTGCAGCCAGGCCGCCACTGGAAGGGTACTTGAATGTCTATTTGAATTTTGATTTTTGAATGTTGTTATTGGATATGTACTATGTTACTATGTTGAATGTTTAATGGTCCTGGTTTGTGTTGTAATTTTGCTATGTTCAAGTATTTCAATTTGGTATATTATACCATAACATCATTTCATAACTAGTATTTCAAGTTCCATATATTTTAGTATGCAACACCCCCTGCCTTTCCGCCACGGTTCCCCCCCCCGTCCCGTAATTGAGGCCCTTTGTTCCCCTGTCCCAGAAACTCGTCCCAGTGCACCGATATCCCAATGTACACCAGTGTTGGTGTTACATTGCTGTTTAGCCATTTTGTTTTAAATTTAAATTGGCTGTCCATTTGTTGTTCTCATATATCATCATTATTTGAGCTTGAAAACTGATTGCCTAAAAAAGTATTCAGATTAGGACAGCATCAATTGTTATCAGAGTGTGATTATATCATATTGTGAATTCTGATTTGGAAAATGCTGAAGAGTTTGTCCAGGAGGTGGAAGTCCTTCAATTGCAGAGACGGTGAAGAGGTGAGATGGTTCATGATGATGCTAGGATAGTAGAGATGTTAGGAGCAATAGCAACAAAGCTGGAAGCCTTGAGAACAATGCAAAGTAGAGGTGTAATGACTGATATTGTGAATAAATGTGAAGTACTAAAAGAACCATTGAACAAGGAGGAGAATATGTGAATGAACCCTTGATAAGGGCCATACCTGCTATTGGAAACAAACTCCGGATAGAAACTCCATGCTTCAATAGGAGTTTGAATGTATAAGAATTGATAAATTGAAATGATTTGACTTTAAATCATAGTTCCCGGACTTTGATAAGTCCTAGCAAGTCCTGAGCTGAGATCCTATCTGAGTCCCAGGAATGGGGACTCTCTACTAACTTTCTTTAGGTGAGACTCACTAGAAACTGGTATTTTCTGAGCTTTTGCCAAATCTTGCCGGTTTTTCACCAATTTTTTGCTGAGTCCTGAGTTGGGTCAGCTTTGCTGACTCTGTGCCAATTCTGACTCTCATTTCTACGGTTTGAATTATTAGAAAACTAAGAGAGGGTGAAGTTGGAAAACACCAAGAATGGTTATGCATCCTTTTGGTGGGAACATGTGCAAATAGACCAAAAAACAAGGGAATTGAGAAGGTTTAATCATGGAATCACATGGTGACAATGTTGGATCGAAGTTTTCACTTGTTAATTAGCATCTTAATTTGTTGAAGCAATTATAAAATCTAAAGTAGAAAGAACTAAGGGTCCAAGTGTACATAGCTGAATCTTTTGGCTTAAGGTTCGAGTTGGCCCTGCTGGGTGTTGAGAAAAAATTTGCAAGATATCTTAATGGACCGTATTTTGCTATTAAGACAAGTTTAGCAGGATTCGAGTGCAATAGGTGGAAGAATCCTTGAGAGTTTAAGAATAAGTTATAACTAGCCAAGAAGCAGTAGGATAGCTTTAGAGGAAGACAAATGTTGGCTAGAGGAAGAGGATGATAGTGCGAAGATAGAAGACACACAAAGTAGTGAAAGGTAATCAAATACATTCAATAACCAAAGTTACAATTCAGATGGTAGAGGATGGGGAAGCTTTGGAGATGGAGACATAGAAGTTTCATTTGCTACTGATGTGGTGAAGAAGGTTGTTCAGAATGTCCATGAGAATTGCAAGATTATTGAAAAAATTGTGTGGTTGAAGCTAATGAAAGAACATGAAACATCATCATGACATCCGGAAGATGAGGAGGTAAAAAGATGAGTCAAATAGCTATTGGACAAATGTTTGATGAGAGAAAGTTTGAGTCTTTGTGCTGTATCAGTGGTATCAGTGGTCCAAGCACTAAACTATGTTACTGGGATTTGCTGGTAAAGGTCGGGTCCTGGTACAGGTTCAGTTCGGGTACTGCCATGGGTACTTCCTAGGTGTCTCGGTTTGCTGTGGCTCCTTCTGTACAGGACCCATAGTGAACCCGAGCACGCAGAAAGTACCCAAGGGCCATACCCAAACAAACATACCAAAATCTGTGCATATGAAATAAATGCTGTTTTTTAAATTTTCATCAAACTCTGAATGAATATACGAAGCTCAGCTCTATACGAAGCCTTAAAATGTTTAGAAGGAAAATATGAAATACCCACGATTGTGTGATGGTTTGGATGAAGAATATGAATATTAAATGTCATTTTAAGTTGAGTTCTCATTGTGTAATGACATTTTGAGTATTAAGTATATTCATTTTTGCAAATTATGAATGAGGTATTTAAATATTCTATTGTTTTGGCAATTGAGAGTTTCACTGTTCTTATATATATATATATATATATTTCTACATATGCATATAGATACATTTGTATATGTATATGCATAACTCTGAATGAATATAGGAAGCTCAGCTCTATATAAAGCCTTAAAATGTTTAGAAGCAAAATATGAAATACCCACGATTGTGTGATGGTTTGGATGAAGAATATGAATATTAAATGTCATTTTAAGTTAAGTTCTCATTTTGTAATGATATTTTGAGTCTTGAGTATATTCATTTTTGCAAATTATGAATGAGGTATTTAAATATTCTATTGTTTTGGCAATTGAGAGTTTCACTGTTCTTATATATATATATATATATCTACATATGTATATGTATACATATACACATTTATTCATTCTCTTATCTGTACCCAAGCAAATGACATTGTTGTACTAGGTTCCGGTTCTTGTATCTAAGTCGGCTTTAGGCACCAAAAAGTGCTGGAAATGGGCATGTGTACAGATTCTCAGACCATAATTAAGCAGGGAAAAGAATAAATTTCCCATACATGAGATGGATGATTTGATGGAATATCTGAATGGGGCAGGCAATTGCTTCAAAAAATTGATCTGAAGAGTGTTTATCATCAAATTTGGATCAGAGAGGGCGATGAATGGAAAAGTACTTTCAAGATTGAAGATGGGTGGTATAAGTGGCTGGTTTCTGCCATCTGGGTTGACAAATTGTTAGTAAACAGATTGTTCTTTTGATTTAACTCTTAAATGCCCAAACTTATTGTTGTGAGGTTTTCACACCATCGCCCCAAAATTTTTGGGGACCCCCTTTTTTTTTAATCACTTTGGCAAATTTTTGGATTGCCCAACAATTTTTGATTTGATTTTTTTGAGATTTTTTAAGCCATGGACACCTTCAGGCCAGTGGAGAGAGGTTTAGCTTATTTTCACCCGATTCCAGCTTGATTTTCCAAAATGATCAATTTCATCCTTAGGCCAGACAAAATTTTCAAAATCAGTATTTGGCAGGATAAACTTGTAAAATTTATACTTAAACGATTTCTTTTGAAAATTTGGATATAATTGTGTAAATTTGGATAATTTTCAAAAAATGAAATTTTGTTAGATTTGAACTTTTTTGGAAAATCTTGAAATTTTTTCAGTGAGAAAATTAATTTTTGTTATGATGAAAGCAAATTGCAAAATTGATTTTAGACTTTAGAGAATTTTTTTTTTTTTTTTTTTATGTGTTAAAAAATTAAAATTGCTTAGTAAAATCAATTTGAATTAAATTGCAAAAAATTGTCTTTAATGGATTAAAATTGCCTTGAAAACTTCTTAGCCTTTAATGAAATTGGTAATTTAATATTGAGAAATGGCTTTTGGCTAGCCAAAATCCGATATTAATAATATATTAATTACTAAATCTTCATTAAATGGAAATATTTAACATCCTCAAGGCATTATTTAATTTCTTTTTGCAATTTGGAACTAATTGGCAATTTAAAAAAGAAATTTTCATCATGGCAAAGTTAATTTTGGTTAAACATTTATTGTTGGGCTAGATTTATGATTTAATTTTTGTTTTTTTCCCCCTCCAAGTCCAAGTTGGCCAGCTGGGGAAGGCATTAGGAATTGGGTATAAGAGGAAACTCTTTCCCCTTTTCTCCTCACTTCTCATCTTCTCCTCTTTGGTGTTTGGCGATTTTTGGCTAAGGGCAGATTTCTTCTTCCTTGGACGATTTTTGCAAGGGCAGATTTCTTCTTTCTTGGACAATTTTTGCAAGGGCAGATTGGTATTTTCCTTGGATGATTTTTTTTTGCAAGAGCAGATTTGCACTCTTCTTGCTTGGCAAATTTTGTGGGAGCCGAATTTTGTAGAAGTAAAATTTTGATTTGCAAGGGGTTTGAAATTCTTGAAGTCTGGTCCTAAATTCCAAAAAGAAGATCCGGCTATTGGTAAAAGTAATTTCAAATCATTTAGAGTTGAAAGGGGTCCTTAAGCTGACTTCCTTCTTTCGTTCTAGTCTAAGGATTGCCTCCCTTGGTTCTGCTAGTCTAATTGCGCACCACTTTACCATCCTGTAATAGGGCAACGAGATGGAGGATGTTAGTACAAGCAAGAATCCTAAGGGGACAAACACTAAGAAAGATAGAGGATATGATGCCCAAAACAACTTTCTTCTCTAAAATGAGGCGAATAATAGATCCGGCTATTGGTAGAAGTGACTTTTAATCATTTAGAGTTGAAAGGGGTCCTTAAGCTGACTTCCTTCTTTTGTTCTAGTCTAAGGATTGCCTCCCTTGGTCCTGCTAGTCTAATTGTCCACCACTTTACCATCCTGTAATAGGGCGACGAGATGGAGGATGTTAGTACAAGAAAGAATCCTAAGGGGACAAACACTAAGAAAGAGAAAGATGATATGATGCCCAAAACACCATTCTTCTCGAAAATGAAGCGAATAACCGATACCAATGTCGGTACAGTAAACATGATACAGGTAAAGGCCAGACTAAAGGAAGGACAATCCACTTTGGCAAAGAAGATATACAGAAGGCGGTTGCACATCACAGCCCAAGCATCGATACTTCCATTACAACCATGATGAGCGACATCGGAGCAGCACTTGATTTTGAAGATTTGAGAGAAGAGAACATCAATGAAGCAAAGCTTGGATTGAGATTGGATGAGTTAGGAAGGGTTGCCATCAAGAAGGAACATTTAAACACCTTTTCCTCCCTAAATGCTTTCATCAGATTCGCAAAAAGAGTATGAGAAAGATCATGAGAAGACGCTACAAGTAGCAAACAACGTGATGAAGTCGGCGAAGCTCAAGATAAAGCACACACCTTGTCCTCCTATGGAGGAAGTCAATGAAAGGCTAACTAAGATCATTGCCTTAGCTAAAAGAATGAAAGAAAAAGGGAGATTTGTATTAGAAGATCATTTAATGTAAGCCCAAGTGGCAATTTCTCTTTCTTCTAGAATAGGACAAGTGTCTATTTCTGATTGGCCGCCATTTTGGTGCCTTCTCATTGGTTGCTACTTTTACACTTTTTTCATTGGTCCATTGACAAGGTGGCATCTTCTCATTGGCTAATGGGGTGGCAACCCTAATTAGGGTTTCTAGGATTCAATCTGGATCGTCGGTTTTGCTTTTGATCTCTACCGTCAGTTGTAATTTTGGCATCTATAAAAGGCCATTTGCTCTCATTTGTAAGGGGGAGAAAATTGTTGCATAAGATAATGCCAAAATCGCTTTCTTTCTCATTGTCGTGACTTGCATGGTGATTAAGAGCCTTTGGTATTATTGCATGGTTTCTACTTCCAAATAGTTAGTAACATTTGTGAGGGAGCTATGTTGGAGGATTGTTGCCAAGATACTATCAAAATTGTTCTTTATTCATTGTTGTGACTTGCATGGTGGATATACATGATCATTTTGGTGTATTGCATGGTTCTTCTCATCTCTTAAATTAAAGTAGGATTTCATTTCATGTTGTTAGAGTAGAAGTAGATGGCTAATTGTATGGTGATGTTAGTGAATGTTTGATAGGGATCAATACTAGACCACTAGCATCCTAGCGGCTGGTTGGGAAGCCTTGTGTGGCAAACTAGTTTATTTTTCCTTTGAATCATTGCCTCTGTGAAGGTGGGGCCGCTGGTTAGCTTTCATTAGATTCGATCCCTGTCCATTGGCTAACCTTTCCATTAATAGGAGTAGGAGTAGAATAGTGAGTAGTTGAAGGAGTAGAATAGCGAGTAGTTGGGTAGTCGAATTTCACTCTAAGTAAGTTAGGAAGGTAGAAGTCATTAGAACCATTATCGCCTCCTCGCACAATCAACATTATTTGGCGCTACATCCTCCACCATCATTGTCACCATCAACATCACTTGACACTCATACAAAATCATCACCATCTCAAAAAAAACCCAAGTCATCCCTGAATGAATAGTGTAAAGCCGCCTACGTGATTACTAGCAAATCACATCGATAAAACTGAGCGAGTATCCACAAGTGTAAGGAACATTGGAGTTATTCTCATATCCCATGAATATAACTTTTCAAGAGAGGAATTGTGTGTTTGATACTTCGTATTAGATATTCAATTACTAATTTGTTATGTAAGTGATACAAAACTCGCATCAACACTTATGAACAAAATCTGGTTACAACGGTTGGAAAGTTGTTTTGATATGACTAACTTCTCTCTAAATTCTTAGGTACAGCTCCCTATTGCATAGTGATTTGCAATGAATTATGTTTGCTTCTAAATCTAAACGGGTATGTTCTTAACCCAAGAATAGGAGAGGTAAACCAAGCTAGGCTCGGATAGGAACTAACTTAGGCAAGAGTTGGAACTTTAAGATTAGTTAAGTCTACGGATTCACACATCTTATGAATCTGCGAGGCTTAATGATTCAATAATGTATGCTCACTGAAACTAAACTGATACCAACAGGAAACTAACTACAGAAACAGAAAGACTAACTTGAAAAAAAACACAAAGAGATTTCTCTTGAACCTATGATAACAAAACTATTATCTTCGGTTTGCTGCTTAGAAACAGGGGAGTGAAACTCTGTTCATTCCTTGGTTAAATTTAGACAAAAGAGAAAACATGAAACTAACATAAAATAGAATGGAATAGAAAATAATTGACACAAAATACCATTCAATTGTTTCTGCAACATCAAGTATTTCACACCAAAAATTAGCTGACCTTTTATTAATCTTTCAATTTAGTACATATAGGATTCCGAGATGATCATTACAAAGGAATTTAAATCGATTCATCTCCTTAGAAATGACAAATGGCAAGGAGCCAATTTGTCCATTGCAATCATTACATAAAAAAAAATGAAAAGGGCGGAATATGAATCACTTCGCCTTCTTTCCCTTTTCTTACTTTGCCTTATAATGGAATTAATTCCTCATGCCTATGAACATATACATTAGTCTATCTTAAGAGCCATTTAGAATGCTCCTTGGCTAAATCTTTGACAACATTTAACGGATCTTGTATCTCCTCCATGGCCACGTGCACACACCCGCCAAGTTTTTGGAGCTCGAAAACTCTGTTTTGATGGCTAGAAGATATTCTTGTCAAACTTTCTATGTAATTGGAGAAGTTTGTTGGCATGACGGCTACTCTAATGATTCCCTTTCCTTGTCCACTAGTCTGGGAATCCGTATGTAGACCTCTTAGGAGTTCATAGTCTTTGTCTTGATCCTTTTTCACTTTAGCTTCTGTTTCCTTAAGTCCCTCCTCTGTCGCCATGATCATCTCAGACTTGAATTGCATGCTTTGGAATCACTCAACTAAAGGTTCATCTCCTTTAGGCAAGATCTTTGCTTCCATAGCCTCCTTAACTTTCATATGGATAATCATTTTCAGTAAAGAGACACAATCTTCACTCTTAACTTTCTCTGTGGCCGTGGTAGCTCTATTTGCTGAAATGTTATCCTTCTCTGTTTCGAGCCTCAGTATTGCATTGCCAATTTGTTCTATAATGGCTAGTCCCTCTAACTTGATTTTTCGGATTCACTCTCTACCGAATTGCCTGAAATGTTTATCTTCTTGTAGTTGAGAGTTGAGTGCTTGGACATCGGTAGCAGTAGGATCACTAGTGATTGACATTCTAGAGATGCTTGCCAAAGGGGTGACCAATTGCCTGATGAAGCTGTTAACTTCGTGGATTTCTGCCTTCATTCTGACTTTTGATAACTTAAGATTTTCAAGCTGTCCCGCTATTACCTCATTTGTTGACTTCCATAAGCCAACCTTGGTGTCATGTCTGACCTCACTAAGATCCACAGAGTGTAGGGCAAAATCATCTGCAGACATATCTTCGATTCTTCCTTCTTTAGTGGGCTTTGCAATTTCCATCGTCAAGTGCCCTGTTTTAGGATCTTGTCCAAGAATGGACAAGGTCTTCTGCTTTTTAATTTTGCTCATTGCTGATCCAGATGGGATAGCCAGAGATAGGTATATTTGTTAGGAGCTCCTTCATCTCTCTTTCTTTTTCTTTCCAAGGTATCCTCAAGCCATGAATCTGTGCCGATCACCTTGGAAGCAGTCCCAAGAGTGTCTATACTAAACATCTTTCCCTTGACCGGGGCGAGTGTTTTAGTGGTTGAAGAGAAAGGATTCTTCGGGGCCTGTGAGATGAGCTTTGAAGAATCCAAGCCCTTTTCTACCTCTGAAGTCTTCTTTGTTACCTCATTAGATTCAGTCGACTCGCTCTCACTACTCCCACCATCTCTGAGATCTACTACTTGCACTTGGGGACTATTGGGAAGAGTAGTGCAACACTTACAGATGGGATTGGACTACTATGAGGCAAGAGGGCAAGAGTGACTGCACCATCTTTTAATTCCTCCGCCTTCTTCTTCTTAGCCTCTGATGGAGTTTCAATCACTAGAAGGGAGCCGTCCTGACAAGTCTAAGCTAAGGGAATGCTTTTGTTGGGAGGTTGATCACCTCCATCTGATGGTTGTGCTGGCCCTTGGCTAATGGCCAAGGTTGCACCTGATGTGCCACCGTGGGAGGAGGAAGTCGTTGCAACTATTGGGGAAGCTTGAGCGGTTGTGCTTTTGCTCCGACTCCTAGCTATGGTCCATTCGACCCATTTTCCAGTCCTTTTGTAGATTCGAGCCATCATTATATCTAGCTCTACCCCAGAATCCTCATAAGGTTCTGAGCTTATTGGAGTGCCTCTTAGCTTGGTCAGGTAAGTATTGCTATACATGTTCTGGCCATCATCTTCTACTCCTACATCATTATTGACTTTGTACATTTTCACCTCATCGACTGTCAGTCTGGCGAAGGCATGATCCCGGTTCTCGAACTCGTTCTTGCAGTCGGCCCAGTAATCCTCAATGGTGGTAATATGCTTGATTACACTTCCAATTTGTAAAACATCCCTTGCGTAGCCGTTCAGGTCGAACATGGGCCTAGGACTTCGTACATGTCCAATTTATACTTCATTTCAAACGCCCTCAACATGTTCTTGGCATCAGAACGAGTGTCACAATTGAAAGCACCAACCTTCATAGGGAATTTGTACCCTTTCTTCTTCAGGTTCTTGCTCAACACGTTCACTTGGATGGCCTGCCGCACGATCTCGATCAACACAATCATGTCACTAGGATATCTTGGTAGCTTCAAGGGGAAACCATCAAAAGCTGCAAGACGCAAATAAGAAAAGGATGAGAATTGGATGAAATAACTCCCAAACTGGCTGATGGCTGCCATGGCTTCAGGGCTGAATCTCCTTTCTGGACATCCTTGCAGCTTCCTGCAAATCCTCATGGTGAATGCATCAATAACTTTTACAGGCTCTGCATAGCTATTTTCCAATTGTAAGCATTGATAAAACTCATAAGAGTTCACATCATCAGGAAAATTTTCCACTCTTGGCAGGCTTGGCCATAGTTGTAATGAGGCCAACATATTGATGAGGAACGGGGACATATAGAATGTATTGTAAAATTTTGCAGCACGAAGAGCATTGGACATAATTTCACTTACCTCATGAGCCCAATCAATATATTGGGTGTCAGAGCAAATGACTTACACTAAAATGAAATACTGCTCAACGAAATTCAAAGCTTCTACCTCACCTTTCAATCTGTGTAGGAGGACCAAGATATCGAGAATCTCAGGTTTGAGATTAGTCCCAAACAGGGTCTTAGGAACCTTACTCTTAGCTCTCCGTGGTTTTGGGAACCATGTTTGCATGATTTCCCGATCATCTTCTTTGCGGAGAACTCGGAAACGGCTCCTCCAAAGGTCAAGTCTGAGAATTCTTCTCGTTTTGGCACTCAAAGGCAATTCACCACAGTTTGCCTATTGATTGAAATCAGCACCATGTCATTTGGTAGCACAATCTTCCTTGTCTCTAGGATGTAATGATTTATACACTCGTAGATTAACTCCGGGGCTTGGACTGTAATCAAAAAATCAACTGCCTCGACTAACCCACATCCTTGGAGCTTCTCAGTGATGGGATGAATCCGCTCTGACTTCACTCTCTTTTGGAAATCCTTCATGTCATAAAAACAAAGAGAGGTATCTGTGAAATTCCGCAATTGGGATTTGATTCCGTTCAAACCATCAAAGCCCCTAAACTTGGTGGCCATGGTTTTGAGAGTGAATTTTGAAATAAGAAAATGAAAGGAATGGCTAATACAATAGATACTAGCTTTTGAAAAAGTTATGCACATTAATAGAATAGCAGTTCAAAGAAAGAGTGGTAGTTTGTTCAATTGTTCATGTTTTCATATATATATGGGAGCCTCGATTCATCCATTGATCTTCAAGATTCGCACCACATGAATGAATCGAAGGAGAGATCTGTTGAAACAGTAAGTGCGAGGGTTTAACAGATATGTAGGGGTCTTTTCATTGTTCCGTTGGTTCAATGTTAACTTTCTATCTTCCCAGAACTTACTTTCCCATTTTCCTTCAAGTGTTGGGAAGTTACAAATAGAGTACTCCGTGAGAAACTGTCCGCTAAGTTGAATTGTGATCATCAATTCTTTTCTGTAATGGTTAGATTCTTTCTATTATCATTTTGAGACTTTTTATGTACCAATTGCGGATCCAACTTGACCACCAGCTTGATTTTCTTTGGAATTTGGGAAATTGTCTTCATGGGTTGAAAACCCATTGAGGAGAAGACAATTTCCGTTTCTCCGCCAACATTTCCTTTTTTAATTGAACTTTAGACCATTGTCCTTTTTGGGATCGGAAATGTCTAAGTGGGGTGCGAAGATTTTGTAGGGGCCCACTTATCATTTCTTTTCACTCTAAATTGCCTTTTCAGAAAACCAACTTCATGAGTTGAAAACCTGTCGAGGAGAAGTTCGTTCTTAGTTTTCAGCTGGGAATGATTATGAGAGCTGTGACGAATCTTAAACATTTTCTAAGGTAATAATCGCGAAGGGAGAACATGAATTCGCTATAGTGTACCTTGCTATTTTCGTGTTTTTGATCCGCATGTATCATTTGGTGCCCTTTGTGGGAAATCATCTTCATGGGTTAGAAACCCGCCGAGGAGAAGTTGATTTCCGGATTTCCGCAAGCTTTTGTTTCTTTTAAAAAAATGGTAGGCCAAAAGCAGACATAACTTGTAATTGATCACTGCATGAGTAACATGAATCTCCATTGGGCTAGGTACTAACCTACTTGTAAGATCACTTCGACAAAATGAAAAACCACCCGGCTAAGAAATGGGGAGAGGGGAAAAGGAGAAATCTGATGGAGATTCGTTCCACCTAAGAGGGATTAGACCTAGACTCAACCACAACTAAGAACTCACTTATCTCACTATAACACAAATATCCACTTTTGCTAATCGGTTAGAGGATGAAAGTGGGGCAACACAAATGTACTTGATACTTTCATGAGATCGATGAATGAGGTACTTAAACCTCTTCTTGGTAAGTTTTTATTGTTTATTTTGACGACCTTTTGAGCTTTAGAAAGACAAGAGGATCATTTAGAGCATTTGAGATTAATTTTATAGAGGTTAAAAGAGGAGAGATTTTTGATAAATCTGACATAGTGTAGCTTAATGAAGATTTTTTTTTAATTTACCTAAACCTTGTTAATTCATAGAAAGGGCATAAGATGAATCTTGAGAAGGAGAAAGCAATTGTGGATTGATGGTCACCAAAGAGTACATATGTTAATTCTCAAAGTAACTGTGATAAAATAATCTTCTGATTTTTCAGATCGAACAAATCTGGTAATGCATGAAATTTCCTTTAGTGAATTGGCCTTTAGAATACATTAATTTATCATGCAGATCAGCAATCCCTTTGGGAACATTTACTAATGTCTTGATAGCCTAGTTGTAGTTAGTTTAATTACCAACTAATAGACAAACAAAGAGGGGCACCGATCTTGGTAAATTCAATTTGTTTTATAGAGGGCCGACCTAGAAAGGGTCATGTCCTTTCTAAGGACATGCCCCTTCGGTTCATTATAAAGGAGGGGCAAGGATGTGGATAGAAGACACACATTACACCCAAGTCTGCTCTTCTAGCATTACTATCTTGAGTGAATTTATAATAGCCCCTTGGGTTCACTATAAAGGAGGGGCAAGGATGTGGATAGAAGACACACATTACACCCAAGTCTGCCCTTCTAGCATTACTACCTTGAGTGAATTTATAACAGGAAAAAAAACGATTTCCAGAATTATACACCATTCTCCAAGAATGATTAATATTCTGTCCAGAATATTTAAGGACCATTTCCAGCAAGGTTGAAGGTAATATATCAGTATTATTTCATCAGAATTTGCAGAAAATCTAAATGGTATTAGAGCTTTGGTAGTCGAATCTTGGCTCTGCAAATTGATAATCGGATTTAAAACATATCTAACAACATCCTTTTACCTACAATGGCCAATGCAATCAGACCCAAAGACAGGTTTGATGGAAAAGACAACTTCATTGCATGAAAATTCAGAATTATGATGGCTCTCGAAGAAAATGATGTAACACAATTTGTTGATAAGGAATCCAAACAACTTGATGCTGATCCTTATAAAACTAACTGGATCAAAGGAAAAAAGAAAACCATGAAAATCATATTAGATGGAGTTAGAAATGAAATAATACCTATGTTAATGAAACATCACACAACATTCAATATGATGAGTGCATTAATAAATGCATATGAGGTTAATAATGCAACTAGAACCCTTTCACTAAAAAGGCAACTAAATCATATAAAAATAAGGGTGGGAGAATCTATGAATTCATGCTTCCTAAGGTTGGCTAGTCTAAGAGATGAACTTACAAGCATTGGGTACGTAATTGATGATAAAGAACTAACATTAATGGCAATAGATGGATTACTAGATTCATGGGAAATATTCTCACAAGGAGTAAGTGCTAGAAACAAACTTCCAGACTTCAATAGACTTAAAGGAGATTGCCTTCAAGAAGAATCTAGGCAACTCAAGAAAGGAAGGAAATTGAAAATTGAAGATGAAGAACTTCATGTTCTCAACAGAAATTCCTACATAGGTGAGAAGAAGCACTTCAAGAAGAAGAAGGCTTACCCAGAGAATACAAAGCAACAAGTAAATTGTACAAACGTTACTAAGAAAGAGGAAAATTATGATCCTGAGAAACGTGTATTATATTCAACTCTATCAAATGAAGTATCAAGAAAAGCATGGGTAATTGATAGTGGATCATCTCGACACATTATAGGATACAAAGAAGTACTAGACTCAATATCAGAAGAAGTTAATGACGAAGTTACCATAGGTAATAATTCCACTCATCCTATCAAAGAAATTGGGAATTACACCTTGAAACTGAAGTCGAGTATTTCTCTTAATCTCAAAAGAGTACTCTATGTACCAGGAATCAAGAGGAATCTAATCTCTGTTACAACATTTGAAGATGATGGACATAAGGTTGCATTCATGGACAATAAAGTAATGAACTGGTCTAAGAACTCTTCATTTAAGAAATCTAAGTTGATTGGTCAAAGAAAGGGATATTCGTATGAATTAAATATAGAACCTATTCAAGCCTTAATCCATGAATTTGTTAATATGAACGAAGTGTGGCATAGAAGGTTAGGGCATCTAAACTTCAAAGCCTTATCGACTATGGAGAAGATGGTTACTGATTTACCTAAGTTAAATAAAGACCATTCTAGCATATGCAAAGGATGTGCACTAGGTAAGAAAACCAAAAGTCCATTTCAAACTAGCACTAGAAAATCTAATAGTGTTTTAGAATTAGTTCACTCAGATTAATGTGGACCTATCTCCGTTCCTTCTCTCGGAGGATTTTTGTACTATATACTTTTATCAAGGTCACCGGGAGACGGGGAGACTTTGAGGTCTCCGGTACTGGTACTGGTACCGGTACGGCAATTTTTCAAATAGGAGACGGGGGTACTTGGAGACGGCAATTTTTTTTATTTTTTATTTTTTAAAATAATTTTTTAATAGTTTAAACTTAAAGAGTCTAATACTAAAAGTAAATACAAAATTTCAAAATTTCAAAATAGTAATACCGTAAGACTAAAAGACTAAAGTAAATAATAAATTAATAATACTAGTGTTGTCACATTAAAAATTAAAATAGATTCATAGAGTCAAACTGTCAAAGATTATAATAATAATAAGCGGTCAGATACAGAAGTACATTACTGAAATAGATTTTAAAACCTGACAAATTGGCATTGCTACAAAAAATTTGTGAAAATTATTGAATTATTCAACATCGATGCATGCATAGAGACACACTTAGGATTTCTATTTTCTAACTAAGAGTTAGGATTGCTTAGTTTAAAAGGGAGTAAATCATTTTGTAATAGTGTTTTTTTTCCAGTTACACAGATTCAACTAACAAAGATTCCTATATTGGTACTAGGATATTGCCAACAGCAGATAAACAGGTACGAATAACAAATACAACTTATACATCAAACTGAAACATGATATCCTCTTGAAAAAACAGAAATATAGGACCAAATACATTCATGTTAACATACATAAAACCTCTAGTCTATCACTGTTATCGCTGAGTCTTTATCAGCAAATAGATGCTTGGTTTTCATGAGGAATAATACTATTATCAAGCATTTGCATATCAGATTTCTGTAACATACGTAATACTATCTTCTAATGCACTAACAACAGTTTTTGCACCCTAATTCCTCAGCTGCACAAATTTATGTGATTTGGGATCTTTACTGCAATCCTGTACAACTTCCAATATGTTGTCTTAGACTTGTATCGTGTTCCTGTGACGTACATCACCAAGCAGTTGTTACGAAATTCATATAGTACCTTAGATTTTTGCATTAAAAACATTTAAATGAAGGCTAAAATATATAAAATTATTTAATATTATATTTTACATTTATATTTTATCAGGAGACTTCGGGGAGACTTCACTTTTTGGATTAGGAGACGGGGAGACTTCAGGAGACTTCGCCATGAAGTCTCCAACCTTTTTTGAGGTCTCCGGAGACGCGAAAAGTCTCCGAGACGCCACTTTTAGGGGGGAGACGGGTCTCCTGGTAACCATGACTTTTATAGATGATTTTTCTAGGAAAACATGGATCTACTTCTTAAAGTGTAAAGAATTAGAAGAAATCCTTAAGAGATTTAAAGAATTCAAAACCTTAACTGAAAACCTATCAAAGAGATTTAAAGAATTCAAAACCTTAACTGAAAACCTATCAGGACATAAAATTAAAACTCTTAGGTTTGATAATGGAGGGGAATATATTTCAGATTTGTTTAAAGATTTTTGTAAAGAAGCAGGAATTAAGAGGGAATATACCGTTCCTTATAGTCCACAGCAAAATGGGGTAGCAAAAAGGAAGAATAGGACAATTATATAAGCGGCAAGAGCTATGATACTTGATCAAAACTTAGAATTGTATCTTTGGGCAGAAGCCTCATGTACTACAATCTATATTCAAAACAAAAGTCCTCACTCCCACCTTAGAGATAAAACTCCTGAAGAAGTATTTTCTAAGGTTAAACCAAAAATAAGTCATCTTAGGATATTTGGGTGCCTTGTATACATACATGTTCCAAAAGAAAAGAGAACTAAGTTAGAACCCTTCGGAAGGAAAGGTATTTTTGTCGGGTATAGTGAAACCTCTAAAGCATATAGAATTTACATACTTGGTCAGAAGAACAAAAGAGAACTAAGTTAGAACCCTCTGGAAGGAAAGGTATTTTTGTCGGGTATAGTGAAACCTCTAAAGCATATAGAATTTACATACTTGGTCAGAAGAACTTTGAACTTAGTAGAGATGGTATCTCTGAAGAAGAGTTTGCATTCAATAGAGCCGTAAGTTTTGAAAACCCCTCTCATATACTTAGTTCTGAAGAAAATCATGATCCTGAGTTTCAAAGGGAGAACATTGAAGAAATCGAAGGTGAGATTCAAAACCTTAATCTTGAGGAAACTCAAAATCTTAAGAAAAGACCATTTTGGGCTATTAAGATTTTAGAGGAAGCACAAGACTTCGCTGCACCCTCTGGAACCTTCAGAGAGAGCAAAAGACCCAAAAGATTCTCTAGCTATGCAACAAACACAAGTGACTTATCTAAATCAGAACCAACAAATGTATTAGATGCTATCAAACATACAACTTGGAAGGATGCCATGACAGAAGAATACCAATTAATTATTAAAAATGATGTTTGGAAAATTGTTCCAAGGCCTGAGGAAAATCTATTGTTTTTTCTAAGTGGATATTTAAGATCAAGCATGTTGTAGACGGTAGCATTGAAAAATATAAGGCTAGATTCGTAGCTAGAGGATTCTCTCAGAAGGAGGGAATTGATTATGAAGGAATCTTTGCTCCAGTTGCCAAATACAACTCTGTAAGAGTCGGCCTAGCTATTGCAGCATTGAAGGGATGGAAATTACATCAAATGGATGTGAAAACAACATTTTTGAATGGAAAGATTACAAAAGAGGTATATTTAGAACAACCTAAAGGATTTGAAACTCATAATCCTAAAATCTTTGTTTGCAGACTCAAGAAAGCTCTCTGTGAGCTTAAACAGGCTCCAAGGGCATGGTATGAAAGAATCGATAAATATCTCACCAGTTTAGGATTCTCTAAGAATGTAGCGGATCCAAATCTCTATTATAAGAGGGATAAAGATGAGATGATAATTTTTATACTATATGTTGATGATTTACTAATAATAGGTGATGATCATCTTATAGATCAATTGCAAGAAAGATCTAATTAGAGAATTTGAAATGAAAGATTTGGACTTATTCATTACCTCCTAGGACTGGAAGTATGGAAAAACTTTGAGAACATCATACTTAATCAAGGAAAGTATACATTAGAGATCTTAAAGAGATTTGGAATGTGGAACTACAAACCTATGTCTTCACCAATGGAGACTAATCCAAACAAACTTAAGGAAGCAGTTGCAAAATCACCCTCCATAGATTCTACTCTTTACAGACAGATGATTGGGTCTCTCATGTACTTGGTAAATACAAGACCTGATATTTGCTAGGCTATTAATGCCTTAAGTCAGTTTATGTGTGAGCCAAAGGAGATTCACCTAGTTGCAGTCAAACACATTATAAGATACTTACAAGACACTCTTAACCTTGGGCTTAAGTATAAGAAAGTTGACTTGGACGTACATGGATTCATAGACTCAGATTGGGCTGGAAGTGTTACTAACAGGAAAAGCACTTCAGGATGTTGTTTCAATTTAGGCACAACAATGATATCATGGATATGCAGAAAGCAGTCATCAGTAGCACAGAGTTCCGTAGAAGCTGAATACATCGCAGCTACAATGGCTTCTAGGGAAGTAATTTGTCTTAGAAAGTTACTTGTGGGATTATTTGATCAACCCATGAATCCCACTATCATTCATTTTGATAATTAGAGTTGCATCAAGCTCTCTGTGAATCCAGTTTTTCATGACAGATCCAAGCATATCGAAATTTCTTACCATTATGTAAGAGATATGGTAGACAAGAAAATTGTCAAGTTAGAATACATTTGCATTGCAGATATTTTTACCAAACCTCTCTCTCGAGTGAAGATAGATCACTTCAGAAAAAGACTTGGTATGGTTGAATTATAATTCATTTGTATTCTATAATTATTAATGAAATAATTTTGTGTTAAAATGATTATTGTTAGGCTATTGACTGTTATGGGCTTCACCATTTGTATTCATTATCTAAGAGGTGACAATCTCTGAGATAATGAACATTTGTATAAAAGACATTAAGAGAGATGACGATCTCTGAGATAATGTACTAAACAATAGAGAACTACTAGCAGATCTGGATGAGTTCAAGATCACGTTGTGATATAGACATTTTTATGCCTATGAGTCAGAACTTGGATAAAGGAAGGATTTAATCAGCAGATCTGAATTAATCATTCTCCAAAATTTATCGTATGTACTGACAAATCTTAACTCATGATCATATTGTGATGTAGGCTTGTTAGTGCCTATGAGTCACAACTTTAATAAAGGAAGAATTTAATCATTCTCTAGATTTTATCCTGTGTATTGCATTCCATGTAATACTATTATTACAAGAATAAATGATAAGTTATATTATAGGTATAGTAATATGACAAAGTATCATGTGTACAAATGATACAACATGCTTAGAAGATTCAGATAGATATAGAGTACAAATGTATGCTTAGTTATCGTAATCGATATTTTTAGATATGTTATCTCTCATTATTATTATCAAGTTAAGAGGGAGTGTTAATTCTCTAAGTAATTGTGATAAAATAATGTTCTGATTTTTCAGATCGAACAGATCTAGTAATACATGAAATTGCCTTCAGTGAATTGGCCTTTAGAATACATTAATTTATCATGCAGATCAGCAATCCCTTTGGGAACATTTACTAATGTCTTGATTGCCTATTTGTAGTTAGTTTAATTACTAACTAATAGACAAACAAAGAGGGGTGCTGATCATGGTAAATTCAATTTGTTTTATGGAGGGCCAACCTAGAAAGGGTCATGTCCTTTCTAAGGACATGCCCCTTGAGTTCACTATAATGGAGGGGCAAGGATGTGGATAGAAGACACACATTACACCCAAGTCTGCTCTTCTAGCATTACTACCTTGAGCAAATTTATAACAGGAATAAAAATGATTTCCAGAATTATACACCATTCTCCAAGAACGATTTATATTCTGTCCAGAATATTTAAGGACTATTTCCAGCAAGGTTGAAGGTAATATATCAGTATTATTTCATCAGAATTTGCAGAAAATCCACAATATTCACATCACTGCTTTTTAACTTAGCTATCACTGCCTTGTAACTTAGCTATGCTATAAGCTACCCACATATGGCTTAGATACATTTTGTGGCTAGATATAATTTGAATATGCCATGACACATTCAAATAAAACATTTTATTCAGTCTGTTATTGCCTATCTTGCAGTTTTGGCTGTATATGTACTCTGGCCTGGATAGAGATACGCTGTTAGATTTCTTGCCATTTGCAACTATGTTCTAGAGATACTATTGATAAGTACATATACCGGATATTTGATATGACACCTTTCCCAAGTGTATCAAGTAACTGTGGTGTTTTCTATTAATATTTATTTGTACTTTGTAAGTTGCATGTATATTCACAATCCTCTTTTTTGTTTTGTTTTTTGAAACAGACACTTTGCGTTTCCTTTCCTTATCTAAAACAAGTGAAGAGTGTGTGTGTACATGAGGACTCACACCCCCTCCCAAACCTTGAAGTACCCATCCCTGAGACATCCCTACACTAGGTGCTTGAGTACCCAAGTACCCTCACCTCTACCACTCCACAACCATGGCGCCCCTGGGATGGGTACTTGAATTTCTATTTGAACTTTGATTTTTGAATGTTACTATTGTGTATGTAATATCTTACCATGTTGAATGTTCAATAGTTCTAGCTCATGTTGCAATTTTGCTATGTTCTACTAAAACATCATTTCATAACTAGCATTTCAAGTTCTGTGTGTATACTATACAACACCCCTCCCTACCCCCTCCTCCCCTTGCCGCCTTCCACCTGCCATCCTGAAAATGAGGCCCACTTTCCCTGCGTCTTGGAAACTCGTCCGGGCATCCTGCCATCCCGACGTACCCCAGTATTTGGGTAACACTGGTGTACACACACACACACACACACATATGTAGGCCATCTTTTATGTCATCGATGCTTCCTTTGAGCTAATAATGTGTGATGTGCATTTTTTTTGCAATGGGAATTGTTGTTGCTTAGGATTCATCTAGAGCTTATCATGCATCTAACAAAGGCTTTGTGCATTGCAGTATGACTTGTCAGTGACAACTTTCTCTCCAGATGGGCGAGTCTTTCAAATTGAATATGCCACAAAGGCTGTTGACAACAGCGGGTACACAGACTATCTTTAGTTTGTTTGAGACAGTGAAAGACATTGTACTGCTCTTGCTAGAACCTTTAGAATCTTACAAAAAGAGCTAATTTTTTTATGTTTACATTTGTGCTTCAGAACTGTGATTGGCATAAAGTGCAAGGATGGAATTGTTCTGGTACGCTTTCTTACATTCTTTTTTTCTTATATTTTATTCTCAAATATAATGACAGTGACAACATTTGTGTGACTTGTTTTTTCCCTATTAAAGCTGATTTCTATTTTTTAAAGTTAACTGACAATGACAGTTAATATTAACATGAATCAATTCTTGAGTAAGGATGTCAGGGGGTAGAGAAGCTTATTGCTTCTAAGATGCTTTTAGAAGGATCTAACCGAAGAATTCATGCTGTCCATCGCCATGCTGGCATGGTATGCTGCTGATCTTTTCCTTGTAATAATTTAAGCAGATTTATATGTTCTTTTGTTGCCCTCAATAACATGTTTTTTAAGGTCAGGGTGTCTCACTGTTTATAATTGAATGCTTTTTCAATTCAATTTCAGCCTTTTCTATAATTGCATGTCTTTCACTTTTTTTTTCTTGCAAGAGACTGGCAAATTTTCTTAAAAAATTGTACAAGGAAAGGCATTTAATTAGCAGCACCAGAGAAAACACCTGTGGCTGCAATTTCTTTTTTGGCATCAAATCTTATATTTTGGGTATGGTAGGGATTACTATTGTTTCTATAATCAGAAAAGGGAAGGGATAAGAAGTTATCAATTTCATCCTTTTTGTTTTGTTTTTATGTGTTCCTGTTCACCCTTGTTTTCAAGTTATCTGAACTAAAGCAATTGTTTGGTGAATCATTTTTTTTACAGGGTGTTGCTGGGTTAGCAGCAGATGGTAGGCAAATTGTGGCTCGTGCAAAGTCAGAGGCAACTAGCTATGAAAGGTATCAGATCATTGAGTTATAATTATTGATCATGATTATTGTGTTTACTGGGTAGGGTGAAACATATATTGTTGTGAGCATTTGTCATCATAAGGTCAAATAAACTTTCATAAGCTTGTTTCAAAGATAACATGGATCAGGCTGGAAGATTCTTGAAGTTGAATAATTTTTTTTTTTTGGGAATATAATTTATCTAATTTATCTTATGATTTGCAGCATGTATGGTGAGCCAATCCCTGTGAAGGAACTCTGTGAACGAGTTGCTAGCTATGTACATTTGTGCACACTTTATTGGTGGTTAAGGTTGGTGCTTTCCTAAACTTTAAAAAAATTATATGTTGACCTTTCATATGAAATTTTCATTGTAATTAGGGCTTCTTTTGCACATAGTTTTGGAATTTTGGAATAAGAATGACATATATTTGTAATCTGCAGGCCTTTTGGATCTGGAGTTATCCTTGGAGGTTATGATAGAGATGGTCCTCAACTGTATATGATTGAGCCATCAGGAGTAGCTTATGTAAGTCTGCATGGTTTTACTTTTCAATGTTCTCATCCTTCTTTTTCTGCAATCCTGTTAGTGAACAGATTGTCTTCCAAAGAAATACATACAAATTGACCCTAAAATACCCAGACAAGAAGACTCAGTCAGCACTAACAGTTGGGTCGCTTCGCTATTGGAATGTGCAAGCGCCCTCTGAATTATTCGGGTACAGCTCCCCGTGTAAGATTCATAATGAATTTGTATTTAAACAGAATATACATATATGTGTACTTTTACCAGAAAGTACTTAAGGTTCTCTCAACATACTCTTAGGTATGGAGGAATGCTTTCAGAGATTACAACAGAAAATAAAGCAAATCATGAAACACAAAGTTTTCCAGATTCTTCATACTTGAAATAGAAAGAAAACAGAGGAAACCAAAATAAATATGGGGAAAGAATGATAATCTGAGATAAATGATAACCAATGTCACGGAGTACTTGCCTTAACATTTCACAAAGTTAACATTACACCAAGGTTTTAACACACAGTTTTAAACCATCCAATGCATTGAAGTACACAAATATTTGCCATTCGGCTCCAAGTCCTAAATGAAAATTGATTACGAAATCCTGCTCTTCCTTATAACTTTCTCCTTTTAAAAACAAAATCCCCTGCATTACAATCAGAATAAAAGCGAAGTAGAAACTCCCCCTTTCTTAGCACAAAGTCTGTGGAAAAGAGAAGCTTTCCCTCCAAAACCCTCAGAACCCTTCATTGTCTTTATGAGCCTTCTTATCTCCTCTTTTCAGTCAGTTTCTTTTCTGTTACAATAACTAATTCTTGAGAATACATCTATCCATATCTTTGTTTCCGAAGACAATAAGGTCTCTCTTTGTGTCTTCGTCAATTTTTGATATGAGAGCCCCACCTTTTCTTTTATGCTTTTTGCGAGGTTATATGAATTTTATAAAGTAATGGAGGCTCCCATGTATGTGGCACTCTCCTAACACTCTACATCTTACAAAATGGAGCTATTCATATAGAATGGTCTTACCTGGATCTTATTATAAGACAAGTGTTGATGTCCCTTATATGAAAGCATCCATGTCTTCTTTTACATTATAAAAATGAGGCTTGCTCTACGATTTGCATTAATTCCCAAGGAGCGATGGAGAAGTGAGCGCAATGAAGTCCAGAATGAGCTGCAACTTAATACTGTGAATTCTTTGCATTTCGATGCCTAACAAAGAGTCTATTGCCATCCTCAACTCATGTTGTCGAGAAACCCATACATTGTCAAGGTGCCTGTGATCTATGTGTCATGATGGTGACCCTATTGATGTGACGTCGTTCTGCTCGGTCTTTCACATACCTCTCGTCAAAAATCATTAACCAATCCATGTCTTGCACATATAGAAGCACTCATGAGCACCTTGCGACAGAGATCATGAATGCTTTTCTTATGGGATTCTCGAACACTGGCATTTCATTGGAAGTTTTAGACACACACTTCCCACCCTTATATGCCCTTCCTTCATCATGTTTGATGTCTTTCATCAAGAGGAAACCAAAATGTCACCTTCACTCTCAATGATATCAATCACTGATTAGATTCGAGGCCTCATTTCTCGACAATGATATGGGGCATGACCTCAATGACCGATTCAATGTTTCATCGAATGATTGACACCCAATCTGCAAGCTTGACTGCGCTACCATCATCTTGAAGCACTTGCAGTTACCTATCTTTCCCTGATAGATTGGCATCGCAACTAAGTTTTCTCTGCAATTTTGATTAGAAGAGTGTTTGGGCTAACATATGCCGCAACTGGCATTTAGATCTACTTGTTCAGGTGATCACCTCTGTACCCAAATTCCTTTATGTAGCATTTTCTTTGGCCCAAATGACAATCCACATTACTTTGCTAGGCGCGATTTGTGAACATGGAGATGGATTGGGTTATTTAAAATGTTTGGTGTTAAAGCTTGAAAATTAAACCTTGAACCATATGCACTTTATCATATGCTAATCCCTATATGAAGGTGATGGGCAGTAGCGATGACACAAATCTATTGTGTTGATAAGGCTCGAGTTTGGAGTTGGCATTGCAGGTGCAGACTATGCTCCCATTTCTCAGTTTTGGCATGATGAATTGATATTGTGCTCGATCAATACGAAGCTTGCACTTGAATTGTCATTTTATCAAATGATATGTTAGTATCTTCTATACTTTCACAATCATGTGTACTCTGTCCTTCGATCATAGTTCGATGAGACTTGCTTCCCCATTAGCAATCCATGACTTTCTCAGGGAGAAGGATTGAATTTGATAGTAGGTTATGGGTCTCCTTGCCTGAGGCATTCGATCAAACAATTTGCAGGTGCTTGTCATTACCATATTTGAGCTCCTTCCTTTTGTACTAGGGTGGGAAAAAGATGATTCTTAATAAGACATGGATTGGGGCCTCCCCCCCCCCGATTATGATATATCCCATATTTGACCACATGATGAGATGGAATTATTGTATATTTCATATGTTGATGCTTCTGGCTTATTATATATACTTGTGATGTGAGTATGTTTATCGGGCATCGCTGAAATTGACAAATGCAGTTTGTCAGTCACTTTGATTGCTATCACTCCATGTGTCCATAGTTACTCCAATATTTTTAATGGATCCTTCCCAATTTTAAGTGTTTGTTGACATGTACTCAATGTTCATCCGTGTATGGTCTCAATGCCTTTGATAACTCCACTTTCATAGGGGATGACTATGATATTTCATTAATTGAAGGGCTTCTGGAGCTAAATCTTCCTCGATGGAAAAGAGTGCATGTCATGTAGGATCTTTATAACTAAGATCAATTCAACCCGTGTCTCTTAATATAGATCGTTTCCAAACAATTTGAGCCTTCAAGTATTGAGTGGAATGGGATTTTGAACTTCAAATATGGATTTGATCTCTGAGACTTTTGAAGTATATCCATTGGACTACTTGAAATTCTGAACTTGAATCTGTATACCTGAGCCTTACACATTTGAAACTGATGAACCTGTGAAATTTTTCTACCAACTGAACTTGATCTTCGAATTTGAACTCATTTGAACTTGCTTGAACAACTAAATTTACTTCTGAACCATTTTGAACTACTTTTGAACTTAGTTTGGAGAGGTTCTATTGCGAGGTAATTGGTAAATACTTGCTTGTTAATAACAGAGACCGAAAGGTCAATTTATACAAAAGAATGAGACCATGTTTCCTTAGGAAACGATCGTAAAGAATAGAAACATTCTATTCCAGAGAAAGCAAAAAACGAAAGCAAACTAAAGCTAAAGATATTTACAAGATAACCATTAACTAATAATAGACGTCTTATCTATTATTGTAATACCCTCCCTTAATGGTTAATCTATCTAACACACCAAGTTGTTCTCTGAATTTGACAAACTTATCAGGACCAAGAGGCTTGGTGAGAATGTCTGCAGTCTGATCTGTGGTAGGAACATACTGCAGATCTATAGTCCCGTCTTCAACCAGCTGTCGTAAGTAATGACAATGAACATCCACATGCTTGGTTCGTTCATGGAAGACTGGATTTTGTGCTAACTTGATAACGCCTTCGTTATCAACAAACAGAGTAGTCGGTCCTGTTGGTGACATCTGCATATCTCCAAGCATCCGACGAAGCCAGACAGCTTCACATCCTGCCTTAACAGTCCCTCTGTATTCAGCCTTCGTAGAAGAGAGAGAAACTGCCTGCTGCTTCTTGCTAGTCCATGTGACTGCACCGGATCCCAAATTGAACACATATCCAAATGTTGACTTTTTATCATCAACAAAGCCTGCCCAATCTGAATCTGTGAACCCACTGAGTTTAGGATTAGAACTCCGAGAATACAGAAGTCCATAATCAGAAGTGCCCTTCACATAACGAAGCACACGCTTTGCTGCCATCCAATGATCAGCCTTAGGAGCTGTCATAAAGCGTGAAATATAGCTGACTGCGAAGCTGATATCAAGCCTAGTAGCAGATAGGTAGATGAGGCTGCCTACTAGTTGCCTATACGTAGTATTATCAACGGAAGGAGAATCAGACTTGGCTGATAACTTGAGACCTTTCTCCATAGGTGTAGATGCAAGTTTGCAATCCTGCATTCGGAATTTGTCTAACAAGGCCCTGGCATATTTGGACTGAGAGATGAATATACCAGAAGACTGTTGCCAAACTTCAACACCTAAGCAATAATGCATGAGCCCAAGGTCAGTCATATCAAAAGACTGGCATACGTGTTGTTTGATTCCCTGAATCAAAGATGCCGAACTGCCAGTGATGATCAGATCATCCACATAGATAACCAGAAGGATGATGTCACTGTCAGTAGTCTTGATGTACAGATTTGAGTCTGAAGAACTCTTGAAGCCTTGATCACTGAGGTACGTATCAATCTTGATGTACCATGCCTGAGGGGCCTGCTTCAAACCATAGAGAGCTTTTACCAATCTTAGAATCTGATGGTCTTTACCAGCAACCTTGAAACTAGGAGGCTGCGTCATGTAGACCTCTTCATGGAGATCACCATTCAGGAAAGCACTCTTTACGTCCATCTGATGGACCTTCCAGCCAAACTGTGCTGCCATGGCTAGGACTAATCTGATGGTGCTCATCTTTCCAGTAGGAGCAAAGGTCTCCTCATAATCAATGCCCTGATGCTGAGAAAAGCCCTTTGCCACTAAACAAGCTTTGTACTTATCCAAAGTACCATCTGATTTGTATTTGATTTTGTAGACCCATTTGCAGCTAATGGGTTTCTTCCTTGGGGGAAGATCAGAAAGGACCCAAGTGTTGTTCTTCAACAGGCTCTGGTGTTCATTGCATGGCCTGTTCCCACTCTGGAATTCCTTTAGCCTCGGAATATGTTTGAGGTTCAAACACACTGTGAATGTTGGCCATAAGAGCAAAGTTAACAGAATCTGTAGTTTTGCTCTTTTTCTGAGCAGTTCTCCCATCAATGAGCTCATCATCATGAAGATCAGCAAGTGTCTTAGCCCACCACTTAGGTCGGAGAGGAGAATGACCAACAGTAGTACTAGGAGATGCTTGATCAGCAGGATCCTGATCAGAAGAATTTGGATCAAACTCAGGTGAAGCATCTTCAAAACGAGGTGATCCTGCAGGACAAGCCGGAGGTGTCTGGACAGGTATCACTGGCAGGACTAGAGCTGGAGGAGCTACTGGAGCCCTCCCATCAGGTGGACCTAATGGAAGCCGAACTCCCAAATCATGAACCTGCATAGGCTGGTCTGCTAGATCAGGAACAGGAGAAACAAGCATGAATGTTCCTCGCTGCTCATCAAAGACTACATCACGGCTGTATATGAGACGAGATGTCTCAATATCAATAAGGCGGTAGGCTTTGTGAAGATTGCTATATCCAGCAAGCATCAGTTTCTGACTTTTGGCATCCAACTTGGTGCGTGAAGCATCAGGGATCCAAACAAAAGCAAGAGAGCCAAAAACCTTCAGGTGACTGATTCTGGGCTTGTGACCTGACCAAGCCTCTTCCAGAGTTTTACCTTTGACCGCCACTGTGGGTGACCGGTTCAACAGATAAATTGCAGTGTTAACTGCTTCTGCCCAAAAACGCTTCGGAACATGTCTGTGTTCGAGCATGGAACGAGCCATCTCGGTGATTGTCCTGTTCCGACGTTCAACTACACTGTTCTGTTGTAGCGTGTGGGGTGTGGTGAACTGGTGTTGGATGCCATGTGTATCCAAGAAGCTGGAGAAAACATCAGAACAAAATTCCCCCCCATTGTCTGATCTAAGAGTAATAATAGATTTCCCAGACTCTTTTTCAACTAAGGGTTTAAACTTCTGAAATACAGTAAATGCATCGGATTTCTTTTTAAGGAAATACACCCACATTTTTCTACTGAAATCATCTACAAACAACAGAAAATACCTGTACCCAAGAACAGAAGGAGTGGCCATAGGGCCGCAGATATCAGCATGAACAAGCTGAAGGACTTGGGAAGCTCGCTAGGAATCGCCACTGGGGAAAGGTGAGCGATGTTGCTTCCCAGCCTGACATGCGTCACAAACTCCAAGGTGTTGGGTTTGAATCTCTGGCAAACTAAGAACAAGCTCATCTCGAGCAAGTTGTGAGAGATAATGCACATTTAAGTGCCGATATCGTTGATGCCAAAGTGTGCTGATGGAAGATCGCCAAGCAGCCATAGCTAAGTCCTGAGAATCACCAGAATCAGTAAGTCTGAAAAGATCATGATCCTCAAGACCAACTGCAACAGTAGACTTAGTCGCCCGATCAATGATGGTGCACTGATGTGAACTGAAGGTGACTGCCAAGTGTGGAGAATGTCGCAGCAATTGACTGACCGAGAGTAGATTTAGTTCCATCCCTGGAACGTAGTACACATCAAGGAATATGAGCTTCCTCCCAACAGACTGAATTTGAATGTTGCCTTTACCAACAATCGTGTACTTTTCTCCACCACCAAAGATAACAGAATCTGAATAAGGCTGGTAGTCAGTAAACCAGTCTCTGCGGTGAGTGAAATGTCGAGAGGCACCTGAATCAATGTACCAGGCAGATGACTGCACATGATTTGCGGGTCTTTTAGCCATGAAGGCGTAAAAGGCATATTCTGCTTGCTCAGTGTGCTTTGCACTGTTCGCTTTGGGTTGCGAACCTGATTGCTTAGACTAGGCAGCTAAACGTTTTCGACATGCAACCTTCATGTGACCATACTTGTGGCAATAGTTGCATTGAATGTTCTTTTTGGTACCATCGGATGCTGGAGCAGAAGACTTTTGCTGAGATGGTTGCTGAAACTTGCCCTTATCCTTCTGAAAGGATTTCGCAGCAAAGGCTTGCTCAGTGCAGGTGGAACTGGAGCTGCTACCGAACTGTTGTTTCCACCGATCTTGCTGAAGGAGCAGGGTGCAGAGATCAGTGAACTTTAGATCAACACCAGTAGATGTGATGTTGAGAGTCTCGATAAAATGCTCATAGGAATTTGGTAAACTCCGAAGAGTGATTACCACAATATCCTCTTCCTCCATCTTGCGACCGATGGCAAGTAACTGATCACGGATTTCCTGAATCCGGTTCAGGTGTGCCTGGAGCGAGGTGCGCTCATCCATGACAATAGAAAACAGAGTGTTTTTCAGAAAGAAGGCTCTGCTCTTGTCGGAAGTCTCATGAAGACCTTTGAGATGTGTCCAGATTTCGGCCGCTGTCTTGCCGGATGGAATCTGAGAAAGCTGTTCATTAGCTACGGAGAGTTTGAGAAGCATTATTGCCTCTCGATTGTTCAGATCCCATGTATCTTGATCAAGACCCGGAGAAGTCGGACGCTGCTTAACATCCAAAACAAGTTGATCGGTGTTTCGATATTCGAAGATTGCGATGATGCGTTGCTTCTAGGTTCCATAATTGCGACCATTGAATTTGGAATTATGCTCGAGCAGAATATTTGTCAGAGATGCCATGGCATGTTTTTCAATGAAAAATTGTGAAAATTTGTGAAGACACGTTCTTCGAGGCAAAAATACGGAAGACCCAGAAGAATCAGAGAATGACCTAGAAGAGAGCTTGAAAAACCCCAAAAGGAATCTGCTGTCGTTTTTTGAATCCGCTGGCTCGAAAATTGAGGCACAAAAATCGAGGCACGTAGAAAAAACGGACAACCCAGTTGAGCTCTCGAAAAACCCACCAAGAATCTGCAAACAAAATATTTTTTCGACCCCAAAAATTAGGGTTTCGAAAAAAAACGGCCCTAGCTGAAAAAAGCTTGAAAAAACTTCAGATTTCTTGATAAAAATGGTCGAATCTGCTTCCCAGAGCACGATGACAGACTGAGACGGCTACAAGCATGAAGATTTGATACAGAAACATGCAGATATTCACCCCAAAAACGCGCAGGCTGAAGACGCGAAAATGGAGTGTAAAAAAAAACGCGATTTGCAGAGGATGTTAGGCAAAAGAAATTGCGATTTGCAGATACCAGCTGAGAATGGTACAAAACGACCACGATTTTCATGCAATTTGTAGACCCGAGTTCAGAATTTCTCTAGACAGAAAAACCTAGGCAGGTTTTTGGAGAAAATAGCTGAAATAATTTTGGAAAAATTTAAACAAATAATTTCAAGAAGAAATTATAAATTTTAACAAAAAAAATTTAAGCATTTGGCTCTGATACCATATTACGAGGTAATTGGTAAATACTTGCTTGTTAATAACAGAGACCTAAAGGTCAATTTATACAAAAGAATGAGACGATGTTTCCTTAGGAAACGATCGTAAAGAATAGAAACATTCTATTCCAGAGAAAGCAAAAAACGAAAGCAAACTAAAGCTAAAGATATTTACAAGATAACCATTAACTAATAATAGACGTCTTATCTATTATTGTAATAGGTTCGAGACCTAAAACTGAAACTTTAAATACTGGGGTCTATATGGGTAATGTTGTCACAAAAGCTTGCACCCTTGTCCAAAGTTTTTACATAAGGACAACCTTGTGAAACATGGAAACAACCTTCAAGCTGTAGGACTTGAACTATGAGGTTGAGTCTCTGGAGAAGGCCGGCTTCCTCTACTATTAGGATGCACTTAAACTATTCTTGAAGAGAAAAGGGAGAAGGAATACATGAAAGTAACTACCTAATCTATTCTAAAGAGGCAATGCACCAAAATAGGGTGTTCAGACCAATCTCTGCCCATACATGCACAATACAATTATCATGACAATCCAAAGATATACGGATTCAGACTTGCTTTAATCTATTAGCTACATATAGATTAGACAACTAGATGAGTGACACAAGGAAAAAAACTTCACTTCTTATCATTCATAGGCCAAAAGATATACAAAAATTTAGATTATAGATATCCACAATACATCGAAGAGAGGCAGACAAAGCTTGCACAGTATATTAGTGGTTGAAGGAGATAAGACAAGATGTCATATAATTCAGAGGCAGAGAGGGAATTTACAGTAGTGTGCTAGGGCAATACCAGAGAAATAGAGAAGATCGGACCCTAAGAAAGTGTACAACATCTGCTTTTATAGTGCAAGCATAACTTTGATAGCTTCCACCCTAAGATAAAATTCAACCACTACAATCAACTTTACAAAGAATAAGTATGCAAAAATTGGAAAATATTCAATCACAACGCAAATCCAGACGCGAGAAGATCACTTATCCACCAAACAATCTCTGAGAGGACAAGAACGATGGCCATTAACTTCTGACTGAATAGATGGATCCACAGGCGGCGATGGAGTGTTCCTGTAAGAATTTGGTATAGCTTTGATACCATGTAAGAATTTGCCTAAGGCAATAATTCAACACCAAGATCAAGAAGCTCAATAGATAGCACAAGAGAGACTAATGATTATCAAATGATAATTGATATCCGATGTTTGGATATGAGATGAATACACACTAGAAGTGCTTTGTATATAAAGACAACTAGAATGACTAGGAGTCAGCAAAGAGATAAGGATTATAACTCAACACATGTCCACCAAAGGTGGATTATCCTCCATTGAGCACAAGAGTTTGTGCGATGATGAGAGGATAAGTTTACATAGATGTATCTCATAAAGAGATGTTGTAGACACCATGTGCCCAAATAAGTTGCTAACTCCTGTGTTGTCAACAAGACAACTCATATGACTATGCATATTCCTAAGTATCTACATGACAACTAATATAAAAATGCATTATCCTAAGTAAACTTAAGTAAAGTGTAATAATAATTAATTATTTACACTGACACCCCCCTTAAGTGCAACTTAGGGGAATGCACTTAAGCTTACAAAGCTAAATGCAAGATGCAGTTTGAGTCCCGACTACTAGGCCATGTACAAATGCAATGCTCTACATACAATGCTATGCAATGCAATGCAATCTCTCTGAAAACAGAGAAAGAGGGAAAACCTCATGGGAAAAACCTCTTCCAAAAAGAGATGAAGTAGTACAAGATGCATGCAAGGATGGAGTAATCAAGACCCCCCATACATCATGCATGTACAAGCGTATATCCCCATAAGAAAAAATACATGATGGTATCCCCCCATATTGAATAATCTCTTGCAAGGATGTCATGAAGACAAAAACTTATCCAATGCCTACAAAGTACAAACGATATTTCTCCCTTTAGGAGAAGATACACCAAGTATAGGTGGAAGTATGCTTCCCATTGTGGATAAGAAGATGGATGAGAAATCCATATGTAGTATGCTATGGTTGCTGCTTCTGAAGTATGCTGCCTCTGAAGATGTCCCCTAGTAAGTAACATGTCCATGTATGAAAGTGAATCAAACTCCAAAGACAAGGAATCATTCTTATAGGAAGATATGGGAAGAGAATCAATGTAGCCTCCCCTCAATGATAAATGCACACCCATGAAAGAAGCTCCTTGATGACTGAAGAAGCTACACCATGAAAATTGAATGATGTTCCTCCTTGTAGGAAGAAGTGCCATAGGTGTAGTAGAGAATGCTCCGCAACTAGTAGGAAGAATCCTCAAAAGATATAATGTCTGGAATACAATCTCCAAAGACTGATATGTCTCCTTTGAAGTAAAAGAGTCGTCCTCCAACTGTTGAAAAGGAGTGTCCACAATCATGTCAGTCCAAAAAGAAAGATCAAGTGGTTGAGGGTCAGAGTGTTCCTTCGCAACAAGTGAAGAAGAATTCTCCTCAACGAAGAGAAGATGAATGTCATCAATAATGTCTTCCACATCTTCAATGTAAGTCTCTACAAACAACATTGCAATGTTTGGAAGGAAGTCATCCCATGAAGCTAAAATAGGAAGACGTGGTGTTTCCTGTTGCACTGAATCAGGAGCATTTGTGGCTGAAACTGGATCAATAGAAGCAATAGGAGCATCAGGAGGTATGATCTCAATTGGAGTTGTAGATACTACAACTGGAGTGACTAGAGGTAGAATGTCCTCTGGTAATGGAGGGACTCGTGGATCTCCATATGCTTCCCAAAGATGCATCGAAATGTCATGAGGACTACTTGCCTTACAAAGAGAAGCACAAGATTCCTTACTCATACTGTTATACATAAAGCGAAGAAGAAGAGGAAGATGTCCCCAATTAGTATTAGGTGGAAATATCTTCGAATATAGATAAGGAAACACTTCTTTATGTTCTCTTAGATGATCAATCATCAAAGCACTCCATTTTCGATAGTTCCTTTTTGTCAATTTGAATCTTAAACCAAAGTGACACTTTTGACATGACTCCATGAGATCAAATAATGTATGCACCCCCAAAATGCAAAAAAGAAATTAAAGAAACCCCCCCAAATGCATGATTGGGCACTTTATATTTAGTGCGATTACAATGGGCCACTTGTCCAAATGAACCAAAGTGGACTTTTGATTTTGATGATTACAAGCAGAATATGAAGCTATATCAGACTCAACAAGATTAGACACAAGATCTCTCAAGGATCTAATTAATTACAAGTGCCAATAGGCCAAAATGAGACCAAAATTTGAAAATACTATGTCTACTCAAAATTACTCCAAACTGATTTGGAAAGTAGACAAAAATCATGCACTCTCAAAATAAATAACACTTGAATATGTGTCCAGAGGAGCCCAAACTAAGCCTTTGAGTTGCAAAAATTGGGATTTGCAATTTTCAGAAAAATCCAGGAACAGTGATTGCAAACAACCTACAACAATGTGTAGATCATGAAATTCTACCCCAAAACAACAAAAATTGCTCGGAAAAAGGAGTTCGTATGGGAGAGATATCGCTGTTTGAAAATCATCTCTATAATTATTTTTCTTGAATCACCGCCGTTGCGTCTCCAAAAATCAAATGACTCTAGATTTCACTTTAGATGTTCGATTTTGATGAAACAAAAGTCGATTTGGGGGTTTTTTGACCTCTAGAATATGATGCCAATATCTGATTTGCACTAGCAAGCTCCAATCTTGACCTGCAAAAAAAATCTCTCCAATGGCTATGCAATGAAACTTCTATGGCTTTGATACCATGTAAGAATTTGGTATAGCTCTGATACCATGTAAGGATTTTCCTAAGGCAATAATTCAACACCAAGATCAAGAAGCTCAATAGATAGCACAAGAAGGACTAATAATGATCAAATGATAATGGATATCCGATGATTGGATATGAGATGAATACACACTAGAATGACTAGGAGTCAGCAAAGAGATAAGGATTACAACTCAACACATGTTCACCAAAGGTGGATTATCTTCTATTGAGCATAGGAGTTTATGCGATGATGAGAAGATAAGTTTACATAGATGTATCTCATAAAGAGATGTCGTAGACACGTGTCACGTGCGCAAATAAGTTACTAACTCCTGTGTTGTCAACAAGAAAACTCATATGACTATGCATATTCCTAAGTTTCTACATGACAACTAATATAAAAATGCATTATCTTAAGTAAACTTAAGTAAAGTGTAGTAATAATTAATTATTTACACTAATAGTTCCTTTGCATTTATCAGGCCTGGGGAACAATGAAATTGGTTGCAGGAGATTGAAAAGATCGAATCTATCATTAAAGAACTGCTTCCCTTGTCATCAACTTGCCAAATCTGAAAAGCATAGGTCAACAGTATTCAACTGTCGCTTTGTATCTTTCCTACTACCTAATTGATTGGGAGTTCCTCTTCGTCCAGCTTGGCGGGTGAAATTCTTTATATTTTCGGTCAACACTGAACTCACGATTCTACGAGCGTCAACTGTGGTCAAAACCCTTTATATCACTTTTTATTCATAACCCTGACTTCTACGATCTTACAATCGCCAATACCTCGTAGCATCGAGCCCATCCTTCATTCTCTTTACGATCCTTTGACAACAACAAGATCCTACGATCTCACGACAGAATGGTGGCCCTTAGCACCCCTGGTGTAAGGTCGTGGTACCATTATTCTTTCCTTGCAATGTCACGACATGGTTGATTTGACCTTTACGGTCTTACGATCATAGTCCATCGTGATATCGGCAGCTGTGGCAATGACCCTTGTGATCCTACGATCGCGGTTTGACAATCTTTTGTCATGACCTTGGGAGGCGTCCTCGCTTGTGCTTGCGACCTTGCGGCTTTAAGATCATACGATCAACCTTCCCCTTTATAGCATCGGCAACCTAGGAAATCAACTCTGCAATCCTACGATCGTTGACCCTCGTGGCGTCGGAACACATCCTCGTGGCACCTATGATCTTATGATCACTTATTGTCGTAACATCGGGCAAGACCCTTTTTTGGCATACGATCTCTCGACTATTTGCGATGTCACGACAACCCGACCACTCGACCAACAAGAGCCTTGTAGCATCTTATCACTATTTGATTCGCCCAACGATTCTCCGATACATGAGCTATCATAAGATCGGGACCATACCATCTTGTTGCGGCTCTGGAATTTAAAATATAATATAAAATTCAATCTTGTGACTGTTGGGTGGGTTTAAATATTTGAAATCAATCCTTGGCGGGAAGGCACTTTTGGCCAACATGTACCAACAAATCCTCAGTTTCTTCTTTTTAAAATTTTTTTTTGCAAGCAATGTGTCTTATATTTCACCAAAAGAGCACTGTACATTAAGAAGAATGATGCACTTTTGAACTTCCTTTTCCTGCTGAAGTAAGACAGTTGGACTTGAAATCTACATTATACTTCCTAGGAAAAAAAAAATGTTCAGAATGAACAGAAAATTTAGCTGAAAATGCATGGAAATTCATGCTAGTAGTCTCATTATAAAAATCTATTAAGATCACATTATATTTTGCTTTCCTAAAGCAATTGAATATTATACCACTTCACTTAACCAGCTTGTCAACCAGTCCAGGCATCCCAGTAACTATAAGACTATCTTACTATCTTCTAGTGGTTAGGCCTACAAAAGGTATCTTGGAACCATTGGACGTTAGGGAGTAGTATTCTTTTGGTAGAATCCTTGTATATTTGTCCTATATTCTTGCATGCCTTAATCAACAAGCAAACTATCTGAGAAGCCACACAGCCAGAATTAATTTTCATTTTACTCTCATGGCTCGTAATTCAGTGATTTTTCATGCAACAGTGAGATAGGCAAATCTATTGAAATATGAGGACATGAATTTATCAGGGAAATGGATTTCTATGATCTAGATTTGCACTCTATTTGATCTAATGAATAACCAAGATCATCAGAAGACCCTACATACAAGCCTTTAATGAATTCCACTCTCATCAATTTTTGCAAGTGATAGGGGAAGACTCTTGGCTAGAAGATAGTCAAGCAATCTTTGGCAAACTATTTTAAAGCCATCCATATCTGGCTAAATGAGGGGTAAAAGTAATTATGTGATTATTCTATTTATAGGTCAATGGTCTGTTTCCTTCACCATGTTTTTCCTTATAACATTATTATAAGTAATCTTTGTCAATTGCATCTAAGAACTAATGTCATTTTATTGAAAGCTCTTATTTTCTGAATCTTAGACAAATCTGATTACCTGTGCATCTGTTGGACTGAATGAATAATTAATCAAGAGTGTTTGATACAAATAGTTTCTATATCAAATCTGTTTATCTTCATTTTTTGATATATCTTAAAGGCTTGATATAGATAAGTACTAAGCACACTTTCTTTAAATTGAAATCCTTATGCAGCGATACTTTGGGGCAGCAATTGGAAAGGGCAGGCAGGCTGCTAAAACGTGAGTTCTCCAAGCCCAGAATTCCAGTTTTTATCAAATAGTCTTAATAGGAAAAAGCTTCTGTCGGCATAGAGATTCATGTCTTTGTATGACCTAGAGATAATAATTGACAAAGTTTTACTTGGTAGTTGACATATATCAATCTCTATGGAAAGTTTCTGGATGGTTTGAGCAATTCAAATTATGCTTCATTGTTGAATCCATGAACTGTATTCCAACTGTGGTTGCTGAATCTGCAGTGAAATTGAGAAGTTGAAGCTCTCTGAAATGACTTGCCGAGAAGGAATAGTGGAAGTTGCAAAAATGTAAGCTTTTTTTGTTGTTGGTTTCATCAAGATGTATAGCTGTCAGCCATGAGTTCTACTTGAACTTAGATATCTATATGCCTGTCCCAAAGTGTTTTTTGGTTGAGTTTGTACAATTATGCTCTGGTATAGGAATTAGTTGTAATCTCTTATTTGTTTTGAGGGTGGATGTTACACTCCACCATAGTTGTATCTCAACAATTATGATTGATACTTTAAAAGCTTTTCAGTATAGTAATAATTATACTAGTGAACTTTTAAAGAAAGTTGTACCAAAATATTTAATCTGGTTCCAGGAAATTATTGTCAAATGTTATCACACTTTTTGAAGTTTTTTGAGAGTTGTTGAGAGGTTTATGTGACAGTTGTCACTTGCGACCTTGCTGTTCTGCTGTCACTCTGAAAATATTTAATATAAAAGATCATACTATCAATTTGTGTATCATTGAAGAGTACACAAAGACTGATGCCACTGTCCTATTCCTTTTTCTTTCAACATCTGTAATTTATGTGAAGTAAACTGATGCTTATGCTGTACACAAAGCTTTCAAAGCAGATGGTCTGACTAGTTCTTCATGTTAATATGTTACAAGACAGTTTAAAGTGCCATTTCTAATTGCTTCTCTTGAAAGTGCTTCATTTACCCACATTACTCTAACTACTAGGTCTAGGGCTTATGTTTGATTCTTCTTTTTTACTTGTAACTGAAAGGTTACATCACAAGTAAAATATCAAAGGAAAACATGAAAACCTTTGACAGATGAAGCATATTTTTATTAGAAAATGGCTGGCTTCTTGATGCAGAGGGGTTTGTGGTCCTAAATAAACCAAACTCAACTTTGTTTGTCAAGGTCTAACTGACCATCCTATGGTCTTCTCACTAGTGGTCTTCCAAGGATTCACCTAGGACTTTCCCTCACCTTCCAAAGGTTTCTACTAGGACAATCTACTATTCTTGTTTGAGACAAATTCTCCAAACAACTTGACCTTGTGTCCTTCCCAAGGACTACTTACCACAATCCCTCAATCAACTTGGATCTGAACAACTACTAACTTCTCACGGTATTGAATAGGCTATTTATATCCAACATAGTCTCATAGATGCTTTGGTTCTCCTAGAAACCCACAATGCAATATGCTGCAGGAAGACCTAAAAGAGACCTACTAGAATTAGCCCTCCTAATTGGGTATTTGGAATTTATCTGTAACAACTCCTGAATGACCCCTACAACAATTTACATTTTCAGATGCCCTTTTCGGATTTTCAAACAATATCCAAGATCTGCACCTGGGTTCTGCTTCCAACACCCTCAACCCGGGCAGGGCAGAAATAGGCCTAATTGACAGTTTTAGGAGTGACTTGCAAACAACTATTAAAGAACTTCACCACACAATTAGTCCTTGAGTCTGAGCATTCATATGAGGTCTGTACATGTCTAACGGACCCTAATCACAATTAGATTCTACCCTTCAATCTTCTATGTACTACAAATGAGGTTCTTTGACAACTTCTTGGTTCACACAACCCAGTGACCAGACTAGGGTTTTGTTGCAAAATAACCAAATCGATATTGGCAACACCAAAACTGGGAGGAAACATTCTATACAGTCTATCCTAGCATTCCATGCAAGCATTTGAATTTCTAAGTGTGGAATGCTAGGATATGCCCATTTAATCTCCGAACCCTAGGTCTGTGAGGGTATAAGACTGTCTAAACTTCAAAACAACGAGTCTTCCTACTCAATCAACTTCAGCACTTCAAACCAACTTCCAGAATGAGCTAAGACAGAAAGCTTGAAGACCAAATCGATTGCTAATCCAAATTAATCAGTTGACAAGACCTTTTTATATAGCCCTTGGAACAGTTGTGCCCAACCATAACTAAATGTCGGGCCAAAACTTGCATTCTTGCAACAATTTTGCAAAAGTTGCAACTTTGCAACTTTTGAGCAACTTTGCACTTTGCAACATCGTGTGCTTAATTTCATTCCTAGGTGACTCAACTCACATTCAAACCACTCCTAAACTTTAATTAACCCCCAAATCATGCCTAATTACAAAATTTCCACTTTTGGTAGCTCAAGGTCCAAAATTGACTAAGGCCACCAGTCAGGGGTTACAAGCCAAAGTGGATCTAATCAGGCTCAACCCGACATGGTTTGTTCCCTTCAGACCTTATTACAGACTTCAACAAACATCCTAACAAGATTTTAGAGGTACTCCTGCACCACTTCTATATAATAATGCGTTGGTTTGAAAATGTTCTTGGACAAATGAGATGAACTAAAAATAAGGATTATTTCAATACTTGAATTTTAAGCCATGTTATTTTGGTAAATAGTTTTGCTTTGTTTTATACTTGAAAGCTGAATTCTGGGTCGAAGTACATAAATAAGAGGTTATGGATCATGAAATATATTGTTCTTTAAGTTTGATTTACATTGAAATTTGGGACATATACTTATCAGCCAGGTATCTGCATGATAAGATATGTTCTATTTTTATTAGGTATGCTAAGAAATAAGCCTTTCAGAAAATGATAAATGCATGATGTTTTGTAGCATATATGGAGTGCACGATGAAGCAAAAGATAAAGCATTTGAGCTGGAAATGAGCTGGATTTGTGATGAATCAAAGAGGCAACATGAAAAGGTATTGTTTTTCAATTGATAAGTAACATGAAAAGATATTGTTATGGTTTAGAAATATCAATATTAAATCTATGGTTGATTTCCTTGCTTTATATTCCTGTTTTTTGATACAAATTATAATTATAATCTGCTTTGTAGTATTCTTATGACTTTAGTGGTAGATGAGATGGTACACTCCATACACACATTTGTTTGAATTTATACAGTGAGAAAACTTCACGTTAAGATTTTAACACATATACTGATTTCAGTTCCTAATCATTGGATTATAAATGCTGAAGCTGATTGAATCTCCTTACAGTTTACCAGAGGTTTTCTGTATAACTGATGAAAACTGGATCAAGACAGGATATTAATAAAAGCTGATATGGTACAGAGGCAACGTTGTAGGTTTGATGTTGTCAAAGAATACCAGACTGAAATTTCTAAGTTTAATTAGAGATGATTAGTCTTAGACACCGATTACCTGCTGAAATCTGCTCAAGAGTTGGTGAATTATATTGTACAGGCAAGCAGGTAAAAGAGCAAATAGCAAAACAAGGCTATAATTGACTACACTGGTAAAACAAAACTAATGTTACACTTTTGAATACAAAAATGAGAGAACTTTCCAAAAAACAAGAACTAGATGAGGGATTGCCACAAAACAAGATAAGGGCAATCAACCTTTCCAACCTTGGGGATTATATAGGACAACCAACACTTTCAAAGCTAACTTACAGAAATATTTTACATGCATATACAGACTCATTATAAGATCAAGCTTAATAGCATTAAAGTAAAATCTCCATAAATAAGATAAAATTATCTTTGAATAGCTTGGCATCAAAGCAAATGTGAACCCTCCATAATCCTTTGTCATGCTGATTTTTGGACATGTTAGGGTGGCTATGTAAGGACTTGTGGGTCGGCCCTCATATAATTTACTCGAGTCGGTGCCTTTTTGTTTGTTTCTTTTAACCACTGAGGCCTATGTGCTCACAAATAAGGGCCTTTCATCCATCCGATTCACCTAGGACACTCACTTGGCCTTTCATGCAAATATTAGTGTTCCCATACAATTGGCTGGCTATACTCTGCTCCTGCTCAACAAACATAGGACTGCATACAATGGACTGGTTATACTTTGATAGAATGTACACATGTGGAAGGACCTATGCCCACCAAGGAATGAACCTAGGCCTTCTACAGGTTGTCAGGCTATCTGAATTACCTGGCTATGGCTGAATGAACAAATATTAAGGATATTGAAGTCATGTACAGGCACAGGGAGGTGGTTTGATGCCTTTTGATGGCCACAATCTCAAACTCCTTTGGCTAAAACTTGATAAGGTGCAGGGCTGTGTTTTCTGATAATCCCTTTCTGAACATCTTACTTAGCAATTCACTATAGATTTGTCATGCAAGAGACTGAAAGAAGACACTTAATCAAACCGAGAACATGCAATACATCATTTAACTCAATAACATCACTTGAAAGTTGAAGGTATGTAGGAGAGAGGTCCAAATCTGGTAACTGGGAAAGTGTTATCACCACCCAACTCCACTTGTATTCTATCTTTTTGTTCTTCAAGTTTTGAATTTCATGTACCTAGATGCTCCACTGTCCACATACCACCTTACATCACAAATGGTGTTAATGAATATGTACTACACAGTAGAGAAAATTGTCTCAAGTTTAAGTGACTTAAGCTGAAGTTTCTACACTTCTACAATTCTTGCTGTCAATGCTTGGCTTTCTTCTGTTGGAGGCATTGAGATACTTAGTGACTCATTGTTTGCCACTAAAAACACTTCACATGAGTTAAGTGTTTCACTTCACATGAGTTAAGTGTTTCTTCCCTTGGTCCAAAGAATTTGACTCTTCCTTGTACTTTGGACTTTTTTCAGGTCCTCCTTTCTTACCACCTTGTTAGAGTTTTAGGTGAATCTACAACACCCCCAAGATCAAATGAAATACCAAAAAATAACTTCCACAAGAGAATGACAAGACAACTCAAATAAGATGAAAGAATGATATTGTTGCTAATAGACATGAATACAATGTACATGATGAGCTTGCTTATATAGGCAAGGCAATAAGAGGCAGTGATAAGAAGCAGGTAAGTTATCACCCAAGCAAAGTGGAATCACATGTCTATTGTTGTCGGTAAAATGTATAGTGTAGCCGACGGGTAGAGTAGTATCTGAACGGGCGCGTGACGCTTGAGTCACCCCTTCGGAAAGGTATATGTTCACGTTCGAGATGGACTTTAGAATCACCATGGTAATCGGAAATCATTGTAGTTATGGTAATCTGCAAGTGCATACATGAATAAAGTACCTGTTTGGAATTGAATCGTGTTATACTTGTGTTGAACTTCTTACCCTATGCGGTAAACATTTGGCGCCGTTGCCAGACGAACTTGGAACAAAGGAATGATATGAAGATTGATGCCGAATTTGCCAAACAAAGATTGGAATAAGGTGAAAGATAAGAATGAACTAAGTACAGCAAAAGAAATTTTAATTTTAACACAGCAAGCAGAACGTAGACAGAGACTTCAGCAGATCGCCGAGGGGCACCGAAGGGGTGAAGAGGCACAGACGGAGGGAGTGCACTCACCTAGTAGGCTGAAGAGTGCCGAGGAATTGCTGGAAGAAACTCGACAATGCTTGAATTTGGTGGAGGAAACAAAGGAAGAATTTCTTAACTTGTATACGCCGAGGGGAGAGTGTCCGAAAGGAAGGGAAGCAACTCGCACGGCTCGGAGTGCCGAGGGAGCACGAGTGTAGAGGGAGAACGGATACAGGCGGAGAATAGAACATCACTTGAAGACTTGTTTTGGAACAAGATTGTTGTCCAGAACAGTGCGGAAGACCAGAACAGCGCGGAAGTACAGAGCAACGCGGGAGTCCAGAACAACGCGGAAGCACAAAACAGCGCGGGAGCTCAGAACAGCGTGGGTACACCAGTACCTCAGAATCAAAGACAAGTAACAATGGCTGGCCCTAAAGAAAAGTTACCCAAGTTTCACGGTGATGGTTCAACAGACCCTATCAGACATTGTAAAACGTGTGAAACCATATGGATGGCAAATGGTGTGACGGATGAGGATGATTGGGTAAGACAATTTCCAGCGACCTTACGGGGTGTGGCGATAGACTGGTTTTCTGACACTAGTCCTCAGAAACTTAATACATGGGCTAATGTTAAAAAAGAATTTATAGCAGAATTCAGATTACTTCGAGATGATAATGAAATAGTGGCAGAAATCTACAGTACCAAACAAGGAAAGAATGAGACAGTCCGAACCTATGCCGGGCGACTGAAGGAATTGATCGGAAAGACGGAGAGTCAACCAGCAGATGGGTTGAAAAAACGGTGGTTCGTGGAGGGGCTACGGCCGGCTCTTAAAAAGAAAATGAAGATTGTATCACTGGCATCGTACACCGATGCGTATACTCGCGCTATGGATTTGGAAAGTGAACAGAAGACGAGTAAGAAGAAAAAGCAAAGTTCTCTGATTCAGATGATTCATCCTCGGAGACTAGTAGTGGTGATGAGGAATCAAACAAGAAGGTGAAAGAGCTACAGAAAGACATGCTACGGATGATGAAAGAATTCAAAAATTTGAAAAAGAATCCAGATACAGTAAAAGGAGAACTGTGGTGTACAGATTGTAAGAAGGACGGACATACGAAGGGTTCATGCCCGAAGAAGCAGTTTTGTGACATCTGCTAGGTGGCGGGGCATTCACTGAAAGAGTGCTCGTTTAACTTGAAAGCAAAAGGACACCAACAGGTGTTGCTCACGCAGGAAGCGTCGAACAATAGTGATAACGCGGGCAATTATGCAACTTCAGGTGGATATAGAAATAACAATAGACACGGAAGGGACGGAAGCAATAACAACAACAATGGAGGTCGAAGTAGAATACAATATGATGCAAGTAGAAGACCGATGATACAGTGCCGGGCATGTAATCTTTGGAGTCACTTTGTGAGGGACTGTACTACGAAAGAGGCGCCCAAGCTACTGTGCAGATGGTGTGGTCCAGGGGACCATGAAGATTCGAAATGTCCTAAACAAAGTGTAAATTTATTAAGTATTGAAACAAGGAACGAGAACGTGTTGGCGATCACACGGGAGCAGGCGAGGAAGGAAAAATATCCGAATGCGGAAGAAGAAAAAGAGAGGTTATAGAAAGCTCGAGCAAAGATAGAAAAGCAGATGATAGCAGAGAAGTCACAAATAAAAGACAGTACTATAACTCCGAAAAGAAACTTGGCAGAACAAAGTATGGTGAAACAGATAATGCAAATGGAGGTACCAGTTAAATTAAATGATCTTATTACCATGCCATAGCTGCGTACGGCCATTATAAATATGACACCATTTCCGAGAGCAATGAAAGAAGCACAGGATGGCCAAGAGGGAACAAAGAATAGTAAGGAAACAACCCCGGCGGCAGCAATAGATCCGATGTTACTAGCACTGACAACAGGCAGACACCTGACAGTAGTAGAGATGGGCATTCTGGGTGCGGTGTTAACAGATACAATAGTAGATGGAGGATCGAGAGTGAATGTGATGCCAGAAGATATCTGGAAAAAACTAGGACAACCAACACTATGGCCACCCACCTTTCAGTTACTTACATCAGATCAACATGGAATAAAACCCTTGGGCACTCTGATGGCGCAGCTGGTAACAATTGGGACACAACCATTTTTGCTGGATTTTGTAGTCATTCCATTAAAGAGAAGAGGGTATGAAACCATCCTAGGACGGGGGTGGTTGGTGCAGGCTAAGGTAAAGCATGATTGGAAAAGGAACACCCTGTCAATAGAGAAGGGAGGTAGGAGATTTATAATCAATTTGCATACACAGATGGTAGGAGAAGAAGCTGCATCGTCGGACTCAAAAAGCGATGGTGAGAGTGACGACGAAGGGAAAAAAAGGATGGAACCAGATGATGAAGGGGTATTGAGACTAGAAGGAGGCTCAACTGATGACGACTTAGACTTTGTGAATGGACTGTTGCATTGGCAAATGGAAGACTATGAGGTCTTTTCGAGCTGCAATATTTTGAGTGTCGAGGAGGGAAAAGAAGGCCATGAGTTTCCGAAGGAGTACAGTGAACTGAAGAAGGGAGAAGCGCAGGTGGATGAAACACCTGCCCATACGTTTAGTAAAGATAAACCAATAAAGTATGAAGAGCCGACTGTGAAAACAATGAACTTGGGTGATGAGGAAAATCCGAAGAACATTCTTGTAGGAGATGATTGGAACCCAGTATTGAAGGCAGCAGCTTGGACGTATAAAGACTTAAAAGGAGTACGACCAGAGCTATGTGTCCACCGGATACCATTAATTGAAGGTACGGTACCCGTACGGAAGCGGCCGTACCGAAGGAATAAGAACTATGCAGCATGGGCCATGAAAATTGCACAAAACAGGTGGAAGGTATGGCGTTAGAAGCATTTAAAATTAAACAATCTTCAACCCGGCCAGTTAGTACTGAAGTATAACAGACGGAATGGAATCAGACTTGGGAAGTTCAAAGTCAAATGGGTCGGACCATACAAGATACGGGAAGTTGGATATAACGGGACAATTAAATTATGGACACTCAATAGGAAGGAAGTAGCAACCAATGCAGTGAATGGTTCGAAATTAAAAGTCTACCATGAAAGAAATAACGCACCTCCGTGGACGAACAATTGAGAAAAGAACAACTATAAATATTGTATATATGTAAATACTGTACATATGTAAGATAAGAGTTAAACATAAATTTTGAGTGCCACTGCGAGGTAATAAAGTAAAGGAAAATGTGTAACAAATGTTGTACGGGCCTTGAGGGATATATTGTGCAGGAGTTAAAAAGACTGTACGACATCTTGGGAATGGAAATCAAGAAGGTTGTATTGAAACTGAGATATACGGACTTAAGGAGCAGATCAGGCAAAGAACATAACAAGAACAGGCTAAGACCTGTATGGCCAGAGGAAGTAGGACATTAGATATTATAGACCGTACGGCCAACACAAGAAGACCGTATGACCAAGAATGTCAGTACTGTACGACTAGCACAAGAAGACTGTACGACCAAGGACGTTAGGTATTATAGACCGTACGGCTAATAGGGAACAGAGGTACGACTGAACAAGTTGCCGTACGAACAATGGATAGACAAGCGTACGGCTGGGAGAGCTCATTAAATAAGAGTTTTGATGACCGTATGGCCCCCAGATGACTGTACGGCCTCGTTGAACGACCGTACGGCCTCAAACGGAGTTATGTTGGAAATAATAAAGCAAGCTTAAAATTTGACATGACTATACGACCACTAGATGACTGTACGACATTGAGATTTGTTAAACCGTACTGGAACATACCGTACCGTACGGAAGATAGACAACACGACCCCAAGTGAAAAAGACCGTACGACCTCAAGACACGAAAACGCCATCGTACTGAGTGGTGACCAGAATAAAGTCGCAAGGAAAAGAATAGCCAGAGATGAAGGGTATCAGGAAAGGAAGAAGAATTGCTATAGCCGATTCACAAAGTAAGTTTGCAGAAAAGAGGAAGTGGAAGAGCTAAAACAAAAAAAAAAAAAAAAAAAATGACGACAGATTCAAGTTGTTCGGAATGAGTAGCAGATGATGCCAAAGGGAAGGGGAAGCATTAGTCGTTGCGGATATCAGTCATGAGAAGTGTGACCAGTTGATGAGACTTAGAGCTGTTGCTATAGGCATGAGTGTTTGTGTGTTAGAGGAGGCACTTGGAGTAGGTGTTGGGCATGAGGCTGTCTTGGTGGATGCGTAGAGAGCTCGGGAGGAGCTGATCATCCAATTGAAGGCAGTATGGCGACACTTGGCTCAGTGTAACCAGGAGTTTGAAACAGAGAAAGCAGCACAGGTGGCTATCAAGGTCAACTAAGGAGATAGTATTGTGTTAGCAGAGGCTACAGATGCAACGTGGTTTGGAGACCAGTTTGGTGCAGGCATAGGATGAATGTGAAAGTGATGTGACAAAAACAGATCTATCTTGTTGTAGTTAGTCAATTAACGTATTTTGTTGTTAATTTGTCTCAGATATTTCGTAATTGTCGTTCGGAGACGACCTTTCTTTTGGGGGGGGGATGATGTTGTCGGTAAAATGTATAGTGTAGCCGACGGGTAGAGTAGTATCCGAACGGGCGCGTGACGCTTGAGTCACCCCTTCGGAAAGGTATATGTACACGTCCGAGATGGACTTTGGAATCATCATGGTAATCGGAAATCATTGTAGTTATGGTAATCTGCAAGTGCATACATGAATAAAGTACCTGTTCGGAATTGAATCATGTTCTACTTGTGTTAAACTTCTTACCCTATGCAGTAAACATCTACAAAGGTGGATCATCCTCCACTATGCAATGAAGTATGTGGAACATGTGGAGGATGATAATGTCATAAGAGCACTAAGGTGGATCTCACACATAATGTGGAATGTGATAACTACTATCACCACCTAAGTGGAATTTCTCCTACACCATGCGCAATTATAGGTGCAAACCCCTAGGCGCCCCAATAACATACTATTAGGTGATACATTGTAAAGTGTAATTAGAATTTGCCTCAAGTTCAAGTCAAGAAATGTGCTGTGCAAGCAGCAAAATCAACATTGTGGCAACTCTTATAGACCATGATCGGTCCAAATGCAAGTTGTCTTTCCTAGATCTCCATAATCAAAATAAAATCTTCATAACTTTCAACATTAAAATACGGAAAGAAACAACCTGGTGCACTTCAAATGGGTATTTTGGTTCAAATTCTTGTTGACCATACATAACTTCAGGAGGTTGAAGTCAGTGGTGTATTATCCCACTTGCATTAGCATTGAACTTGTGAGTAATCAAGGCACGATCGATCTTGAAGTCTAGTCCATGGATTAAAACCTTTGCTTGTTTATCCTTGTGTAGCTCCATTAGCATGTCTTCAAAATTCAAGGATACTTGGATGAGCTGATCTTCAAATGCCATATCAACTTGTAGCACCCCCCAGAATAGTTCTATATCCTTTTCATCCATGGGAGCATCATGTTCGTCGCTTATCACATCTTGCAATTCTCACCAAAGGCCCTTGAATTTTTACCATATGAAATGGGACCACAAGTTGATTCTTCTTTAGGACCATCTTGCAATTCTTCATTTGTATACTCATCAAACATGACATCCTTGAAAACTACGAACTCACTGTCAGGTGAATCTTCAAATATGCTCATTTGTTGTCCATCAATTACAATCACAGCTCTTGCGACAACATGTCTGGCTTGACATGGCTTTGTCAATGACTCCATTTGTACTTCCTCCATGAGATCATTGAATGCTCTCTAAAAAATTGTTGAGGTGATGACATCTTCTAGCACACCACTGAATTACTACTTGGACTCATCTATGATAACTTGAAGTTCTTTGTTCAACTTGTCCACTTGGTTGTCCTCTTCAAGGACACCATTTTAAAAGATCTCCTTGTATCGCATAAATTGCAGTTCACCAAGGATTTTGCTGTATTGAGGCATATTGAAATCACCCTTCTCTTGTTGTGATAAGTCTTTTACTTCATACACTACATGATTTTCTTCCAGGATAACAACTTGTAGTTCTTCATCCTTAATCATTTCCAGTGATTGATCTCCACTTGCTCTCATTTCTCTTCCTTGGATGTACTCCATTGCTTCTTTAATTTCTTCCCAATGCATTCCCCTTGTAATGTAATACAGGAAATCATCCAAAATTTGAGTACCTTGGCCATTAAGCTCAATCATGCTACCTTCTTACAACTTGTTTGCTTCTCCTTTGGATGATGGTGCAACTTGCTGTTCTTATGGTGTCCCACTTGAGTGCCGAATGCTATCTTTGTTACCCTTCATTAATGATTCCTCATACCACCTCATTTGAAACTTGACTAGGTTGATGGTATCTTGGCATGATGGACAAGTAGTTTTAAATGTGACAAGTTGTGTACGCTACATCATTGATGGTGCCAAACATTTCCTTCATTTTTGTTTCCTAACAAACTTGGGGCCTTTTTGATCTTTCACTTGTATGCATGAAATTCTGATTCTGATCTCACAAGTGCCATTGGTTTATTCACTTCTGAAAAAGATTTTTTTCTTTGCAATGCTGACTCCACCCTCAAAAGAAATTCCAAACAATGCATCTCCTCATGCTTCGTGGTGCCATGTATTCTACACCATCTTGGTGAGGCAAAGTCCTTCAAACCTTGTGGATGTAATCAGTCGTTTAAATCAAACCAACATTGGAAGAATATCAACTTGCTGTTCATGAATCTAGTGCCCATCCATTCAGACAACTTTCTTTTTTTGGATTTTCTGATTTTCTATTTTTTTGGGACTTTTTCAAGATTCTCACTTTTATTTTTGTATTTTTCACTTTTGAAGAGAATCCTCAAATCTAAAATGTAATTTTGAACATTCATTGATATTTACATGAATGAACTTAGTTCATGCCTTCTAGCACCGTTTGTAAATACTTTTTGCCACTATAACATGCAGGATGAAACACTTAGTATTTTATGACGAGACACCAAATATCAAATCCTCTCTTGAATAAGGAAGCTCAAATTCTAATCAATGTATATGGATTGTGTGATCAAATGAGGCAACCTCAAGGTTCCTTCTAGTCATGGACTCATGCAATTATAATGATGTGATATGTTGGTATCAAAAATGGACTTTGTTTATTCAATGTGTTATCTGTGTTTTGAACTTGGTTCACTTGATATTTCATGGTCTTCGAAAATACTTCTTTAGGAGGTCCTGAACCTTGAAGTTGAATGTTCAAGGTTCAAAGGTTCAAAGTTGTCCTTGTCGCATGTCAAGAGGTTTTGTCACTTTTCATTTGGTGTTGAACCCAAACCTTGAACTTGACCTTGAACTTGAACTTTTGAACCGATTGGTTTAAGTTTTAAAGTTCAAAGGTTCGTCTTGTGTATTAATATGTACCTAGCATGAAACATTGTCTTTGTTAGCGGACTTTGGTGCTTTTTCTTGAACTTGAACCTTGAACTCCCTTAACGGGTCAGTTCAAGTTCAGAGTTCAATTCAATAATTCTAATCTAAGTCATTTCTGAGTCTATTCTTAGTGAGCACTATGTCCCAATATATTCTTGGTGAAACGAACTTGAATCTTGAACTGATCATTTCATGGTTCGAGAGTTCAAAGTTCATAAGCTAGAAAGCTGGCTGCCTATAGACACGTGGTCATATGGAAGTACTTAACCTTTCCGAAAAGGATGAAAAGACATACATTAAATAGCAATCGGTAAATATGATGGTGAGGGGAAATTTAGTATGTGCAGAAGTAAAGTTACTTAACCTTTCCGAAAATGATGAAACTACAGACATTAAATGGCAATTGGTAAAGATGATGGCAGGGGGCGGGGGGAGGAATTTAAGTACGTGCGGAAGTAAAGGTACTCATTAATGAGTATGCCACCTTGTCATATCGGTACTTTCCCCTATCATTTAGTGAAGTTGTCCTCTAGGCCTACGCTCTCATAAAATCCCTTTTCTGGATTTTCTACCATGATTGCATGAGGTAAGCGCTTAGTATTTTTATGGAGCTAAAAGGAGGTGAGTCCTTTTCTTGATTGAATGCGAGCATAAAAATCTTCAATTATCCCATGGTTGCTTCTCCCCTTAAATTGCTAAAGAAAAGAAACCCACACCCTTAACAAGTTTCCTACTAGAATTAAGAGACACCACGCTTGTAGATGAGGAAATTGAAAGAGTTTTGACAAGATTTGAAAAAACAAGACCTGGGTCTATTGCTGAAAGGGTGTCTGCAAGTGGGTTGATACAAGCTGCGAGGTTTCCTGAAGCCATTCTTTGTCCCTAGCTAGTCCTTGAATTTAGGGAGAACTATGATGCCACAAAAAAAATGTATTAAAACCCATAACGGTGAAGTCCTAGTGTATGTGAATCGTGTCACAATCATGGGTGCTTTGAGAATCCTACCCAAGGAAGTATATGAAGACTGGACAATTAGCCTGTCCTACTCCCAGTTCACCACAAATGCCAAGGACTTCAATAGTGTCAGTTCCAAGAACTGGCTGTTAAAACTTGAAAAGAGTGGTTCTCGTTTGCCTTAGCCCTTGATCCAAGAGCATATGATTCCATAAATTAGGGATGTCATCATTTTTCTGAGCAAAATAAAGGGTAATCACATGCCTTCCTTGGGAAAATTGGATGTATTTCTTTATTCAAACCATTTTGGATGAAGGTAAGCACATTGATTGGGCAGAAATAATAGTAGATAGACTGCATGAAGAACTTTCACAAGTGTATGGAACTGCGGGTTTCTATATGTCATCCTACCTGTTCTATATTTTAGCTTGTTGCAGAGAATGAGAGGGTTTGCCTCACCATGCCTGGATTGATAATATGATCATTTATGAAAGAAACGATAAGATTGAGCAAGGAACGAGAAACAATCCAAGTAAGTTAAGTGTGAAACAATGTTACCATGAGATAAGCAAAATCCAAGAGCATACACCAAGATAGTTCAACAAAGGAGACAAGGATTTATAAGGGGAAAGCAAAGAAAACCCCTTGTGAGTATTATGAATGAAGGCAAATGCCTAGAGAAGAAAGAGAGAGAGTGTTGGAGCAAAATAGCTCAATACAATAACATCAAAGTGATGTGTAAAGAAGAAAGAATAGCACTTTGATTATCACAATGTAGTGGGGTAGGTGCTTGTTGAGTTAGACCCAAATCTTCAAGAAGTCTTCTAAGCCATAAAGCTTCTTTAGCTGCATTGGTACAACCTTTGTATTCAGCTTCAGTTGAGCAAAGTGAAATAGAGTGTTCTTTTTTTACTTTTCCAAGAAATTGCACCTGAACCAACAAAGAAACAATAGCCACAAGTGGATTTCCCATCACTGGGATCTCCATTTAGATCGGAATCAGTATAGCCATATATAATAAATTCAGAATTGGCATCATAAAATAATCCCATATTAATAGTGCCTTTAATGTACCTTAAGATTCTTTTAGCAACTTTAAAGTGAGTTTGTTGAGGTTTAGACATAAATCGAGAAACTAAACCAACACTATAAAGCAATATCAGGTCTAGTAAGAGTTAAATAATTTAAACTTCCTACCAACTGCCTATACAAAGTTTCATCAACAAAAGGAGTATTCATATCAGCCATTAATTTAGTTCCTAATTCACATGGAATTGAAACATGGTTAGAATCATTCATCTTAAATTTGTCTAAAAGATCATGAACATACTTGCTTTGAGAAAGAAAGATACCCTTAGGCGTTTGGCAAATTTGCATACCTAAGAAGTAATGTAAAATACCTAAATTAGTCATCTGAAATTTTTGTTTAAGTTGAAACTAAATATCAGAAATCAAAGCATCTGAACTAGAAGTGAGAATTAGATCATCTACATAAACAATAACAATGATAATATCATCTTCAGTATGTTTAATATACAAATTAGGATCATTCTTACTTCTAGAAAAGCCTTGAGAAATAAAGAAAGAATTAATTTTAGAATACCATTCTCTAGGTGATTGGTTAAGACTATAAATAGATTTTTTCAATTTGCAAACTAGATTTTCACCATCTTTCTTAACAAATCCAGGAGGTTGAGCCATATAGATTTTTTCATGTAAATCACCATTTAAGAAGGCACTTTTAACATCCATTTGGTGAATAGGCCAATTCATTTTAGATGCTAACGCAAGAACTAATTTAATAGTAGGCATTTTAGCAACAGGAGCAAAGGTTTCATTATAGTTTGATCCTTCAATTTGAGAAAAACCTCTAGCAACTAATCTAGCCTTAAATTTACTAATTTCATTATTAGCATTCAATTTTGTTTTGTATAACCATTTACATGAAACTGTATTCTTGCCATGAGGTAACTTGACTAAGTCCCAAGTTTGATTAGCAATTAAAGAGTCATATTCCTCTTGCTTGGCCTTTTGCCAATGAGGTTGAGAGTTAGCTTGATCAAAAGACTTAGGATCATTAGAATTCATAATAGTAGTCATCAAAGCATAATTACAATAATTAATCCTTCTATGTTTAATTCCACCAAATCTAGAAATGTAGTCATCACTTTCATTGATTAAGTTTTGAGCCCATTTAGGTTTACGTTTAGTTGCAATGGAATCATCACTAGAGGAAGAATCATTATCAATAAAAGCATCATTAGTAGCTACTTGAATATCATTACTTGTAGAAGCAGAAATAATAGGTGGTGCTTGAGTTGTAGGGTTCAGAGGAGGAGTAGGGTTAAGAGAAGGAGGTTGGTCCTCCACCAGCACAATTTTAGTGCCACTGAATTCTGCATCATGTGTAGTAGAACAGTCATGGACACCATTTTCTGCAATACAAACATCTCTAGCAATTTGAACTTTGTTAGTAGAGGAATCATAAACATGATAACCCTTAGTGTTTTCATCATAACCAACAAACATATAAGGAGAAGACTTAGCATCTAATTTATGCCTTTTCTGTTTAGGAGTATGAACATAAGCAACAGATCCAAAAATCCGCAAATGATGTAAATCAGGTTTCCTACCAGACCACGCCTCTTCTGGAGTAATATCCTTGAGAGCTTTGGTAGGAGTACTATTAAGAATATAAGTTGCACAAAACATGGCTTCAGCCCAAAATTTATAATGCAGATTCTTAGCATGCAACATGCATCTAGCCATTTCAACAATGGTCCGATGCTTTCTTTCCGCCACACCATTTTGCTGTGGTGTATAAGGAATAGTAAGCTCGTGTTTAATTCCACATGATTTCAAATAAGAATGAAAGGCATTATTCACATATTCCTTTCCATTATCAGTTCTGAGAATTTTAAGTTTAAAACCAGATTGCCTTTCAACATATGACTGAAATTCAATGAATATATCAAAAACTTGATCCTTGCTATGCAAAAAATAGATCCAAGTTCATCTAGAAAAATCATCAACAAAGGTAAGTGCATACCGAGAACCTTGGATGGAGTTATTCTCCATGGGGCCCAAAAGGTCACTATGGACAAGATGCAACTTATGAGTTGCCCACCATGATTTACCACTTGGAAAGGGCTCCCTATGCATTTTACCACTTAGACAACCAGTACAAGCAATCTTAGAAGGAATAATGTGAGGCAAGCCATCAACCATATTGCTTTTTTGCATTAAAGTAATATAATCCGAATTTAAATGGCCAAGTCTTTCATGCCATATATTGAAATCAATAGAAGTATGTAAAGAATATCGTGAACTAGCAAATTCATGGAATTTAAATAAATTGTCATTATCCATTTTAGCATGAGCAATCACTTGTTTAGTTTGAGGATCTATGACATAACATGTATCTTTATAGAATTCAACTTTATAGTCCTGACATAATTGTGAAACAGAAAGCAAATTAGTTTTCAGATCAGGTACATACAATACGTCATGCAATTTACCATTAGGAATAGTTACATCACCTAAACCTTCAACTTTACAAGTTTGATTATTAGCTAACTGAATAGGAATGTTAGCAATATCAGGTTGCAGAGAATCAAAAATTTCTTTATGAGAAGTTACATGTTGTGATGCACCACTGTCAACAATACATTCTAAAGGTCTACAAAGATTAAAGCTACAAGTAAAAGCATGACGAGAATTAGAACCAGTGTAGTTACCTTTTTTATGATTTGATTTTTGATTATGGTTACTGTTGTTCATAGGTTTTTTATCATTTTGCTTTTTAAAACAGTTATTGACAACATGACCATCTTTGCCACAATAAGAACAATGAGGTTTGGAATTAGAATGATTCCTTTGATTATTATTATTACGATTGTTATTATGATGATTGTTATGGTGATTGTTATTATTGTTAGATTTCGCATGAGATTTATTGTGGAAATTATTAGAATTATTATTATAGTGTTTATTATTATAATTATTATTTGAACGAAAATTATTATTATTTGAATTTCGAGACATAAATGCATGTTCAGTTGATTTAAGGGTACCAAACTGAATTAGCTTAGCTTCTTCCTGTCTTAATAAAGTTTGAAAAATAACATAAGTTAACCGAGTAGTTAAAGTAGGAATAGTAAGTTGTGCATGAACTTTAGTTAAAAACTGTTGAAACTGTCTAGGAAGACACTTTTTAAGAATAAGATGAATTAAACGAATGTCATCTAACTGAACACCTAAAGCAATAATTTGGCTTTTAATAGAATCAAATTTTAACAAAAATTCATCCATACTCTTAAAATCTGTATACCTGAGATCTTCAAGTTGATCCTGCAACTGTATTTTGCGGTATTCATCTCCACTGTCATACTTGGTTTGCAAAATTGACCAGGCATCATGAGCTTTAGAATAGTGTGCAATTAACACATAAATTTGGAATAATGGAAATACCAATTAATCCTAAAGATTCTTCATTTTTAAGTTTCCAAGTATCTTTTTCATCTTGAGGAGCCGCTGAACCACGTTCAACAGAAGGATCAGTGGCTATCTCGAACAAGTGTTTAAAACGAAAAATGAACGAAATGTGAGTTTTCTAGGAATGATAATTAGTATGATTAAGTTTTATTTCTAGAATTAAGGTTGACATCTTTATGAAAAAAAAATGTCCCCCCTAATAGAAATATGACTTAAAAAGATTAACGGGAATTAATTAAGTTAAGCCTTGCTAAGAGAACTATGATTAAGTGTCTGAAAGAACAATGATACAATCTTGCAAAATAAGACATAAGAAAAATAATATAAGCTGAAACAGAATGATAAAATCCTGCAAGTAGATGTTAGAAATGGAAAAATTAATAATGAAAATTATTAATCTGGAAAATTATTAATCAAAAGAATAATGCAGAAGTGTAAGAAGGACTAAATGATAAATACGTAAAAAACAAAGGAATATAATTAACTATAATGATTTTAAAAAAAATTATAAGAGGTTAACTGAGGAAGTTATAAATTGATTTTATAATGCTACAATGAGACCACATAATAATAAAAAAAAACTTCCTTAATGAAGAAAGTAAAAAAAATTGATTGAGCTAAAGTTTATGCAAAAAACTTAAAAAACTTCAACAATATATAAAAAATTTAATCAAAATACTTAATTAATAAACCAAAAGGTTTATTGAAGAGTCGGTCAAATAACTAATGAGTTAAAAAAAAAACGCAACATGCATTAGCCTGGTAGCTAATGACCACACCACGCTTCTGCAGCGAAAATAGGGGAGATAAAAAAAATGCCTCTGACAGCCCAAAGAAGGAATGCTAATGATAAATGATATTCCTCAAACAAAGCTACGAGGCTAAAAGAAATTGAAACAAAAAAAAACGTCTTTGAGTGTTTGCACTTATAAAAACGTTTGAAATATTAAACGTTTGAAGAGAAAAATGGTTGCAAAACAAAAAACGTTTAACTGGGGTTCTGAGCAGAGGTTTTAAGAGCAGGGCTGCGGCGGGATTACGAGCTGAAGGCTCTTGACCAGGGTTGGAACGGTTCTGGCGTCTCGACGTCTCTATCTTCCTTCTTAGGATAGTAAAACTGGGTTTTGATTCTCCGCCAAACCAAGAGGGCCCGTTTGGCAATGGGAAAGTAAGGAAAAGTTAAAGTGGGCGGTGTGGATGAAAAGATAAAGTGGGCGGAGTTATCTCTGAAAGAAACAAGACTAGAAATACTAATCCTGTGCCCACAATCGATCCAACTTCGCGCAAGAATTACGAAGAGCTATTCCCTGTGAAGGCAAAAAACAATTTGGGTATGCTGGAGAGTCCAATCCGAAAATTGCAGAAGAGACGTTGAACGCAAGAGTGAAGAAGATCAAGATATAGAAAGCTCCTTCTCTGCACCTGGCAAAGCCTGCCAAAAACCTGTGGAAAAGCTTGGTGGCAAGGTTAAGGAAAAAAAAAAAACGGGTTTCTTTCCAAAAAGTTGCTCTAGTTTTAATCGGAATAGAAAGAAAGTTTCTTAAAAAAAACTGAACAAAGATTTGGAAAAAAAATGAGATATTTAAAGTCTCATAGATTTAAAAAACTTTTTATAATTCAAAATAGATATATTAAGATAAAGGTTAGAAATTTATTTATTTTTCAAATATGAATATGAAATGTTTTAAATTAGCTCAATATATATATATTGAAATGAAATATAAAATTTAAAAAAAGATATAAGGAAAGTTTTAAATTTCAATTTTTAAAAATTAATCTGTGAGTACTAAGGTTTGTTTATTAACACACTTAGAATTATGATTTCCTTCAAGAATAATAAGGAGAAAAAAAAAAAAATATATAAATATTTTAAATTTTTAAAAAAAAAATTGCACAAATTATAATAAATGAGTGTTATGAAGTAATATTTCTTGTTTTGGCGGCACGCCTTCCAAAACAAGAGAAAAAAAATTTGAAATTTTTATAGGAAAACCCTTTGGCGGCAAGCCTTCCAAAGAGGGTTAGTAAAAAAAATATAAAAGATGATAAAATAAAACCTGCACACACAAGATGTTAGGATGAGCAAAAACAACACACACTTCTTCTCTTAATAACGTCTCCAAATAAGGTGTGCTCCAATGAATGGCAACCTTCAACACAAAACTTAAAACGAGGATTAGTAACCAAGCTTTGATACCATGAAAGAAACGATAAGATTGAGCAAGGAACGAGAAACAATCCAAGTAAGTTAAGTGTGAAACAATGTTACCATGAGATAAGCAAAATCCAAGAGCATACACCAAGATAGTTCAACAAAGGAGACAAGGATTTATAAGGGGAAAGCAAAGAAAACCCCTTGTGAGTATTATGAATGAAGGCAAATGCCTAGAGAAGAAAGAGAGAGAGTGTTGGAGCAAAATAGCTCAATACAATAACATCAAAGTGATGTGTAAAGAAGAAAGAAGGAGGAGCATCTCTTTTAAAGAGATGAGAAAGGAGTTGCATGTGTTCGCATGTGTAACTCCTATTTCTATGAATGCCACATTCATAATAGGTGTGTGCAAAGTGTCACAATCCTCTTAAGGAGGATAAACTAAATTCCTTAATAAAAGAATTATAAAAATGAGTTGTCCTCACATGTGGAATAAAGGACAAATAATGACATGTCCTCCACATGTGTACAATCGGACAAACTACATTTAGGGATCCTTGGAATATCCCAATTAAATACATCCAAGGGAAGATTAATGTTTCTAACAATTTATAACTATTACCCCCTGCTTCAGAAAAAGAGGAACCCTGAAGATTTCAGAAGGGTGCAGGATACTTTCCATTTCAAGTTACAAGGGAAAGAAAATGGGAGATTGTCAGAAGAAGCAGCTTGGCTGATCATAATCTATGGTAGTTTCTTTATCCAATTCCCTAAATTTACATATTTGAGGGTTGGTGAGTATTGAGGTAAGCCTCCGAAACTACTAAAATACTACCTAGACCGATATGTTCTGATTGAAGTGTGTCGACAAGTCACGGATGGAGATAAAAATTGCAAGGCAAGGAGAGGCTCACGATACACTTTCCCTATTGAGCTTGGCCGCTATCGTTGCAAAAGTATTCAAGATGCTTTCAAGTTGGAGTTTGAACTCCAAACTATGAACTTGAAGTCCTATTTGGCTTGAACCCAATTTGACGATAAGGGCTTTGCACAGTCTCAGTTTGAATTACATCCTTCCCCCACCCATGAACCCCAAATTAAAGATTATTGGGCCAATTGTGAATATGACTTCAAAGTAAGGAAAAGGTTGTGGTCTAGGTTCACTTTGAGACAAATCATGGAATTCAGGCTACAGGTGGACACCACAGGTGTTGAAGAAGGGCAAAATGAGGAAGTGGTTGACCCAAAATTTACTGAACAAGTTGTAGCTTTCCCTATACCTAAACTAAATTGGAGCAAACCAAAAGAGGATGGCCGTCAAGCCAGAACCCTCCCCATCGTTGACAGAACTGAAAAGTGGCTCGAAGAGAAGAGAAAGTTTAGATTGGGACAAGCAGAACAAGGCCCTCAAATAGGCTCAACTAGTTCTATCCTTGTATTGCCTGCTTCTCATATTGATAAAGTTGTACCATGTCCTTCCGCAGGTGAACAAGAACCTGAACCCCCTGTCAAAAGCGAGTTCAAGTTCAATCTTCGCCCAAGGTTACTTGTTCACATAGCCAGAGAAAAAAGGTACACGAACCCATTGTAGTCGACTTGGACAAGGAGCAAGACAAGGGTGAACTGCTAGTAGAGTCTTTAGCCGAAAGCACTCTAGAAGTCATGGACCAAGGGAACGAGCAGGCAATTGATGGTGCTAATACTTTAAGCTCGTTAGCTATTGGAAACCCTTCAGACTTTCAGACACCTCAGCCCAAAAGTAGTTCCTCTGCGCCCAATTGGTTCGATTTCTCCATCACTAAAAAGAGAAGCATAAATCCGGTGACCATTGTAGTTGAAGATATGGTAAGTAAGTGTTTGGATAAAACACCCAAGAGCAAAAAGCCCAAGGTAAAATCTAGCTTGGAACTGGATGAGAAAATAGGGCACTGGATTGCTGATGTTTACAAACCCATTGGGGATTGAAGCCGTGATGTGATCATGCCGCAAGTTTACGTTGTTGAAAGGACCGATCTTTGACTCGTGACCAAAGTTGCAGACATGAAGATTTGGAATACAAGCAATCAAAAGATTGCAAACAGGATTTGGAAGGACTGGAAAGAGAAAAGGGAATTGAAGCAGTTCATGAAGTTGATGGCTGAATATATTCATGTTCTCCAAAATCTTGAAGCCCTTGCATTGCCAGATGCTACCTCTGTAGTTGATGTTGCATCCCCTGCAAACTAGAAATTCTTGGACCAGATGAAAAGAGAAAGGTTTGTTGCTTGAGTATTCAATGACTGGGTAGATACAGTGACAACTCATGGAGTTAATTATATCTCCAGGTTCGCAGAGACCAAAGGGCGGGCAAACAAGATAATGGCTGAATTGGAATCAGAGCTAAATGCCTGGGAAGCAGAAAGAGTGAAGTGGGAGGAAAAACCTATGGCGTATCCTGTACACATCAGTGAAGCTCAGACTTATGGCGTAGCCAAATTTCTGGTGGAAAAACCTAATGCTGGAGTTGATGCTGATTTCCTGTTCATGGAGCCAACTTGGAGTGGAGGAATGCAGTAATTGAGCAGAGCCTGGAGGAATGCTATGAGCTTCTCAAAGAAATGGATTCTCTCAAGGAAATCCTAAACAATGACAGCAAATGCATTGATGTTAGAATTATGGAAAATGAAGACTGGCCATATCAAGGACAAAATAAGTAGTGACTGCCTTTCAAGATAAAATGAAGGTTAATGAAGGAAATCAAGGACATCTTAGTAAAAAATTTCACTACTGTTGCATGTCTGATTCAATGATGATCATTTGCAGAGATCACCTGGAGGCACAGGAAAGGAAGATGGATCATATCCACAGGGTGATGAATATATGGAGGCTAAGGCTGGAGCATTTGGGTGTACCACAACAAAAAGAGCTGATTGGGTTCATGGAAGCACACAGAATGGAAAGAAGCTAGTGGAGGACTTCCCACAGCCCAGGATCAAAATGTCAGTGTGTCCCAGCTGGCAATTAGATAGGGCTTAGGGGTTGTTAGCTGATAGGATGCTTTCCTTTTTAGTTAGTTGTTTTTAAAACCATGTTGAAAGATGTTAGTTTGTCAACTCAGGTGGGAGTTAGTTTTAAAAACTGAATCTGGAAGCCCTGCATGGCTATATTACTATACTTCTATGATTTTGAGAGGGTCGGCTCTCTGAACACTGGTTTTATAGTTATCTTTGAAACTATTTTTGGTGATATCATTTTGCTATGCTGATTTGAAGTTCAATGATAAATGTGATAAATCAGTCAAATAATGCAACACTTAAAAATGATAAATGTGATAAATCTAAGTGAGGAAATGTATAAACCATGCAACACTTAAAAATAATACATGTAATCCTCTATGAAGACCAACAATGAATTATGAACTACAATCCAAGTGTATTGTGTGGCTTTGATTGATTTGGAATTAATGCTACATGTTTAGCCAACAAATTCCTAATCCAACTAGCAAATACAAACATTGAATGCTAGGCTCTAGCCAGGAACAATTAAGCACCACCTTGTGCACCAATGAAGGAATTACATTGCTCTAAAGGGCCAACAAAAAACTGGATTAGGTGGAAGCTTATAGATGAAATTTTTAATTAAAGGTCACTTCATTAAAATAAATATTATTAAAAGTCAATTAATAAAATGACTTTATTAGACTGTAATCTTTAAATAATAACAGAAAATTGCATTTTGGAGGGAAATGAAATAAAAGAAATAAAGTATTTCTCTCAAAATAAGGAAAAGGCTATTATAAAAGGAGGAAAAAGAGAATTGTGAAGCCATTCTAGAGATTGCTATTTTATTTTGAGTCTTTTGTCTGTGAGCTTTAAGCTTCGCTTGAAGGTCGAGTAAATCCATGGGACGCAAACCCTAGATGGTTTGGTGATTTTGACAAGAACCCAAATTGGTGGATTTTCTTAAGGATTCCCAGGTGCATTACATTGTGTAGTTTTGTGGACAGCTATCACACTACAAATTATCCAATCTCATAGGGGCTTTGATGATATTGGAGCGGAATCATGTGGGTATGTTGCATGCAAGTTCCATGCATGTTCTAGCATTGTAACAGCTGTATATTTGATGTAACAGCTGTATATTTGATGTAACAGCCATGTGTGTTTTATATCAGAATCATTTTTTATTAGATTTATCTTTGAAATCCCTTATTTCCTTGGAAATCTATATCATTAACTTCGCATGTTTATTTTGCATATTTGCACGTTATTTTGCAATGAAATGAAGCAAAACATGTCAAGATTTGAAAGCCCAAATCAGATTTGAGACAACATCCTAGTTTGGGATATTTCAATCTTCCTTTAGAAGACAATTTCTTTTGACTTTTTCCCTTTTGTTGAATTCTCAGGCCCTCGCTGCTAAGTGTACAGATTAAAAGGCAATTTTTTGGGATCACTTCTAACTGTATGGCGAGCTTAAATTTAGCCCAATATAATCTCTCAATGCAATTTGCAACACAGAGCCCCAAAGAACCCTCTTCAAGTTTCATCTCTATCAACTTTGTTTAATATTTTAGGGTATCATTAAATGCGAGAAATAGTAACTTTTCTAGAGAATACAATATTTTGGAGTGTATATACCTGAAAAGACTTAACAGGAAGTAATACCACAAGCTTTAATACCGTATAAGAGTTGGCATAGAATCCTCTAATTGCATGCAAGGTTTGGTTATGAAGATAGCCAGCCAAGATCTTCAATGAAGGCACAAGAGAGATCCAAATGATTGAATAATTCTATTCTATCAAAAAATGCTAATATACAATTTTGGATCACATGATTCACCTTATGACATGCGTCTTAATCTTATGATCTGAGACACAAGGTACAATTTTTTTGGATGAGTAGGATATATGTATGTCAGCACCAAGATACACCTCAAGCAACAATGCATGGGTCTGCATTACTAACTTTTGTAGGGGGAGGAGCAGTCATCATCATCATCTTGTGTGCTTCATTTAGAAGTGCATTGGTCTCTCCATTTTACTTTTGCTGAGAGTCAAATAATGCAACAGATATTTACCAGTGCTCTTGCTGAGAGTAAAGTCATGCAACAGACATTTACCACAGAGAATAATCCAGATATGACATATCCCGAGGCTCACCAGATGGTTTCTGCTTGGAATCACCTTGATACAGCTGGAATCACTTGGGTATGTACAAGCACGATTTGAAATGATCCAGGTGAAAAACATCTGTGGCATGAGTGGAATCAATAAGTGGATTGAACCTGTTTCTGTTTCTGAAACTAGGTTTTGGCTGATTTGTTGATTTTGATAGAACAATTAAACATTTGTAATATATAAAGAGACTTTATGTTATATGTAAGGGCTTGATACCTCGTCCTGTAAGATAGAAAAATATATTAGGAGCTTCAATCTGTATTCCTAATCACTTGTCTTGAACATTGATAAATCAATTTTCTCCTCACTGTCTTTGTAGTGCTGTATATTTATTGAAAAGTTCATTCAGGCTATTTATCTAAGTATAAGAGTTACGATTTTCTGAATACAACATACGCATTTGATTTCTTTATACTTCTTAAAAATCCAGCAGATCTTCAACATGTTATTTTTTAGCAGCGAGTATTATTTTCTGAATGCAACACTGATTTAATTTCATTGTTTCTTGGCAGATTCCGGCGGATCTTTTAGAGGAAGTCAAGGCATTAGCTAAGGCAGCACATGAAGACATGGATGCAGACTAGTGAGAAAAGGGAGATTGCCCATAAATTTTGTCCACCAATCTAATTATGGGGGAAAATTATTTGATGTATTGCATTCGGGAGCATTCAAATTTAGTCTCATATTAAATAGTGACAATTGAGTAAGTAGAATGATTCTGTTTGGGAAAATTTTAACATGCAGAGAACTGGGAATCTATATTTAATTTTTATATGTGAAAACCACCTCTGTCCAGGTTCTCTTTCTCCCCAAGAGACGATATATAATGACATTGGAACCCAAACTATACATCTGAACCAATATTTCCATTTAATAAAACGAACTTGTTTTTCCAAAGGATTTACAAAATTCAAAAATTACAGTGCCAAGCCAGAAGTTGAACTAGATTATTATTTGCTTAGGTTGAAAGTTAATTTCAATGCTTTATTGGTGATGAGATGAAGAGCAAAACGTAATTTTTTCAGGGGTAGAGAAATGAAACTTAAATCACTTTTCACCTATGAGAATCATTTTTTAAAACAACTTGTTCCAGTTTCAAATTGATTGGGAAGCTTCATTTTGGTGATGGCATAAAGAAAAATCATTTCAAACATGATCCACTTCACCATTTTGGGATAGAATTTTGGTGAAGAATTGCACAAAACAGTAATACCATAAAAAATTTGGGGTAGAATTTTTGTGATCTAGTTGCCTTCTCGAATTTCCAACATGAGCCAGTTCAACAGGTTTGTTTAATTCCTGGTGAAATTGTCAGCGTGATTCTAAATTTAGAAATTTGATTTCCACAAAAAGCCAGCTCGATTAGATTCTAACCTTACAAAAACACTGATGAAAAATAAAAGACAGTTTTATCAAGAGACGCGGTTCTTCACAATTAAAAACTGAGAATCACATCACATGGAATAATGGATATTCGCCAAGTTGAACTCTGGACAAACAAAAGTTTTGTAAAATGCAGCTTTGTAACTATCGTTTGGGTGCTATTGTTTTCTAACTATTGTTCAATAGAACTTCCACCGATAAAAAGTATTCATTTCTTAAAGTTAATAATTTAATATAACACATTTATTGATAAATGTATATAAAATATAAAATATTGAATGGCAAAGATAAATATATATATAAAATATTCAAAGGTCAAAGGATATGGAAGGTTTTCCACATGGAGTAATGAACTTTATGATGTGCCATTGTGTAAGTATGATCTTTTAGTATGCATTTTCCATGGGACTTATAAAGGAAACATGATGATGAGAAATAGGAGCTTGTTTGAAAACCAAAAATAATGTGTTTGGATTAACATTCATAAACTTGCAAGGCCTCTAAGGCACAAGACATGCCATATGTTGTTGATCCATCTTGTGACAATGATGAGTCTCTATATAGCACTTCGTACCCACAAGCTAAACATAGGAATGCTATTGGAAATTGTACAAAAAGAAAAAGGGTGGTCAGGCAAACAAGGGGTCTTAGAATGGTTCCATAGGTGAAATGTTTACCTATTTCCCGTGTCAAGGCCTCCCTTATGTTGGTGTATGGCCAAGACGTGGTGGATATTGTGGATTTTTACCAACTCTGTAAGTGGTTTGTAGATTCACAAGTCTTTGGCTGCTTCTCCCAGATTTGAATAATTGGGTAACAAGTTCATAGTGATTCTCGGTCTACAGTAACATCGAGCTTTTCCCTTGTGCAAAAGGGTTTCTTATTCCTAAATTTTCTTCCAAAGATTATGATTTGGTGTGGAGAAAGTTGTCGGAATCACTTTCTTTCTACCAAAATTTGGACAATCTTCTTCAACCATCTTATTGCACCACTTAGTGTGCACTCCACTTCATCTTCTCAATATTCTACTCCATTTTTCAAAGATTCTTGCTTTGAAGCAATTAGAAACTCTATTGGCCATTTCTTGAAGGTGGATGAAGCTATGACCTCATTGGGATGCTATTTTCACTCATTTTGGTTGACATCAATATCTTTGCATCACTTTGGGGGATGTGGTGTTCATGGTTGGGGAGAAGGCCTTGGACTCAATCATTGGATTATGTGGGCCTTCCTTTTTGATGTCAGTGATGCTTCTCTATGAGTCATATGATTGCAAATTGTTCTCTTTTGCATCACAAAGGTGTTGCTACTTATGGAAGAATGCAAATGATTTTCATTTGACCATTAAAGCTTCTAATTCTACCTTTAAGAACTCACAAGTTGACAAAAGGAATAATGATTATACACATTGAAGCAACATATGGAAAGTTTATCCTCTATTCATAAATCCCCCCCATTTGTGTTAACATCATAATATTTTTGACACTTGAGTGCCAACACACTTAATCATATTCCACATTGGATGCCGAGTACATCATGCGTGTCGAGTAAAGATCAGCTACCGAGTGAAGATCAGATATCGAGTGAAGATCAGATACCGAGTGAAGATCAGCTACCGAGTGAAGATCGAAAACCGAGGGAAGATCAGATACCGAGTGAAGATCAACTACCGAGTAAAGATCAACTACCGAGTGAAGATCAGATATCGAGTGAAGATCAGCTACCGAGTGTTAACAAGTGCCGAGTAACATAAGGTGCCGAGTAATACAATTTTGTTAAGGTGCCAAGCTATCCAGGAAACATGTGCCGAGTATTTGCAATACTTCAGGAGTCGAGTAACTCAGTAAGATCAGCATAAGAGTTTGTAATTGTACAAACTATGATGCAAACAGTTTTTACAGCCGACATAAGGTAAATCTCGAAGGATTTAATGATGAGATCGAATATTTTATTTTTCCTATGCAATTTGCATGCAGCCAATAAGAAAAATGCTAAAGGCATGCAACTAATCAGCAAAAGATAAGTATTGAGCGGAAAATGAAGATTGAATATGGATCGTAGATCCATACTTAACCCTAAATCTTCAAATGTCTTTATAAGGAAGACGAAACTTCATTGTAAAGTGTAAGAGACAAAAGGTGTGAGAAGACATACAAGGGTTCACAAGGAATTTTATTTTCAGAAGTGAGGATTATCAGATCACAAAAGGATTCAGATCAGAGAAAGCAGAACGAGTGCCTGCAATCAACAATCAAGGATTGTAATCAGTCAGGTTTATTGTACCTAATACTCTCTAGCAATTGTATTAGAATGAAAATCCTATGGTGATAGGTTAGCTTAACAACTATTTCGATAAATCCTTTAACTAGGTGATGAAATCCTTTAACAGGGTAACACTTCATGTTAAGTGTTTGAAAGCCTCTAACCAGGTCACTATTGACACAGTGTAAAGCCTTTAATAGGACAGACCTTTAACAGGGCAAACCATCAGAAGTGGTTGAACAATATTGCTGCAGTAATTTTTGTGGGTATCATCCCCACCCCAGTTTTACCTTCTTATTCCTGGAGGGTTTCTGGGTTACCAAATTCCAGTGTTAAGTGTTATTGATGCATATGTTTAGTTTCATGTTTACTTGATGTATTTGCATGCATGCAATTTACTTTTAGTTAAAAGTTTTATTGGCTAAAGTATGATACTTATGATTCACGTGCGCCCCCCCCTCCCCCTCATAAGTACTCTTTCCATATTTGAATATTCCAACAATTGGTATCAGAGCTTAATCCAGGTTCTCTTAAGGGAAAAGCCTAACAGCTTGGAGGAAAAGATCTAAAGATGGAAGCTTTCAAACTTGGAAAGATCATTGAAAATCAGGTGATAGATGTGCAACTTGCTTTGCATAGCTTGGAGGAATTCAAAAACAAGTTGAGGAACTCATTAAAAAAGAGGAAGGATCTAGCCATAGCAAAAAATGATATACACTACAAGGAGATTGATACCACCAACATATTTTCTAGTGGAGACACTAAAGAGTTTGATGCAACAATAGCAGAACGATGGAGAAAAATAAAATTCAAGCAGATGAGATAAGATCTCTCAAGATGGAACATGAATCACAGGCCATAATGATATGTGAAATTACTGAACACAAGAAAAGAGCAGTTGAAGATAAAGTGATGTTGGAAAATGATAAAAGAAATCTTGCAAACAGACTCGAAGAAAAATGTACTGAACTGACAAGGATCTCAAACATGCAGATGGATACACTTGCCCAAATGATGAACCTTCATCATGAACTCAATGTAAAAGATATTGAGATCTCCACCTTGAAGATGCAGAATGAACAAATGCAGAATGAATTGAACAGAGAAAAAGAGGTAGCAGAGAATCTCAATAAATCAAGTGAAGCCATCAAGTATTTTGAACAGTTGCTGAAATCACCAAAATCTTTTCATGATACATCAGGACTAGGATACAGTAGCACCGAAGTTGGGGAATCATCAAAGAGTGCTGAACAAAGAAGTGATAAAGGTAAGAATTCAAAACCCACTTGTCATTACTGTAATAAGAAGGGACATACAACTAATGTGTGCAGGAGTAGAAGATTCAATCAATCAAACATACCCAAAAGTTTCTGTCACAAGTGCAACATGCAAGGACATATGACACAAAATTGTAGATCCAATGTCTCAAGGACTCAAAGATTTGATGGACATTGTTATAATTGCAAAAAGTATGGACATAGGGCATTTGAATGCAGATCAAAACCTATGTGGACATCAAATCAATTAGCAAAAACATAAGAAAATGAAATTCATTATCATTGGGATTATAACACCAGGTACAGTTGTCACTATTGTCAAGAATATGGACATATACCATAGAACTGTATAAGAACACATTTCAAGGGAAATTACAAAAGATGGTTGAATCAAACTACATGTTTCAGTTGTTTAAAAATTGGTCATATCAGCAGAAACTGTTCTACAAGATCAAAGGCACCCAAGATTGAAGATAACAAAGGAAAACAAAAGATTGACATTGAAAAGATAAGAGGGCAAATGAATAAGACTTGGAAAAAGAAGGAGGAGTGCAACACATCAAGTGGAGGGATCACTTCACCCAATGGGTCAAGTGATCATACTTCATCAAACTAAGCACAAGAAGTACACATGACTGATAGCAAAGCTATATCATACATCAGTCCCAAAACAATGAAGCTAAGCAAAGTATAAATCTACATAAAACAAGATGTCAAGACAAAAACTAAATGTTGATGCTGAGGTGACTTTGGATACCTAGTTAAACTCAAACAAATGCCGAGCTCCCAACAACGACCGAGCTAATAACTGATGCCAAGTTGGAAAACTCCAATGGAAGCCGAGTAAAAGTGAAATATAGTGGAAGCTGAGTTAGGTCAAAATTTCTTCAGAAGCCGAGTTGGCAGTTGAGCATTTAATGCGATGAAATTAGGGTATATTATCACGATTTCAATCAGTTTTTCGCATCGCGATCAAGAAGCAAAGGAGAAGAAAGAGAGATGAGCGACTTCATAGCAAGAATCCAGTATTTCAAGCAGATTGCAACCACATTCAACATGTTTTCCATCGATCTAAAGGTATTTTCATTTGTGCCGAGCTACGTAGTTTCATACCCATTTGTTGTATAAACCCTAGTTTACAAAAATGGCGTCAAGTTCAAAGAAGGTCAGGGAAAAAGAGTCTTTTGAAGTCCAGTTAGTTTCAAATGAAGTGAAGCAACCTGATTTCTGCCCTATTCCCGAAGTTGCTTACAAAAACGACCCTGCCGGAGCTCTCTCCCACATTCCCCCAAAAGTTGTAATGGTTCAAGATGTGAGGAAATGTTACAATTGCAAGATAGGAGCTCTAGGAGATATGGAAATTAGAAAAGCTTATGATAAACTATGTGTAGATGGAGTACTGAAAGAAGAATTTAAAATCGTTGAAAGAAAGGGTTTGACTCGAGTTTTAAGTTTTCCCACCGTATTTAAAATTGAATGGATTAGACTTGTATTGAGCAAAATCCATGGAGGAAACTTGTGGTTAGAAGATATGCCCATCAAATTAACAAAGGAAATTATACATAGAGTAACAGGGTACCCAACCCTAGATCGGTACAAGAGCCTAAGAAGTGAATCAAAGAAGGTCATTGAAAGGAATACTGGTGCACAATGGAACAAAAGAGGAATGACAATTCATACTATACAGGATCCTCTAGTTGAGTTTGCTGTTAGAGTCATTGCCCATAAATTCTATCAATCTAGTAGACTCAACAGTGTACCATGCATTGCAGTAGATGTAGGTTACAAATTGGTGAAAAAGGATCATACTTATGATCTTGCAGAACTGCAATTGCAACAGATCAATGAAAACCTAGCTGCCATAAGAAGAACAAAGGGCACACAATGCAAATTTGGTGCAATCCTAGTTTGCATATTCTTTTATGTATAGAATGAATTTCCTTCTTTTGGTAAAATAGCATGGAGGAAAGACAGAACCATCATTGCACAAATTAGTGAATATATAGAGCAAATGGGAGAAAATTTTGATACTTTGATGACAAGCTATTTTGAAGATTTCAAGAAATCTATGAAGCAAAGGTCAAGGATACCAGCTTCATTAGTGGAAAAGCATACTAATGACATATGTTTCTTAGTTGACATTGATTTTACTTATATTCAAGCAGTAATACCTAGAGTAAGATGGCTAAGGCCATTTGGATACGAAATCAATATTGATGAAGCATCAACAGCAATAACTGCATTATTGGCAGAGGAAGCAGATAAAAATGCACCACATTTTGGCACTTATGATGTGGTAAGATCAAAAATAAACATGGAACTAAAAACTGCTTCTACATTGAAAAAGAAAGATAAATTAATCAAGAAGATCAAGAAGAAGTTTGGCAAAGAAATTGAGGCTGAGGCAAAAGAAGAAGAAGATGACAGTGAGGATGAAGATGAGCAGGAACAAGGGCCAATGGAACTAACTCAAGGTCTTGGAGAAGACAAGGAAGAAAGTGCAAAGGAAGAAGAAGCCAAGGAAGCACCAACTGAAGCCAAGCCAAAGAAGAGAAAGGCAACAGAATAGCCTTCAGCCAAGCCCAAATCGAAGAAAGCTGCCACTCCATCACCTCAAAAGCCAACAACACGAGCATCAACAAGAGCCTCTACTCAAAAGGCTAAAGAGGAAGTTACCAAGAAGAAACAAGTCAAGGAATCACAAGAAGAGCTGAGGAAAAGAAGAAGGTATGTGGCTCAACCTGACATTGATGACGTAGAGCAAACAGAAAAGGTAAGCAATTCATCAGTTGATATCCTATGTAAAAAGATTGCAAATGGTGACTTGAATAATTTAAATAAAGTTGATTTTAGTAAATTTAATAAAGAAGAACAAAATAAAATAGAAGAAACGGTGTATGGAATGATGGCACAGTTCAAGTACACTCCACTTGAACGAGATGGTCAATTGCCAAAGGAGCTGTCAAAAATTGTAGAAGACAGATGACATTTTTGCTTAAAAATGGAGAAGGAGATGAGGGAATCAACCCTAGCCAGTGTATTGCCGGATTTGACCAGAGAACAAGACAACAAAGTAGTCAAAAGGCATAATAACAGGTTTACACCCAAATATAGGGCATTCTTTATACTTCAAAACAGAATGGAGGAGATTGTTCAAAGAACAATGAAATCGTGGAAGAACTTGTATAAAAAGATTGAAGATTTTCTTGAGGAAGAATACAAGGAAGAAGCAACTATACCAACAGAGGACAGGAGAAAAAGGAAAGAAGAAGAAGAAAAGAGAAGAGAACAAGAAAGGAAAGAAGAAGAAGAAAAGAGAAGAGAACAAGAAATGAAAAGAGAAGAAGAAAAGAAAGATGGAAAGGAGGAAGAGATACAAAAACAGGATACAATGACAATAGTTGAGCAAGAGCAGCAACCAGAATAGAGTGTGCAAGACACACAATTGCCACCCCCTAGCCCTCCACAAGCATCCATCTCACCTGCAGAAACTGTGACGATTACTGATGTTCCTGATACTTCTGGTCAGAATATCAATCCATTAACTGCAGAAGATCTGAAAAGAATTCTTGACCAATCAACACAACAAGCAATATTATGTACAGATCCAGTCTTGGTCAGTATAGATGAGTTACAGAAACTAGTAGAAAGTACAGTTAAAGATAAGGTGAATACACAAGAACCACCTTCTATCACAACTACTAGTAGTCAATTTGAAATACCAACAAGTATAATTGATGCTGCAAGACAAAAGCAAAGTGCAGTTGTAGAAAAAGGAACAGAACAAACACGATAGACTATTACATCTGATCCCACAACACAAATACAAGGTGCACTTCCACAGATAACAATAATTGATCATGGTAGACAGAAGGAGGAGGAAATAGTAAAAACTCCTAAAGAACAAGAGGCAATTCAAACATTAATAAATTTGCCTACCTCGGGAACTCCTTCACACCAGCCATTGCAGATTTCAATACCATCATCCAGTACTACCAGAGTTGCAAGGGTACTTCACTATGGAGACCCTGAATTAGATGAAGAGATAGTCATACCGAGCTATGACTCAAAATCAATAACCATTGATCAAATCAATGAGGTGCAGGATGCACTAAATAGAAGGAAAAGACAAGAAATACTCAGGAAGGAGTATAAACATAAGCAAACACTTTATGAGATCAAGGACATCTTTATGGATGCCTTCAGTTTGCAATCACCGGATGAGTCAAAGCATATCACAGAGCAACTAACAGATATTGTTGACCAGGTGATAAGTGAAGACCTAGAAACCAATGCAAAACTTATGGAATGGTCAGAAAGAAAATTTCAAGGGAAAGTGAATGAGAAAATATCAAGACAAATTTCACTTTCACAAGTTGAATTGGCAAAGCTTATTGACAAGGTGAAGAAGGTACTTGAGAATAGATTCTCACTGTACAAAAAGTTGTGTGATTTTTCATACTTCACACAAGAAACAAGCCAAAAGATACTGAGCTTGGAAAGAAATTTAAACATTTCAAGCATGCAACTACCGAGTGATCTAGCTCAAAGTGAGAAGCATTTTGCTTAATCGCTTCACACTCACAAAGAAATAGCCGTCTCAATAGCAGATGAGGCTAATATTAAGGCCAAAGTAATACAGCTCCAGTCCTCCATCACCCCACATTTAGAGATACTCCATAAAGAGCAAGTATATGCTGAAAATGTACTCAAGAAAGATCCAAATCTTTCTACATTAGATGGACTTATTCAACTTGCTGCCGAGACTGCTATCCAGCATAAGTCACTAGAAATTGCTTTGAACAATTGGGATGCATCTCTCAGAATGATTATGGAGGTAAATAGCACATTTTTGGCTAAATATGGTCTTAACCCTTAAACACTCTTTGACATAAGTGTCAAAAAGGGGGAGATATAAATTAATAAGGGGGAGATACAGATTAATAAGGGAGAACAGATACAAAGGAGGAGCATTGATATATAGACAAGGCACAATCAACTCAGGGGGAGTTACAAAATTTTTGAGGTATATATTGTAAGTCACAAATTTTGATCAAAGTTTTCAATATGTACATACCAATTAGATTAGTAAATGTACTTATAAGGTCAGTTAAGTGTTTTTGTCACTCATGTCAAAGGGGGAGATTGTTAACATCATAATATTTTTGACACTTGAGTGCCAACACACTTAATCATATTCCACATTGGATGCTGAGTACATCATGCGTGCCGAATAAAGATTAGCTACCGAGTGAAGATTAGATACCGAGTGAAGATCAGATACCGAGTGAAAATCAGCTACCGAGTAAAGATTAGCTACCGAGTGAAGATCAGATACCGAGTGAAGATCGGCTACCGAGTGTTAACAAGTGCCGAGTAACATAAGGTCCCGAGTAATACAATTTTGTTAAGGTGCCAAGCTATCCAGGAAACATCATGTGCCAAGTATTTGCAATACTTCAGGAGCCGAGTAACTCAGTAAGATCAGCATAAGAGTTTGTAATTGCACAAATTATGATGCAAATAGTTTTTACAATCGACATAAGGTAAATCTCGAAGGATTTAATGATGAGATCGAATATTTTATTTTTCCTATGCAATTTGCATGCAGCCAATAAGAAAAATGCTAAAGGCATGCAACCAATCAGCAAAAGATAAGTATTGAGCGGAAAATGAAGATTGAATATGGATCGTAGATCCATACCTAACCCTAAATCTTCAAATGTCTTTATGAGGAAGATGAAACTTCATTGTAAAGTGTAAGAGACGAAAGGTGTGAGAAGACATACAAGGGTTCACAAGGAATTTTATTTTCAGAAGTGAGGATTATCAGATCACAAAAGGATCCAGATCAGAGAAAGCAGAACAAGTGCCTGCAATCAGCAATCAAGGATTATAATCAGTCAGGTTTATTGTACCTAATACTCTCTAGCAATTGTATTAGAATGAAAATCCTATGGTGATAGGTTAGTTTAACAGCTATTCGATAAATCCTTTAACTAGGTGATGAAATCCTTTAACAGGGTAACACTTCATGTTAAGTGTTTGAAAGCCTCTAACCAGGTCACTATTGACACAGTGTAAAGCCTTTAACAGGGCAAACCATCAGAAGTGGTTGAACAATATTGCTGCAGTAATTTTTGTGGGTATCATCTCCACCCCAGTTTTACCTTCTTATTCCTGGAGGGTTTTTGGGTTACCAAATTCTAGTGTTAAGTGTTATTGATGCATGTGTTTAGTTTCATGAATGCATGCAATTTACTTTCAGTTAAAAGTTTTATTGGCTAAAGTATGATACTTATGATTCACCCCCCCCTCATAAGTACTCTTTCCATATTTGAATATTCCAACAATTTGATCACTACATGATTCATAAATCCCCCACGACTGGGGAGGGTGACTCTTATCAGGATATTTTGGTGACGTCCTTGCCTGCTATTTTGGATGGCTTGACTTCTGACCCTATTTTGGTGCCATCCTTTGTTCACCCTCTTGAGGCTCTGGTGTCAGATGTTGTTGCCGCTGTCTCTAGTACAGTTCGTTCCTCGACAACGAGGGTTTTGGTGGCTAGTGGTGGGGATGTTGACTTTGCGTGGCAGAAGGCTGCCAGTTTAGTGGAGGATGGATGGACCACAGTAAAAGGTAAAAAGGGCAAGTCCTCCACTCCTGATATGGCATTAGGCTCTCAGAAAATGGGACCGAAAGGGAAAGCTTGAGTCCTTGTTGTGGCTGTTCCATTTTTGGTTATCCTGGCTCTTATGGCCTGTTTTTTCTTTGTAGTCTAACATGGTATGGGGCTTACTGTTTTATCCTCTTTGTTACCATGGGGTTTTAGGTGCCCGAATTAAACTTGTTTTGGTGGCTGATGAGTACTGTTTTTTATGCAATGCCACTGGTCACACTTGGTTATTGACCTGTTTCACCTTTGGACTATACTTTTTTTGGGTACCATTGAAAATTTTACGAGAGACCCTTCAAAACCTGTTTTCCTTAATCAAAAACATATGGAAAGTTTATCCTCTATTTCTAAGCATCTATTGAGTAAATTGGGTCCTCCAATGAGCACAAACATATAAAGTCAAGCACAAGAGATTGCAAGAAAGTAATTTGATCTAGAGATACGAAGAGGCACAACTCAAAAATTATCCACTATCATATCATCATCCTCCCTATTTTGATGATATGTAGAGGGAAGGTCAGCCGAAAGAGAAATGATGGCCAAAGCAATGCTAGATGCCTTTTGTAATAAGAGATCACACAAGGCAAGAGAAAACCATCTTATAAAGATTTTTCTTTTCTGTTCTCTTTGTAAAGATAGTTGACGACATCACAATGTCCCTTAGAAAGTCAACCATACAATGAAAAGAAGAGCGAGACGACTCAACGAAAAACTCATTGATGGTAGATATACTGCCAATCTCTAGAAAGGTTGTAGTAGAACTCTAAAGAAAGTGAAACCCCCTCAACAAAAAGTACTAATGCAGAACAAAAGACCACAAGAATTGACTTCCTACAATGAGACTTGGGGGTGAGTCCTGCTCAAACTTAAAACTTAGGTACTGAAGGAGAAATCTTCAAATTCACCATGGAAATTTAGAGAACTCTAATAAAGAAACAATGAAGGAGAAAAGAGGAACAACAAGAGAAAATGAGCTCACAAAAATGGATAGATGTGATAAGGGGTGTCTTAAAGAAGGGAGCAACGAACACTTGCATCATCTTGAGGAAGTCAGGAGTATAATAGACACCAAAGTATTAACCATAGTAGTCCTGACAAGATCAATAAGAATGAGAAAGAAGGGAATTGGAATAGAAATGAAAATTGAAGATTGACCCTTAGTCTTCATAGCAACCCAACATGCCCTAGCCCTTAGTCTTTAAAGTAGCTAACAACCTTTGCTTGATAATGATGCTTATGCTAACGTGCAAGCTAGTTATAACATAGATGAGCACTAGAATGATATCCCTTGAAGATTTGATAATGCCCAACATCATAGGCAAGACCATTTGTGTTGCAATCATGAAAGAAAAAGTCCAACCAATGAAATGAGATATTACATAAGTAGGTAGTATATCCTCAAGGACAAGTTCCTTTCCTCATAATTCTCTATGAGAAGTCAAAGGAACATGAGGAAATCTCATAGGTTGGGAGACAAGTGTTGCTGATAAGGGACACACATGAGGAGGCTATTTACATTTTCCATACATAGTTGTCTAGGCTAACGGGAAGCTCCAAGACATATGTCTTCGACTTCTACAACATAGTTGTCTATTCCTTTCCCATGATAGTGCAATGGTATAAATTTAACCCTGCCAAAGGAAAGTTACCTTCCTTTGAGAGCCAAGTTCACAACATACATTCAAATATCTCTAACTAGTTAAATCAGTGGAAATATCTTATTATAGATAAGGAGAGAAATATTTTAGTTGTAGAAATAGAAGCATCGAGAGATTTTGGTCCAAATTTGAGTGTCTCGTCTATAGACATCTGCATGGTGCATAGACATTTGCATGACACGCTATGGTCCTATACAAATTGCAACAAAAAAGATTCAAAATTTGATGGAAAATCAAGGTGTCTACTCCAAATAATTTGCACAATATGAAATTATAAATATGTGATAAATACTATATAAAAAAGATAAAATAAAATAATAAGATATTTTAAATATAAGAAAACCTTCGTGCGGTCAAAAGATTCCTATAGACTTGCACACATATAAGAGAGAGAAAATTGTTTGGGGTTGTTTGGAGACTTGCCTTAGTCAATTATTTGCTTTGGTGTTTCCACCTCCACAACAATCAAATGGATAGATAAACCAACAAGATAAAGCAAATGAATGTAATAGAAACAAACGTTGTTTGATGGAGGAAAACCCCTATTACATGAGATATGCATATAGAAACAAACCCCACTAGTGGAGGAAAACCCTTATTGCAAGAGATAAAGTATAGAAAAAAGGATATGATAAATCCAAAGATGCTCAAAGACACAAGAGAGAGGAATATTATTGAATGTGCTCGAGAAAGCCAAGATTGTTATTAAGATCATTGTGAGAGAGCAAGAGAGTTGTGAGATCCAAGAAAATGCAAGAGCACAATTAAGATTCTTCAAGGAAGGGAGAAGGGGAGGAGGAAGACAAATCAATTAGAGAGCTTTAATTCAAGAGAGAGTTTGAATAAGCAAAGAGATGAATTTAAAGAGAGGAAAAGAGGCTTCGAGGTCATTCTAGAAGATTCTCGACCATTCCACCAATGAAAGCAAATGACAAGTGGAAAACATGCATGAGACTGATGTTTGAACATTAATATGTTGGAGGATAAATGTGTGAGGCGTAGATGTTTGTGTTTTGGTGCGCTGATGTCCAAATAATTGATGCTAAAAAATGACACACAGCAAAGGAAATCTGCGAATAATACAAAATTGATGTTGGAATATAGTTGCTGACAAGGACTTTAGACATCCTGAGAGGGAAAAGGTTGACTAAACACAAATGTTGGGTAATGGACACTAAAGTGATCACAAAAGTGTCGCCTAAATTGCAAACGAGTGTATGTAATTGTTTACATTTTGCCTTTACATTAGCAAGTTGATGAATCTAAATGAGTACACCCATCATAATACCAAAAGGATATTGTAGAGGAATCTGAGATCTTTTTGAACCATGGTTGTATGCCCCTAGGGTGAAGACCTGTAAGACAAATGGATTAGAGAGAAAAAGTTGCAGAAGACAACAAGACTAGAATATGAAAACCACAAATCCACGAGGTTAGATAAAATAAGAACACACACAAAAAAAAAGTTGGCTCATAATTGTTAAAGAGACCTTGATGAAAAAGGCTTTCTCAATACAATGCATCGTCTCCATAAGAAAAAACACATGGAGGAATTTTGAACATGAAGATCATAATTAGGATTATAGGGAAACAACCAATGCCAAAGAGATAACATGTGACTTAGACACTAGCTTGCTCCATTGCTAGAAGTCATGCAAATGATCATGATTAGTAGCACGAACCCCACTACTGAGGAAAGTAACTATTGAAAAATACACTCAATGTAACCAACTTCACTAGGGAAGAGAGCCAATATTGAGGAAATTACACCAGTATCATGGGTAGCAATTTGTGATATGTTATAGCCATACAATAAAGTGATTTTGATAAGCCATGATATGTATAGTGAATTCTAGATAGGCATATGATAGGGAGACTGAAGAGCACGCAAATATATTGAGAGGGGGGGGGAAGTGTTTGAATTAGTATATTAACAACTTTTACCTTTTTTGAACTTTTATCCAAACAATTGCCTCAAAATCATTAAACATCAAAATAAAGAATTATGCACTTGAGCACAATAATACAAGATTTACATGGAAACTCAATGTGGGAGAAAACCATGACAAATAATTGCTTTTATATAAACTTGATCTTTTACAATTGGTTTGTAGGCTCCAACCTACTAGAGGCTACGACCTCTATGTTATGAGCACCGACTCACTGGAAGCTTCAACTTCCACACTTTGCAAGCACCGACCTACTGAAAGCATTGACTCCCCACTACTATCTTCGTGAGCACCCATCCACCGCACAAAAACTCCTTTTCACCTTGACTATGTTGCTTGTTTCAACTGATAATGAATATCTTTAATTTCTGTTTCTTCAAATTAATTACAAGTCTTCTTATGAAATGACTATAAGTCTGTCATGACTTCTTTTATTGATTTACTATAAATCTGATATAAACTTATTCACAAATATGTCATAACCAAATCACAGCCTCTTCCCTATAATCTATTATTTGATCTGGAAACACTTCTGATCTATTCTTTGTAATATACTCTGTTCAATGTATATCTTCTTTAAATTCTCCACACTCATTTCTTATCTTAATTTTCTATTATATCCTTTTCACCTCTTCTTTCGTTCTTTTATTCTTTTCAATATTCTACTTCCACCGTTCTTCTCTGCATGTATTCACTCTTTTTAATCTTCTTCTATCATTCACAGCTTTCAACTTTACTGTTTTCTTTTCATAAATTATTCTTCATATTTTGCTCCAGTCACTGACTTCTCTTCTCACTATTTCTTCTTTTTATTTTCTTTTCTTTCACGCACACTTATCTTCAAAATGAAATCCCTATTATATAGATTTTCATTCCATGAAAAGGATGTCTTTTGACAGTGATGAGATCCCTTAGTAATGTTTGCACCTCTTTATTTATAATTAGTTTCTTTTTTTATTATAATTTGATGTTGTTCAGATTTATAAACTCACCGTTTTATTTCAACCAATGTTGCCTATGATTCTCATTATTTGTAGATCGCTTATTATCTCTGCCTTATATACTCACAACAGCCCGTGTATGAAAACTTGCTAATATATACTATTGAAACGTTGCTGCTATCACACTTGCCATACTTTCAATTAACCAACGTCATATATCATTTGAATCACAAATTGAACATTGAGTTCCCTGTCAATTCTTCCTCATATGTATTTGTGCAATAGTTTACATGGCACCTTTCCTTCAGTCACCGCGTTCAACTGTAATTTTGTTTTGTCTTCATCGCATTTATCTGAGACTTTTGTCATTGCCTTAATTTGTCTTTAAGATGTGATGGCAATACTTTTGTTTCCAGCACCAATCACTCATTGTTCATATTAAGACGCACAATCTTCTGGGAAATGACACTGGATTGATCATCAAACTGCATTGTTCATATTAATTTTAATCTGAGATTTATATATCATAGGATTGTTCATCAAACTGCTTTTGAACTGTTGACATCGCTGCTAGCGCGTGAGTGTTTTTATTGTCTTGGACGTGCACCTAAGACTTTGAATGCATTCACCATCTTTAGTGGACCTACTATATCATGTTCATCTTCAATTCCAAAAACTATCACTGTTCTGAAATGATCGACTCTTCTGAAAATCATTGCTGCATATGGTCTTCTGTATTTAATATGTTCAATCACTGTTATGGTCTTTGCTTGCTTCTGTAACCGTGTCTCCATCATTTCCTTCACATATGAAATAGCAAAACGTAGAATAGCTGCTTTGGATACTTGTTAGTCCCTGCCTTGTAAGGCACGAGACTTATGTTTTCGTTTTTCCCCACCATTCGATATTATTTTATTTTAAAGACAACTACAATAACCAAATTTGTAAGGTCAGATTTAATAATAATTCAATTATGATGCGCTAATTCCAAATTTTTGATTGGCTAAGACCAAATTTACTGGGTTAATGGGTATTTTCGTGAGTAGAAAAATCTGAAAAAAATGTTTACTATGGTGGTGGTCTCACAATGGATGGTTATGTCGTGCAACAGTTAATAGAATTTAAATTTTATAGAGTATTTATATATCTATTTTAAAGTTATATGTTAATGTATTTCATTACTTATATTTAGTTATGTGGTTGGTTTCAATATTTCTAAGAAATGTTATTTATTGTTATTTTGTGTTTCAAAAAATTCATGCACATTTCTTAATTTGTTCATGTTCATGTTAACATTCATACACAATCTAATAATGTATTGATTAAAATTATGTAATTTTTACAACCTATAAAGAAGGAAATCATAAAATGTCTAGATTGTGTAATTTTTAAATCATTTTTAAAAATCACATGTAACACAATCCACCATCAAGATGAAAATAAAGAGCACAATGTTAAGATAAACAATAATCATAGAAGACTAAAATCACGCATTAAGAAGGTAATAAAGAAAATAAAATAAATAAATATGAAGGGAAATGAGAGCACCCTAGAAAAGCATCTGAGATCAGTATGCACACCCTGTATACAATAGTTCCTTGAACAACTTCTAATAAGCAAATACAAGTGCAAACTACTATGCCATAAAAACGAAAAACAAACATAGTTGATTTTTCACAATTAAAACCTTAAAGGAAAGTGATTGCAATTTACCGATCTAAATAAATTTCAGCAGCATTACGACATTTAGATTATTATTCTACAATCATAGAACTAGAAGAATGAGACAGAATAGAGAACACAAATATACGTGGGGAAAACCTTTCCAGGTGAAAAACCCACCCTCCAAACCATCAAGCTAATGTATTATTCAACAAGAAGTTATGATACATTTCCAGCCTTCACATTGAGATTTACATCTTGCTCCATTTAGGAGAAAATCTGGCAGCATAACCCTATGCAAATAACTTCTCATCTCTCTCTTAATTCTCTACAACAATGCTTGTATTTATAGAGTTTTCATACAAGAGGAAACAATTTCTAAAGCATCTACATTCAACGCATCTACAAATTATTTTAGAAACTTACTTATGCACAACCCTTGCATAAAACAAAACATAAAAGAATAAATCACCAAAAAATAGAAGCTTTCTATTTTTCTGCTCCAAGTCATTTCTTGTGGAAGAATCCAACTTCATTTAGCAACTTTCCAAGAAAGCACAAATAAAGCATTAAATCGTGGTAAGGTTGAGTCACCTTATCCCAACAATCTCCCACTTGATGAAGACCTTACAAGATTCAAACTGATGAAACTATATCATCACATCCATCCATGAAACAACATAAATCATAACATATGCTCTTGTGCTCCAACTAGACACCTGTCCAAATAACACAAGCATAAGATCCATGTGAGAACAAAGGCTACACATGCTACCACCACTCCATTGTGTTCATGAGCTACACAGAAGCATAAAAAAAATCAACTTCTTAGCCCAACAAAACTGTGAAGTCATCCTCCAGAAAAAAAGATAAAACATCAGCTAGAACAACAACCAGACTGATTGGTCCAATCCAACTGATAAACCCACGAGATTGAAAATAACATCCACAGTAAATGCTAACTCATCCAATCACCCATACCTCAAAGGTATCGAACACTAGAAAACTCATGCCAGCAACATAACCAACCCATAAACTACAACCTCAAGCTCTATGTGCAAACCAGTCGATGAAGACCAAACACATACAAGAACTCCTATTGCATGGGTAATGTCAAATCTGAAAAATCAACAACATACTGAGTCTACTGATAACAAAACAAAGAAAGTGAAACCATGTAGTACCAAGGACCATCCACAAAGATATGCAAATCCTGTAGCAAAAACACTGCAAGAAATATCTCTCTCACCCAGTCTCCACAACTCTCCCATGTTCTCCACATCCAACAAAGAAAAGAGATAAAGAAGCCACCATGTCATCACCAAAAAAAAATGAAGTACAAGTGATAACAAATGACCACATAGCTCCAACAAATCTCAAAAAACAATGTTATGTGAACCCAAACATCCAAGAAGATAACCAAGGCCAAAGAGAGAAAATGCAAATCATAAGCATGTAGCATGTCCTTCTACAAACACTTCTAAATGTCAAATGTGCCAAGTATGATCTCCTTCACAACCCCAAGAGAAAAGCCACAAAAACATCCAAAGCTGTTCAACCTCAAGAGATCAAGCATAATATGATATCATCAATCTACATGGACGTAAGCCTCTCAAAGAAGATCAAACATCTCCATTTCCCATTTCAAAAAATCAGGCCACTACCATCTCCTATTGTCATTATAAATGAAAGTACACCTCAAGGAGATAACCATGTTATCCATCTCTCACAATGAATCCTCCAAAACTATTTGACTATAGCTCAAGATCCATGAATATGAAAGAAAAGATAAAGCACCTAAAAGTAACATTGGGCAATACCTCTCAAATGATAAACTGCCAAGTAGACCAAGAGCGGGGAATGAGAATGCTCCTCTAAGATATGCAAGTCACCTTGTGACTTATCCAAGAAAAATCTCCTCATAGGTCTCTATTGAACTCACGTCCAACAAAGGTGTAGGCTCCTCAGACTTTCTGTTGAAATCTCATCAAGAGTATACATCTCAACAAAATGTCTCTCATCTCAAGAGAACTCTAGCCTCACCTAAGTCTCCAAGTATCCACAAGCACCTGTAATCAATCATTCCATGCAAAACTCCATTGCAACATAGCACTGTCATGAAGTATCAAGCAAATGATCAAAGTACTCAATACCAAGAAACTAAAACAAGATCAATGTCAAAGCTCCAACCATAGAATCAGGAACATAAACATGACATCATGATCTAAACCATCTCCTCCAAAGAGATAACATGCTTCATGTGATCATATCAAATAACTGTATCATGTCACAACTCTAAACTGGTAATAAAGAGAGAATCATGACATAAAAGCCACCATGATAACATATTGAATAAAAGCATAAACAAAATCTCTACCAAGGACTCCTTGAATCCTAAAGATGTCAACATCTCCAATCACATGAAGATACCATCTCCAACTAGTGAACTAACAAATGTGAAAGACCCTTCTGGAACAACAGGATCTAAGGCATCCTCCAACATCTGCAACACAAAAGAAGATCATCCATCACCATATTATGAAAAAATACAGCCATTGCTAAAGCTCCCATTGAAGCGTGATACCAAGCTCTCCAAGCATATGACACACCATCCTCCAAATCTAAAAATCATCTAGGTCCACACATCACACTGGGTGAAACCAAGATCTCCACACTAAGGAAATTCACCATGCTTTAGGACTCCATAATTGACTATCCAAGTACTCAAATATCATCCATCCTCTCATCTCAAACCAACCACACAAATGCACAAGTGACCACAAACAAGTCTAGCTAACAAGTCTGCACCAACACTGAATCAAATCTGGTGGATATAGACAGTCCACATCCAAGTTATCCCACTGCAATTAAATGGGCGGCCTACCCACCTGACTGCATAACTTGTAGATCCAATCATTGCAACATGCAAACCCGCTATCACATTAGTGACATATACAAATGAGATCAAAGAGAATAACAATGTAGACAACATGACTCAAACACTGGATCAAGCAAAAATCTGATTTGCCAATTATGTTCAAATCAAGCACCATAGTCTAGGAATCCAAAAAAGCATCACCACAGAAATGTTGAGTGATTGATCACGTACCAAAATCTCTATGTAGAGAAAGAAAAACACCTCCTCCAAGAGGAAAACATAGTACTGGAACTCTAGACCCACTTGCAAACCAATTCCACAACCACTACTAGTACATGCATCTAAGAGAGATAGGCTATGCAGAAGCTTCCAGATCATCCAGTGATCAACTCCATAGCCTCTATGCATTCCAGGTAACAAAAGAGACACCTTCAAATACCCATGCATCAAGAGTTATTTTTTTGTCAACCAAGAGCTCCATATCGATGTCATTTCAACATGACCAACTTTATTTTCTCTGTCTTCACCATGCTTCAAGAAATTTCTGTTGTCTCCTGAAAGAATAAATCAACTGCAAGAATTCCACTCATCAAAGGATTAATTATCAGTCAATTTATTCAAAAAAAACTTCTTCAAGCTATGCAAGCTAAGAAATCTTAATAGAAGAAATACCCAGAACCAAAAACTTTGTGAATCCTCCCATGCAAACAACATGCAATTCACAAAAAATGGGCTCTGATACCAATTGAAGAGAAATGAGAGCACCCTAGAAAAGCATCTGAGATCAGTATGCACATCTTGTATACAATAGTTCCTTGAACAACTTCTAATAAGAAAATACAAGTGCAAACTACTATGCCATAAAAGCAGAAACCGACATAGTCGATTTCCCACAATTAAAACCTTAAAGGAAAGTGATTGCAATTTACCGATCTAAATAAATTTCAGCAACATTACGACATACAAATTATTATTCTACAATCATAGAACTAGAAGAATGAGATAGAATAGAGAACACAAATATACGTGGGGAAAAACTTTCCAGGTGAAAACCCCACCCTCCAAACCATCAAGCTAATGTATTATTCAGCAGCAAGTTCCAATACATTTCTAGCCTTCACATGGAGATTTACATCTTGCTCCATTCTAGAAAAAATTCGATAGCATTGTAGACACCTAAAAACCTTTAAAAAATAAAGTATTTTTATTTTCTAAAAAATTTCTTATGACATCATCATTTATTAATTAATTAATTAATTTATTTTTATGCCATTAAATCCCTTTATCTTAATTAAAAATATTTAATTAAGGAATCCCTCCCAAAAATGTTTAAATGTTATTTAAACATTATTTCCTTATTTATTAATTATTTAATTAATAAATTGACCAAAAAACCCAAAATAAATAAAAATTTATTTTTTGCCCAAAACTTGGCCAATTTCCTTAAGACCACTAAACTCTTCCAAAATCTTCTAATCCTTCTTTAATTTTGATTAAAGGTTAATCCCATCATTTCCTACCCCTAATCCCAACTCAAAATATTTAATTAAGATTAAATATTAATCCTCATGTTTATTAAATTTTTTTTAATAAATATCTCCTCAACCCAAACCCTTGAAATAAATAAAACTTTATTTATTTTCTAAAAATCTAATTTATCCTCATCCTAGGAAGTTCTAGACTCTTCTAGAAAGTCTTCATCCTTATCCTAGGAAGTTCTAGACTATTCTAGAAAGTCTTTATCCTCATCCAAAGTCTAGACTCTTCTAGAAGATGTCTTTAAACCTAATCCTAATCCCCTCCTAACCTTGTCACATTCCCTAAAAATGGGTTAAGACTTACTAACCCAAGCCAAAGTTAACAAATGTCTCCTCCTTCACCCACCCTCATTAAATGCCATCCACTTGCCTATCCCTAAGCTAATCCTAAACCATCCTAATCCATCCTCTAATCATTTGCACAAGCCTAAGCAAGCTTAAAACCTTCCTAATCAAGCCCAAGTCAAAATTCCTCTCATCTCCCTCAAAATATCCCAACCATACAACTTTATGAAGCCCACTAGGCCATAAATGACTCTTCCAAAGCCCTTTTATTGCTCTTACAAGCCATTATGAGGGTCTCTATGAAGATTTTATCCCTTGAGCCTCCTTTGTTGACTCATCCTTCCCCTTTCGTCCATCCTCTCACCCTGTGACATGTGTCACTCTCTGATTGGCTGTAAGGAAGCACAATCCATGTGCTCTCCTCTCATGCAATCTGAGCCCTCCATGAGCTTTTTCCCATACTTGCATCTTAGCCCTCAATCCCTCAAGCCTCTTGCCTATAAATTGGATCCTTCCCCTTTGCAAAATAACACAATCCATGAAGTAAAGTCATAATGCCATTTTAAGAAGCCATTTTACATCAAAACCATACACTCACACCCAAATTCCAACTCCATTTGAAGCCCTTTTTGAAGCATAAGCTTGAGCATACATCCTATCTATTTAGACAAAGCCACTCAACAAGAGAGCTTCTTATTGAGAGAGCCCATTAATGGATCATATTCTCAATTGAGAGCTCATCTTAGTCTATTTTGAAGTTTATGAATTTTGTTTAGTTTGTAGAAGCTTTATTTAAATTTGGTTTCTATTAGCATACTAACATTGCTCATATACAAGCATAATCCTATGCAAATAACTTCTCATCTCTCTCTTAATTCTCTACAACAATGCTTGTACTTATAGAGTTTTCATACAAGAGGAAACAATTTCTAAAGCATCTACATTCAATGCATCTACAAATTATTTTAGAAACTTCCTTATGCACAACCTTGCATAAAACAAAACATAAGAGAATAAATCACCAAAAAATAGAAACTTTCTATTTTTTTGCTCCAAGTCATTTCTTGTGGAAGAATCCAACTTCATTTAGCAACTTTCCAAGAAAGCACAAATAAAGTATTAAATCGTGGTAAGGTTGAGTCACCTTATCCCAAAAAAATAAACTCATGATTAGACATTACTTATTGCATATGTGTGTGCCATTTATGCATATCATATATAATAATTGCAAAAAATATTCAAATCCTTTAAATATGAAGTTATGAGTCACGAGTCATAAAAAAAAATTCTAGATTATGCTCTATTTTTAATCAGAGGTCTATGTTTTTTATCAATTGCAAATTGAATTTATATTGCAAATACATTATTAAAAGAATTTTAAGGTTCATGATTCATCATCCTCTACATCTCTATTTCTAACCCTACCCCACTATTTACTTTCACTTCAAGCTCACACCAAATCAAGCAAGAAACTGAAGCTACATAGTACACTGCATCCCATAAGGCAGAGACTTCGACTCGACAAGAGCTTTTGTTTGTCATTATCATTGTTAATTATTTTATGGACTTGGTTATGACTATTTCTTTGACCTTATATCCGATTCACATCATTGTGCATATACTTATACAATTTTCTTTTTCAAGTTGGCTTTCTACTTTTATCACTTTGTCTATCATTGCTTTATATAGTAGACTTCAATTTCTGAAACATCCCATCTTTATTGGCCTCTAAATAGTCTTCATGTTGTGGGGTGGCTCTTATGTCATTGTAATATACATCTAACTCTTATGTTGTTTCCCAACTATAGCTATACATATGTTTGTGTTATTATCTTGGCTAATAGTACGTCTCTTACCAAGTTGTCTATTTCTGTTTTGAATCTTTGGCTTTACTTTATTTTCAGCATCACTGTTTATTTATTTATGAAACATATCTTTAAACACCAACTTGACATCAATGACAATATTTCATCAAAGACTTTAGATGATGTGCTAGCATGTGTAGTATTGAGATGGATCGACATGTGGTAGGGCATCTTAAGATTATTCCAATATGCATAGTGTTAAGAAGACAAGCTTATAATATGGTAAGAGTGGATTGGCCCCCACAAAGGAGAATAAGACAATGTATTTTCCTCCATGAAGGAAAATAAGACAAGATAGTGGATTAACTTGGGCCACAAAGGTAGATAAGACAAGATAGTGGATTGGCCCCCATAAAGGCAAACACGATAAGCTAAGAAAGTGGATTGGTCTCTACAAAGGAAAATAAGGTAAGATAAGAAAGTGGGTTGGCTCCCACAAAGGCAGATAAGGTAAGATAAGAAAGTGGATTTTCCCCCACAAAGGAAAATAAGATAAGATAATATCTTGAAAGACATATGCAACAAAGATAGGTTAGTGGTTAACCTCAAAATCACTTGTCATGCATGGAAGAAGAAGAAAAATGATCAAATGATTAATTATTGATGGCACTCGATTCATGAAGCTCTTGTATTTTATCCTTCAAGGCCTTTCATTCATTAGTAGAATGAACCAACACTTGAAGATATGTACAAAATATTATCTTTCCTTATCATTAATATCATGGATCTTCTTACGTGTTGGAGCAGGAGTAATCAAGTGGGATTTAAGAAGCCATAACAACATATGATCTTGTTCAGATAAAGAATGTGGAAAAGGAAGCAACCCTCTCTCTTGTGAAGGAAGGTTTGAATACTCAACAATGAGGTATAGAGACATCTAATAAAGAAGGAATGGAGTAAGCCATAAGAGAAGCTTTGTAACTATTGTCACAAAAGCTTGCAACCTTGTGAAATATGGAAACAATCTCCAAGTTGTGGGACTTGAACAATGAGATTGATTCTTTGGAGAAGGCTGACTTTCTTACTATCAGGGTGATCCTAACTACTCTTTTGAGAGAAAAAGGGAGAAGGAATGCATGAAAAAAAACTACCTAATCTAATCTAAAGGGGGTGATACACCAAAATAGTTTGTTCAATTATATCTCTGTCTAACAATGCACTATTCATCAATATAACCTCAAAATACATCGATTCAAACTTTATATCAATTCAATAGTTACACACAAATCAAAAACCAAATGAAATGCCATAAGGAAGGAACTTCACTCTATAACATTCAAAGGCAAGAGTAGATACTATTATGCAGATTGAAGAATGAAAACAAAACACCAATAGAGGCAAGAAGATTTTTCACTGATATTGATGTGAGAATGAAGTAAAGTAGAAATTACATTCAGTCATAGGCAAAAGGAAATTAGAATACGATTTTTATAGAATAAAAAAAAATGACCAACCCTAAGAAGGGTTACAAAATTTGCTTTTATAGTTCAAGCATAACTCAGATAGCTTCTACCCTAAGGCAAAGTACAACAACTTCATTTAAGGTTGTAGAGAACAATCACTGCAAATTTGGAAAAGATCTGATCATGGTACACATCCAGATCTAGGAAAATCATATATTTCATGCCACTAGAACCTTGAGAAGATAGAAATGATGACCATTATCATTCTGATTGGGTAGATGGATAACCAGGCAGTGAGGGGAGTCTCCCTTACATTTACTATGCATGGAGAATGTTGAAGAGTGGTTGTAGGTGATCAAAAGATCAATTCACCATTAAAAGAGCTGCTTGCTCCATATTATCTACGTGCCAAATTAGATAAACCAAAAAGTCGACTAGGTTTGACTGCCCAATCCTTCCATGTGGTCCAATGCCATTTGAATATTCTGCCACCCTATTTGGCTTTCTAACTTTATGTTGACCTATTGTTGCAACTTTGTTGCCTTTTATCTTAATTGACTATGTAACCTTGCAAAACTGCAAATGGATCAATTAATTGTTATCGCTTCCTTGTAGCTTGTCCTTAACATTTTTACTAATTGTTGCAACCCAATGATTGCATGATTCTAACCCTTCACATTGTCGCCGTGGTTTTCTGGGCTAACATCAAATGTCAGCAACCCTACGAAAACTGAACCTAACTACCATTGCTTAATCACCACTTGAGATCATTGAGACACGTTTCAGCCTATCGTTATGTCACTATGGATAATGGCTTCACATCTTTGTTTAGTGACATAATGATAACCTCACATCTATCTTTAATCTAGTGGTCCTGAAGATGCATCATTCTCTGTCACTTCAAAATTTTATCATATGCCAACTCACTCTAACATCCCTTTTTCTTGTAGTCCATAACTAAAACAGGTCCCACATGTCCATGTGTTGCACCGTTGCTATCTTGCTATGCATATTCATCATGTAACTTTTCATAGCAACAAAGTGACAACCCTCGATCATCTTCAAATCAACGGTGAACAAGATTACATTGAGAAACTGACCCACCTTTGCAAAAGGAAATAAATAAAACTTTTCTAGTTGTACCTCATCTGACAACTTCACCAGATGCAGAGAAGGAAGGCCCAGCTAGGATACGTGGCACACTATCATTATGTCGCTATGACAAAATACCTCACAACATTTTATAGCGACAAAATGACTCAAAAGCAAGAGGCCCCACCTGGACGTGTGTCATATTGTTGCTATGTTGTTATGACTTTTGGTTGTGCAACTTTTGATAACGAAAAAAGTGATGATCATCAATTTCCTTACATCAGATGACTGGGAAGATGTAGGCCTACCAAAATATTATAATGTGAGGCAACCTACAAACTTAGGATATAAAATATAAACAAAGGTTTTATATGTACCTTTTTTATATTGGACCATTTGAGTATTTGAAAATATGAGCACTGACCATGCTTGACAGGCAAAACTAAAATTTTTGTGGAAGGAAAAATATGGCTAAAAATTTTGACGACTTAGAGGGGATGCTAGCCTACAATGTATATGACCAATGACCTTAACCATCCATTGGGATACAAAGTCATAAAAAAACATGAGACCTGCACATTGTGAAATCATAACCCTAACTCTGTCTTCTCTACAACTACAAAACCTAAAAAAAATTGGTTATCTTACAGAGAGACAACCTGTGCTCATCACTTCTTGGAAAATTGGAAACTAACCTAATATATACAGAAAAAACCTAACCCTCACTAGAAGTAAGGTTTGAGGTAAATTCAATTGACTGGAATTGGTAGGATATCACTATTGGGCTTGGATAGTTGGAAAGCGTTGGCTTGATTGCAATTGGTGATAACATAAGGTCCACTCTAGATAGTGTGAAATTTGGAGTGCTTGCCTAGTTTATCTCTATCTACATCCCACTTGAGGACAAGGTCTTCTTCTCTAAAAACCCTAATTTTGGCCCTCTTTTCAAAGCTCTTTTTAACCTATTGCTGATGAATCTTATGTGTCTACCTAGTCTATTACCTCTTTTCTTCTAGCTCCATAAATTCTACCATCCTGACAGTCATAACATCATCCTCCATTATCTCCAATTGATGAGTTAATTCTAGAGAGGGGTACTCCAGTGAAATAGGAAGCCTTGCTTCCCTGCCATAAACTAACATGAAAGGTGAATTCTCAATGACCCTCTTTGGTGTAATTCTATTAGCCAAAAGAGTTGTTCTTAACTTCAAATGCCAACACCTTTGATTATCCTCAATAGTCCTCTTCATGATTCTAATCAGGTTCTTATTAGAGAAGTTAGCTAGGCCATTGCCTTGGGGCTAGTAATTTGAGGAGTTGTTCAAATATATTTCATTATCAACTACCCAAGAACAAATGTGAGGCCCAACAAAGGACTTAGCATTTTCTGACATTATTGTTGAAGGGGTGCCAAACCTAGTAACAATCCCATCAAGGAATTCAACTACTGACATCTCTATGGCATCCTTCAAAGTACTACTTTTGTCCACCTTGTAAAGTAATTTTTAGTAGCTAGGATCCACTTATGACTAGAGCTTGAAGGTGGATTTATTGGACCAATAAAATCTAGTCCCCACTGAGCAAATGGTTGATCAACTTGAGTAGGATGGGAGGAAGATATGCTAATCTCTGTTTTCCTGAAAAGAAGGCACACTTATCACATTTTCTTATATACCTATAACAATCATAGAACATAGTTGGCCAATAGTAACCAACTCTTATGATCTTCATAGTTGTTGTTATAGCTAAGAAATGGCCACCATCAAGACCATCATGAAACTCTTTAATCATCCTATCAGTTTGATCAGGGTTGATACATCTTAATAAGGCTCCATTTAGATCCTTCCTGAAAAGAATCCCATCTGCTAAGACAAAAGGTATAGACTACAATATGAATTGCTTTCTTTTGGCTCTACTTAACCCTTGTGGATATCCTCCTCCCAACAAGAAGTTTGTCATGTCTTGCATCCAATCATTTTGATTTCCATCCCCTACTAGTTTTGTATCTTCTATAACTAAAGAAACTCCCTCAGTTGGCTCTTGGGATGAAATCATTTGTTCACATAACCCTTTACCTCTAAAAAACTTAGTGATCTTGATATCTATGACATACTCCATGACCTTAGTGGTCCATCCAACCATCTTCTCATTGACATACTTATTTAAAAGAAAGTCTTTCACACTTGCATGAGGGACTAAGAGTTGGATCCTGTTATGTGATAGTATATCTTTGAATTTTTTTAAGGATCTTATGATTACAAGAGCTTACTTCTCCACATAACTATACTTGTCTTCATAATCCTTTAACCATTCACTAAAAAAGGCTACAGGTTGTTCTTCATTTGCATCATTCAACTATGTCAAGACAACTGATATACTTGACTCACCACCAAGGGTATAAAGAATGAAATCCTTATCAAATTGGGATTGATAAGGGTAGGAGCTAATTCTATTGCTGCTTTAATCTCTTCAAAAATGGCTCTCCCTTCCTTTGTCCAGGTAAAGACCATATTCTTCTTCAACATATATAATTGTAAAAGGCTTAACCATGGTAGCAAGAATAGGGATAAATCTTCTTACAAAGTTGATTCTACCAAGGAAACTTTGCAGCCCTTTATTATGAGTAGGAAGTGGGAGAGCAAGAATTGCCTTTGTTCTCTCTGGATCAATAACCAAACCCTCTTTAGACACAATATGTCCAAGTAATTTCCCTTGATTAGTAGCAAGCACACGCTTGCTTGGATTTACGGATACACCGTATTCTCTAAATTTAATGAATACCTACCTTAGATGACCAAAATAATCTGCCACATTCTTGGAGTAGACTCTTATGTCATCAAGGTAGACCAACAAAAACCTCTCAATCATATTTTTGAAAGCCATTTCCATTGCTTTTTGAAAGGTAGCACTTGCATTAGTTAGTCCAAAAGGCATCTTGCTATGGGTATAGGTGCTCCATTTAGTTGTGAAAGTTGTCTTGTATCTATCATATTCTTGGACTAACACTTGATTATAACCAAAAAACCCATCTAAGAAAGAAAATATTTCTAAACCACTAACGTTGGATAATATTTGTTCCATGGAAGGGAGAGGATGGTGATCTTTAAGAGAAGCCCTATTAATGTCTCTAAAATGTAAACACAATCTAATTTCCCCATTCTTTTTCCTAACTAGGACAAGTTTGGCTACCCAAGAGGAATGCTTGATAGGAAAAATAATATTAGCCTTTGTTAATTTGGATAGCTCCTTTCTCATCATAGGATCAATTCTAGGATTAACTAGCCTCTATTTTTTCCAATAGGTTTGGCATTATAATTTAAATCTATGGTATGTTGAAACAAACTTGGGACAAAACAATTTAAATCATCATATGTCCATGAAAATACATCATTGAATTCTTGACATAAATGAACAAAATTTTCTTATCCAACTTTAGAGCATACCTTTTCCAAACTAAGAGTCTTTCCATCAACAATTACAACTAGTATGTGATCATGTTTGTTTGCAGCTAGATTTAAACCTCTACTCCTTGCTTGATCATCAAGGTTGAAGATACTCTCCAAAGTGATTAAGCCTTTGGGTAACTTGTTTGAACTGAGGTTCATGATTTGATCACCATACTGGCCTCATAGTCTAGATTGGTTCTTCTTAGAGAATTTTTCTTCACTTTGCAAGAAGTTGACAATCTACACATTAGAGTCAAAGATCTGCTGATTGGTATCGTTGTCTAGGATTGTAGGTCTTACCACCACTCTGATGTGTTGCTCATTTTCATCCTCAACATGCTCTAGTACATCATAATGAACACCAATTGCTGCAAGTCTATCAACATGTTTATTTTCTCTCCTAGGAACACTTTAAATGTTGAATACTTGAAAACTTTCAAGAAAATCCCACACCATGCTTGTATGCTTTGAGGAGTTTGTTCTTTATGACATTTTGGCTCCTTGATTAATAATCAATTCACTATCCCTGAATACCTAGAGAGCCTTGATTCCTCTCTTTTGTGCAATTTGGAGACCTTGGATCAGAGCCTCATACTCTGCTACGTTATTGGTGCAACTTAATTGAAGCCTATAAGAGAAATAATTTTTCTCCAATTCAGGGAAAATGAGCATGACACTAGCCCCTAAACCATTCCTATTCCTTGAAGCATCAAAGAACATGCTCCACAATCCATTGATATCTTCTTCCTTTATGAGATGAGGAATAGGAGCATCCCTTTTTGATATGCAATATGTGCCAAGGCCTGTCTCTAGGGTTTCTTGTACTGGATCAAATTGATAAGTAGTGACCCACTCATCCAAAATATAATCAGGCACTTCTACTAAAGAAGTAGTAGGTGTCCTTTGTTATGTCTCCATCTTCTTCTTCAAAAATAGTGCAATTCATGTTTATGGGACTTGGAGTACATGTCTCTATATAATTGAGGGCTAAAGGCTCTGCTCTTATGGAAGCTTTTGTTCCATACCTTGCTCTAAAAAACATGTAAGATGAATCAGATGAAATATAGCCACCTATTTGTGCATTAAAATCTCTAGAAAGATAGATTGCAAAATGTGGTTTGACCTCAACTATTGATATATCTTATGTTACAGGACAACCAGGGCATGCATGCAATGCCATTTCTACATTTTTAAAGACTCCTACAGTCTTGACAGAGCTACCATCTAATTGGAACACATCCCTAACTATGGGATCATATTTGATGCCAAGGAGAACAACTACACTTCTAGGTATTATAGGACTACTAGCCCCTAAATCACTCATGCAATTATGGACTAGTTTATCTCCTATGATCAAGGAAACATAAAAGGAAGGAGGCCCAATTTTATAACTTGTTTCTCCCCCTTTTATTGGCTGTATCAAGCTGGTTGTATTATCTTCTCTAGGTGGTTGATATTTCACTTCTATACTCTCCAACTCCTGTTGCAGGAGCTTCTTTTGTGATGGTATAGTAGCAACATAATACCATATAGAGGTATTGAAATTAGTCTTTTTCATTTGATCTACCATGCTGAAAGGAGTTTTGGCTGCTTTGATTGAAGCCTTAGGAGCTACATGGATAGGTGCTAAATTTGAGAAGTCTGAGGTTCAATAGACTTCTTGTTTCCCACGCCTTGTTTCTATCAAGGAGCAACATTGGATTGTGCATTCATCATTGGCACATGGGGAGAAGCATATGAAGTTGAAGCTAGATTAGGCGAGGGAGATGTAACATCCTCAACAACTCTCCTTTTACTTATGGTTTTGTGAGCTATAACGTCATGATTAACATGGAAATGCTCCTCTGATTAATGGTTCATGAAAGAAAAATCACCCTACTATTGTAGATGAGAAGCATAATAGGTTGGCTAATGTTATATTATTTTCTTGTTGCTTGCTCTTGTGTAGTCAATGTTAAGTATGATTATGCCTTTTGGAACATACAATATCCATAGGAATAGTTACAAGAAGGGAAAAAATCTTGATCTTGAGCAATATTATTTTGAGGGACTAAAACCCTATTTGGGTTTGTATTTGCAGTAGGGGTATTACTAATAGGTCTATTATGATTATATGGAACATGACTTTTATTTTGATTTGGAGGCCTGTTATGTATGAGACCTTGATACTGAAGTTGAGGAGGCTTATTGTTTTGAATTTGTTGCCTTTCTAGGGTCACCACCTTGTTGCTCATATTTTGTATCACTAAGAAGCTATCCTCTAGTTTTCTCTCCTATATCTAAAACTTCTTGTCTATATTTGCATCATGGACTCCATCATAACTTTAATTTCATCTATTCCATTTGAAGATATGGAGGCTAAAGGAACAATAGCAAGGGGCTAACTTGTAGATGTGGTAGGGATAAGGGATATTGTACATTGATGATTAGGTATATTAGGAAAGAAAGACATTGGAGACCTTGGAGCTAACTTCCCTCCTTATATTAAGATATTTTTTTCCTTTATGATAATCCCATAAGCATCTAGTAAAGTGTCCCTTCCCATAGTTTGCATTGTGGTAGCTATATCACTATTAATGGCACTAAGGTAATGTAAGAAAAAATTACCAGGGGAAGGTGTAACACCCCACCAAGGGATCCAAAAGAATAACCTAAAGTTTTACTAAGTTTTCCAAATATTTAAAAAAAAGAAAAAAGAATAACATACACATCAAACATAAAGTAGCGGAAGCAATAACATACAATCATACATAAGAAAACATAATAGATTACATTCCTTAAGGATCCCAAGATGTTGAATCACATTTAAATTTAAATAATACTAAGTCTAACCAATACCACATCTACATGAAAGAATAATTATAAGTCCAAGTCCATTTAAATAATATACATTTGTTTCAAATGCCACTTGGCAATCAAATTCAGAATGCTCAATCATCCACTGTACATGTAATAGGGTATGAAAGGTTGAAAGAATATATACATTTATAGAATAGATACATCATCCCTTTCGGATCCATGAAACAAAGTACAATACAAAAAGTGAAATAATCTATCATAAGATATAACCATCCATCATAGTACACAAAGATAGAATGAAAGGAAATGCAGACAAGGAACTCCAGACATTGCATCAACGGATGAATCTCAATGGTAAGGGTAAAAAACACTCACCTGACCATGTGGTAACCCAAAAAGGCCCACTCCCACCGTGCTAAGGAGATAGTCTCAAGTCCCAAACAAGATATCAAACCAAGAATCAAAAGTAATCTCTAAGTCTAGGAAACCCTAAAAGTAATCTAACTCAAAGGTTCTCAGATAAATCAACATCTAGACCTAGAGGCAAACATAGACACGTAGGAAACCTACTATGTAAGCGAGCAAGTGCCATCAAACGAATCAACGTTAGAGTTACCTTGGCAGTCTAACTTGACCCCGTTCCCCTAATGACTCTATGCGGCACTAGTATCCTCTTATACTAATAAGGCATACTAACAATGCATGGTCACAACCAAGTATTCTCTCTACTCTCATCCTAGTCTGTACTAGCACTCGAGGCATGGGAAAGAACATACAAAGACTCTTATTAGGTTCATTTTACTCTCATTTAGTGTAGTGTTTTCACTTATTAAACAACTTACAATAGGTTACCCTGGTAGCCACTTAGGGCCTCAGCCTCCATTGCAAGCCACTTCACGACATTAAATATAGATAACATACCCTAAGCTCATAAAAAATAAGATCAAATAATCATAACATTTCACCTCAGTCCTATACAAGTGACTGGAAATCATCAAAAGATAAATCACAATAACCCATCAGTTCTCTACATGCAACTAGAAAGTATCTCAAAAATATTGATCGAAGATTCAAAATGGTTAAGTCAAGTATATCATAACATTCATCCCATTATCCCACAATAACACTGAAAATAATAACCAACAATATAATCAAACTCATCATAGAGCATACCAACACATTACCATAGTTGAGTTTAAAAGATCAAGATCAATTCATCATTACATCACAAACACAAAACTCCCAAGCCTCTGGTAGAAGTCCTAAAATTGGTCAACACTCTAGTCAACGCAAACCCAAAACATAGACACCATACAGATAACATAGTAGTTTCATAGTTTGGTTTGATTTTGAAAGCACGTAGTTTTGAGTTAAAAGTAAGGTAAAGTTTTCATTTCAATGTGTGTTTTCGAATGGATAAGATTCACAATTTACTCTTACAAATTAACCCATTCTTATATTTGAATAAAACATACAATTACCCTAATTTGATTTCAAGTCAATTATTCAAAAAATAATTTCAGGGTAATTATGTATTTAAATTATTAAAATTATACCTATTGATTTTTAAATAAAATAATTACAACTTTATAAAAACCAATATTAATAATAATAAAATAAATTGATAACTTCATTTAAACAATATTCATTATTAATCACACTTAATTAAACTAATTTTAATTAAATTAAATAACAATTATGAAAATCTACAACTAAACTAATATCTTATTAATTAATAATAATAAAAAAAATTATTAATAAAATTCATTAATTAAAAATTAACTAAATTTAAATATAATTAAAAAAATTATTAATAATTAAATTAATAATAAACAAAAATTATTTATAAACACTTATTAATTAAAATTAAAATTAAAGTTTTATAGAAATTAAATAGTAACTGTGTATATTGTTTTAAAAAAGGCCCATTGACCTTTAATACCTACAGGCACAGGTGTTACTACTGCTATAGGCCATGGTACCACTTGCGTACACAGGTTTAATGGTGAGCGATTGGGAGGATTGGGGTGTGGGGAGTTAATGAACCCATCCCCACCTCCATAGTTATTTTGTTATATATTTAAAAAAAAAATTGTTTATTAAAAATAAAACAATTCAAATTGCCCCCCACAAAACATTTTATTTATTTATTTATATATTTTTTTTATAGAATTCCTATCAATACTTTGATAGGAAAAGTACAACCAACCAATTAAATTCTAAATTCTAAATTTCTTTTTCAATTCAAAACCCTCCTTGATTTAAATTCCAATTTTTAAATCTACTAGACAAGGGTTCTACTGATAATCTAATCCTCACGTATATAGAAGATATTCAATATGAAAGAACAAAGGATTTGAAAAATTCATACAACAAAATTTGGGAAATAGATTTAATTAATCATGAAGAAGACATGAATAATAAAGAACATATTTAACTGTGTGAATCAAAATACAAGAATCTGCTTGGGTCTGATGCTAAAATCGTAAACACCAAAAAGATTTGTGAGATAAATTTCTTCTCTCAAAACTTTCTCTGTGAAAATTCCTTCTCCAAAATTCATGGTCCTTCGTAAATGAACCCTCAATTGTTGATAAGGAGTTCTCTCCTAAATTTGGGGCACTAATTGTGGGATCACCCAAGAGGACTCCTTGCTTACAACTCTTTAACTCTTTATTATCTTTCTTTTATGTTTTCATGCAAGTTTATTGCAATATAAAATATCTTTATTTAAATTCACTTGACTTCTCTTTTTAATTAATTTATTAAATTTTAATCTCATGCATACTTTATGCAATCTTAAAACTCTTTAATAAATTAATATCTTTTCCATTCTTTAATTTATTTTTGAAGCATTAATTGATAAAATATTTATTAACTTAAGTAATAATAATATTTAGCATTTATTTAACAATTATTTCCCAAATATATTATTATTAAATTAAATAAATATTATTACGCTCTAAAATTAGAATTAGAATTTTATCTTTAAATTTAATTCTTTAAATTTAATTAATTTTCCAATTAATTAAATATAATTAAATATTAAAAATATCATAATAATTTCCATTAAATTAAATCATTGATTTAATCTTTTAATTTGACTTAATTAATAGAAATATCACTGAAGACCTATAGGATGAAATACGAAAACCCATCATAGAAAACCACATACAAGATCAAACTAAAGGGTTATAATCATGAATTTACGTCATACGACGCATTCAGAAGGTAATCAACTCAGATACTTGTCCTAACTTTCTAGGACAAATGGGTTTAAAGGTTAGGATTTGGACTCAAGAATTTATCTCCCCTATGTTACCATTGAGATAATGCGATAGGGTACGCTCATCTTGGCAATTCAGGAAAGTCGATACCCAATACCTACAATCTACATAAATCTATGCATGTACAAACACATATATACTAAGCTAAATAGGCAATGGCAGGAAGTGGTGCATTATGTAGATCTCAACTAGTAGGTGACTACGACTCCCTTCCTTAACCACATCAAAAATGTCATACATAAAGAAAACATACACGCACACCCATACACATGCAATATGAGGTAAGTATCCATATAAAACACATACAAATAATCCATCTAACTAACATCATCAAATAATTAAAATCATTATAAATATAAACTAGCCTAAAAGAGTTCGACAATAAAATCAAAAAAGTTAACTAGGGGTAGGCATTACAAAAGGCTTTCCTGCTATAGGCATTCTATCTCATGTCTTTTGAAATCTATAATTAAAATCAGTTCTATAGTCATGGGGTGCCCTTTTGATAGTTGTTAACTTCTCTAAAAGGGATAGGTGATTTCTTTTGTCCTCAAAGTGCTTGTAAAGTCCTGCTCGTAATCCATCCCAATTAGTAATGGAGTTGTGAGGTGAATCTCTAGACCATTGTAATGCTTTTCCCATTCAGGATGAAGCTAGAAGCCTAAAAAAAACATCATCCTCTATAATACCATGTATATTGCAAACATTTGAAATTTCTTGAATATGTTCTATAGGGGAGATGGAAGTTTCACTAGTGAAATCGGGAATACTGTTGAGAGCTAATACTAGGATATCATGTCTTTGAGCCAGAAGGAGAGGGATCCCACCATTAAAGGTGGAAAATGCATGTGCTCTAGGTTGGGCCATATGGAATAATGATCTATTTAGATGAAAAGATGACAACCTAGGCTATGATCTTCCAACAGAAGGAGTGGAGAGAGATCTTGTACGTATATGTGCTACTGCTACACACCTAACCAGTGATAGAGATAATCTACTTTTCTTTCTTCTAGGGTTTGAAAATGAAAGCTCAATGTATTAAAAATTACCTCTAGATGATGCCCTTTTATGAGCCTTGGGCATGAATCACAAAAAATTTGGTTTAGAAACCAAAATGTAGGGTTGGAGTTGCCAGGTACTTGAAAATGAGCCTTTGGAGGCTTGAAAATACTGAGAGCAACACTATTCTCTCAACATGTATTTTAACTTTTCTTCTTCTTCTTAACACCAATGAACTTAGAATGCTTCAATATGAGAGTCCCATAGGGTATGCCAAAAACTTTTGTCACAAAAGCTTGCACCCTTTCTTGAGGAACTACTTCTTAGGCAACCTTGTGAAAAATGGAAACAATCTCTAGGTTGTGGGACTTGAACAATGAGATTGAGTCTCTGGAGAAGGACAAATTCCTTGCTATTAGGGTGCACCTAGCTAATTTTTTGAGATGAAAAGGGAGAAGAAATGCATGAAAGAAAACTACCTAATCTAATATAAAGGGGGTGATACACCAAAATAGTTTGTTCAATCATATCTCTTCTTAACAATGCACTATTCATCAATATAACCTTAAAATACACTGATTCAACCTTTATTTCAATTCAATAGTTACACATAGATCAAGAACCACATGAAATGTCACAAGGAAGGAACTTCACTCTATAACATTCAAAGGCAAGAGTAGATGTTGCTATGCAAATTGAAGAATGAAAGCAAAACACTAATGAAGGCAAGAAGATTTTTTTGGACTAACCACCAGCCTTCCCCTTTAGGATTTGTGACATGACTTAACCACCTCCTATGTTATATAAGTCTAGTGGTTGTATCGGGCATTAATAGGTCAATATTTTGGCGCAATGACAACTCTAGCTTGTAACAAGTGGTATTAGAGTTTGGTCACAGGTTCGAACCTCCTTGAGTAATGCTGAGGGGGGAATTGTTGGACTAATTGCCAGCCTTCCCCTTCAGGATTTGTGACATGGATTAACTGCATCCTGTGTTATATAAGTCTAGTGGTTGTATTGAGCATTAATAGGTCAATCTTTTGGTGCAACGACAACTCTAGCTTGTAACAGATTTTTCACTGATATTGATGGGAGAATAAGGTAAAGAAGAATTTACATTCACTCATAGGAAAAAGGAAATTACAGTAACAAAGTATAGAATACGACTGCTATAGAATCAGAGAAAAATGATTGACCCTAAGAAGGGTTACAAAATCTGCTTTTATAGTTCAAGCATAACTCAGAATGCATCTACCCTAAGGAAAAGCACAAAAATTGCATTTAAGGTTGCAGAGAAAAATCATTGCGAATTTGGGAAAGATCTGATCATAGTACACATCCAAATATAGGAAAATCATATATTTCATGCCAATAGAACCTTGAGAAGATAGAAATGATAGCCATTATCATTTTGATTGGGTAGATGGATAACCAAGTAGCAAGGGGAGTGTCCTTTACATTTACTATGCATGGGGAATGTTGAAGAGTGGTTGCAGGTGATCAAAAGATCAATCTGCCATTAAAAAATATACTTACTCCATATTATCAATATGCCAAATCAGATAAAACAACAAGTCAATTGGATTTTACTACCCAATCCTGCCATGTGGCCCAATGCCATTTGAATATTCTGCCACCCTCTCTAGCTTTCTAACTCTATGTTGACCTGTTGTCGCAGCTTCACCACATTTTATATTAGCTGACTATTTAGCCTCATAAAAATATGAACTGATCAATAAACTATTATTGCTACTTCAAAAATTTTCCTTAACATTTTTACTAATTGCTGTGACCCAATAATTACATGATTCTAACCTTTCACATTATCGCCATGGTTTTCTGGGCTAACATCAAATGTTAGCGACCCTACGAAAAGTGGAACTAACTACCACTACTTAATCACCATCCAAGATCACTAAAACACATGTTAGTCTATCGTTATGTCACTATGGATAATGACCTTGTATCTTTGGTTAGCGACATAACGACAACCACACATCTATCTTTAATCTAGCGGTCCTAAAGATGCATTATTCTTTGTCAGTGCCTTGAGCAATCAAAACCTTGTCATATGACAAATCAATTTGACATCCCTTTTTCTTGTGGTCCATAACTAAAATAGGTCCCACATTTTCATGTGTTTCATTGTTGCTATCTTGCCATGCATATTCATCGTGCAACTTTTCATAGCGAGAAAGTGACAACCCTTGATCATCTTCAAATCAATGATGGACAAGATTACGTTGAGAAACTAGCCCACCTTTGTAAAAGGAAATGAATAAAAATTTGCTAGCTATACCTCATCTAAAAAATTCACCAGTCACAGAGAAGGAAGGCTCACTTGGGGTACATGGCACACTATAGTTATGCCGCTATGACAAAAGACCTCGCAAAATGATAGCTAGTGATCCATCTTCAAATTAATGATCCCTAATATTTCTTGACCATTGTACATGACTCAAAGAAAGAGGCCCCACCCAGATGTGTTTCACATTTTCACTATGCCATTATGAATTTTGGTCATGCAACTCTTGATAATGACAAAGCGACAATCATCGATTTCCTTACATTGAATGGCTGGGAGGATGTAGGTCCGCTGAAATATTATAACATGAGGCAACCCATAGACTTAGGATATGAAATATAACCCAAGGTTTTATATGTATCCTTTTAATATTTTACCATTTTAGTATTCTAAAATATGACCATTGGCCATACTTGACAGGAAAAACTCAAATTTTGGTTGGAGGGCAAATATGGCTAACAGTAACTAAGCCCATCGTAGAAGAGTAAGACTTTAGGAACCTTGACTCCTTGTTCTATGTGTCTAAGACTATTTCCTTTAGTCCCATGCCTGTAAGTAATATATTTAATCATAGACTACATTGTAATTGCAATACCTCAAGAGGGGGAAGATAATATTATTGACATAGTCGACAACATTCAAATTATCATGCAATATAGAAAAATGACCATTCTTAACAACATGTATGAATTAAATATTTGGAATGTCAAGGTGGATAGAGTTTATTTTATATACTCTAGTACAAGAGTTGTATAATCTAAAGGACCCAATCATCACCAAGACATGCACTGGATTAAGAAGAAAGAAAATTTGGCACCACCATCAATACTAGGAACTCGTGGTTGTGCAACAATACTTGATGATGATGAAGGAATTGAATTATTTAGAGTAGTACAAATTGAAGACTAATTCACCTTAGCCTCATTATAATAGTGGAGGCATGTAAGATTAGTCTTTATTTTAAGCACTTGATTATTATGAGTAAATTTGATACATTTATACAAGGTAGATGTGACTACATCCATGAAACAAATTCACAGTCATCTGAGAAGAAGATTATATTGCAAAAATGTTTTACATTACATGTACCAAAGTGGCTAATTAATGGGTCCAAGATGCAAAGGTAGCATTATCATACCCAAGTCTTTTTTACCACCATTATCAAACCAATGAATTGACAGAGAAGAGAAATTGGATCCATTTTGATTTTAGGTAAAAAATTAATACTATAACCATTGATTTATGAACTAGTATCAGTACACCAATGCCATTTATTGAAATAACTATCATCGATAGATCATATTGATCTTGCATTTTAGTGGATGAAATTTTATGTTGATGAAATGCAATATCTAGAGTACCATAATGTATACAATCCAATAAAGCATTTGCATTACCAAGTTTAGTGGAAGATGACACAATGATCTTCTCTAGAGCCTCATGAAGTACATCATGATAAAAGGGGAAAGGTTTAATGAAGATTTCAAAGAGATCTTAGTTTTAGTAATATGATTTGCTTAGTATAATCATACTCTACTAGAGATTGAGAGGATGTTTTAGAAGTAGATGAAATGATAAGATGAGAATATGGAAGAGATGCACTAATATCAAATTTTTTCTTAATTCCACTAATATGATAAGTGTGAACTACCTTTTGATAATTGACAACCACACACTTCTCAAATTTTAGAGATAGAAAAAAAATAGAGAAATGATGCGTAGATTGAACCATAGAAGGATCACCTCTAGTGACCATAATTTTTTTTGAATTTGGTTGTGGATCTTCTCCATTAACATATATTGTTGAACTCTTAGAATTTTTAGGGATAACACTAACAATAATTACATTAACAAATTTATTATGACTTGTGGTAGAATTAATTGAAGGAATATGCTCAACATCAACTTGTAGGAGTTTAGATGTGAGATGAGATTCCTCATTTGCTAATGCATATTCTCTAAAAGTGAGTGCATTTGAATTAATAGATGATATAATAAATTCAAGAAATTAATCAATGATATCATCCTCTTGCATTGCAATTTCCTCACAGGTAGAAGGAACTTCGATGAAGGAGTTAACAAAGAATAATAAGAAAGGAGAAAAGAAATCACTCTTAGAAAGTCATATGATAACCTTTAGAAGTTCCTTAACAAACTTAGAAATATGGAAAGAAATAAATTAGAAAGTTCAATTTGAAATAGAGGTATAGACAAGTTGAGTGAATGCTGACATATATTCCAAAAGTGATGACATAGAATGGGGATAAGGAATACCCAAAAGGAATGATAAAGAATGCTTTAAAAATGATGGAGGACTATTCACATCAGTACCAAAATGAAATGGTGTAAATTTGATCCTTCCAAAGGAAATTTTCCCTTCCTTGAGAGCCAATTTCACAACATACATTCATATATCTCCAACTAATTAAACCAATAGAAATATCTTATCTTATATAAGTTGAAGAAATATTTTAATTGTAGAAATATAAAATGTAGATAATAGAAAACCTTCAATCTAAATTTGAGTGTACAATGTTCAATTCCAGCACAATGCGTGGAACTTTGTACAATGCACTGTAATCTCGAACAAATTGCAAGATAGAAGACTAAGAATTTGATGAAAAACCTAGGTTTGTACTTTAAATAGCTTGCAAAATATAGAATTAGAAATATGGTGATAACTATTATATAAAAAGATAAAATAAATGATTTAAATCTTTTAAATACAAGAAAACCTCTCTGTGACTAAATGCTTCCAATAAACTTGCACACATAAAAGAGATGAAAAATTGTTCGGGGCCATTTGGAGACTTTCCTTAGTCAAGTCTCTATATTGGTGTTTCCACTTTCACAATAACCAAATAGTTAGATAGAACAAAAAGATAAAACAAATGATAGTGTTGTTGGCTCCTGACAAGATTTAAACTACCTGTTAAAAAAAGGAAAACCTAGGAGTTAGCCAAAAGAAACCATGTGGATTTTCCAGTAAACAAATAAAAAAGACCAACTAACAAGACTGCATAAATCTTCTTCTCTTTGAATTCTACAAAATTTAGGTGGATATACCTAGGAATTTATGACCTTTTATATTCAACATTTTGCAACATAAACCCCAATTTAGCAGATGAATATGCCCTATCTTCTTCTAATTCAACAATTTAAGGAAATAAAATGGGAGATGGAAAATTCTCATTAATTATAAAACTTTGAATCAAGTGTGGGTTATGTACATTTAACTCATAGTACTTAAAAAGTAAAAGGATTTGATTGATTAATTGTTTACTATATAAAATTTAGGCCTAGGATCCATTAGCCTCTTAAATTGACCAATGCCTTATCTATTGGGCTATCTCTCACAAAAAAATGAGACAAATGACTGGATCTATCCTACCACTTTGTGAGAAATGACAACAATGTTCAATCTAGATTTCATTCTTATAAAAATCTTCTCTAGAAAACTTTCAATCCATCCATATTCATATCAAGATTTTACATAACCATTTAGATTACTAGGAAAATATGAAAATGAGTATAACTTAAAAGAATTATAATTGAAGCTTAAAAGACATTGTTGTTAAGTTTTAACAAAATTGAGAGTGACATGAGAAGAGACAAGATTTGAATCAAATAGTTAGAATGAAATTAATTCTTGTATTATTCCTTTGAAAATATACAACTTGGTGTCAAATTTTATAAGAAAAGATTCAATACTAATTCATCAATGCAACTTCATATGTTCCATTTATGACTTTTCTGAGACAAAATGCAAATATATAGTTCTAGACCAAAAATTAAAAGTATATGTTCTTTTACCAATGAAAAAATTGAACCATCCTCTAGCCTTAGGAACTCATTTATATAACATGAGTTGCAAAGAGCTTCAAGCATAGAGGGATAAAGACAACTGTCCTTTTGACAAACAGGGTTACAAAAGAGATGAAATGTCACCATCTTCACAACAGAAGAAACTAAAAGGGACATACGTGGCATCTTTTACTTGATATCAAAGTAGTTTCTTGAGTTGTTATGTAGGTATACCCATGGTGAAGTATCTTGTGATATTAACTACTTTTTGTTTGGTAATCACTCATTAGGTGCTTTGTGGTGGGGTAGGGGCCTCTTCTATTTTTTCTATATCGTGTTCTTCAATAAATTTTGATGATTTGTCTTCATATTTTTGTGCTAGTTGTAAGACCACCCTTTGTATCTCTTCCATTGTTACATGAATACCTTTGTTAATCAATTCTCTCTCTTTAGTGGCTATAGATTTGTCCATTGATTTAATCTTGGATGCCATCTATAAAAGTTTTGAAGCTGAAGAATATTTTGCCATCCCACTTATTAAACATGTGTCATTTGGACAGTTGAAATTAAGAATTTATTTTTCTCTATTCACAATATCTTTTCCAAGCTTCTTTATTTCTTCAAAATCTTGTAGGTGGAAAGAATCAAATAATATCTAGACATTAACTACGTCTTTTGTAGTCCTAGAAAATCAGATATAATTTTGTTTGTTGATGAAATCATTCATCCTTACACTCATTATTTCTTTTAAATAATTTTACCACTCCTCTTTAATTTAATGTTACCAAGGAATTTTAGCACATGAGGAAAAAGATCAAAGCTTCTACTGAGATACCTAGAAAAACATGTTTTTAGCCTTTTCTATAGCACTTCCCTCTTAAGATCAAAATCCAAAAAATCAATAGCCTAATCATATGTCTTTTTAATCTAATCATCAACTTTATCAATAACAGTGGTACATAAGGAAGTGATATCATTTTCTCTATTGATCCATTTATCCAAAATATGTCTTAAGGCACCTTGATTATGCTCGAGCTCAATCTAGATGCCTACTAGCTTTGACTTTATAAATGGAATAAGGGCCAATTTATTCTATCAACTAAGATCAAAATTGTGTCTCTAATTGTGTCCTCATATTTTAACTGTACATCTATTTGGGCTGCCTTGAGTTTATCCTTTTCCTCACTCAATTAATATGCGATATAGAACTCTTGATGTTGGGGTGTGTTTGGAATTTCAATGATAGGTCCACTAGGAGGAGGTGGAGTAGGGGATGATGCCATCATAGGTTGACTTGGTTCTTCCACCATTTTCTCTTTCCTAGTTGTTTCTCAATATTTGCAATAATTCACTCCATCTCATATAATTTCCTTCCCCTTTCATCGTAGGATTCTAGTTCCTTCTCAAGACTAGTGTTCAAATGAATGAATTTTTGTTTATCATTTCTAGCAACAACTAGGTTGAAATCAACTACTTATTTATTTATGAGTGTAGATTTTTCACTATCTATATCATATACTCTATATACTACAAGACTCCCTATATGTTTTGAATTTGAATCTTCCTAGAGTCTAGATTCGTTTCTCTTCTGAATTGACCACATTACAAGGGCCTTATGATGTTCATTATATTTCACCCCTTTATTGGATTCCTTAACTTCTTCCTCTGTATAAAACTTAGTATCCTTTTCCCTCTTGATTGCATAAACATTCATTGCATTAGCAACATCCCATTCAAGAAATATTAGAATACCAACATCTTTGAGTAGTTTTCTTCCCCCTTCAGCGGTTATTTGATCAAAATTTTCCATCAAATCACTCTTGATATTTTCCTCAATCTGAGAATCCTGTCTATTAGGTTGCTCTAACTTTATTTTCTTACATTTTGCCTCAAAATTGGAAATATTAGTTCTCCAAAAAAATTGAATGAAGGCCCTAGACTTAACAAGTCATCATCATATAAAAATATTTTGGTAGCCTTCTCTATGAAAAGATCCATCTCCCTCCCCTTATAATCCTTAACTGTGAGGTCTAAGAGTGACATTGGGGGTTCTTGAGGTGTTCCTTCTTCTATTTCTAATATTTTTATTAAAACATCATCTTGGTCTCCCATTTGTTTTAATTGCTCCCTTAATGTGTCCTCATTATCAAAATTTATGGGGGTCTAGAAGGGTGAGTATTCCTCCATCCTTGATGAAGGTCCCACTTCTAACTTTTGCTTCTTAATTGCTGGTTTTGAAGTGGGCTTTCTGAATACTGCCTCTAATAAACTGGCATAGGATGTGCTTCCACATTTCTAGCAACTACATATCCAACCTTTCTCTGAAGGGTGTATTGTCCAAGATTGATGACAATTCTTCTTACTAGTCTTCTTTCCACCTCCTTGGCTTGATCTTGATATTTCTTTTTTAATACCTCCTTTTTCTCATTCAATGTTTGCATAATTCTAGCAAAATGTGTCATCAATTTATTTACTTTGTCTCCCCAAACTTTTATGTCCCCCAAAGGATCATACTGACTATTTAAAGTATTAAGAAATTCAAGAACTCTACTAAAAAATCTCCATTTTTCCTTTATTACTTCCTATTCTTTTGAAGAAAACTCATTTCTAGTTATATCCTCAAGATAGTAAAACATGTGATTACAAGTTTTATCTTTAGTTCTTTCTCTAAATATTTCATAAAATCCTTCTAGGTCTATAAACCTAGGATGAGATTAAGCCATTTGATAATTTTTTAGGAACTTACCTAGGTGCCTCCATCCTCCCTTGGTTATCACAAAATGGTGAGCCACTATGAAGTTTAGAAAAATTGTTCCTCTAGATCTTCCTACCAACTCTATTTGTTCAAGCCCTCCAATTTGCCATAGAAATTTAGAAACACACACCTTTAATGGTGCTTGGTAAGGCAAGACATGAGGCTTCTCTTCGAACCCATTAATTTTGAAAATAGCATAAATAGAGTATGAAAAAATATCTCCCCAATTGTGATGACCTTCAAACCCTTAGCATGATCCTTAGTTCTGATCAACTCCAAAAAGGTTTGGGGATTCAAGGGTTATTTTGTCTTCCCAAAGAAATCCCTTTGGGGAGACATCTTTATTAACTTAAAGTTCTTAAAAATTCTTCTACAACAAAGTTTAAGTACTTACCAATGATCTTTGCACAACTTTGATCACAACAAACACCGCCTTAATTAGAATAATTCACAATCTAAAAACTTAGAATCTCAAGCTCTTTGTACTTTGTCACGCATTGTGCAAAATAAGGAGCAATCTACACATTTTATTCTAAATTCACTTGCACAAGGAGCGTTTAATTCATCATTAATGTCTACAATAGTTAGATTGTACATGCAATGCAAAAGAGTTTAAAATTGGTTTGATCAATTTTTTTCCAATGGTTGCAATTCAAAACTGATATTGAGTCATATTTCCACTGGTGGGACACATGGAAACCTCTCACATTGTCACAAAACTTAAAACATGTGCACCTTTAATCAACAATATAGTGATAACCATTGATCACTTAATCATCAGATGACCAAGAATAACTTGTTAATCTCATGCAAGATATATTGTCAGTTAGTGTCAAAACACTTAGTCATAATAAAAAGATAGTTGCAACCAAGTAACTAGTATGCAATGTTAACCAAGCTCATAGTGGATCCAAGCAAACAAGTTAACCTTGCAAAAAAATTTAGTGTCAACTAAGTTGACAGTTCACACTAAGCTCTAGTGTCAACCAAGTTGACAGTTCACACTGACCTCTAGTGTCAACCAAGTTGACTGTGTCTACCGAGCTCTAATGTGAACCGAGTTAGCAGATAAATCTTGCTCCAAGGTAATAATCAAGATGGTAGAATAGTGCAAGCTAAGTCAAAAGCATCTACCTAGTGATCAATGTGAATTGTGCACCCAACATCTACCAAGTGCCAGAGCTAGCCAAGGAGATAGTGGTGGTTGAGTGTTTCTAGTATTACTTGAGTATGACATTGACTCGAGTTTTTACACTAAGCCGACTTGGCAATTTTTTTTAGAACTATTCTTATTGTAGTCAACCTATGTAACAAGTATTTGAATGGATATAAGTATAAGATATCATGTTTATCCAAAGTGTAGTAGAATCCATTGCATCATCATTCAAGCATTAGAAAATATGAAAGGGAAGATTTTCTAGAAGGCTACAAGAATTCCAAGAAAAGGAAGAGACTTATCTATCATAGTCAAGTGATCAATTTACTTCAAAGGATCTTCATCAGCAATCATAGTTTAATTTTAGAGATCATCCACTAATTCATCCTAACAGGTGCATCAGTCCCAAATCCTTTAACCAGGTGGACCTAATAGTCCTTTGCAAAAACTCTTAACAAAGTACATACTTAGTTGTATTGTATAAATCCTTTCATAAGGTGGACCTAATAGTCCTTATTACTCCTAATAGGGTAAGATTGCCAGAAGTGATCATTTGTAAGCATTAACTGGCCGAATGTATTACTACAATAGTGAATAGTTGTGGGGGTCATCCCCACCCTAGTTTTACCTTCTACTTGGAGGGTTTCTAGGTTACCAAATATTGTGTTATGGTGTTATTAATTTAATGCTTTTAATGTTTCATGTATTTAAGTAGATTAGAAATTTAATTGAAGTGGTTCAAGTAAATAATTTTAAGTGGTTCTTGATTCAGCCCTCCTCTTAGTCACCTAGTTTGTATTAGAGCTAAGTTCTCTTTGTTGAGAAAAGTTTGATGAAGGGTCAGATGTGTTGAAGGAGCTGTAAAGTTGCATTTGATCAGTGAGGATCCAGCCAAGCATAACAGAGATCTGTAATCAGCAAAGATAAGTTGTACTTTATATTAGGTCACTTCATTGTTGCTTTCTAACCATTGTAACAGTGAATTCAAAATCTCTTAATAGAGTTGGTTTAACAGCCATTCAATAAATCCTCTAACAAGGTGACAGTTCAATTGAATTGTTCTAAAGACCTCTAGCAAGGCCACTCCTAACAGGGTGATTAAATCCTTTAACAGGGTCACACCTAACAATGTGTTTTTGTAACCTTTAATAGGGTTGGCTCCTAACAGGGCTCACTTCAGAAGAGTGAAAAACAATATCTAGTTACATTGGTGGTTTTTCCCATATTGGGTTTCCACGTTAAAACTGGTGTCTCTTGTGTTCTTAATTGCTGAATTACTTTGTGCATGATAACATATCAGTTCTTAATATTTATCATTTACTGCTTTATCAAGTTTCAGCATTTTATATTAAGAGTATATTCAAACATCTTAGGGACTGTGGAAAGTTTTGTAGTAACTGATTCACCCCCTCCCCCTCTCAGTTACTCTATTCTCATTTCCAACAATTGGTATCAGAGCCTTTGGTGCTTGCAAGAAGAGATTTCAAGGATCCAAGCCAAAGATCAAGATGTCTTACAAAAGAGAAATTCCAAAACTCAACAGAGATAACTTCTCTGCATGGCAAGGATTGATGAGACTTCATCTGGATACTGTTGGTGATACCAGACTAAAATACCTTGAAGAAAAATATGAAGAACCTCCTGGCACATTTTCTATCAATGAAATTGTTGAAAAGAAGACTCACAACAATATGATGATAGACATAGCATCCGCTCTCAGTTATGAAGAATTTGATGACATTAAGGACTGCAAAACTGCCTTTGAGATGTGGAACAAGCTAAAAGAAATCTATGGAGGAGATGATAATGTGAGAAGAGCAAAAGCAAAAAGTCTAAGAGGACAATTTGATCAAATGAGGATGAGAGAGGGTGAAAACATTGCAAAGTATGTTGAAAGAGTTAAAGCATGTGTGAGTGCAATCAGAGCATCTAGAGGTGATATCAAAGGAGAATTAGTTATAAGAAAAGCTCTCAGAACCTTGCTTCCTATTTATGCAATCAGAGTTTCTGCAATTTAAGAAAGAAGGTGTGAAGCAAATCATCAGATAAATCTTGAGGCCATAGTTGGAAGACTAACTGCATTTGAACTAGATAACTTTGACAACTATGTTCCAGCCTCCAAGAACTTTGAATCAACATTTCAAGCCAAGCTCTCACTCAAGGAGAAAAATAAAAGGGAGAAGGAATCTCAGTTAGAAAGTGAAAATGAATCAAGCCAAAGTTCAGATAGTGACCTCAAAGTGATTGAAGCTCTACTAGCAAAGAAATATTCTAGAGGCAGAGGAAAATACAAAGGTAAAGTTCCTCTAATATATTTTTCTTGTGAAGAAATTGGTCATATTGCAGCAAGGTGTCCAAACAAGCAAAACTATGATGAAAAGAAATGGAATGGCAAGAAAGACTTCAAATCATCCAAGAACAAAGGTAAGAAATCATGCTTCATTGCTGAAAATTCTAAAGATTTTGATAATAGTGAGGATGAAATTGTTTATATTGCCATTAAAGATGATTCTAACAGTGATGAGGAAGATAAAATGGCACTTGTTTCTCATATAAGTAGAATGATACATGGATTATAGACAGTGGTTGTTCACATCATATGACTGGTGATAAAACTAAGTTTGATTAGTTTGAAGACTATGATGGTGGCAGTGTAAGGTTTGGTAGTAATGAACCTTGTTTCATAAAAGGAAGAGGAAGAATCTGTCTAACCAAAGAACTTGTATGTAATAATGCCTATTGGGTTGAAGGTCTTAAACATAATTTGCTAAGTGTGGCACAGTTACTCAATACTAGATTCAAGGTGGAATTCATGCATGGAAAGGCAAGACTGTTGAATGAGCAAGGAAAGCTGATAGGATCTGGCACCCAAACTAAAGGTAACTTGTTCTATCTAGAACTTGGTGAATGCTCATGTTTTATTGCTCAAATTGAAGAAAGCTGGTTATGGCATAAAAGGTTGTGTCATGTCAATTTTGATAATCTGGTAAAAATAAGAAAATTCAAGAAAGTGAGAGGCATTCCTAACATTAAGAAACCTGAGGTTGGTCTATGCAATAATTGTCAGATTGGTAAAATGGGAAAGACTAGTTTTAAAAGTAAGAACTATCCGTCTGAAGATATATTAGAAATAGTGCATACTGATTTATGTGGACCCATTGGAATAGAAAGCTATACTGGACAAAAGTTTTTCATTCTCTTTGTTGATGACTACTCAAGAATGATGACTGTCATGTATCTAAGGAATAAATCAGAAGCATTTGAGAAATTCAAATGGTATTTGGCAAGAGTAGAAAGGAAACAGGAAAAAGACTAAAATGTTTAAGGTCAGATAGAGGTGGTGAATTCATCTCACATGAATTCAAACTCTTTTGCATTGAAAAAGGTATTAAAAGACAGGTCTCAGCACCGGGAACTCCTGAACAAAATGGAATAGCTGAAAGAAGAAACAGATCAATCATGGATTGTGCAAGAACCCTGATGATAGAAAAGCACGTTGCTATCAAATACTGGAAGGAAGCCATCAACACTGCAGTTCATACCTTAAATTGAGTACAGTTGAAGAAGGACTCATTCAAAACTCCCTATGAATTATGGTATGGCTACAAACCCAATGTAAGTTATCTGAAAGTATTTGGAAGCAAATGTTATATTTTGAAAGAATCTAGAAAAGGAAAATTTGATGTAAAAGGTGATGAAGGAATATTTTTAGGATATTCTTGCAAAAGCAAAGCATATAGATGTTTAAATCTATCCACTCACAAAGTCATAAAAAGTGCACATGTGAAAGTTGATGAGTTTGCAGACAAATCTGAAGAAGAAAGCAAAAAGATACCTAAAGATTACAGAAGATTTGTTTACATTGAACCAGATACTATACCAAGCATACCATTCACTCAAGAATCCTCAACTCCCGAGTCATCAGTAATCGAGTTACAAAAGGTTCAAACCGAGCCTCAACAACATTCAGACATTTCTAAGCAAGTATCTACCAAGTCTGAAGCACTCGAGCCAATTCTTATTGAGCCAGAATAGCCAGAACATGAAATTGAAGCATAAGGAGATAGCAATGAAACTCATTCAAGAGGGAAAGAACCTATATTAGCTAAATATGTCAGAAGACATCATGCACCAGATCAGATCATTGGAGACAAGTCTGAAGGAACCTTGACAAGAAGCAAGCTGAAAAATACTTGTTTACTTACTGATTTTGAACCTAGAAGCATTAAAGACGCATTGACAAATGATAGTTGGATTGAGGAAATGAATGAGGAAATAGAACAGATAGAGAAGAACAAGACATGGACTCTAGTACCCAGGCCTAAAAATAAGAATGTAATTGGAACCAAGTGGGTATTCAGAAACAAGTTGACTGAAGATGGTAAAGTATCCAGAAACAAAGCTAGATTGGTATGCAAAGGATACTCTCAAGAAGAAGGCATAGATTATGGAGAAACCTTTGCTCCTATTGCAAGATTGGAAGGAGGTAGAACCTTACTTGCATATGTTGCTCACAAAGGATTCAAAGTTTATCAGATGGATGTCAAGTCAGCATTCCTCAATGGAATAATAGATGAAGAGGTTTACATAGAACAACCTAAAGGATTTGTTGATCCAGATAAAAGGAACATGGTCTACAAATCACACAAGGCACTGTATGGTCTGAAACAAGCCCCTAGAGCATGGTATGAAAGATTGCATAACTATCTTATTCAGATTGGTTTTCAAAGAACTAATGATAATAGTAGCTTGTATATAAAGGAAGGACCAGATAATAAGATTATCTTGGCAGAAATATTTGTAGATGATACTGTTTTCACAGGGCATGATGATCTTTGCAAAGAATTTTTAGAACAAATGAACAAGGAATTTGACATGTCTATGTTTGGTGAAATAAAATTCTTTGTTGGTCTTCAAATTCAACAAAATAAGAATGACATCTACATCACTCAATCAAAATACATCAAGGAGATATTGAAAAAGTTTGGTATGGAGGACTGTAAACCTATTGGAACTCCTATGTGTACTAGATTGAAACTTACCAAAGATGATGAATCCAAAGAGGTAGATAAAACATTGTATAGATCTATGATTGGAAAATTGCAATACGTAGTTCATACCAGGCCAAATATTGCCCTTGTAGTTGGTATTGTTGCAATATTTTCAGAAAAGCCAAGAGAAACTCACTTGATGGCAATCAAAAGAATAATGAGATATTTGAAAGGAACTAAATATTATGGCTTATGGTACAAATTTGGAGGTAATTTGGATTTGAAAGTGTTTATTGATACTGATTGGGCAGGAAACCTTGATGACAGAAAAAGCACAAGTGGAGGAGCATTCTTTCTTGGAAAAAGATTGGTTTCTTGGACAAGTAAAAAGCATAATTGTACATCCCAATCTACAGCAGAGGCAGAGTATGTTGCTGTAGCAGTAAAATATTCAAATATTGTTTGGTTTAAGCAATTATTGCAAGGAATGAAGATGGAGATCAAAGAACCAGTTGTCATGTTCTGTGACAATACTAGTGCAATCAACATATCTAAGAATCCAGTGATGCATTCCAAGACCAAGCATATTGCAATAAAATATCATTTTGTCAGAGAATTGGTGCAAGACAAGGAGATTAGATTGGAATATGTCCATACAAAGGAACAAATTGTTGACATATTCACAAAGCCTTTACCTAAGGATGCATTTTTTTTTAATCTCAGAGGTAAGTTAGGGGTCATTCCCCTATCTGAAGTCCACTAAAAATGAGTTCTAGTGATGCATCAACACATACAAGATTGAAGATCTATCTGTTGATGCAGTTTAATAAAAAATCATTGCATATGAATCAGTACTAAAGGTACATTACAATTCACTTAACTTCTGTCATCTTTGGCATGTGTTGTCAAAGAGGGAGAGATTTACTGTCATATCCTTATGAAATTTGTGAGACTTGAAAATTTTTTCATGAAGTCCCTTAACAGAGGGAGATTATTGAAAGAGGGAGAAGTCTGTTATCTTGTTGGACTTGTTTTCAAAATTTCATTCTGTTATGACATGTTGTGTTGCCATAAATGCCAAAGAGGGAGATTGTTGGATAATGTTGTCCTTGATGTCATACAAATGTCATATCAGTCATTAGTCTCAAGTTCACTGAGCTCAGATAGTCTGTAATGCAATCTACAGTGCCAACCGAGCCACTCAGTCATTAAAGGAATCATGGAGAAAATAGTGTTCACCGAGCTCACTCGGTCATCAAAGAAATCATGAAGAAGTCAGTATTAACCGAGCTTCACTCGGTCATCAATGAAATCATGAAGAAGTCAGTATTAATTGAGCTTCACTCAGTCTCCAAAGGATAGTTTCCACCGAGCTCACTCGGTTATCTCAGGAAACTCAGTACTTACTGAGTTCTCCTAGCGATTGAAGGATAGTCACAAAGTTCACTATATTAACTGAGCTCAGTTGGTTAACACAAGAATTATTTTCTAAACAAAGTTTATCGTGCAGGGTCAGCCAGTATAGGGATTTGCAAATTAATTACTTCTAGATGACTGTTGTAATTGTTTGTTTAGTCAGTGATTCGAGCTGACTTAGATAATCTGAAAGGTATATATGGTCATTCCAGTTATGAATTAAAAGTATGAGATTATGAAAAAGAATTTTTTAATGCGAATTATAGTATGAAATGATAAGGCAAATGTTGAGCAAAGTCTGATGAAGGATCAGATGTGTTGAAGGAGCTGTAAAGTTGCATTTGATCAGTGAGGATCCAGCCAAGCATAACAGAGATCTGTAATCAACAAAGATAAGTTGTACTTTATATCAAGTCACTTCATTGTTTCTTTCTAACCATTGTAACAGTGAATTCAAAATCTCTTAACAAAGTTATTTTAACAGCCATTCAATAAATTCTCTAACAAGGTGACAGTTCAATTGAATTTTTCTAAAGACCTCTAGCAAGGCCACTCCTAATAGGGTGATTAAATCCTTTAACAAGGTCACACCTAATAATGTGTTTTTGCAACCTTTAACAGGGTTGGCTCCTAACAAGGCTCACTTCAGAAGAGTGAAAAACAATATCTAGTTACATTGGTGGTTTTCCCCATATTGGGTTTCCACGTTAAAACTGGTGTCTCTTGTGTTCTTAATTGCTGAATTACTTTGTGCATGATAACATATCAGTTCTTAATATTTATCATTTACCGCTTTATCAAGTTTCAGCATTTTATATTAAGAGTATATTCAGACATCTTAGGGACTATGGAAAGTTTTGTAGTAACTGATTCACCCCCTCCCCCTCTCAGTTACTCTATTCTCATTTCCAACACTCTTATCATAAAGTTTAGCATCTTGAGAGAAATGATCAAACACAATGGAGGTGTACAAGCTATCTAAAAGGCCATTGAGAATGGAAAGATGGATCTACATGTGGCCATGGAGAAAATAAAGAAACTAAAGGAGCAAATCTCTCAATCGCTAAGAAGAAGAAAATAATTGGCAACATAGATGAATGAAAATCTCTATATAGAAGAGAAAATTGAAGATATTTGCAAATAAATAAATTCAGATGAAGTAGATGCAACTATAGAAGATCTACTTGGAAGGAACCTTATTCTTGAAGAAGTCAAAAAATTGAAAAGGGAACAAGAGATCCACTTTGTAAGGACATGTGAAGTCATGGAGCAAAAGAACCAAGCTGAAAATGACAAAAATATGGTAGAAGAAGACAAAAGACTACTTAACATGAGGATAAAAGAAAAAGAAAATTAAATACCAACTTATAATACATTAGAAAAACTTGGTAAATCAATTGAATTAATTCAAATCAAGAAGTCATCCATCTAAGGATAGAAAATGAAAGATTCATGAATGATCTTAGAGAAGAAAAAGAAACCAATGAAAGAATGATGAATTCACAAGCAAGCATGAATTGGTTAGTTGAGATATCCCAAAAAAGATAAAAAGGTAAAGTAGGATTGAGATACACTGAACAAGGAGAGCCATCAAAATAAGGATCTCAAAGTAATAAAAGACCTACATGCAATCATTGTGGAAAAATAGGGCATACTTTAAACAAGTGTTGGAGTAATGGAAATTCAAAATTTAATGGAAAATGTTATAGTTGTAACAAGCATGGGAATAGAGCAAGTGAATGCACATAGGAGACCAAATTTGAAGGAAAATGTTTCTCATGCAACAAACAAGGTCATAAATCTTTAGAGTGTAGAACCAAGAATTGGAATCCTACTGAACAGATCACTAAAGCTATCTTTGGCTAGGATTACAACACTTGGTGAGGATTTTATTTATGTAGAGTTTTGGAACATTGGACCAAACTACATGGAGACCTACCTCAAAAAAAGAGATCCTACCCAAATATGATAAGTATGCAAAGAACTTGGTCATCTAGCAAAGAATTGTATGAATAGAGGACAATTTGAAGATGAAAAGAAAGAAAAGGCTGACAAAATTAGAAAACACATGAATCAACAATGGGTAAAGAAGTCTCCAAAGAATTCTAGTGAAATCAATGAGTCATTGACACCTAAGACAAGATTTGGTAATTCAATCATCTCTACATAAATATGCAAGGAGGTCATTGGAGTTGTGATAAAATTCATATTCTAAATTATCTCTAGTCATCCAAGAAAAATAAGTTCATACTAGCATATTAGATGCACTTGGACAAATAATAGACTAAGACCAGACCGAGCTGTTAGTTCTAATTGAGTTGTTAGACCTACCCAAGTATGGAAAGATTCTATCAAGTCATTGACTTAATCTATCATGGAAAGTCTATACTAACTAAGCTTTAAGATAAAACCAAGTATATTTTACCTACCCAGGTATATAGCATTAAATGAAGTCATAAATTTAGAAATATGATAAAAAGGTAAAGATCAAATCTTTGTTTTCATTGCATTTTCAAAATTCTCTTCGAGCTCAACATGTCTTAAGCCTCCTAGAGAAATTTTAGTGCAAACTGTTGGAGGAGATTCCTCGGAACTGTCATCATCATGAAATCCTTCCTTCATCGAGCAGTATGGAAGTGTCTTCTAGTTCAAAGTTCAAGAAAGGTTTAGAGATGTTGGTAAAGAGTTCAGATTGCACTCCTCCAAAATCCCAGCTCTATCCATTTTTAGTGCAAACTGTTGGAGGAGATTCTTAGGAACTATCATCATCATGAAATCCTTCCTTCATCGAGCAGTATGGAAATGTCTTCTAGTTTAAAGTTCAAGAAAGGTTTAGAGATGTTGGTAAAGAGTTCAGATTGCAAAGGAAAAGGATCCTCAAGGTCCTCACTCTTCCATTCTTCCAAAGGTATTAATCACCTATGATATCATATTGTTTACCATTGTTCTATCCAAAAGATAGGAAATCTCAAGCTAGATCATGCCTATGTAGCTTTGTGTGAAAATGGTGTGATTAAGCCATATCAAAAACATCTAGAGATCAAGGGGTTGACCCACATCATCCAAATACCTAGGAAATTTTAGATAAAGTGGATCATGCCTATACTATGTTGAGTTCATGATATGTCATTTTGGTTGGAATAGACCTACCCTATCACTAAGAAGATGTTTCACATGATAAAAGGGTATCCTATGATAGAGAAAACTAAAACTGCTATAACCCTAGGTCAGGTAGAACTAACAAAGATAACCCTAGATGAATGGGATGATAGAGGCATGAAGCTAAACAATGTAACAAACAGGAAATAAAGTTTGGCATCCATGTCATTGCTCATAAAATCTATAGCTCAAGACATGCCAACAATGTGTCGTGCAAGGCAGTGGACCTAGCATACAATATTGTAAAGAAGAACCTATCATTTGACCTTTTCAAACTTTAGTACTCCTAGCAAAGAAAGAACATGGAGAGCATTCGGGTGTCAAAGAATAAGCTATGTAAGTTTGGTTCACTCTTAGTAAGTTTGTTCCTTTATGTCAAGAAATTCTTTCCTCCCAAAGGAATTTTTTTTTGGAAGAAAGTCACCCCTATTCTATATCAAATCAATGAATTCATAAGTGAAATGGGTGAGAAATTTGATGACATCATGAATGCTTACTTTGATAATTTCAAAGAAAGGATGTGACATTGTGGACCCCAAAGCCACTAACTTTGGAACTTATGAAGAAGCAAAGACAATAATTTCTCTCAAAATTTAAATTCTTCAAATTCTGAAGATAGGGAAGAAGAGATTGGAAACCTTTGGAAAGAAACTTGAAAAATCAAATACATATCTTATGATCACTGAAGGAAAGGGTAATGATGCAAAAGAGGAAGAAGAAGATGTAGAGGCAAAGGAAAGTGATGAATACGAGGAAGAAGAGGAACCTCCCAAAAAGAAGGGAAAAACCCCATCCAAGCCACTCAAGAGAGAAACACAATCAACAACAAGATCAACACCTATGATTATAGCTACCAAGCCAAGGAAGGTAAGGAAGAAACCAAAAATTTAGGATGAGGATGAAGATGATGAAGATGAAGATAATACCACTATAATATCCTTAAAGAAGGCACCCCCTAAATTTGAAAATCAACTAAAAAGTATAAGGGAAGGAAGGGTTTTGGTAGGATTTAAATACTTCAAGTATGGCTCCAGAAGAAAAGAGGAGAAGAAACAGATTAAAGATGCATTAGTTGTGAAAATGGAAAAGTGGAAATATGACCCTTTTGAGCTTAAGGGGCATGCTCCTAAAAAATTGTTGAAGGTTGTTTCACAACATTGGGCTAATTTAGTATAAAAAAAAAAAGGATATTAGAGAGCATACTTTAATAAATCTTGTGCCTAAGCTCTTTGACAAAGAAATCAAAGAGGCAATGTCTAAACATGTAGAGAATGTACTCCTAGATTTAAAGCTTTCCAAATTTTGTCAAGTAAAATAGAAGATGTTGTGCAGTCCAATAAAAAGACATGGAAGAACATCTTTGACATCAAGACAGAAGGAGCTCTTCCAGAGTTTTAAACAATTGAAGACTCTGATGCTGACAAGATTACAAAAAAAGTTATGACACCAATTCCATCCACTCCACATAAGGCAACAATTGTGCATCAATCAATTGAGTTGAACCTAGTTCAAGCTAGCATTGAAGTGAAGACTGATACACTTTCATTGAGTTCTTTCACAAAGGAAACTAAGCAATAGGCTCCATCTATCTCAATGGAGCATCAGGCTCTCTCTGTCTTGACTGAGCAACAACAACAAGAAGAGTAGAAGGATTTAGTTGGCAGGGAAAAACTATCATTCCTTCTTAAGCAACCAAAAGAAAGGGAAAAAAGAACATAGTTGATGGTATTGATTTGGATGAGGAGATTGTAATCCTAATTTGGGACCAATCAAATCTATCAGCTGAGGAAATGGACATTTTGGGAAAGCTATAGAAGAAAAGGGAAACGTAAAGAATTCTAAGAGCTAAGAGAGATAGGAGCCATGTCTTGGAAAACATCAAATAAATATTTATAGATTCTCTATCTATAAAAGTAAATGAAAAGCCTCCCATCATTGATCAATTAATTGATATTGTACACAATTTCAATGAGGATACTAACGGGTAGGAAAAATTTCTCATGAAAGATGAGAGAAAGTTTGAGAATAAAGTGCTAGATAATGTAGCACAAAAGATAGCAATTGATCAAGTAGAACTATCTATTTTGATATCTTTATTAGAAAATGCTATAAATAAAGTTGTATCTTAATTTGTAAAGTTGAGTCATTCCACTAACTTTACTTTACCAATGAAATAAAAGAAAAACTGGCCAAGATTGACAAGGACTTGTAGGATAGTGCAAATCAGTTGATACTTAATCCAAGCTCCAGTTCCAATAATTTTACAAAATCTAAATTCTTGATAGATCTATATGAAAAATTTCTAAAAGAAGAGGTTAGAATAAAGGCAACATTGATTGATATTCAAGGTATGATACTTCCCCATATGGACATTATGTAGAAAAGGATGGGTCATGCAAGAACATTGATCAAAGACACAAATCTATCAATTACAGATCATATGTATGAGTTATTAACATAGATTCATATTGATCTATGTATTTTGAATGTTCTATAGGATAAATGAGATAGGACTTTGTCCATAATTTTGAATAAACCATGATTTTCTTTCTCTTTTTAACATAATCTTGTAGATACTTTGACATTTTTTAACAAAAACAAGGGGGAAAGAAACTGTACATAGGGGGAAAGCATATAGAGGAAGTATATGTACATATATGTAAAAGGAAATATGTACAACAACAAATATATGTATAAAGCAGGAAAACAAAAACAATTTTGAAAAACCAAAAAATAAAGTTTTTAGTTCTAACCAAGTTGTAGAGTCTTCAATGCAAACTGAGCTACCAAATTAGGCATATTCAAAGGGGGAGTTTGACTAAAGAATTTTTTCAGATCTTATATGATAAGTGTTTTTTTCACTAATGCCAAAGGGGGAGATTGTTAATCTCATGCAAGATATATTGTTAGTTAGTGTCAAAACACTTGGTCATAATGAAAAGGTTGAAACCAAGTTATTAGTATGTAGAGTTAACTGAGCTCATAGAAGATCCAAGAAAACATGTTAACCTTGTAGAAAGTTGCACTATCAATTTAGTTGCAATGAAAATTGAGTTGACAATTCACATCAAGCTCTAATGTCAACCAAGTTGACTATGTCTACCAAGCTCCAATGTGAATCAAGTTAGTAGAGTAGTCTTTTTCCAAGGTAATAATCAAGATGGAAGAATAGTGCAAGATGAGTCAAAAGTGTCTATTGAGTGATTAGTGTAAACCATGCACCCAACATATACCAAGTGCCAGAGATAGCCAAGGAGACAGTGGTGACCGAGTGTTTCCAGTATCGCTTGAGTATGACATTGACCTAAGTTATTGCATCAAGCCGACTTGGTGATTGTGTTTGGAACTATTCTTATTGTAGCCAATCTTTACAACAACTATTTGGATGGATATAAGTATGAGATAATTTTTTTAATCCAAAGTGTAGTATTATTCATTGTATCATTACTCAAGCATTAGTGAATATGGAAGGAAATATTGTTTAGAAGGCTACCATCATTCCAAGGAAAGGAAGACACCCATCTATCACAATTAGGTGATCATTTTAATTCAAAGGATATTCATTAGAAATCACAGTTTCATTTCAAAGATCATCCACTTGTTCATCCTAACAAGTGCATCAATCCCAAATCCTTTAATTGGGTGGACCTAATAGTCCTTTGCAGAAACTCTTAACATAGCACATACTTAACTATATTTTATAAATCCTTTCACAAAGTGGACATAATAGTCCTAGTTACTCTTAATAGGGTGAGATCATTAGAAGTGATCATTTGTAAGCCTTAATTGACCTACTTTATTACTGTAGTAGTGAAGCATTGTGGGTGTCATCCTCACCCCAATGTTACCTTCCACTTAGAGGGTTTTTGGGTTACCAAATATTGTGTTATGGTGTTGTTACTTTAATACTTTAATTTTTTATGCATTCAAGTAGATTAGACATCTAATTAAAGTGGTTCAAGTGAAGAAGTTTAAGTGGCTCTTGATTCACCCCCCTCTCAATCACCTAGGTTGTATTACATTTCCAACATAACTGTTGTTCTTTTAGTATTTCTTTATAGAGTGGGCCCACTAGGAATACATGTCACTTAATTTCTTTTACTCTTTTGTTAAATATCTTTCATGTTCCTTTTTCTATTGTGTGACCATCATTGGTCTGTTGGATGTTGGACGGTCAAGATCTGCTTGTTGATGTATCTTATCACTAGCCCACAAGGACACACATCACATCATTGCATAGTCACTATGAATAAAATCCTCAAAAATTTAGGTAAAAAAATAGAGATAATCAATTATCTATCTTGATTAACGAATGAGAAAAACACTTCTGATTTTAGGGCAAGGCCCACTTGAGACACATGGCTCATCCTCACATTTTCACAAGTTGTATCTACTGAGCACCTTTTTATTGCAATAAAATGACTACCATAGAGTCCTTTTTTATTGGATGGGCTAGATGTCTTTGGTTTGGTTCCCTTTTACATGGCCCATCAAGAAACATGCCACCATGTTGCTTACTTACTTTCATTAAAGGTCATACACTTTCCTTTGTTGATTATGTGACCATCATAGATTTGGCCCACATCCAACGGTTGTTACTCAACACTAATATCCCTACACTTATGTGGACTCACTAGACACATGTCAAATAGTCACTCTTTCACATTAGTTAAATAACATGTAGCTTGAAATTGCGATGATATGACTATCAATGATCTTCATTTAGATCAATGAATAATAAAAAGGCATATTTTACTATCTCTTGGGGACTGATTGGACACACAGGAATTTCTTGCATTCTCACATTGCTTAAAATCTGGGCACTTTTCCATGGCAATAATGCAACATCCATGGATCTTCATATTGATCAATGATCGAGAAGTTATCTAAAAATATTCTTGGCTTGAGCTATGAACCAACTACGTCATGACAACTTCCCTATGATAACATGACATTCTCAAAGGCTCATGGGCCCACCACATCCAAATGTCAACACGTGGCTATGGATAAAACAAGCAGAAGTTCTCATGACAAAAAAGTGACAAACGTTGATTCTTTTGGAATCTGAGGGCTAAGATTTATAGTGAGGGTTGTTACATTTCTTTGGTCCCACTGGACAGGTGTTAGAAGCTCACTTTATCGTAGAAAATAAAGAAACTACACCTTTACATAGCGACGAAGAAAGAACCATAGATCTAGGATGAATTGAAAGGTTGTGAAAAAGATCATCCATTTGGTTAACCAAACACAATTAAATAACACATAGACAAATCAAACGTAATCATGGGTAAAACAAAATGAAGGATTTAAAAGGAACTAACCCCATGCTTAAAAAATTAAGAACTAGGTAAAGTAACAACATCAACACAGGATTATCATAAAAAAAAGGGTTTAAAAATATTTTATCATACCTAGGGTTTACTCTAATCTTCCCATCCTAGATGATAAAAACAAGATTGTTTGAAATTCAAAATTTAAAAATCACTTTGAAACAAAGGGATTGAAAGAGTAGCTAACAAGTGTAATGGAAAAAAACCCTTCTTAATGGTGGAAAAATCCTATTACATGAGATATGCAAATTAAAAAAATCCCTCTAATGGAAGAAAACCCCTATTGTAAAGATAGATGATAGGAAAAGGATGTGAAAAACCCCAAGATGCTCAAGGAAACAAGAGAGATACACTGATACTATTAAATGTGTTTTAAAAAGCTAGTATTTCTATAAAGATCATTGTGAGAGAGAAAGAGATCGACAAGATCCAAAACAACACAAAAGCAAAAAATATATTATTCAAGGGAGAGAGTAAGGTCACTTAAAGAGATTGAATGTGTGTGTGTGTGTGTGTGTGTGTGTGAGAGAGAGAGAGAGAGAGAGAGAGAGAGAGAGAGAGAGAGAGAGAGAGAGAGAGAGAGAGAGAGAGAGAGAGAGAGAGAGAGAGAGTTTTGGGATTTTCTAAAATATCATGGGTCATTCCACTAAAAAGTAAGTGAAAAATGGAAATCATGCATGGGACTGACATTTGAACATTGATATTTTAATGGATAAATGCATGACATGTAGATGTCCTTGCAACATGCTAGTGTCCAGGTAAATCACGCTCAGAAATAACATGTGGAAAAGGAAACATGGAGATAATTTAAAGCTAATGTTGGAATATAGTTGCTCACAAGGACTCTAAGCATCCTAGTAGGGAAAATGTTGACACAAACACTTAAATAGACTTATACGAATGCTAAGGGAACATACACTAAAGAGGTTAAATTTTTTTGTTCTAAATTGTAAATGGGGGTATATAATTTTTTACTCTATATATAGGTAGAGTAGAGAGAGTATGAAGCACCATCAAAGTTTCATGGTATTAGAAGGGGGAGAAGATTTTTCCTATGGAATGCACTTTCCCTCACAATTCTTGATGAGTGAGGAAAGAAGGATAAAGAATGTTGTACTGAAAAACATTGTGAAAGAATACTAATTGTTGGAGCTAAATGTGCAATAGGTTGTATTGACATTTCTCCTATCTCCTTGATCTTATACTTGAAGTAAGCTTTATATATTTAATGTCCATAAGGAGCATGGGTTCAACTAGAGCTAGCAAAAAATAGCCAAGGAAAAGCCCCCATATGACACCAATAACTTATATCTAATATCATGGATAGTGAACATGATGCCCTCATTAGGAAAATTTAAGCATTTGTATACCATTGATAGGACCATGTCCATTAAGACCAAGTAGAGAAAACCTAGTTTCACTCCAATCATATTACACTTAGCCATGACAACAAAAATAGATGAAATTAGCTTCGCTTCTACATGGAACAATAGGGTAGTAGACCCCATATGGGAGTGCATGAGATATCACAAGTATGAATAGTGCTCATACAATCATCATACCTTGACTTGTGCCACACATTGAGAAAGATGGCCTTCTTAGTGATTACAATGGTCCTATAGGAAAGATAATCCATAATACTTATGGATGTGTTATTGTTGATATTTGCAATGATGTAGAGATGAGAGGGCTCTCCATGGAATAATGAGTCATGGGATCTTCACTAAAATGGAAATACAATACCATGTGAATTAATACTGGGGGTTTTAAAATTGGAAAAATAAGGGGACAATATATTACTTAAATAGTGGGAGGGAGGGGTTTTTGGAAAGGGGTGGGGGTTTATATAGGAAAAAGGATGGGAGGATACCTAGTGGGTATTGGAGGTAGGTAAAGAAAGAGTTTGGGGAAATATTTTTTGCAAATAGGGGAATTTTTTGTATGTCACAAATGCATGTTCTATTATTAAAGTTCACAAAGTGAATCCCCCATGGAGTAGTTATGAGTGAATGTAATGTCCAAAATTCTCACTTTTGACTCAAAATAGAGATAAGAGTAATAATGTTTTCATAACTGATAATCAATCCTAAACCTATAATTAGTATCATAACCTAGGTCCCTGACTTGGAAGCTTAACTACTTAGAGAAAATATCCTAAGATGTATACAAAAGATGCACAAAAGTTTTACAAGTATGAGGATGATTTTGGAATGTGAGCTAGTAGGATGAAATTGCACTTGTCATGACTTGCAGAGAACATCGATGATTACCTTATTAGAGAATATGTAGATCCAAATAGTACACTTGATGAGACATAGAAAAAGGAAAAGTTGATTCATAAATATGTGATGATAGATCTGGCTAGTACTTTGAAGAAATCTAAGTATGTTGATATCTCAAATCTACCTGCAACCAAGTAGATGTTGAATAAATTATTGCAAGTACACGAAGGAGATGAACATGTTTTGGAAGCAAAAATCGAAGGCTTGAAAGGAAAGTTAGACACTATGAGAATGCATGATCATGAAATTATTTCTCAGTATGGGACAAGAGTCAAAGAGGTTATTGTAGTTATCAAAGAAGCAAGTAGAACTATTGAAGAAAGTAAAGTTGTAAGTAAAATGTTAAGAACCTTACCTTATAGATATGCAATTAGAGATTCTTATATATAAGAGTTAAGGATGATTAAGAAAAATAATATTACTATTGATTCTCTTATGGGTAGACTAACAATATTTGAGATGAGTAATTATGATAACAATGAACTGACTAGCAAATTTTATTTTTAATATTTGGCAAGTGAAGGACAACATATAAAAGGAAGATATATTGATAATGATGATTATAAAGGTTTAGCAATAGAAGAGAAAGAACTGGAGGATTTGGAAGCTTTGATTGTAAAGAGGTTTCCTAAAGGAAAAGTTATATACAAAGGAAAGAGTCTTATTCCATGCTAGAACTGTAGGAAAATTGGTCATTGTTGGCCAATTTTTCCCCCATTCAGCCCAACACTGATAACTAATTTGAGATATCTTCAATGGGTTGTATTCTTTATTGTGAGTTAATACACTATTTTGTAGGGGTTAACATTTTGTATTAATTTTTGTTCCTCTTTTGTTGAGATTCTTTAACTGTATTGTCTTTCACATTTTTGCATTACTACCCTTGGCCTTTTGTGAAGATACAAAAACCTTGGATTTTATCTCATATGGGGGATCTTTTTGCTACATCTTAGTCGTCCATTTGAAATAAATCTCATCTCAATCAATGACAATGTTTTAATATTTCATTGGGGAGATTCTTGCAGCATTTGGGCCATCCATTTCAAATGGAAGATCTATATCAATGATCCACCAATTTTTGGGGCAAGTCAAATCTTTTTCCATGTGGGTCAACTCTATATTTTTTGCGATGGGTTAACACTGCGTGTTATCCCATCTTGTGCTTTTTGCTAGTGATACAAATTGATTTGTTGCAGCCATGAAACGTTACAAGGACCATTTCTTTATTGCAGAATGACACCTTGAGCCTTGTTTGCATGATGCCATTGCACTCCATGCCTCTTTATTGCATGGAATGATCAGATCTTTGGGGATTTGATCTTTTATAGCTAGATGTATTTTGTTTTCCCCTTCCTGTCACTTCTAGCATCATATAACACTTCATGATCAAATTTCTATCTGATTCTTTAGTTATTGCTCTTCTTTGCAATTCAACTCCACCTTGGTTGGGGTTTGAACTCCATAGTTAAATTTGAGGTATGTCTAAACTCTTTAAAAGACAATTGTAAATATGTTTTAAAAGGCTCTTCTTTGTTTGTGTTTTTCAGAAACATTATGCATTGTAACTTTTCCCTTCCATTAATGAAAATTCTCATTATCTTACCTCTTCTTTCCATTCTATTGTCTTATGCATGTTATTTTCCTTGTAGTGAATGTTTCCTTTCTAGTTTCTTAGATTTTCACAATGTGTCTAATTTCCTGGTAATATGTTGTATTGTGAAGCTTTCCTTCCTTTCAACATCTAATCAGTTCTAACCTTCATGTGAGTTCTTGGAAGATAGATTGGAGTTTAGAACTATGTATTTGGAATTTTCATTCATGTTTTGTGCATCTATAGGCAGAGTTGTAATCATAGTTCAAACTAGTGCATTACCTCCTTTCCCTTTCAACATTTATTTTCATGCATTCTCTCTCCCACTCTCTCTCTCTCTCTCTCTCTCTCTCTCTCTCTCTCTCTCTCTCTCTCTCTCTCTCTCTCTCTCTCTCTCTCTCTCAAGTGGTAGTGTAGGTGCACCCTGATTGTAAGGAAGTTGGCCTTCTCTAGAGATTCAACCTCAAAGTGAAAGTCCCACACTTGGAAGTCATTTCCATGTTACACAAAGTCACCCGAGGATAACATGCCAGGTAAGGGTGCAGACTTTTGTGTCAACAATTTTTGGCATGCCCAATGGGATAATAGTTTCAGCTACATAAGTCCATTGGAAACCAATCCAATCATATTCACTAAGAATTTGTGTGTTATTGTTAGTTCCATCAGCCTTTGGAGGCATTCAATCAAACAACATGGTGACTCTATGCATCTAATGGTTCCAATAGACCATGTGCTAGTATGATTTTCAAGTTTTTATGTTTTATTAGGATTTCTATGAAGTTTTTTTCTTAGATGTCTTATCATGGACCTACTTCATAGAGATTCCTACCATTTTCCCCCATATGATGAAGGGGCTAGTTTTACCCCAAATCTTCATATTATTTTTGGCTTTGAATATGTTGAGATTCTCCTCCCCACTTCCCCCCTCCCCCCCAAAGTACATCACAATCTAAGAGTTTTAGGAGTAGCAAGAGAGGAAGAAAAAGCCAAGCCCATATGTTGATTCCTCCTTAGGGTTGGTCTTCCCTACGATGTCAAATGACCTACCTACTCAATTTCCCATAGAGCCTTATAATGATCCCAAGGCCAAGCTAGGAGAGCTCTACAACCATATAGATAGTTTGTGCCTTATCATTTCTAACTTGGGAAGGATTTTTGAAGATGTTCATAATCCTTATGAGGGTTCAAATAATGAGAATTGTGCTTTCATTAAATTCTTGGATTGATGTGATATTTAGCAATAAGGAGATGTAGATATTTGACCCTTGTATGTGTCAAGTGGTTTCTGAGGCAACCAATATTTTCAAAGGGGATAATAAGGCTCTCCTCCATTTTTAGTAGGAGGAAGAATTAAGATAGAAGAAATTTGAGGAGGATACAATGCTCAAAATTTCTCAAATTCAATAGGCTGAAGTGCAAGAGTCTCCAATGAAGAAATTTTATAACTTTAAACAAAGAAGCCCTCCCCAAAATTCTATTTCAAGATCCTTGAACCTTATCCTACACTTCAGACACCTCTACTCGTTAATGGTGAGCCCCAAAATTATTACTATCCCTTCTTTATGGTTGATGAAGAAGTGGATATATCTTTTCCCACATCAAAGACAACAAAGGAACAACCACCAATTGAAGAACATGTGCTAATACAAGAGGTTAGGGAGGAAGAAATTCACAAGGACATCCTTGTCCTTAAGCATGAACACATTGATGTGCATGAGGTTGCTCCTCATCCTACATGCAATGTCACAATATAGACGACAATTCAAGAAGAAGAACCTATTTCTTCTTTAAGCCATCATAGGGACTGTTGTGACATGGGGACATCACAATGGATGGGGGAGATTTCTTCTTTGAGTTTGAGGCCTCATGTTTGTCTAACAAGTAATCTTCCCCATATGAGGAACATATGTTGCAGTAGACAATCCTCCATGATATGGAGAATGGAAAAGACAGCCTCAAGGATAATGCTATCCTTGATGAAGAACATGTTGATATGCATGAGGTTGTTCCTCAACTTATGCATCTTATTGCAGAAGAGCAAGAAGATTTTGATGAAGATAATTTTTGGGATGAGCAGGAGCTATTTTTTTCATCTATGGATATCAATCATTCTTCTCCTTCATTAGAAGATCATGAGTTGTAGAAATAAGTGGAGGTTCACACCATATTGTTAGTTCCAAAGGAAGTGGTTCATGAACAAAAGAAAGACAAGGTGGATGTCATTTCTCCACAAGAAAAAATGGAGCCGCTTCCAAATTAGTAGAATGCCAAGGTTGCAAAGCACAACAACGTGGTCAAGGCTAATTTTCTAGACCTGAAGCCATCAAGAGGATGCCCCATCAGGTATCTCGATCTGTAACAAATCATCATGTTGTCTCCTATCATGCTTACTTTTGAGCACGAGAGTGAGTTCTACAAAAGTGAGCAAGAAAGTCTTTTTCAAGAAGGTAGTGCCCCATTGGTGGAAAGCTTCATCATCTTCAACATTAGGAAGAAGGAGTTCCATGCATTAGTATGCTCGTCATACTTTTTGATCCATTTGACTTCCCTTATGCATGGAACAATAAATTAACTTGTAAGGAGATGCAACTATTTCAACAAGTCAATCAATGGTTTTGTTAGATTTTTGTAATTGTAAATACATGTATATAGTAGAGTAGGTGGTTTTCAAGTTTCCAAGAAGTGCATGTGCACAATGTCCTCCCTCTTGGAGCCCCTTTTTTGTTTTTTGTTGGTTGTAGAATTTTTTAAAGTTGTAGGTGGGATAACACATCATTTCTTCTAGTGAATCTTGTGTGCTAGAAAATGTGACCTGTTAGGAGCATAGGTTAAAAAACAAACATTAGCTAAAAACCTTGAAAGTGCATCAAGGATTCATCAACATGAAGAGAACAAAAATTAACTAATGCTTTCTTTGGTTTTGCAACCCTAAGCAACTAAAAAAATCCAATCTTCCAGCCACCTCTACAGCTCAACAAGGGCACCCATAAGAGGCCTTGTTGGTGTGTTAAGATAGGGGGGTATGTTTGGTGTGCTCTCCCAAACACAACAATGGAGTGAATCTCTTGAGTGATTATGAAAATGTGAGTGAAAATGCAATATTAACCTAGGCTAAATGAGATGAAGAACACCTCAAGAAATGGCTATGGAGAAAGCCATACTTGAGAGAATTCAAAGATGAAACTATGGAATGCAACTAAGAAACCAATGAGATGTGCAAACTAAATTAAGATGTAAATGAAATGGAGATGCTAATACATGAAGAAACTAGGCTAACAATGCATGAGATAAACTAAATGAGCTACCAAATAGTTAGCATGCACCTAAAATCTCTATGAAAATCAAACTACAATGCAAACTCTTAGCATGAGAACTCAAAACTCAAAATGGCATGGTAAGAATGCAACAATGGGAGATGAAAATGTTTGAGACAAGCCCTCTATTTATAGGCTCAAATGAGGGTTTGGTGAGGTGTGTAAGAATGTGCCTAAGGAAAAAATTCACCCAAGAACCAAGAACTCAAACACAAGAACAACTGTAGACCAAAAATGGAGAGAGTATGATCAGAATAACAATGTATTCAATAACTGATGCTTAGAGTATACTAGGAGTGCCTGATTATAAAGGCTAGAGGAGAGCTTCTAGAATGCATAGAAGTTAGCACCATGAAGTGTCATACAACCAAGCACATGTCCACCAGATATAGATTATCCTCCATCAAGTACAAAAGTAAGTGCGGTGATGAGAAGATAAGCCTAGAAGGGTGGGACACGCAAAACAGTGTTGTAGACACCATGTGCTCAAATAAAGGTGCATACTCCTGTGTTGCCAACATGAAAAATCACAAGGTGTGCAAACTCCTAAGTGTCTCACAAATAAAAATAATAAAATAATGCAATATAATTAAATAATGCATTAACCTAAGTAAACTTAAGTAAGTGTAAATAGTAAAGTACTTATTTACACCAACACCCCCCCTTAAGTGCAACTTAGGGGAATGCGCTTAAGCTTACAAACTAGGATGAAGATGCAGAATGGTTCCTGGCTACTAGGCCATGTTAGGTACCCATGTACATAATGAAATGAAAATATCCCATAAAGCGGGGAAGGAGGGAAAACCTCATGGGAAAAACCCTCCCCCAAAAGAGAGATAGAAGAGGATGCATCGATGGATGGAATAATCAAGACCCACCCATTATGACATACATCCAATATATACAAAAGAGAATAAAATAAGGAAGAGAGACAGAATAGGCTTCCCCCCCAAAAGAAGAATGCCAACAGGTGAAAACTCCTCCGATGAAGAAGCTGGTCCAAGAATGCAGAATGGTGTTCCTCCCCTTAGGAAGAAAAAATGCCCAAGGTACAATCTTGAAGATGTGTGCTAGCCCAGAGACCTGCTCAAGTATCCCTGTACTGATGTTGAAGTTCACCCTATCCAACTGTGCTAAAAAGAATGAGTGTAGATCTGCCAAGGATGTCTATTGAACCTGTTCCAATGAACCATCTGTCTCCTCTACTGACAAAGAGGCCTCCACTAATTGTTGTTCATAAGGATCCACAATCACACCAACTTGGGAAGATTGATCATGTAGAGAATGGACATGAGGGTCAGAGTGAGCCCTCACAACAACTATAGAAGTATCATCATCAATGAGAAGATGTGTGTCCTCAAGTCTGTCTCCCAAGTCAAGTGAAGCTAGAGTTGGAAGACTAGATGTACCATGCTGAGATGGACCTTTCACTATGGCAATATAAGCACGTGAACTAGATTGATGTGACCTATCACTGCAACTGTCGATAGAACCCCACATATCTGAACCTGTTGAAGCACTATCGCTAGTGTCACTATCAGTTTCCACTGTGTATGAAGTGTGGAGAGGAGTAGAGGATAAGCTTGAAGAACTTTCCTCAAAGTGAACATCCTTCTCCACAAAAATCTCATGAGTCTGTGGATCCATAAGTCTATAAGCCTTTGCATTGTCTTCATAGCCAATAAAGGTACAAGGCCTAGCTGTTGGTGCCTTGCAACTCCTGGAAGAAAGGTTTGCCCATGCTGGACAACCGAAGACTCTAAGGTGACTCACAACTAGTTTTCTGTCACACCATGCCTCAAAAGGAGTCTTGCCATCTAAGGCTGGATGAGGAGACCTATTAAGTATGTGAGTAGTACTGTTAATGGCTTCAACTTCTAGTGTAGGATCAAGAGACTTGGCCTTTATCATGCAACTTGCCATGGTCTTGAGAGTCCTAATCCTCATAGCTGCAACATCTATCTTGTGCGAACTGAATGCTGGTGAGTTCTGAAGATCAATCCCCTCAATTTTGCAAAAGTTCTTAAGTCTTCTATCAACATATCTGTTCTCATTGTCCACCCTTAGTACTTTGATGGCTTTCCTTGACTTGTTTTCAACATGAGTCTTGAAGTCTTGAAGCTTGTGAACTACTTCATTCTTGTGATGAAAGAAGAAGACCCAAGTGAATCTGGAAAAGTCATCAACAAATGCAAGTATGTAGCGGCCTTGGCTGACTGAAGTCATGGAAAACGGTCCTACTAATACCATGTGAACTAGCTGAAGAACAATTGGAGCTCGATAAGACTTCCCTTTATCAAACTTCTCCTTGTGATGCATATCCACTAAACAAGATGAACACTCTCCCTTAGAAAAGTTGATGTTGGGTAGACCTTTGACCATGTGTTTTGAGCAAAGTTGCTGAAGAGAGCGGAAGTCAAGGTGACCAAACCGCTCATGCCATAAGTTGTTTGAAGAATTTGAGTGAGTTAACAAGGCTTGAGAAGAACTCCTAGGCACAAAGTGGGAGAAGGAATAAAGCCTCCTGTCATCATTGACTTTCCCAACTGCTACCAATGAATCATCTTTGAGACTTCGCACCATCACTGAATCGGGAAGGAACTCAACTTTATGACCATCTCCAAGGTGAGTGATTTGGTAAACTGATAGGAGATTAGAGCTTAGATTGGGAACATAGAGAACATCTTTGAATTCACCATCTTCCATTTCTACATTTCCTTTCCCTTCAACTTCCATCTTTGCATCATCTCCCACGAAGATGTGTGGTACCTTTGACTGCTTCAATGAAGAAAAGTCTTGCTTTGAAGAACCCATGTGGTAAGAGGCACCTGAGTCAAGTATCCATTCCAAAGAAGAATTTGAGTTTTCCATAAGTGCTTGACCTTTACCCTTCAAAGAGTTAGGAGTGGAATCCTTGGAAGTACCTGGCACTTGAATCTTATTCTTTTTGAGTAGATTTTCTAACTCATCGATTCTTTTTGTTTTGCAATGATGCTGTCATGATTTGGCTTTTTGCAATATGCACAAAAGAGTTTGTCCTTCTTTTCATTAGTTCCTTTCTTGTTTGAAGAAGAACCACCTTGTTGAGAGGAGTCATGTTGTGTCTCAGATTGTGTTTTTTGCTTCCACTGCTTCTTTTTGTTGTTGCTTTTTCCCCCTTGACTTGATTTGGAATCATCACTAGCCACCAAGGCTTTGGTCTTAGATAACTTGAGAAGTCCAAAATCCATCAAGTGAGATTGTTCAACAATCAACATGTCTGTAAATCCATCAAAGGAAGGTTTCTAGTAAGTAGATCCCATGGTCAACTTGTGAGTATTAAAACTCAAAACAAAGTTAGCGTACTCAGAAGGTAGCTTCTTGAGGATGTGATGTATCAACCTATCATCCTGCATGGGATTTCCACAATCTTTAAGAAGTGCCCTATACTCATTGACTTTGATGATATAATCTTGAATTGTGTCATAATTCTTAGGATCCAAGAGAAGTAGATCATCTTCAATCTGAAATCCCTTTTCTTCATCCACTTTACCATATAACCGTTCAAGTTTATCCCAAGCTTCCTTAGATTCTGAACAATTTTTAATGTGAAAGAGAAGATCCCCATGTACACAACTCCTAATTACACCTAAAGCTTGTCAGTCATGAATTGTCCAATCAATGAGTTCTTTAGCATCAATAGGTTTAGTGATTGTGCCATCAACATATAAACTATATCCTTTTTTCATTAATCTACTCCAAGCAATATCTTTCCATGTAGAATAGTTGCATGAAGTTAGAGGAGGACATTTAAAACCCATGATGCAAAAATGAAAGAGCAAAAAATAGAGACACAAGAACATAGTACACACCCCCCCTTTTCACTCAATCAAAAGACCCCCCCAAAAGAGATGCTTTGGCACTTTATAAGTAGTGCATTTACAATGGGCCACTTGTCAAAAATGACCAAAGTGGACTTTTTGATTTGGCTTTTACAATTGCCTTATGAGGCTTAAATCTATCACTTAAGCACTGTAGTTTAGATTTACAACAATTCTGAAAAGAATCAAAGCTATACAATGCCAAAGAAGGCCTAATTCTGAAAGTGAGAAATTTTTCCACACAACCTTAGAATTTGACTTTAGATCTGGAAATTAGACAAAAAAATATGCACTTTCAAAAAAAATAGAACCTAAAAAAGTGACTAGATGTGCCCGTACGGAGCTTCTGAAGTTGCAAAACGTAGGATTATGTAGGTACAGTCACCAAAAAATGTAAATTTTTCAAAATCTGTGCACCAAAACTAGAAAAAAACACCACCACGAGAAAATTTAGGAAATTCTACCTGATTTCAAAAAAAATTGCAACTAAATCGGAGTCTGAATGTCCAAGTTAGGAGCTCGCAAAGTCAGGCTGCCAAACTGAAAAGCAATCTGGAGAGGGGTCTGGAGGAGAAACCATGAGGTTAAATTTGATGGTCAAACAGCCATCAAAGTAGTTGTAAAATTTTTTAAAATGACGTGCAGACGGGCGTCAACTTTAAAAATGTGAAATGATGACATCAGCAAAAAAGTGTCGCCCTGTGCTAACATGGCTACTGACTGTACAGTCCATACGATGATGTGGCAGAGAAAATAGTCAGTTTCCACTGGTTACGCGGTAGTACTAGACTGGCTAAGTCACCATCCTACGTGTCATAAGGTTTGAATGGGCATCCACCTTTCCACGTGGCAGACTGTGGGCGGGAACAAACCGCTGGGTGGGAAAACCATCCCAGAAATTGAGAGTCAGGTTTGACAAAACCACTGTCGTATATCCTCAGAGCGCATGTCAAAAAATGTTCGCTGACTGCCAGTAAAACACATGCAGTGGTGAGATATTTTGTAAGAGCCGCGGGGTTTGAAAGAACGCAACCTCGGGCTGAAGGAAGCAGCGACTTATAGCAGTGCTTTCTAGAAATTACTGTGTTTGCCAGAGCTTTGAAAAATAGTCAGCGCCAGAAGATCACCATAGTCGGTGAGAAAATAGAATGTGTCGTTGGATCTATGACCAGGTGCAGGTATGAGAAATGCAAAAATCCTCACCGGGACTTCTGCGGGTGAGGAGAGAAGTCTGTCGCCGAATTCTTCCTGCGAAGATCTGCAACTTGCGAGCTAATTAACAATTGTTGTCGGGTTTTGATTTGTAGTGGGGTGTAGGAATTTTTGTGGCACCAAAAAATTTCGTGGGTTTAATCCCACATGCGTGGGGGAAGCGCTTTATAAAAGGAAACCCCCCACAATAATGGGTGTTAAGTGTGTGCCCACCAGTGGAGGAAAGGCCAGCCGGTGGTGGTATGACCACCGGTTTTGCGGTACAGTACGGGATTTCATGGCGTGCGGTGGTTAATTCTGCCGACGTCCAGAGATGTACGGTAAACCCTAAGAGAAATTAAATAACCACCACAAATGTGCAGTACGGGATCTAACAACCCGTACTGCAAAAATTTTCTCAATAAAATTAATTTTGAAAATATAAAAATCAGATCAATGAACGATCATACCCATATCGCCAATCGGGGCCTCCGAGTTTTGATTTGCAAAAAAATTTTGCCTCACGGTCGACTATGGGCCAAGGTAGGCGTGCTTATAGTCAATTTTCACCGGTTTAGCGTTCTGGACGCAATGGAGAGGTCAGATCTAATGCTGAACGCTCCCAATTTCTACAACACTCCAGATTCAGGCTAAGGTGATGAAGCATGCAAGAGGTCTCCAACGACTTGTGAAGAAAAAGTCTCCAAGCTCTGATACCATGTAAGAATTTGCCTAAGGGTAAAATTCACCCAAGAACCAAGAACTCAAACACAAGCACAACTATAGACCAAAAATGGAGAGATTATGATCAGAATAACAATGTATTCAATAACTGATGCTTAGAGTATACTAGGAGTGCCTGATTATAAAGGCTAGAGGAGAGCTTCTAGAATGCATAGAAGTTAGCACCATGAAGTGTCATACAACTAAGCACATGTCCACCAGATATGGATTATCCTCCATCAAGCACGAAAGTAAGTGCGGTGATGAGAGGATAAGCCTAGAAGGGTGGGACACACAAAACAGTGTTGTAGACACCATGTGCTCAAATAAAGGTGCATACTCCTGTGTTGTCAACATGACAAATCACAAGGTGTGCAAACTCCTATGTGTCTCATAAATAAAAATAATAAAATAATGCAATATAATTAAATAATGCATTAACCTAAGTAAACTTAAGTAAGTGTAAATAGTAAAGTACTTATTTACACCAACAAGGTGGCATCCATGTAGATGCCACATAAGGTGACATGCAAGCCATGCAAATGGTCAAGAATTCAAAGTTTTCTCACACATGTGTGAGAAAACTTGAGAAGAAGAGTGGGAGACAAGAGGGCAAATGGGAGTGTGTAGGCATGCCATCTCACACATGTGTGAGCAAACTCTTAGGCTAACAAGGGGGATTAGGGAGATGATTAAGAATAATTAAGTGGGATTAGAGAAGAAGTAGGCTTAAGAGGATGAAAATGATGGTTATAGGCTAGGCTCTAGGTTAGGCTTAAGATTAAATTAAATGAAATTTAATTTAATCATGGGTTTAGAGGAATTAATAGGATGTGAGGATTAAATAAAAAAAAATTATTTAAAAAGGGAATGATGGAGGATCATGTGTTAAATTAATTTAACACATTAAGGCTAAGAGTATTTAAATTAAATTTAAATACTTAGGAGAATGAACTCATTTAATTAAATAAGTAGAAGAATGTGAGCAATATAATTAATTACGATGTCACAAAAAATATTAAAACTAATTAATATAGTGTTTAGGGACAATTTTAAGCATCTACAAATCTATTCCCAATGGATTTCTTAAGGCCATTGATCTATGCTTAATGAGAAAGCATCCCCTTTGAGTCTCCAAGAATGCTGGTCATTTTTGCCCCCATTCAACCCATCACTAGTAACTGATATGAGAGATCTTCAATGGGTTATATTATCTACCATGGGTTAACAAGCTATTTTACAAAGGTTAAAATTTTGTGTTAACTCATTTTCCTCTTTTGCTGAGATTCTTTAAATCCAACAACTCTCACATTTTCACATTACTACCATTGGCCTTTTGTGAAGATGCAACAACTGTTGGATTTAATCTTTTTTGGGGGATCTTTTTGTTGCATCTCAGCCACCCATTTGAAATAAAGCTCATCTTGATCAACATTTTTTTTAAAATCTTTCATTGCAAAGATTCTTGCAGCATCTAGGTTGTCCATCTCAAATGGAAGATCTACATTGATGGTCCACCAATTTTTGGGACAAATCAAATCTTTTTCCATCCAGGTCAACTCTATATTTTTTTGCGGTGGGTTAACATTACATGTTATCTCATCCTGTGCTTTTTGACAGTGATGTAGATTGATTTATTGCAATCATGACACGTTACAAGGATCATTTCTTTAATGCATAATGACACCTTGAGCCTTGTTTACACAATGCCATTGCACTCCATGCCTCTTTATTGCATGGAATGATAAGATCTTTGGGGATTTGATTGTTTACAACTTGATGTATTTTGTTTTCCCCTTCTTGTCACTTGCAATATTAGATTGTTCTTCATGATCATATTTCTATCTGATTCTTCAGTTATTGCTCTTCTTTGCAATTCAATTCCACCTTGATTGGGGTTTGAACTCCATAGTTAAATTTGAGTAATACCTAAACTCTTTAAAAAATAGTTGTAAATATGTTTTAAAAGGTTCTTCTCTGCTTGTGTTTTGCAACAACATTATGCTTTGCAACTTTTACCTTCCATTAATGAAACTTCTCATTTTCTTACCTCTTCTTTCCTTTCTATTGTCTTGTGCATATTATTTTCTTTGTAGTGAATGTTTCCTTTCTAGTTTCTTAGATTTCCATGTTGTGTCCAATTTGATGGTAAAGTGTTGTGTTGTGAAGGTTTCTTTCCTTTCAACATCTAATCAGTTCTAACTTGCATGTGAGTTCTTGGAAGATAGATTGGATTTTAGAATTGTGTATTTGGGCTTTTTATTCATGTTTTTTACATCTATAGGTAGATTTGTAATCATAGTTCAATCTGGTACATGCACTCTCTCTCTCTCTCACTCTCTCTCTCTCTCTCTCTCTCTCTCTCTCTCTCTCTCTCTCTGATGCAGAGCCTCACCTTAGAAAACTTAGGAGGAAATTAATCACTCAAATAAGTTGCATCAAGGGGCACATACACCTTTAGGATTTATTATTAACTCCTTCAAATTATTGTCTGACTGACTTTACTTAATACCAATTCATAAAATTTCTATTGGAAATATAAGAGGAGTAACTGAGAGGAGAGGTGTGAATTATTTACTACAAAAATATATCCTAGATCCCTTAGATATCAATACAGATCAAAACATTGATTAAACTATATTCTGTAGTAACTCAAAAAACACACATGCACTCAATTTATACTAGCAAACATTGTAACTCAGAAAACATTGAAATAACTTAGCAAGTTCTTAACATAAAAATCTTAAGAAATTATCTATGATTAGCCTTATTTAACTTAGTTTAAAAAATGTATAAGAAATAACATGAACACAATTGACACCAAGATTTAACGTAGAAACCCAATGTATGAAAATCCATCAATTACAACTAGTTACCGATTTTCACTCTTTTGAAGTGAACCCTGTTAGGAGCCAACCTTGTTAAAGGTTACAAAACACACTATTAGGTGTGATCTTGCTAGAGGATATGATTTTCCTATTAGGAGTGGCCTTGTTAGAGGTATTTAAACAATTCAATCAAGAAATGCCACCTTCTTAGAAGATTTACAAACAACTATTAAGCCATTTCTGTTAAGAGATTTAGACCACTACTACAATGATTAGAAAGTAACAATGAGATGGCCTAATTTCTGATACAACTAAATTTCTAATTACAGATCTTAATTTTGGCTTGTATACTTGATCCTTCCTGATCAAATGTATCTTTGTAGCCCAACAAGGATATCCTGCTTATCCTTCTAATTTGCTTCTGCTAAGAATCTTCAAATATTTTGTTATATTCCAAAAATTTAATCCTTAATTTGACCTTATATTTATATCTTACACAATGTCAAGTCAGCTTGAATACAACTTATAATACTTAATATTCATCTCCTTAGCTGGCTAGAACCAACAAACAAATCAATTGAACTCAATATGCCAAAATAAGAAAATCCTTTGTTAGCCACCGTACTTAGTAGACACTAACTCAAAAAAGATTTTCCTACATTAACCAAGTAAATTTGGTTAACACTACATATTCACAAAGTTCCTTTGGTAACCAAGTGAACTCGGTAGACACTATCTTCTAAACTTGGAAAACTCTAGAATGCTCAACAGAAATAGAAAGTTGTCTTCATTGCCCGAGTGATCTTGGCATACACATATTGGCAATGATATAACTTCTTGTGTAACATCAAAGACAATACACAATTAACTAATTATTTTCAATAATATCCCTCTTTGGCATTGAAGACAACACAACATGTCATAATACAATTAAATTTTTAGAGAAAGAATAAAGTAAGGAACATATCCTTAGTTTTATTTTAATTCTCATCCATGAGAACTCCCTCTATCAATGTGAACTCCCTCTACCTCTAGTTTCTACTTCTATCAACAAAACTCTATCTTCAACATCTTCTTCTAATAGAAAAATTTCTTTCTTTGATATCAAACCAAGTTCTCCCTCTTTGAAATCTCTGGAAATATATACTCTCCCTCTTTATAAAATTTCTATGAGATTTGACAACAAACTTCTCCCTCTTCATGATCTTCTATATCAAGCTTGGGTCCCACTGCTTGTGATTTGGGTCCATCAAACTTGGTTTGCTCTAGTAATAACTCAATAGCTTATGATTGTGACTTGGGTCCTTCAGATTGTGACTCAGGTTGTACTAGTTGAAACTTAGTAGCTTTTTGAGATTTTGGGGACTTAGGAGTTGAGGCCTTCTAATTTCCAAATAGATTTTGCAATGTATCAAGTTCATAATAAACAAATCTTCTATAATCCTCAGGTTCTTTGCTACTTTCTTCTTCATTCTTTTCTGCAAACTCATCAATTCTTACATGTGCACTTTCTATGATTTTATGAGTGGATAAATTCAAACATTTGTATGCTTTACTTCTACAGGAGTATCCTAGGAATATATCTTCATCACCTTTGACATCAAATTTACCTTTCCTAGATTCCTTCAAGAAATAATATTTTCTACCATATACTTTCAAGTAACTTACATTAGGTTTGTAGCCATACCATAGTTCATAAGGAGTTTAATTTGAGTCTTTCTTCAACTATACTCTATTCAAGGTATGCACAATAATACTGATTGCTTCCGTCTAGTCTTTGATTGCAATATTCTTTTCTATCATCAAGATCCTTGCACAATCCATGATGGATCTGTTCCTTCTTTCTACTATACCATTTTGCTGAGGTATACTAGGGGCTGATACTTTTCTCTTAATTCCCTTTTCAATGTAGAAATAATTTGAAATGAATTCACCACCCCTATCTGAACTCAAACATTTTAGCTTATTTCTAGTTTCTTTCTCTACTCTTGCCAGATACTACTTAAATTATTGAAATACTTCAAAATTTTCTTTTAGATACATTACAATCACCATTTTAGAATAATCATAAAATAAAAGAATAAAGTACTCATCTCCACTGTAACTCTCTATTCCAATAGGTCCACATAAGTCTTTAAGAACTAGCTCCAAGACTTATTTTAAATGATAGTCTTTTCTTTTGAAACTTGTCTTTCTCATCTTACCAATTTGACAATTTTTGCATAGGTGCATATCAGGTTTCCTTAGGCTAGGACTACCTCTTACTCTTTTCTTCTTTCTTATCTTGATTAGATTATCAAAGTTTACATGACATAGCTGTTTATGCCACAACCATCTTTCTTCTACTTGAGCAATAAAACATGAACTTTCATTGAGATCTAGGTAGAATAGATTACCTTTTGTTTTTTTGCTAGACCCAACCAGAATTCCTTTTCCATCTAGTAGTTTGGCCTTCCCATTCATGAATTCTACCTTGAATCCAATTTTATTCAATTGTACCACACTCAGTAGATTATGCTTAGTCTTTCAACCCAATAAGCATTATCACATCTAAGTTCATTGGTTAGTGAGATACAACCTTTTTCCTTTATGCAACAAGGATCATTGTTTCCAAATCTCACACTACCACCATCATAATATTCCATGTGTTCAAATTTTGTTTTATCACTATTCATATGATGTGAGCAACCACTATCAATAATCCATGTATCATTCTTGCTAACATGAGAGATAAGTGTCATTTTATCTCTTTCATCATTGGATTCATCTTTTACAACTATATATACCATTTCATCATCTTCACTACTATCTGAATCTTTAGCTATAAAATAAGATTTCTTACCTTTGTTCTTGTAGTCCTTAAAATTCTTGAAAACCTTCTTGCCTTTATACTTGTTGAGCTTCTTTTCATCTTTTTCTTCTTTGTTTGGACATCTTGTAGCAATGTGTCCAACTTCTTCACAAAAGAAATAGATTAAATGAATTTTACCTTTATATTTTCCTTTGCCTTTGGGATACCTTCTTGCAAGTAATGCTTCAATGACTTCAAGATCACTCTCAGAATTGTCTTCCTCTTCACTTTTAGGTTATTTTCTTTTAGACTCTTTATCTTTCTTCTTGAATGATACCTTGGCTTCAAATGTAGACTCAAGATTGCTAGAACTAGGAGTATAATTATCATAGTTATCTAGTTCAACTAATGTCAACCTTCCAACTAGAGCATCCAAAGTTATCTTGTTATTTGAATCAAATCTCATCTCTTGAATAACAGACACTCTAATTGCATAGATAGGAAGAAAGGTTTTGAGTACCTTTCTTATCACTATTACATCTTCAATTGTTCCTCCAGAGGCTTTGATAGCACTAACACTAGCTTTGATTCTCTCATAATATTTTGCAATGTTTTCATCCTCTCTCATTTTAATTTAATCAAACTAACCTCTTAAGCTTTCTTCCTTGGCTCTTTTCATGTTATCATCACCCGCATATATATGCTTCAGTTTGGTCCACATGTCATGAACAGTAGCACATCCTTTGACTTCATCAAATTCAACATAGTTAAGAGCTGATGCTATGCCAATAATATGATATTATGATTTTTCTTTTCAAATTTTTTTTCTGCAATCATTGCACCTAAACCACTAATGGTTTCTAGATGCAACTTCATAACATATTTCCATGCTGTAAAGTTGTCTTTGTTCAACTTGAGAATCTCTCTTTTGTAAGACATCCTGATCTTTAGCTTAGGTCCTTGAAACCTTAGCTGCAAGGACCAAACACTCTAATAACAATTGTTGGAAATAGAAGAGGAGTAGATAAGAGGGGAAGGGTGAATCAATTACTACAAAAATAAATCCTAGATCCCTCACATGTCAATACAAATCAAAACTTTGATTAAACTATATTTTGTTGTAACTCGGCAAATACACATGCTCTCAATTTATACTACCAAATGTTGTAACTTGACAAAAACTAAAATAACTCAGCAACTTATTAACATAAAAATCTTAAGATATTATCTATGATCAGCCTTATTTAACTTAGCTTCCAATACATAAAATAAATAGCATGAATACAATTGACACCAATATTTAACGTGGAAACCCAATTTGAAAAAAACCACCAATTACAACTAGTTACTGATTTTCATTATTTTGAAGTAAGCCTTGTTAGGATCCAACCCTATTAAAGATTAAAAAACACACTGTTAAGTGTGACCCTATTAGAGGATTTGATCACCCTATTAGAAGTGGCCTTGTTAGAGGTCTTTAGACAATTCAATCTAGAAATGCCACCTTGTTAGAGAATTTGCAAATAGCTATTAAGCCAACTCTATTAAGAGATTTAGATCACTACTAAAATGAATTAAAATTAACAATGAGATGAATTGATTTATGATGTAACTTAATTTCTAATTACATATCTCAATTTTGGCTTGTATACTTGATCCTTCCTGATTGAATGTATCTTTGTAGATCAACAAGGATATTCTTCGTATCCTTTTTATTCGCTTCCTCTAGGATCTTCAAATATTATGTTATATTCTACACATTCAATCCTCAACTTGACCTTATATATATAATTTCATGTTGGCTTGAATACAACTTAGAATAATTAATATTCATCTCGTTTGTTAGCTAGAACCAATAAACAAATCAATTGAACTCAATATGCCAAAACAAGAAAATCCTTCGTTAGCTGAGTCTTCTTGGTAGACACTAACTCAGAAACAATTTTTATGTGTTAACCAAGTGAATTTGGTTAACACTGCATATTCACAAAGTTCCTTTGGTAACCATGTGAGCTCGGTTAACACTAGTTCCATCCAACATTTCCTTCATTAACTAAGTGAGTTCAATTAACACTTCATTTCTGTGAACTTCTCTTTTACTCCCAAATGAACTTGGTAGACACTATCTTCTAAACTTGGAAAAGTCTAGAATGCTTAGAAAACATAGGAAATTGTCTTCATCACCCGAGTGAGCTCGAGATACACTGACTAGCAATTATATGACATTTTGTGTAAAATTAAAGAAAATACATGATTAACCAATTATTTTCAACACTATCATGCGATGGGAACTTCTTTGACCTCACGTAGCAACATTTGAATCCTTGCTATCAACTTAATACAAACTAGTCACTTCCTCATTTAAATTGAAATACATGAATGACTTGGTCATCACTATTTTGCATTTGAAATTAAAATTTGGGACTGAACAGACTATTGAATATGACATTCTCGATCACTTCAAAACTCTACAAATTTATGATTTGAACCAAACTTGACCATCATCACATATTAGTTATGTGATTTCAGCATATTGGTGAATACATAAAGATATTCACCAAATTCAGAGATTGATTTTCGTGTAGCATGAGCAAGAATAAATAGAATTGGAAAACAAAAAAAATGATACAAAAATCCTCCATGACCCCATAAAACATATTGTGGAGAGTTTAAATGACTCCCATCAATTTTTATGACCCTCAAAATGGTAGAAATTTACATGCAATTGAATCAAAAAATCATGTTTCATAGAACCAATTCCAAAACAACAAATTTAACTTGAATTCAAAATCGGTCGATATTTTTTGTTCTAAAACAAAAGCATTGATATATTCTTAGAGTTCAAAATATCAATTCAGGAAAGAAACAAAGAAAATTGCACATTCAAAACCATAGACTCACAAAAATTAGAAAAGAACTCAAAACTTTCTGTTCCCTTGCTATATCCCTTTTTTTTGTTACAAAAATATGCCTTTTTAAACACTTTCCCATCTCCTCGATTGGGAAGATGAAACATCCATACCTAAAACATGAAAATGAAAAATGTTGTTGAATCATGAAGGATTCAAAATATGCCACTAAATCTTCTAGCTGTTAGAAACTTCCTGTAGCCATCGATTCCTTAGTTGGCTTAGTTATTTAAAATACATGCAAACACACTTAAAGATAATTGACTCAACTAAAATGAAAATTGACTTTGTCCTAAGTGGCTATACTTGGACAGTTTATCGAATCACTACTCCAAATATACCACCACATCATAGGACTTTATTACAAATATTAAAATTGAAAATATTTAAAACAAGACATTAGCTTTCTACATAACTTCTTGTAGCATCTTTAATCTTGTTAATTCTTGTAACAAAATCTATCTGGTCGGCCACTACAACACTTTTTCTCTCAAATGGTAGTGTAGGTGCACCCTGATTGTAAGGAATTCAGCCTTCTCTAGAGACTCAACCTCAAAGCACAAGTCCCGCACTTGGAGGTCATTTCCATGTTACACAAGGTCACCTGGGGATAACATGTTGGGCATGGGTGTAGACTTTTGTGTCAACAATCATTTTGTACATAGTTGCCCCAACAAACCAAAGAAAGAGAGTAATGGAGATAAGATGGAAACAAACAAGAAGTACAAAAACTATGGACAAAAGGGTAAGAATGGATGTTATATAGCATAGGATGAAGAAAATGAATATGATACATATGGAGATAACAAAGATGGGGAAATAGACTTTTTTTTTTTTTAAAGGAAGAGTCTAGTACTCAAGAATGATATCAGAGATGAGAAGGCATTAATCTCAAGCATGTACAATAATAGTGATTGAATCATTGACAATGGTTGTACTCATCATATGATGAAAGATGAGGATACATTACTATCAATGAAGTAGTTTGACGGAGGAACAATCAAGTTTGGAAATGGATCACCTTGCATAATCAAAGGAAAAGGAAAATTCACTATAAATAATGATATTAATGTTGGAAATATAGGAGTAACTAAGAGGGGAGCCCTGGTATTTCAGTTACCACTAAAATATTTTCCAGATCCCTTAGATGTCAAATAAAACTGCTTGCTGTTGTTATTCGGTATACACAAAAATGTTGTAACTCGATAAATGCAGAATGATTTACTTTTAGAAGATTTTAAACATTCACAGTGGTTAATTTCCAAGCATAAGAGAAATAACATGAACACATGAGACACCAAGATTTAATGTAGAAACCCAATATGAGAAAAACCACCAATGTAACTAGTTACTGTTTTCACTCTTTTGAAGTGAGCCCTGTTAGGAGCCAACCTGATTAAAGGTTACAAAATACACTATTAGGTGTGACCTTGTTAGAGGGTTTAATCACCTTGTAAGGAGTGGCCTTGCAAGAGGTTTTAAAATAATTCAATGGAACTGTCACCTTGTTAGAGGATTTACAACTAGCTGTTAAACAAACTCTTTTAAGAGATTTTGGATCACTGCTACAATGGTAAGAAAGTAACAATGGAATGACCTGATTGTGATGCAACTGAATTTCTAATTGCAGATCTCTATTTTGCTTCATACTTGATCCTTCTTGATCGTATAACACTTTTATGCTCCACAAGGATATCTACTTATCCTTCAAGTTCACTCTTACTCTTTCTTTCTCAATTCAATCAACATACTTGCCCACACCAAAAATTTCAACTTGACCTTTCATTTATATCATCCAGATTGTCAAGTCAGGTCAATTAAAAATTACAATAACCAATAATCATCACCATAGTCAGGTAGAAACAATACTTAAAATAATTAAGCTTCTTAAGTCAAAACAACAAAATCCTTTATTGGCCGACCCTACTTGGTAAGTACTAGTTCTAAGATGATTTCCTGTGTTAAGCAATAGAAGCTTGGTTAACACTACGAACTTGCAAAATCCTTCAGCTACTGAGTGAACTCAGTGAATGCTGACTCTGTCCAATTTCCTTTCCTAACCATGAGAACTCAATTAATACTATTTCCATCTTGAATTCCTTCGATGCCCAAATAAGCTTGATAGATACTTTCTTCACAGAGTAATCTCCAGGAATGCTCGGTAGACAAGGAAAACTATCTTGCTGACCAAGTGAGCTTAGTAAGCACTGACTAACAACTTGATATGGCAATTTTGTAACATCAAAGACAACACACAATTAGGCAATTGTATCCAAAAATTAACTGTGATGATGTTTATTGGGAAAATGGTTTGTAGTATAATCTCTTAAGTGCATTTTAGTTGAATGAAAAATGTTTCAAATTTGAGTTTAGAAATGAAAAGTGTAAGATATCAGGAAAGAATGGAAAGTTACTCGCTACCAGTGAACAAACATAAGGTAACCTTTTCAAGTTAAACTATACATTGGGTAATTATCTAGTTTCTAAAATAGAAGAAAGTTGGTTATGGTGTAAGAGATTGTGTCATGTAAATTTTGATAATTTAGAGAAATTTAGTAAAAGTAAAAGTGTTAAGGGATTGTTGATAGTTAACAAGCTAGAAAATGTTTCATGTAAGGAGTGTTAGTTTGAAAAGATGACATGTTCAAGTTCTGCAAGTAAATATTACTCAAAACAACACATCTTGGATTTAGTGTGCATAGATCTTTGTGGTCCTATTGGTCTTGAAAGATATCACCGAGATAAGTACTTTATATTATTTGTTGATGACTATTCAAGGATGATTTCAATAATTCATTGAAATCTTGAAGGAAGATCTAAATATTATGGTGTTTCCATAAAATACAAGGCAAGAGTGGAGACAAAAATATGAAAAACCTTAAAGTTTTTTAGATCATATAGAGGATGTCAATCTTCTTGCAATGAATCAGATCACTCTAATGTTGTTGACAAGATCGATCCAAAAAGTCCTCAAAATGCCACAAAATCTCAAATCAAGCATGCCTTTTTGGATCTCGACCTAGTAGTGGATTCTTTGGTTAAAGACATCTACGTTGGATGATTTGTGGATCAGGCTTGACATTACTATGTGTTCCAATTTGAACCAAACTATAGTGAGAATGGGCTAGTTCAAGCTTGGTTAGCTCGATGAGAATAATAAAGACTATCACAACAAAGTGTTGGAATATTCAAATATGGAAAGAGTAATTATGAGAGGGGGGGTGAATCATTAGTATCATACTTTAGCCAATAAAACTTTTAACTAAAAGTAAATTGCATGCATGTAAGTATATCAAATAATCATGAAACCAGACACATGCATCAATAACACTTGACACTGGAATTTGGTAACCCAGAAACCCTCCAAAAATAAGAAGGTGAAACTGGGGTGGGGATGATACCCACAAAAATTACTACAACAATATTGTTCAACCACTTTTGATGGTTTGCCCTGTTAAAGGCCTTACACTGTGTCAATAGTGACTTGGTTAGAGGCTTTTTAAACACTTAACATGAAGTGTTACCCTATTAAAGGATTTTATCACCTAGTTAAAGGATTTATCGAAATAGCTTTTAAGCTAACCTATCATCATAGGATTTTTATTCTAATACAATTGCTGGAAAGTATTAGGTACAATAAACCTGACTGATTACATTCCTTGATTGCTGATTGTAGGCACTTGTTCTGCTTTCTCCAATCTGGATCCTTTTGTGATCTGATAATCCTCACTTCTGAAAATAGACTTCCTTGCGAACCCTTGTATATCTTCTCATACCTCTTATCTCTCTTTTTTTACAATGAAGTTTTGTCTTCCTATATAGAAGTCTGATTTGCCTTTACCGCTCAATTCTCCCTCTTCAATTTTAGGGTTTCAAAATTGATTAGGTAGGATACAATGTATCTACCCCATATCTTGTTTTCTTCTTGAAACTTTGCCAATTGTATCTTAAAAATGTTCTACATGGTGTTCTGTGCCACCAACTCATCATTCTTATCTTCCTTTTAATTCACAAATTTCTAGATAACAACCTTGTCGGCTTAGATCTGGCAAATCTTTGATTTCCTAAATAATGCAGCAACTCGGCATTATTGAGTTACTGGTGCTCGACCCTTGAACTTACTTGACACTTGAACTTACTTGGCACTTGAACTTACTCGGCACTTGAAGTTACTCGGCATCTGAACTTACTCAGCACTTGAAGTTACTCGGCATCTGAACTTACTCGGCACTTGAAGTGACTCGGCATCTGAAGTTACTCGGCATCCAATGTGGAATATGATTAAGTGTGTTGGCACTCAAGTGTCAAAAATATTATGATGTTAACAATCTCCCCCTTTGACATGAGTGACAAAAACCCTTAACTAACCTTTTAAGTACATTTACTAATCTAATTGGTATGTACATATTGAAAACTTTGATCAAAATTTATGTCTTACAATCTTACAATATATACCTCAAAAATTTTGTAACTCCCCCTAAGTTGATTGTGCCTTATCTATATATTATTTGTATATCAATGCTCCTCCTTTGTATCTGTTCTCCCATTAATTCATCTCATAATATCTATATCTCCTCCTTTACAATCTATATCTCCCCCTTTTTGACACTTATGTCAAAGAATGTTTAAGGGTTAAGATCATATTTGGCCAAGAATGTGCTATTTACCTCCATAATCATTCTGAGAGCTGCATCCCAATTATTCAAAGCAATTTCTAGTGACTTATGCTGGATGGCAGTCTCGGCAGCAAGATGAACAAGTCCATCTAATGTAGAAAGATTTGGATCTTTCTTGAGTACATTTTCAGCATATACTTGCTCTTTATGGAGCATCTCTAAATGTGGGGTAATGGAGGACTAGAGTTGTATTACTTTGGCCTTGATATTGGCCTCATCTATTATTAATATAGCTATTTCTTTGTTTGTGTGAAGCGATTGGGCAAAATGCTTCTCACTTTGAGCTGGATCACTTGGTAGTTGCATGCTTGAAATGTATAAGTTTCTTTCCAAGCTCAGTATCTTTTGGCTTGTTTCTTGTGTGAAATATGAAAAATCACACAAATTTTTGTATAGTGAGAATATATTCTCAAGTACCTTCTTCACCTTATCAATGAGCTTTTCCAATTCTACTTGTGAAAGTGTGATTTGTCTTGATATTTTCTTGTTCACTTTCCCTTGAAATTTCTTTTCTGACCATTCCATAAGTTTTGCACTGGTTTCTAGGTCTTCATTTGTCACTTGGTCAACAATATCTGTTAATTGCTCTGTGATATGCTTTGACTCATCTGGTGAGTGCAAACTGAAGGCATCCATAAAGATGTCCTTGATCTCATAAAGTGTTTTCTTATTTTTATACTCTTTCCTGAGTATTTCTTGTCTTTTCCTTCTATTTAGTGCATCCTGCACTTCATTGATTTGATCAATGGTTATTGATTTTGAGTCATAACTTGGTATGACTATCTCTTCATCTAATTTAGGGTCTCCATAGTGAAGTACCCTTGCAACTCTGGTGGTGTTGGATGATGGTACTAAAATCTGTAATGGCTTGTGTGAAGGTGTCCCCGAGGTAGGCAAATTTATTAGTGTTTATATTGCCACCTGTTCTTTAGGGGTTTTTACTATTTCCTCCTCTTTCTGTTTACCATGATCAATTATTGTTATCTGTGGAAGTGTGCCTTGTATTTGTGCTGTAGGATCAGATGTAATGGTCTGTCCTATTTGTTCTTTTCCTTGTTCTATAGCTGCACTTTGTTTTTGTCTTGCAACATCAATTATACTAGTTGGTATTTCAAATTGACTACTAGTAGTTGTGATAGAAGGTGGTTCTTGTGTATTCACCTTATCTTTAACTGTACTTTCTACTAGTTTTTGTAACTCATCTATATTGACCAATACTGGTTCTGTACATAATATTGCTTGTTGTGTTGACTGGTCAAGAATTCTTTTCAGATCTTCTGCAGTTAATGGATTGACATTCTGACCAAAAATATTAGGAACATTAGTAATTGTTATAGTATCTGTAGGTGGAATGGATTCTTGTGGAGGGCTAGGGGGTGGCAATTGTGTGTCTTGCACACTCTGATCTAGTTGCTCCTCTTGTCCAACTGTTTTTATTGTATCCTGTTTTTGTGTCTTTTCCTCCTTTTCATCTATCTTTTCTTCTTCTCTCTTCTCTTCTCTTCTTCTCTTCTCTTTTCTTCTTCTTCTTTCCTCTTTTTCTTCTCTTCTATTGGTATGGTTGCTTCTTCCTTGTATTCTTCCTTAAGAAAATCTTCAATCTTTTTATACAAATTCTTCCACGATTTTGTTGTTCTTTGAACAATCTCTTCCATTTTGTTTTGAAGTATAAAGAATGCCCTGTATTTGGGTGTGAACCTGTTATTATGCCTTTTGACTGCTTTGTTAATTTGTTCTCTAGTCAAATCCAGCAATATACTGGCTAGGGTTGATTCCCTCATCTCCTTCTCCATTTTAAAGCAAAAATGCCATCTGTCTTCTATAATTTTTGACAACTCCTTTGGCAATTGACCATCTAGTTCAAGTGGGGTGTACTTGAACTGTGCCATCATTCCATACACTATTTCTTCTATCTTATTTTGTTCTTCTTTATTAAATTTACTAAAATCAACTTTATTTAAATTATTCAAGTCACCACTTGCAATCCTTTTACATAAGGTATCAACTGATGAATTGCTTACCTCTTCTAGTTGTTCTTCGACATCAGTGTCAGGTTGAGCTACATACTTTCTTCTTTTCCTTAGCTCTTCTTGAGATTCCTTGACTTGTTTTTTCTTTGCAACTTCCTCTTTAGCCTTTTGAGTAGAGGCTCTTGTTGATGCTCATGTTGTTGGCTTTTGAGGTGATGGAGTGGCAGCTTTCTTCGTTCTGGGCTTGGCTGAAGTCTGTTCTGTTGCCTTTCTCTTCTTTGGCTCGACTTCAGTTGGTGCTTCTTTGGCTTCTTCTTCCTCTGCACCTTCCTCCTTGACTTCTCCAAGACCTTGGGTTTGTTCTATTGGCCCTTGTTCCTGCTCATCTTCATCCTCACTATCATCTTCCTCAGCCTCAATTTCTTTGCCAAACTTCTTTTTGATCTTCTTGACTAATTTATCTTTCTTCTTCAATGTAGAAGTAGTTTTTAATTCCATGTTTATTTTTTATCTTACCACATCATAAGTGCCAAAATGTGGTGCATTTTTATTTGCTTCCTCTGCCAATAATGCAATTATTGCTGCTGATGCCTCGTCAATATTGATTTCATATCCAAATGGCCTTAGCCATCTTACCCTTGGAATTACTGCTTGAATGTAAGTAAAATCTATGTCAACTAAGAAACATATGTCATTTGTATGCTTTTCTACTAATGAAGCTGGTATCCTTGACCTTTGCTTCATGGATTTCTTGAAATCCTCAAAATAACCTGTCATTTGGGCATCAAAATTTTCACCTATTTGCTCTATATATCCATTAATTTGTTCAACAATTTTTTTATCTGGATTCCATTTTACTTTCCCTATAGAAGGAAATTCTTTCATCAGATAGAAGAACATACACATCAAAACTGATCCAAATTTGCATTGAGCTCCCTTGCTTTTCCTTATGGCTCCCAGATTTTCATTAATCTGTTGAAACATGAGCTCTGCCAGATCATAAGTGTGATCTCTTTTGATTATCTTCTATGCAACATCAACTGCTATACAAGGTACACTGTTCAACCTACTTGATTGATAGAATTTGTGTGAAATAATTCTCACAGCAAAATCTAGTAGGGGATTTGTGACTGTGTCAATAGTCATTCCTCTATTGTTCCATTTGGCACCTGTATTTTTCTCTATTATTTCCCTTTTATCACTTCGTAGGGCTTTTGGCCGATCTAGGGTTGGAATACCAGTAACCCTATGAACATTTTTCTTGGTGAATTTTACTAGCCCTGACTCTAACCAAAAAACTCTATCATGTATTCGGCTCAAAATTATCCATACCCATTCTATTTTTAAAAAAGTCAAAAATGCTAGAGTTTTGGTCAATCCTTTTCTTTCTACTATTGAAAACTCATTTTTCAGTACTTTGTTTTCACACAGTTTATCATATGCATTCTGAATTTCTAAGTCTCCTATGGCACCAATTTTGCAATTGTAACATTTCCTTACATCTTGAACCATTACAACTTTTGGGGGAATGTGGGAGAGAGCTCCGACTGGGTCATTTTTGTATGCAACTTCAGGAATAGGGCAGAAATCAGGTTGCTTCACTTCATTTTAAACTAACTGGACTTCAAATGACTCTTTTTCTTAGGTTCTCTTGACGCCATTATTGTGAACTAGGGTTTATACAACAAATGGGTATAAAACTGTGTAGCTTGGCACAAACAAAAATACCTTTAGATCGATGAAAAATGTGTTGAATGAGTTTTCAATTTGCTTGAAATACTAGATTCTTGCTATGAAGTCACTTAGCTCTCTTTCTTCTCCTTTGCTTCTTGATTGCGATGCGAAAAACTAATTGAAATCGTGATAATATACCCTAATTTTATCGCATTGAATGCTCAACTGCCAACTCGGCTTCTAAAGAAATTTTGACCTAACTCGGCTTCCATTATTTCCATTTTACTCAGCTTCTATTGGAGTTATCCAACTCGACATCAATTTTCAGCTTGATCGCTATTGGGAGCTCGACATCCAAAGACAATTCGGCATCAACATTTAGTTTTATCTTAACATCTTGTTTCATGTGGATTTATACTTTGCTTAACTTCCTTTTCTTGGGACTGATGTATGATATAGCTTTGTATATCAGTCTTGTGTACTTCTTGTGCTTAGTTTGATGAAGTATGATCACTTAACCCATTGGGTGAGGTGATCCCTCCACTTGATGTGTTGTACCCTTCCTTCTTTTTCCAAGTCTTATTCATTTGCCCTCTTATCTTTTCAACATTAATTATTTGTTTCCCTTTGCAATCTTCAGTCTTGGGTGCCTTTGATTTTGTTGGGCAATTCTTGCTGATATGACCAGTTTTTAAGCAACTGAAATATGTGGTTTGATTCAACCATATTTTGTAGTTTCCTTTGAAATGTGTTCTTATACAGTTTTGTGGTATATGTCCATATTCTTGACAATAGTGACAACTGTACCTGGTGTTGTAATCCCAATGATAATGACTTTCATTTCCTTCTATTTTTGTTGGTTGATTTAATGTCCACATAGGTTTTGATCTACATTCAAATGCCCTATGTCCATACTTTTTGCAATTATAACAATGTCCATCAAATCTTTGAGTCCTTGTGACAATTGATCTGCAATTTTGTGTCATATGTCCTTTCATGTTGCACTTGTGACAGAAACTTTTGGGTATGTTTGATTGATTAAATCTTCTACTCTTGCACACATTAGCTGTATGTCCCTTCTTATTACAGAAATGACAAGTGGGTTTTGAATTCTTACCTTTATCACTTCTTTTTTCAGCACTCTTTGATGATTCTCCAACTTTAGTGTTGTTGTATCCTAGTCCTGATGTATCATGGGCAGATTTTGGTGATTTCAGCAACTGTTCAAAATACTTGATTACTTCACTTGATTTGTTGAGATTCTCGGCTACCTCTTTTTCTCTGTTCAATTCATTCTACATTTTTTCATTTTGCATCTTCAAGGTAGAGATCTCAATATCCTTTACATTGAGTTCATGATGAAGATTCATCATTTGGGCAAGTGTATCCATCTGCATGTTTGAGATCCTTGTCAGTTCAATACATTTTTCTTCAAGTCTGTTTGCAAGATTCCTTTTGTCATTTTCCATCATGACCTTATCATCAACTGCTCTTTTCTTTTGTTCAGTAATTTCACATATCATTATAGCCTGTGATTCATGTTCCATCTTGGAAGTTCTTATCTCTTCTGCTTGAATTTTATTTTTCTCCATTAGTTCTGCTATTGCTGCATCAAACTCTTTAGTGTCTCCATTGGAAAATATGTTGGTGGTATCAATCTCCTTGTAGTGTATATCATTTTCAGCTATGGCTAGATCCTTCCTCTTTTTTAATGAGTTTCTCAACTTGTTTCTAAATTCCTCCAAGCTATGCAAAGCAAGTTGCACATCTATCACCTGATTTTCAATGATCTTTCCAAGTTTGAAGGCTTCCATCTTTAGATATTTTCTTCCAAGTTGTTAGGCTTTTCCTTAAGAGAACCTGGATTGAGCTCTGATACCAATTGTTGGAATATTCAAATATGGAAAGAGTACTTATGAGAGGGGGGGGGGGGGGGGGTGAATCATAAGTATCATACTTTAGCCAATAAAACTTTTAACTAAAAGTAAATTGCATGCATGTAAGTATATCAAATAATCATGAAACCAGACACATGCATCAATAACACTTAACACTAGAATTTGGTAACCCAGAAACCCTCCAAAAATAAGAAGGTAAAACTGGGGTGGGGATGATACCCACAAAAATTACTGCAACAATATTGTTCAACCACTTCTGATGGTTTGCCCTGTTAAAGGCCTTACACTGTGTCAATAGTGACCTGGTTAGAGGCCTAACATGAAGTGTTACCCTGTTAAAGGATTTTATCACCTAGTTAAAGGATTTATTGAAATAGCTATTAAGCTAACCTATCATCATAGGATTTTTATTCTAATACAATTTCTAGAAAGTATTAGGTACAATAAACCTGACTGATTACAATCCTTGATTGCTGATTGTAGGCACTTGTTCTACTTTCTCCGATCTGGATCCTTTTGTAATCTGATAATCCTCACTTCTAAAAATAGACTTCCTTGTGAACCCTTGTATATCTTCTCATACCTCTTATCTCTGTTTTTTTACAATGAAGTTTTGTCTTCCTATATAGAAGTCTGATTTGCCTTTACCGCTCAATTCTTCCTCTTCAATTTTAGGGTTTCAAAATTGATTAGGTAGGATACAATGTATCTACCCCATATCTTGTTTTCTTCTTGAAACTTCACCAGTTGTATCTTTAAAATGTTCTACATGGTGTTCTGTGCCACCAACTCATCATTCTTATCTTCCTTTTAATTCACAGATTTCTAGATAACAACCTTGTCGGCTTAGATCTAGCGAATCTTCGATTTCCTAAATAATGCAGCAACTCGGCATTATTGAGTTATTGGTGCTCGGCCCTTGAACTTACTTGGCACTTGAACTTACTCGGCACTTGAAGTTACTCGGCATCTGAACTTACTCGACACTTAAAGTTACTCAGCATTTGAACTTACTCGGCACTTGAAGTTACTCGGCACTTGAAGTTACTCGGCATCTAAAGTTACTCAGCACTTGAAGTTACTCGGCATCCAATGTGGAATATGATTAAGTGTGTTGGCATTCAAGTGTCAAAAACATTATGATGTTAACACAAAGTTCCTAATCAAGATGAGAGGGTGCGCAATGAAGCTCACAATCACAATGTCAAACCTCAAATATCAAGCAAATCACTAGGATGAGGGCTCACAAAGACTGCATTAAAGTGAGATCTTTTGATCTCAAAGCATGGTTCTTGAAGTTTTTCGAATATGATGGTTTCAAATCTCAAGATGAAGCTCTTGAAACTAGGATAGGAAGATGTGATTCAAATCCACATCTTTCCAACTTGATCAAGCAATATGGCTACACATTTTCCAACCTCAAGCACCCAATGCATTGGATCATGGAGCATGGATCAATATGAAACTGTGGAGTTGAATCAGTCCAAAGTCATTGATTTGGATGAGACAGACCAATGACCAATCCACTGTGTTACAAGAGCCAATGTCAATGTTAGGGGTATAGATCAAGCTTAGATCAAATGAAATGATGCTCATCTAGATCATTGTATGTGGACTAAACTTAGGTGTGCCATGAATGTCAACAGAGGGGCCTTTGTTGTGAAAGAAGTCTTCCTACGATCTTGAGGATGGTGGCTTGAGTATTGGGGTTCAATACTCATAGATCTTGGTTAGATGGAGAGTTCTGCTAAATCAAATCTAATAGAGGCCAATGAGGTAAAATATTTTTCACATAAAATAATGCTCCAAAATTCACTGAAAATTTTCACTGATTTCAAAATTTGAAAATTTATAAAATGGTAGAAGTTACCCAATTTGCAAATATGGGTTATCGTACTACGGTGAGCTTACTCATAATCCTCTAAATGGGAAAATCAAGCTTCTAAGTCCAGTTTACAAAAAAAAATTTCCTTAGATTTGACTTTTGCCCAACATAGACAAATTTATAGTCACAATTCACTAGAATGACCACCTAGATGCAATGACGAGGTCAGATCTTGCTCAAAATGCTCCCAATAGCTATGGATGTCTTAGATCTAAATTGTGGCCCTCCAAGATGTGAGACAATGAAGCTCTCCAGTGGATAGGGAATGTACGTTTCTATGGCTCTAATACCATGTAAGAATTTTCTTAAGGCAGTAATGCAACACCAAGATCTAGAAGCACAAGAGATAGCACAAGAGAAACAAGAGATGATCAAATGAGAATCTCTATAATGATCAAACGATAATAGATTTTAGATTCAGATAATTGGATTTCAAATGAATACATCATAGAAGTGCCTTATATATAACGACAATCAAGATGACTTGGAGTCAACAAAGAGATAATCATAACAACTAAACACATGTCCACCAAAAGGGGATTATCCTCCATTGTGCATGAATATAAATGCAACAATGAGAGGATACAAAGACAAAGGTGTATCTCGTAAAGAGTTATAGTAGACAACATGTGCTCTATTGGAGTGCAAACTAATGTGTTGTCTACATGACAACTCATATGAATATGCAAACTCCTAGGTGTCTACATGAAAAATAATATGAATATGCATTAACCTAAGGTAAACTTAAGTAAAGTGTAAATAGTAAATACTAATATACACTAAAAAATACAATGAGTTCATATATTTTGTGCTTAAAAAGGAAAAAGGTGAATAGATGTTTACAAATACTAATAATGCACAACCGATAATAGAAAACATCATACGATAATAGCACAAAAAGAAAAAAAAATGAGGAACAAGTTGAGAGTGCAGAACTTGTTACATCAAGGCATATACAGATCAATTGTATCTTATTAGACATAATTGGAGATAAAATTAAAGGAGTGTTAACCAAACGTCAACTAAGAGTAAGGACTACAACATATCTAATATCATAAATGAAACCTAAGTTGGAAAAAGATTCATTAAGAGATGATTATTTGAAGCAAGCAATGAAAGAAGAATTAGAAAAAATTGGGAGAAATAAGAATTGGTCATTAGTTACTAGGCCAAAAGATAAAAATGTTATAGGAAAAAAGTGGGTTTTCATAAACAAGCTAAATGAAAGTGGGGAAGTTATAAGAAACAAGGCAAGATTAGTTAGCAAGGGTAATGTACAGGAGGAAGGATTAGACCATGGAGAAATATTTACACCTATTTCTAGAGTAGGAGTCATAATATTACTAGAATATGCAACTTATAAAGGTTTTAAAGTTTACCAAATGGATGTAAAGTCAACATTTCTAAATGGAATATTGGAAGAATAAGTCTATATTGAACAACTTGAAGGATTTGTTGTTAAACAAGATAAAGATTTAGTTTGTAGATTGCACAAAAAATTATATGGACTAAAATAAGAACTAAGAGAGTGGTATGATAGATTACACTTTTACATAATAAAAATTGGATTTGTAAGAACTAGTGATAATAGTTAAGTGTGTATTAAAGATAAAGGATAATTGAAGTGTTAATTGCTAAGATATTTATAAATAATATATTTTTTAGAGGATATGATGCATTGAGTCATTTGTTGAAGAAATGACAAATGAATTTAAGATTTCTATGATTGGAGAGAAAAATATATTTATTAGACTACAAGTACAATAGTTGAAGCATGAAAGCTACATAACTAGTCAAAATACATTAAAGAGATACTCAAGTGATGTAGGAGCACCCTAGGTGTAAGAACAATCTTACATCAGCCAAAAATATTTCATTTTTGTTTCTTGAATAAGGGTTTTCTTAATGTAGAGTTTTTTTGTGTGGAGGCTTTCTACTTAGTAAGTTGGTCATATGATCTTATAATGTCCTAATTTCAGAGGTGGAGGTTCATCTTGGATATATCAGCCTAGCAGTTGAGTTTTGCTCTCATATCATGAGTATTTGTGAAGTTATTGATAATTTTTGGTGTGAAAATTTGGTATAAAAAATTCATGCTCAAGTTTAAAGATCTTAGAGGCTCTGGATGGGTCCTGAAATGAGGCTGACTAGAGCTTGCATGAGTGTGGCTCTATAGATCAAAAGTTGAGGATTACATAATAGGGCCATAATAGTTAGTTGGCTCAATCCTTTGCAAGTTATGGTCTTTCAAAGTTGGACGATCCAAAAATTCTAAAATAAATGTCAATTATTTTGAGATGACTCTATATGTAATTTTAGGGTTTTTTGGCCTCAAGGGTTAGGGTTTGATGTCTAAAATCTTCCTAGGTGGTGTAAGATTTCCTATATCAGGAAGGATCATAGGTTTTGTAGGATAGCTCTAGGTGATAGTTCGTAGCTCTATCTTGCATATTATTGTAAGGAAGGCACCCATGTGGATTTTCATATTGTAATTCTAAATTTTGTAATTCCTCATTTGTGGAGATAATAAGAAGCCCATATTTTTTTCTCGCAAATTGTTATTTTTTCCATATTTTTGTTATGTGTTTGCGGTATTAAGGGGAGCACCCTTCAAATGGTATCAAAGTCAGAGTGCTTGAGTGTATAGACAAATCATTGATTGTGAGGCAATTTGCACTAGGACTTGATTTGGGACAAGTGTGTAGATAGATCACTGATTGTGAGATATTTTACACTAAGGTTTCAAAAAAAGTGTAAAATTCCTCCACAAAGAGAGAGTGGTGGAAGATCTAGAGGTGTTACACCTAAGGGTTTTAGAGCTCTCTAGGGATAAATACAAGCATTGGAAGAACACATGCAAAGAGGAATAATTTTTTCCATAAGAGATGAAAGTGAGGAGGAAGAGAAGAAGAATAAGATGTTGAAGAAGAGGAAATTCTGAACCTAGAAGAAGAAAGGACTTTTAGGGCCATTTCAAAGATTAAAAAAGGACCTAAGTTTGATGTACCCATATTTTAGAGAAATCTTAACCCAGAGAAATTGATTGTTTGGATAAATGAATTAGAAGAATACTTTAAGTATGAAGATATTGAAGATTTGGATAGGATCAAATTTTTCAAGGCCAAACTTAAGGGTTATGAGAAGATTTGGTGGCAGGAGATTCAATTGGAGCAAAATATAAGAGGAAAGGATAGAATTACAAGATGAGATCAAATACTAGATAAATTGAAGAAAATATTCATTCTCCTTTATTATGAGATTGATATGTTGAAGAAAATGAAAGGGTTGAAACAAGTGGGAAGATCTATTCATGAGTACATAGAAGAGTTCTACTGAGTTCTCATTAGAATAGGTCATGTAGAAGTTGACAAGGAGAAAGTTTCTCATTACTTAATGGGTAAAGGCCAACCATTTAGAAGCATCTAATTCAATGAATAGTATTTAAGAGGCATACCAACTTTCCCTAAGAGTCAAAGGAAAGTTGAAAAAGGAGTTTGAGAATAAGAAAGGTGGAAGAAGTTGTGTTGGAAGATCTAGTGGATGGTCTTATGGAGACCGAAATGAAGATCTTAACAAGAAGGATGAGGATGGTTGTAGTTGTACCATCTTAAAATGGACACACTTTCCTTTTAAGACCTTTTATTTCCCTCTTCATAATTCCCTCTTCACACCATGGATATGTATGTGCTCGATCTCCTTTTCTCTTGTTCTTGTCCACCTTTCCACCCTATATCTTTGGAACCTATATCTACTTTTTGTGCCACCCATGACTAGACCTTTAGGACCAAGTCAACTTAGGTTGACCTAGTTCTAGATCAAGTTGAATGGTGCAAGGGCACAAAGAAAATATTAGGTATATTTGAGTTTAAAATCAAAAATTTCAAATATTTGTGTGTGTGTGTGTGTGTGTGTGTGTGTGTGTGTGTGTGAGTGAGAGAGAGAGAGAGAGAGAGAGAGAGAGAGAGAGAGAGAGAGAGAGAGAGAGAGAGAGAGAGAGAGAGAGAGAGAGAGAGAGAGAGAGAGAGAGAGAGAGAGAGAGAGAGATTTATGTTTTAAAATAAAAGTCCTTTTCCATCTGGTATAAATGTTTAGGTGGCATTCTTATAATCCTACCTAACATTATCCACTTAAGACATTAGTTTAGTTTAGTTTAAAATATATTTTGGTTGTGTTAAAATTTTCTAGATTTCAAAAAAAAAATTATGAGGAAAAATAAAAATGAAGAAAATGATGCATATTCCTATAGCATCATGAGTTGGCATTCAAAATGTAACTGCTAAAATAAATTTGTGATGGATTCATGGGAGATATAATAGAATTATTTTTTTAAAGGAGAAATGAGTGCATATTGTAAGACATATTTTTGGGGCGAAAGTGAATAGAATCAAGTTTTGACTTTTCCTACCATTTTTGTGAAGTTCCTTTTAATTTGCATGCATGTCCTCTATCTTGTTCTAAAAGTCATTCAAAAAAGGTTTAATCTTTTATATTTTTGAAATATTTGAATCAATCTCATTTCATTTTTTTGTATGTTGAAACTCTCTATTTCTATGAAAGTGGCCTTTACATGGAGGTTTTCTAAAGATCTGCCAATGGTCTCTGTCAACCATTAGAGTATCCACTTTAGTTTCATATATTTCTTTATTTATGTGTTGTTATCTCATATCGTATTGTAGGAAAATTAAATTTGTATACATATTTAAGTGGGTAACATCCTCCTGTATTGACCCTATTTTCATTTAAAGTTTATCTACTTGTGACCAAATCTCCATGCATGCATGTGAAATTAGACTTGTGTGATTTGGTCTAAGATGTAGTTGTGTAATGGTTTTGGATTAAGAAAGGATTTTAATTTAAACCCCTTCACACCAAATGGAATCAGATTAAAGTTTTTTGTATTGTGTTTTATTTAGTTACTTTACATCAAAGACCTAGTCCCATGCAATTCCAGAGCTCATGACCAAAAATGCCTTTCGGGTATAATTAGTTATTGACCATTATCTAGTTGGCCAGTATTGTTTTCCTGCCCAAAAACTTATATATAAGGAGACTTGGAGAATTTATTTTCTAAATTCACGTACACAATTCATTCATGCACTCAAGCCCTTTCTTTGGAGTGAAGATTTCCACATTTTGCATTCAAGGAATTCAAGTATTCAAGACTTTTAAGAAAGAATATTTTTATCTAGTGTTGAAGGATCCTTTGTGAGAATTTCCTCTTCAAGATCTAGCTTATTGTTGGCCATCAAGGGAGGAGATATACATTGAAGCATGCATCTTCTTCACTGATACACTTTTATATCCATAACATCATGATGGAATTATAGTAGATCTATTGCAAAGAGTGGAGATACCCTATACTCCTAATTAAATATCTATACTATATTTATATACATACAAGAAAGGTAAATCCTAACATTTATCTTGTCTTTCAATCATTTAAATTTATTTATCAATTGCTTGACCAAGGCAAACCCCCATCAAACCCCAACCCCCAAATTTCATTTTTCTGTGTTGATTTGCAGGTTGGGAATGAAAAGGACTACATATCTAGAAACTACAGCTCACAAGATTTATGGAGTCGTCAGTTGTAAATTGCTAGACTATGTCAACTTGGTCATAAGATATCTTTCCAAGTCAACCTAGTCCTTCAATCTTAGATCCAGGGAGATTTTTAGGTTTTGTTCCTTTCATCATTTTATTTTGAGCTTTGCAGATGTATATTTAGATATAGTTCAAATCTATGAGTTTTAGAGCAAAACTACATCTTCCTCTAGAAATTTCAAGGTGAGTCATTTATATTTTATTTCCTTTCATATCTTTACCCTAAATTTATGTCTTAATTGGGCTAATTGTGTTTACATGGAATCTAGATTTACTTTATTTAAGAAATTAGTTCAATTTCACATTCACATTATCCTATTAAGGGCCAAAGAGAGTACATTTCCTTGTATTGTATTCCTCTTTCTAATTCAAATTTAGCATTACCTCCCTTCTTCCTTTGGGTTCTAGCTAATCTAATTTGAATCATAAGTGAAATCATATTTGGAAATTGCCCTCTTTTTCTCACACACATATTTGAATGGCTTAGTGACCTAGTAAAGTGAAAGTCTACATCCTTATTAAATAAATTTAATTCTTCCACTAACATTTTGGCAAAAATGACAAGTCCCCCCTTTTTCTTGGAGTTAGATTGTTTTATGTGTTTACCTTCATTTGCTAAACCTTATTTGCGCCCCTTTCCTTTTGGAGTTAGATCTCTTTTCTTTTTCAAAGAGTTAGATTTGGATATCTTGTGTGTGGTTAGACCCCTCTTTTATGATCTTTATTACATTTTCATGGTTAGATCTCATTAGGGTTTCATTTTTTGATCTCCTCTTTTTATTAGCTTAATTATGTGAAGTCCACCCTCTAGTATTCTCGTTAGGTGAATCCATAGACTCATGGGCTCCAATGATCATGATTCCTCTTTTCTTTGTAGGTCTCATGATGGAACTCAAATCTTTACCCATGATCTTAATCCTATAGTGGAGCATAGCTCTTCTCACTAATCTTGTGATGATGATGACACTTTAAGAGCTCCTCCTTCACAAGTTGATAAGCTTTCTAGTGAATTTGATAAATGGACTTCTCAAGAAAATCAAAATATTTATAGTGTTTTTGTTGTTGAAGCTCTTAAGAATTTTATTAATAATGATGAAAAAAATATTTATATCTTGTTTGGCATATATCTCACTTTATTAATACTCATGCTAAGTCTTTGACAAAATTTTCTCAAGAGATAGGATGTCCTCCTTCTTCCACAACTGTTAAACCTTCCATCCTGATTTTTGGCACTCTTTCCAGCATACCTAAATATGCTTCACCTCTTATGACTACTTCTACCTAGATGTACACTCCTTTAAGTGTTGGTCTTCCTAGCCTTTCACTTCTTGTCATTTTTCATCCTACTTCCATTTCTTCTTCATTACCTTCATATAATGAGGTTCGTTTTACTTATTTGAACCCATTACCCGTTCCTTCTAATCCTCCACCAACATCTTTACATATTCCTTTCACTTCTTATAAATTTCCTAATACATCTAACATACCTATGCTTCCTAGCATTTCTTTCGATCCTATTGATAGTACATTGGTTCAAACTGTCACTACTTTATAACAACAACTTGCTTAATTAACTCAATCTAAGTACAATATTCCTACATGTGATGTTGCTAATCCTCTTTTCTTAGATATTATTCATGTTTTTATTCTAAAACATGTTGAGGTACCTCATCTTGAGACTTATAATGGTAAGGGAGATCCCATGATTCATGTCAAAACTTTCCAGACTATATGTAGTGATTTTTCTCATGACTATAGGCTTATGACTAAGTTGTTCCTACATATTCTTAGCAATAGAGTCTTGCAATGGTATTTATATCTACCTCCTTATTCAATTTATTCTTTTCAAACTCTTGCTAATTCTTTCATTCAAAAATTTTAGAATAATATTAGTCCTCAAATTTCTTTAACTGATTTAATGCATTGTAAGCATAATGTTAAAGAAAAAATTACTGACTTTATTGGTAGATTTAAATATTTGTATGCTTAGATTTCTTATCCTATTTTTGATAATGATATTGAGTGTATCTTTATTTATAATTTAAAAATATACATTAGGGATAAGAATCTCCTTACTGAGTAGACCTACTTTTTACACCTATGTGCAGTGCTTCACCATTACCAGTAACAAGTGAGTCAACTCGAGAGCTCTACTCTGCTGACCCTTATTTCTACTAATAAAAGTGATGCCACTAGAAATTAAAACAAATTCTTTAAACCTAAAAATTTCATCAAAATCAAGTCTACAAATACATTTGATTTTCAAGTGGCTACTACATCCCAAGATATAACTACATTTTCCTTTTTATTTCATCCTAATCATCAGCATACTCAACTATATAAGCCTTTTTCTAAGGTGATAACTAAGTTTATTCATATTTGTGTTCTTAACATTCTTCATATTTGTCTTATTAACCATAGTAAACTATTTCCTAAGTTTTTCTATTGTCAATATCATTGTTAACCAGGTCATGATACTCAAAAGTGTTATAGTTTGAAGAATGTTATTCAAGACCTTATTGATTCTAAGGCTATATATATTGATTATCAAGTTAATAACATGAATGAAACTGTTGTGCCACCTAATAAGAATTTGCAGATTTACACTAACCTTTACCTTTTAACTCAGTGAATGTTATTAATCAACCTTCTTCTTCTAATCACCATATTGATTATGATGAGAAGATACAAGAAGAAAATCATGTAGTTAATCATGTTGAGTTAGCACCTCAACCTTTGATTTCTTCTCCACTTGAACTTGAACAAACACCTATTTCCTCTATTGTGAATGTTATCACCAAAGAACACAATTTTAACAAACAATTATATAGAAATACTTATGATTCTACTCTTGTATGGATTCAAAATTGTAATGGTTTTCTCTATTGTCCTCAAGGTTCATTACTTTGAAGGTAACTTTATCAGGGAAATCTATTTTTACCAACTTTGTTGTTATTCCTACTCCTGATCAATTTCAAGTTAAGATTGGTATTCCATAGCGTTCTTCCATGAGAGTTGTAGCTTCTCCTATTCATAACTGTCTTAAATTTCCTTGTGATAAAAAAATATTATTACTATTAATAATTATCTTTATAAACCATCATGTCTTAGAGAATGTGCTAAGATTTATTTTTATTGGCCACATCATCCTGAAAAACCACCTAGTCATCCTGATCATATCTATAGAAATTACCAAAAACATAAAGTAGCTAATATCCTAGAGTTGGGTCTTCCTAAGGGTTGTTCATCTGCACTTGTCTTTCCTACTACTCATTCTACTTCTAAACTTGTTCTTGCATCTACATCTACTCAGCATGTTGATGTTCCTTCTTCGGAACCTATGGTAGTTGATCCTTATGCTTCTACTATATCTTGCAAGACTTCATAATTGACATGCTCATTAGCACCACAAGAACCATCAAGCTAAAGATAAGGCAATAGTTTGTTCTCTTTCTTCTCAACCTTCATCTTCTTCTCAACTTTTACCTTCCTTCTATCAAACAATACATAAGTCTTTGGAGGAAGTTAAACAAGGTAATATTTTGTATATGGATAAACAAGATGATCCTATTCTTATTTTAGATTCTGTTAATCTAGATATGGTAGATACTTTAGACAATAGTGATGAAGAATTAATTGTTATGGATAGTGATTTTTCTAACATTATTTCTAGGTGTCTTACAATCACTCCTAGTGATGAGCGTAATGACTCCCAAAGTCCTTGCTTAGAATTTAATGTGATTCTTGCTATAATGGATATTGTTCATTTCATGAGTCACCATCCTTCCTCTAACATTTTAGACCAAGATGGGGGGGAGGGGGGCACACAAAATGCTTGATGTGGACTTTATTCATCATAGGAGTCTTTTTGTTCTTATCTTTTATTTCCCCTGTGTTTTGTTTTTGTTTTATGTTTTATCTTTTGATTTCTTTAGATGATCCTTATTGCTTCATTGAACTCAAGAAGATAAAGTATTCACCCTATTATATACATTGTTCTATTTGAATCTCTTTTCTTGTATATGTTGTTACATGATATTTTGTGATTGTGCTATTTTTTATACCAATAATCTTGTGTAGTCTTCTTGGTCTCTTATGATATGGTCACACCAATTATTTTTGGTCTCCATGTAACTAGCCTAAAAAGAATCTTATTGTCATATTTTCATATGATCTTACTAACCCCAAAGTTAGTAGATCCCTTCATGCTCTTTCTCTTTGTTATGTGTTTATTTCCCTTGATATGTTTCTCTTCTTGGGGGTATGTCATAGTGGAAATTTTATTTAGTGGATGCATGAACACTTCTGTTAAAGCCATTTATCTAGTTAAGGTGTTTGTGATTGCTTTGATGTGAGTGAATACACTTTTCTCATCCTGTCTATGGAATACAAATATAATTTCTATGTATAACTTGGAGTACTTCATCCCTTAGTGTTTGGTATAATTTCTAAGGTATACCCAAATATATGCGTTGTTTTTTCATGTTTATCCCCTCTCTCATTGTTTCCTTCTAGTTTCTAGGAGCCATTCTTGGGGGCTTGTGTTGGAAATACAATAGGGAAAGTAAACTCAAGGGGGTGGTGAATCAGTGCTTCAAAACTTTAACCATAAAACCATTCACAACACATCCATCTCACAAATTGCATGTAAACTAAAATGGCTAGCTAAACATACTCATACATAGCATGAAAGAAAATAACATTCAACACATATATGACACAAGATATTTAGTTACCCAAAAACCCTCCAATGAGAATGTAAAATTGGGGTGGGGATGACACCCACAAATCTTCACTATTGTAGTAATAAAGTGTCTCCAATGAAGGCTACAATGTTTGATCATAAATAATGATCTACTCTATGAAAGGTTTGTCCTATTAAAGGATTTCAACACCTTGTTAGAGGTTTTCCTAATTAAAGGACTTAAACTTACAATGAAGTAAGCAACGTGTTAAAGGAGTTAAAATAGCTTGTTAAGACTACTCTGTTAAGAGATTTAACTGATTCACCTATTAGAATGTCTCAGCAATGATCTTATGGTTAGCACTCTATTTCTAGATAATAGATCACCTCTTTCCTAATGTGTACTTGATCCTCTCTGATCATATGTATCACTTATGTCCTCTAACTCCTTTTTTTTGTTCTCCTCTAACTGATTATGCAATGTATACCTCAATTCACAACTCCTTGGCCACCAAAATTATCATTTTGCACATACATTATTTAGGATTTGCCTCCCTTAAAAAGAATTAGGTGACTTAGGGTTAGGTATGAATCAACAATTGTGATTCACCCATTTTCTACTTAAAACATCCCTTCAACTGATTGGCTGCATGTACTACATATGGATTCTCAATATAGATTTGTCCTTATAATCTAGAATCATAAAACAATCCTTAAGTTAGCTAAAAAATAGTTTATATAGAAGTTTGTGGCATTAAAAAAAATTATGTCCAAAACTATTTACTTAGCACTTGAAGTGTTTGATGCTCGACATCCACTATATTTTCAATCTTGTAACTCGACCTCTGAATGACTCAGCATCCATTGATCACTTGGTATCTAAATGACTCAACATTTACTATTTTCTCAACACTTGAGTGACTTGACACTTACTTCTTACTTCAAATATATTGTATAACTCACTTGGCATACACTATCTGACATCTTATGGTTGGTATACATTATTTGTTTGGCATGAACTAAGAAAATGACTTAAGTGGATTATCGCTCATATGTCAAAACCAATTTGAGATTAAAAATCTCCCTCTTTGACATGAATGGCAAAAACACTTAGTCATGCATGAATAACCTTAGCTCTTGAGCATAACTCAGATAATCTCTATTCAGTGCTCAACTTACATACAATATTTCAAAATTTCAAAATTTTGCACAAAAACTTATGACTTATCAATCATACCTCAAAATTTTATAACTCCCCCTAAGTTGAGTAGATCTTCTATGCTAACTATGTATTGTAGTCTCCCCCTTTGTTTGGTCTTCCCCAAAACTTATTCTCTCCTTTCATTCATTCTCCCCCTTTCTTCATTTCCTCCTTTTGACACTTATGTCATGGGTGGTACACAAATTGTGTGTTTTCCCAACAATAATTTATGGACCTCCATCATAATATTAAATGTTGCATCCCAATTGTCACACACTACCTCTAGAGATTTGATTTGAATGTCCAACTCAGCAGCAAGGGTGACTAGGCCATCATGAGTAGAAAGATGGTGATCATTCTTCATGAACACCTCTACATAGGCTAGTTCCTTGTGTAACACCTCCACATGAGGGGTTAACATGGATTGGATGTTGATCAATGTAGCCCTAATATTTTCATCTTGAGCTTGTAAAGCTGCTAACTGACCTTGTGCTGACAACAAATTTTTGAAATGAGATTGACTTTAACTAGGAGATTGTTGTAGAATGTTACCTATTTTCTTCAAATCTCCCTTCAGATGGTCAATGTGTCTCTGAACTTGTTGTGTCAATAGGGGAACATCACAAAACTTGGTGTAAAGAGAGAACATGTTCTCCAACATCTTCTTTACACCCTCAATTATGGTTGCTAACTAAACCTAGTGTAGTACAATGGCATTGGATATCTGTTCGTTCACATTTGTTTGAAATTTCTTCTCAGACCATTCTAGTAATTTGACATTAGTAACTAGGTCTTCCTCATTCATCTTCTCCATAATGTTTCCAAACTTCTCAATGGTTGGATTTGTTTCATCAGGTGTCGATAGGCTAAATGCATCAAGAAATATATCCTTGATGTCATGAAGTGCTTTTTTCTGCCTATGCTCCCTTTTGAGCAGTTCTTGGTGTTTCTTCCTTGCCAGAGCATATGCTCTTTTTCTCTATTGTGATTGATGCAAGATCAAAATTTGGTAATTCAATAACCTCATCTAAGTTGATATCACCATAGGATATCACCTTGTCAACCTTAGATGTTCCAAGACCGGGCCTTGATGCTTGTAATGGTGTATCTTCTGCACTCGGCCTATGAAGTTCTTGACTAGGAATAGGCATAGTAGTGTCTAGTAAGGTAACTAGTGTCTTAATTACTATCACTTCCTTTAGTTTTGTAGTCAAGAATAAATCTTCAGTCCTAACCTTCTCCTTTTCTTTAGTTTCTGCTCCACCTTGTGCTTGTGGTGTAGGTGTAGGACTGGCTTACTAACTTGTTTGGACTGGTATCCATTCTTGCTCAATTATTGAAACTATTGGTATTGATACATTTTGTACCATAGTGTTGACATGTGAAGCCACAGTCTCCTTTTGTTGTATACTACAATAGACATTTTAGGTTATACTTCTATACATTGAGAGGGAGCAATGGATAATGGTTGTGTTGTCTCCCCTACAAATGCCAATTCTTCCTTCTCAATCTCATCCACACTCACCAAAATAGGATGGATACATAATTGTGCCTTGGTGGTAGAATCATTCAATATCTTCTACATATCCTTTTTTTTTAGGAGATTGATTTTTTGAGTGGTGTTGTCAAAGACATTCTTAATCTTTAATGTATCTACTTGTGGGCTAACACTCAACATATGTACTTCTAGTACATTTTGTCTTGCTATTTCTCTTCCTCAAATGTTGCCTCTATAGTTCCTTCACCATGTACTTCCCTTATAGATTCATCATTTGTCACTTCAACTACCTTTTATTATTCTTCTTCTTCACCTACTTCCTTAGGTGCTTGCTAATATCCTTTTGTATTGTCATCCCATAGATCACTTTCCATAATTGTGTGCTCTATTGAACAACCTCTTCAATTTTGTTCTGTAAAATATTAAAGGCTCAGTATTTTGGAGCAAATCCCCCCTTATACTTGTTAATAGCCTTTTTCATTTCATACTTGTCCACGTCTGGCATCACTCTTGCAAGTGTAGTCTCTCTAATATTTCTCTCAGTTTTGAGACTATATTTCCACCTTTTCTCAACTCTGTCATATAGTTTCTTGGGTAAAGAGTTGGAAATATCAATTGGAGTCTTCTTAAAAGTTTCCATCATGGCATATAAAAATTCTTCTACTTTATACATTTCTATCTTCCCAAGTTTATCAAACTCAACATGTGTAAATCCACTTAAATAAGCATTGTTCTTGATATTTTCACACAAGTTGTCCGAATTAGAAAAAGGACTGTGACTTACCACTTTGAATTGGTTGTTGTCAACTAACTCAGTCCTCTCCTCATCTAATTTAGGTGGGGCAATATACTTCCTTCTTTTTTTTTGCTCAGGTTCATCTTCTTTTGTAGTTGTGCTAGCTCTCTTGCCCTTTGGCTTGTCAACTCCTTGAGTTTTCTTAGTAGTAGCTCTTGTGCTAGCCCTGGTAATAGGAACTATAAGCTTTTTTTATGAAAGTTTCACAACCTTTTTGGGTTTTCTTTTTGTTGGCTTCTTTTCTTTTCTCTTCTTCTCTTTAGTGGCAATAGGTGCTTCACTAGCTTCTTCTCCCTCAAGACCTTCATCAAATTTCTGCTTCTTCTTCTCCTTGGTCTTCTCCTTGACCCTATGTAAGAGCTAGTGGTGCTTGTATAGGTGTATCTTCTTCATCATCTTCATTATCCTCTTCTTCTTCATCTCCTTCTACCTCTTCACCAAATTATTATTTGAGCTTCTTCAAAATTTTGTTCTTCTTTCTCAACATAGAAGTTGTATTCAAATCCATTGTGATCTTTGACTTTGCTACATCAAAATTTCCAAATGCAATAGCATTCTTATCTACTTCTTTTGCCAGTATAGCAATGATGGTTGTAGATGCATCATCCACATTAATCTCATAAGGCAATGGTCTGAGCCATCTAACCCTTGAAACAACATCTTAGGCATAAGTGAAATCAACATCAACTAGAAAACAAACATCATCGAAATGCTTCTCTACTAGTGACACTAGAATTCTTAGTCTTTGTTTCATTTTTTTTTTTAAGTCTTCAAAATAACTAGTCATCACAATCTCAAAATTATCTCCAAGTTGCTCTATGAATTCACCAATCTACACTGCAACTGATCCATTAGTCTTCCAAGATACTTTCCCAAATGTGGGGAAAGTATTATGTAAATATAAAAATATACAAACAAGTATTGAATCAAATTTGCATTGTGCACCTTTTGTCTTTCTTATGGCTCCCAAGTTTTCTGATAATTACTAGAGTTGTAACTCAGAAAGGTCATAAGAATGGTCTTTCTTTACTATCTTGTAACCAAAATCCATAGTCATACATGGTACATTGTTCAACCTACTAGATTGAAAGAATTTATGTTCAATAGCTCTCATTGCAAATATAATTAGGGGATCAATAATTTTGTCTATGGTCATCCCTCTCTTGTTCTATAGCACCCCTTTAAGCTTCTCAATTGCCTCTTTTGCATGACTCCTGGTTGTCTTAGGTCTATCTAGGGTTATATTACCTTGTCACTCTATGAATAATACTCTTTATGATTTTGATAGGGCCATTCTCCAACCATATAGAGTTGTCATGAATTCTGCTAAGCACAATCTTAATCCACTCTATCTTGAATACATTAGGAAAATATAGGGCACAATTTAACACTTTTCTCTCTAAAACCTTGTTTTCCTCTTTCAATACTCCATTTTCACACAATTTTCCATATAAGTCTCTTATTTACATGTCTCCAATGCTTTCTACCTTACAAGTGTAGCAAAACCTTACATCTAGTATCATTAAAACTTGTGGTGGTATCGTAGATAATGCACCAGACAGGTCTCCTTTATAAGCAATATTAGGAATAGCTCTAAAAACTAGCTATTTGATCTCATTGCTTATCAATTTAACATTTAAACTTTACTTTCCTTCCTTAACCACAACAAAAAAAGAGCTAGACACCATTTAAAATATCTAGGGTTTGCAAAAATTAAAATAGCATAACTCGGCACATAATAAATATATTTGAATATGATGATTTGTGATGATTAGTGGCTGAATCTAGTTCCAAAAATGGTTGAATCCTTTAACTTAGTTCTCCTTCATCTCTTTGTTCTCTCTTCAATCTCGAATAATTACAAATGAGTCAAAAATTAACCATATAGCCCTTAAAACTTCACAATAAATGCTCGATGCTTACACATCTGTAAGCTCGACTCCAATAGCAATTTTGACTCACTCAACTTTCATGTAATTCCTACCAGACTCAAAAACCAAAACAAGCTCGGTCAACACTATCACATTTGATAGCTCAATAACAACTAAACTTTCACTCAACAACAACAATGAAACTTCCAAATGTCTTCTAAGTTCTCACCAATACTTTGCATCTTACTTTATGCATATATGATCTTTTTAGAATTGAATCCTTGGAAATGATGTATAATTGAACTTTGAAATATTAGTCCCACACATACTTCTTGATTCACTAGTTGGGGGTGGTGTGATAACCTGATCCATTGGATGAAGTGATCCCATATGAGATTGATGTGCTGAAATATTCCTTTTTCTCCCATTTCTTATTCATCTCCATTTTGACATTCCTAACATCAACCTTTCCTTTTCCTTTATTGAATTCACTGCTAGGTGCCTTAGACCTTGTTGGACAATTTTTGCTAATGTGACTAGTCTTCAAACAACCAATACATGTAGTTTGACTAAACCATCTACTATAGTCACTTCTAAAATGTGTTCTAATGTAATTTTAAACAACATGTCCATATTCTTAACAATAGTGAAAACTATACCTTATATTTTATTCCCAATTGTAGGATCTATCATTATGGTTTACCTTGGCTTGCTTGTTTGATGACCAGTTAGGATTTGATTTGCACTCATATAGTCTATGTCCATACTTCTTATAGTTGTAGCAGTAACCTTCAAATCTTTGCATGCTTGATGTCTTGGTCTTGCATTCATGTGCTTGATATCCTTGATTGTTTCACTTGTGACACTTACCCATGAATTTATTCTTAAGGTTCTAATTTACATTATTGCTCTTGCAAAAAATTGTTGTATGACCTATCTTTCCACAATTATGATGAGTAGGTTTATAATTCTTGCCTTTGTTTCTTCTTTGCTCACCACTTTTAGATGATTCTTCTTCTTCAATATTGATGTAGCCCAATCCAATAGTATCACTGTTAGATCTAGGAGATCTCATCAATTACTCAAAGTACTTGATGGCTTCACGAGGTTTGTTAAAACTTTTAGCAAATTATTTTTCTCTTTTTAGATCATTTCTTAGTTGTTCATTCTGTAACTTTAGTGTTGTGATCTCAATATCTTTTCCATTCAATTCATGATTGAAAATTATTATTTGATTCAATTAATCTAGTTACATGTGAGCAATCCTATTCACCTCTGATGTCTTCTCTTCTAGTTTGTTGGTTAGTATCCTTTTGTCATCTTCAATCATGAATTTTTCTTCTTTAGCTTTCTTTTTCTTCTTGATTACCTCACATAGCAATATTGATTGGACTTCTTGTTCAATCTTAAGCTTCCTAACCTCTTCAATTAGGGCACCATTCTTTTCCAATAGATGTACAACTACTACATCAAATTCACTTGAATTTCTATCTACAAACAATTCAATAGTGTCAATTTCTTGGTAAGGTGTCATTCTCTTCAATAGCTATGTCTTTCCTTCTCTACAATGAGCACTTCAACTCATCTCTTGCTTTATTCAGCTAATGTAGGGCAAGCTTGATTTCAATCTTTTGATTCTCAATAGTCTTTCTAAACTTGTAGACTTCCATCTTCAACATCTTTCCTTAAAGTTATAAAGCTTTCCTTTCTAGAGAACAAAGCTCTGATACTAATTGTTGGAAATACAATAGGGAAAGTAAACTTTAAGAGGGGGAGTTGAATTAGTGCTTCAAAACTTTAACCTTCACCACACATCCATCTCACAATTTTCATGTAAACTGAAATAGCTAGCTAAAAATATTCATTCATGGCATGAAAGCAAATAAAATTCAACACATATATGACATAAGATATCTGGTTACCTAGAAACCCTCCAATGAGAAGGTAAAACTGGAGTGGAGATGACACCCACAAATCTTCACTATTGCAGTAATAAAGTGTATCCAATGAAGGCTACAATGTTTGATCATAAACTATGATCTACCCTATGAAAGGTTTGGCTTGTTAAAGGCTTATAAGATTTTAAAATCTTACCCTATTAAAGGATTTCAATGCCCTATTAGAAGTGTTCTTGATTAAAGGACTTAAACTTACAATGAAGTAAGCACCATGTTAAAGGATTTACAATAGTTTGTTAATACTACTCTGTTAAGAGATTTAACTGATTCACCTATTAGAATTTCTTAGCAATAATCTTGCTATTAGCACTTTACTACTAGATAACCTATCACCTTTTTCTTGATGTGTACTTGATCCTCTCTGATCAAATGTATCACTTCTATCCTCTAACTCCTTTCTTCCATTCTCCTCTAAGTGATTCTACAATGTATACCTCAATTCATAACTCTTTAGCCACCATGAATTCTCTGTTTATGCATGCAAACTTCTCTCTTCACACATACATTTTTTAAGGATTTCCTTCCTTAAGAAGACTTAGGTGACATAGGGCTAGGTATGAATCAACGATTTTGATTCACCCTTTTTTTTTTCTTAAAACATCCCTTCAACTAATTTGTTGCATGTTCTGCATAGGGATTCTCAATATAGATTCATCCTTATCATCTAGAATTGCAAAACAATCCTTAAGCTAGCTCAAAAATGGTTTACATAGAAGTTTGTGCCATTACAAAACAACTATGTCCAAAAATATTTACTCAACACTTGAAGTGTCTGATGCTTGGCATCCACTATATCTTCAATGTTGTAACTCAACATCCATTGATCACTCGACATCTGAATGACTTAGAATTTATTATCTTCTCAAGACTAGAGTGACTTGACACTTACTTCTTACTTGACATATATTGTATAACTCTCTTAGCATACACTATTTGACATCTTATGCTTGACATACATTACTTGTTCAACATGAACTAAGAAAATGACTTAAGTGGATTGTCACTGATATGTCAAAACCAATATGAGATTAACAACTTGGTCTATTTTATTTTTATATTTCTCTATAAACTATTGACAATTTGGGAGGCTTGATCCTTGTTTCAACCCTTCTTTTGACTCTTAACAGTTTGGGATGCTCGGTCTTGTTTTGATCCCTTAAGGATAGACGCATCCTTATCCCTAGGTTTCTTTTTTATTCATGTTTTTGAGACATCGAGTTCCCTCAAGTTGAATCCCTCAATGGATTGACTAGCATATCACACACACTTGCTGGACCATTTGGTTCATTTTTTGATGTGTTGACAAGTATTCCACACACTTTCTAGACCATTCAATACCATCCCTTTTTTTTTTCTGAAACTTTTCCCCCTTTCTTTTTCTTTTTCTTGTGTGGTTTACAATAAGGCACATAAACCTTATTGGGTGAGTAACTACACCCTTTTTTGTAGTGCTTATCTCTCTTACTATGTTTTTGGATGTGACAAAGACTCAAGTCAATGTGGGGCTTGATGATTTCTTTTCCTCCTAAATCACGATAAGAGTTTCCCTTTTGCTCTTGCTCTACTTTACTATGAGTTTGAGTAAAAGAATACTCTTGCTAAAGTGGGGGCTAAATGTACCATCTTAAAATGGATGCACTTTCCTTTTAAGACCTTTTAGCTCCCTCTTCATAATTCCTTTTTGGCCCATGGATATGCATGTGCTTGATAACCTTTACTCTTGTTATCTTCCATTTTTCCACCATATCTCTTTGGCACCTACCTCTTCATTTTTTGGCACCTAGGACCGGATTACCAAGACTAGGTCAACCCAAGTCAACCTAGTCCTAGGCTAGGTTGACCCAAGTCTACCTAGATCCTGATTGTTTTGGAGCTTGGGGCTTGAAAGGCCTCAAATATTTAATTAGTTAATGGCTATTATGTAGTTAGCCTGTAGTATTTTTCTGCCCAAAAAATCATCTATAAGGAGACTTGGAGGCTTCATTTTCATAATTCACACACACAATTCATTCACCCACTCAAGATCTTTCTCTCAAGTAAAGATCAATGCCTTTTTCATTCAAGGAGTTCAAGTATTCAAGAATTTCAAGCATTAAAGTATGGATATTTCTATCTAGTTTAGAAGGATCATTTGTGATCATTTTCTCTTCAAGATCTAGCTTATTTTTCGCTACCAAGGGAGGAGATCTATATTGAAGTATTCATCTTATTTATTGATGCACTTTTATATCCATGGTACCATAATGGAATTATGGTAGATCCATAATTCAAGATCTACACTACATTTATATACATATAAGAAAGGTGAATCCTAGCATTTATCTTATTTACATTTCTATCTATATCCAGTTTCATAGTGGGAGTATAACATAGAGATCCCAATGTTGCAACATGGCCTTTGATACTAGGCGTAATTACCTACCTAGATATCCTTAGAACAAGGATAAATAAAAGCCAATATTAAAAAAGAAGAAGAATAAGCATGGAATCATACACATCAACATGCACTAGATCAATAGATTGCAATAGAATACTTAACCATGAAATCCAAGCAACCAATGAATCTCCAAGTGTCACTACCTACTAATGCATCCAAAACCAAGTATAAAAGAAAGACAGTTATGAAACCTAGAATCTATGATCTGTCAAAGTCTAGGAAATTGTGCAACCCAAAAGGGTACACAAAACACCCAATCACACTTTTTGAAAATAGGATAGAACACCCCCTATTTCTCATGTGAGGAAACACCAGCCTGTAGTCTCATACGAGGGAATACCTCCTCATGTGAGGAAGTACACTATTGCACATGAGAGAATGCTCTTTCACATGAGAGAACACAATGAATGGCTAGCAAGAACCCTTCCAGAAGGGTAGATGCTCACACAAACATTTGTTGGTCATGCATAAGGAAATACCTTCTTGTGCAAGCTTTCAGCATGCTCTGTGCAAAAGAAGGTTTTCTCATGTGAGAGAATGTATTCTCGTGTGAGGAACCTCCTTAGCACAAGGTTTGGAACAACACATGTACAAATAACATGTAGAGAAAAAATAGGAAAATTTTCTCCACCCCGAGGAGTATTGGATCCATGAGAATTGAGGTTCGAACACTCAAATGAATGTAAAACAACTAAGCATGCTAGAAGGGATGAATCAATCATCTAATAAATAACATCTAGTAATAATAGGGGGAAAATAACTTCACAATAACATATATGAGCATAAATCAACTATCTCTGAGAAATGAAATAGCATAAATCACGAGGAACATACTCTAGAAGAAACAAAGAACCAAGTGAGCATCCAACTCTGAAACTAAACATGGGAAAAGCTAACTCTGTATGTTGGTCCTCAGTAGTGGTAAAGGTAGCTATGCCTCCCAACCACATGGAACCCATAGGCCCACTCCCACTATGCTAATGGAGATAGTAATTTGACCTCAAACACACATAAGACAAATATCCATGGCTAACACTCATGCCAAATAGTATAGAGGACTAAAACCAATATCATGAGACAATGCAATACAATAGGTCTTGGTTAGACACTCTATGGGTCTACTATAAAGGGACTCTAGTGGAGACTAGGTTGCTTGGTACTCCCAAGCTCAACATCGTTATAGACTATACCCCTTAGGAGGCCAACATGTTGTGTCTTCAGATGAATCGTGTAGACAATATGGTATTTTCTTATCTTATTAATTACCCATGAATTTATTTACTTATTACCTATAAAATTCTCACGTACACCTTGTCAGGGACACAAGCTGGGGTTACGAGAGAAGCCCCTCCACACTAGCCTACCCTACATAGCCATGCTCATCACACGATGAGTGCCCATAGGCAATGTAATTTTCCAACCCAACCCCAATAAACATAACTCAACTGACAAAAAAATAGGAGCTTGCATCTTACAAGAACCCAACAAGTGCATGCTCACATGCTCATGTGTGGGAACACCAACTACACGATGATCATAAGTAACAAGGGTTGGATGAGAAAAAAAAGGCACAAGTAAATAGATCACTCAACTAGCCTATATCTAGGAGTATAGATTCAACACAAATCCTAATGCAATAGAATACAAGGGTTGGAAAGATATCCCTATGGATAATCTAGATCCACAACCAACTATAGTGCCAAGAAAACATGAGAAATCAGGTGGCACATAAATCAAGGCAAAAAACATGAACCCATTTGGGCTTTGGGTACAAAAGCCACAAATATCAAATAAAATCTAGGTTCAGAGTTAGTATGCAAAAATGGCTAGCATAATAGTGCAAAACCCCAAACCCCCATCTCAAAAAATAGGGAAATGCTCATACCCACACAACTGGGCAGAGCTAGCAACCAGAAATGTAGGGAAACACTAGTTCTCAGCCTCCTAAGAAACAACTACCAAAAACAAAAGTAGAGACAAAGCTGAAATAGTAAAACATGAGAGTTCTACCTAATAGACAAAAGGGAAAATACAAGAACCCGAATAGCAAAATAAAACCCCACAAAAACTACTGAAAGTCACAAAAATCCAAGGTCTCCCCTGGATCCAATGAGACCAACCTCGTGATGTTCCCACGTTTGTAGCTTCTGCAATGAACATAACAATATTTCCTCTTGAAGAGGATTTAGAATTTGTCTCAAATTCCTATTTCAAAAGTCAAAAAGTGAGGAATAAAATTTCTTTTTGGATATATATTCACTTTTCAAGTGAATAAAGAGACTAGGGCAATTAACCAGATCACCTAGTTAAACCCATAATCAACCCAAACAAAAATAGGTCATTCCAAGTAATTGGAATTTGACTAGGACAAAACTGTCAGAAATTAAATAAAATAAGATAAAGTGAAAAATTCCCTTTAACCAATAAATCACAATATTCCAAAATAACTTTTATGATAATTGTGAACCTCTATATGCACAAACACACTAACTAGTTTAATCACATAATACAAATGAGTCCAAATTTATTAAATCACCAAAGGGTTTAATTAATTAATTAGATAGGATACGTCAACTATATAAGGATGACATTGGCTAGGTAAGAATAGTCAAATCATTAACTCCATGTGCCACTACTAGGGATATAAATCCTACACATTGAACAACATGATCAATTGCAATTGCATATATTAATATAGCCGAAGTGATAAATGCATAAAATCACATTAAATAACCATTTATTTAAATCACTCACTGCATCAAAAAACATCTCAAAGCAAGAATGAAGTAAATAGCCATAGCAAAAAATTGAAGTATCCAGAATCCAATAAGTCCATCATATAATCATAAACATAGTATATGTCTGAATACAAAATAACTAGATATCATCATAAAGTATCATGTCAAATCAATGAAAATCATCATACAAATATGATCAAATTGAACAAGATAGCATCTAACATCTATGATACTTGTAAATCAAAATATAGTATCTAACCATCAAGTCATCTCGAATGTCCTCGAACATAAGTATCAAAGTATCTCTTGAAACCAAAATAATAAGGTATAGAATGCAAACACAAGAGGCACTACATATTATCTAGTGATTACAATCTACAATCCCTTATAGCTCAATACCACTACAAGAAGCTATAATATCATCATACATCATAAAATCTCTCTAACCCTAAGCTATTTTATACAAGCTTTTTATCACTTACAAAATTAGGGTTAGAATAAGTCATCCAATATAAAAGTAACACTTGTTAGGAATAATCACAACTAGAAATAATAATTACATGCAAATATAACCAATATTTGAAAATAATAGATCACATAGAAGAGAACATAAGACAAAAAGATTTAATGTGGTTCATCCAATCCTTAAGCTACATTCACCAAGAGCAAGCCCACTATTATTATTATCGAGTGATTACAATTTGCAATCCCTTACAACTCAATACCACCGCAAGAAGCTACAATATCATCATACATTATGAAATCCCTAACCCTAAGCCATTTTATAATTTTTTTTGTTATTTACAAAATTAGGGCTAGAATAAGTCATCCAATAGAATAATAGCAATTGATGTGTTTTACAATCATAAAGTAATTTGAGGCTTTATGGGCGTTGCCCCAAAAATTGTACAGGGGCATTTCCCTTTGACCCTATCCTATACTGCAATAGGGAGCGCATCTGGGATGTTGCCCTAGGACCCCAAAAGGGGTGTTGCCCCTTGAACCCATCTTGGGGGTGCTACCCTCAAACCTCCATAGTAATAATCTAAGGGAAATTCAGGCTGAATAAACTAGAAAAAATAAACCTTCGAGTTTGATTAGGTTCCACATCACAACAACAAGGAATAATGAGTTAACAATTTGGATGAAAGTAGTTGATTAATGTTTACACTGAGTGATTATTGTTGAAGATAATAATGTTTTATTGATATTAAAATATTTGAAGGGATTGTATGATAACTAGACATAACTGATTCACCCCCCTTTTAGTTATTTAACATAGAGTTTAAATTTGTTGAATGTGGATAGGGTTCAATAAGGTTTAATAATGTCCAATCATGTTTATAGTTGCAATTCAATTTATTTTATTGTTAGGTTTAAGTGTTTAATTTGGTTTAGTGTTACTTTTACTATATAATTGGGTATAATATTTTTAAAAGTTGGGGTTAGGTTAATTTTTAGCATTGGTTAAAGTTTAATAGGTTATACTTTCTTTTTTTGTGTGTTCACTTTAGAATTATTTTTGGTCTAGGTTAAGCACTAAGATTCCATCAATCTTACTATTTTATTAAGTTCATAATTGTTCAAGTTCCCCTTTATTTATTTCTATGCATGTCTTTCTCCATCTCAATATACTTATCTATCTCTATCCCTACTCTTCATCATTTTCCTTATCCATATTTATCACTCTATATCACTTATTATATATCTCTCAATTTTTATATATTGAGTTATGTCACTCCTTATACTCAATCTCCCTACATATATCTCTTACGCTCGTCCTTCTCTCTCTGCCCCCCCTCCTGTTAGAGTAATTAGATATTTCCTAATTAACTCTAGTTTCCTTAAGCTAAACTTTAGGCATCTAATAATTAATTCTTTTATTAATTATTATGATGCAACCTAGGTTAGGCCTTTTTAGGGTTTCAATCTCTTTTATAATAATGTTCTCTCTTTGTAATTATTAACCAATTCACTTTTGATAATAGCAATCTCTCTTGTTTCTTATCAAGAATATCTCATCTATGGATTAGAAAATTTCAGCCTCCATAGCTTTTGGTTCTCTCTTTCTGTGACAGGTGTTTGCATGTAGGTGATTCTTGGGAGCTATGGGGTTGATCTTTCATCAACTTCAACATGTTACAGAGCTCTAGATCTTCATGCCCCTGTTCATTTGTGAGCGATTTGGCATTGGTTTTCAGATCTGAGCTTTCAATGATTTTTTTATTGGATCTGGAAGGTCACTAATTTTTGAGACACTTTGAGAAAAAAAACATACATCATCATTGAGCTCAGAGCACTCAAAAACCCCCATTTCCATATAAAATATGTCCAGTCTAGACGCTGTTGAAATCTAAGGCGATCTTTTTTGCACCTAGGCCATTTTTTACTTGGGCATGCAAATTGATGCATTTCAAAGGAGGAAGCATTTTTTATTTCTAAAAAAGAGGAGGGCTTTTTTTCTTAAGAGGGCATATTTTTAAAGGATGATCCCCGCATACTCCTTCCCTAGTGGCCTCGTACTTCCTTGGGCCCCTTTTGCAGTCATCGTACTACCTCTATCCTTGCTCCATCTTGGATCGTGCATGTTATGAGGGGACAAATCTGGTATCTGTGTGTGTAGGTATGATAGGTCAAACTATCACCATCAATATCATTGGCTTGTACTTCCACAAGCTAATATGCCTAACATGTTTTTGACTCCAAGCGTTCAACATGATTTGTTTTTGGGTACCTTTGATTGTCTACCATGCATAGGCTTTGTTAGCAGTTTTGGAAGGAGTTGTGCATTCATTTGTTGCATGGGCCCCATGATCTCCTCCCTATCAATTTCTTTCTCCAACCAGTGGGTTTGATTTATTTTTTGGATTGCATAGAATCAAGGCCATGTGGCTTGCACAACTCCTCATGTCAGTGAGTTTATCAGACATGCATCTAATTTTGGAAGCATGTGATCCTATATTGGATTTAGGGGCATTTTTTGGAGCCCATAATTTGCATGATTCCATAATTCACAGACTCCAAACTCGCTTGAACCCCACCATCAACTATGCCACCGAAATTTAGGTGATGGGGACTTTGGAGACCACACCTTATTTTTGGCGCCCATGCCCTTCATGCATTACTTGTCCCAAGTTGTGGCTGTCGACAATAAGTGCAACATCCTTAATGACATCTTTGGCCCTCTACCTATCCAAAAAAGTCATTGTTGATGGGGAGCACCACTTGTTTTGGGTGTCACATAGCCTGCACCCAACTATGATTGCAACACATTTGGGTATGGAAGAAACATTTTTTGAAAAGCTTTTGGATGTCTAAGTAGAAGTGCACATGTGTGGTTTTTGCAATAAAATTTTTGGTTCACACATTTGGACTGTGCCTCTATTTTTTTGGGGCCAATTGCACTCACCAATAGCCCCTGTAGGCCTCCAATGCCATGTCAGCTCCTTCTAATTGGGGAACGAAGGCTCCTATATTGTCCTTGAAGTACATGCTTTAGACTTCCATTAGACTCCTAAATCAATGATCACATGCATTAATTGGTAGTGTAATTTCCTTGATAGGTCTGTGACAAGGCATTCACTATGTCATTTATGGGCTCTTGTTGGTTACCAAATTTGATGGCAAGTTTTTGTGATTTATTAATGGTGGAGTTTTATTTTTGGAGTTTGAGGTTTTCAAGCTAGTACATAGGAGACTTTTCCATATTTCATGGAATTCTTTGTGGAAGTTCAAATTTAGTTTGTTTTTATAAAAACACTTGCCTCATTATTTTGGCCACCGGATTGTTTTCACGGCACCGACCCTTTTCCCGACAAGTACTCCTGGCGATCAATTTTTTTTCTGGTAAGGGTCATTTTCTAGCATTTTTATGCCTCAATGGCCATTTTACCATCAAGTTTGTGCTCATCACTTGCTGACATTAGTGCCATGTCAGCTTGCATCAACATTCTTGTCACCCCTTTAGGCCTTATTTGGACCTACCTTTAGTTTTTTGCTCATATCTTAGGCATACAGACTTTGTTTTCCAAAAATGAGATATCGCTGAAAAGCTAGTTTCAAGTCCATCACAGTGGTATAGGTGTTTTGATGTTTTGATGTCTTTTGATGGCTTTTTCTACTATCAAAGTCAGGGGTACAATATTGACTTTAGGGAACATATCTTGAGGATCTAATCTTTGATTTGGGAATTATTTATAACATTGGAAAGGTATTTTTGAGCTCTTTCCAGTGATGCTAGTTATCTATTTAGTATTTTGCATTTTTTCATTTCGATGGATATCTTGGTTGATTTAGGTCAAGGGATCAATTTTTTTACTTCAAATGATTCATAATGACTTGTATATCTATTATATCAATCTTATACCTCTTTTGGTCTATTTAGACATCATTTGTATGCATTCTTACAAATGCACTGAGATAAAGTGCCATATTTCATATGTATTTTTGTTTTAATAGTTTTGTCTTGTTTTGCCTTATGATTCGAGGAGTGTCATCTAAGGACACTCATGCAAATCATTATATTCATGGGATTCACCATATCTTGTGCCTTATTGTAAATGATCCATCTTACTAAAATGCATAGGTACCCAGGCATTGCATCTGCCTAATACATAGGAACAAATATTGAATACATAACTCACTCCATTGAACCAAGGAAGCATGATAAACAATAAAAGATACATGCACTACTCTAATTAAAGTGTCATGGGTGATTGATCTTTTGCCTTTGTTTTCCATCTTCCTTTGTCCAATGAGCTTCCCTTTTGTGATATTAGGCTCATGAAGTGTTTAAGATTGATCACCTCAGTACACACATATGTACTCTTTTGTGCATCTTGATCATGGTTTATTGACATGCAGTTGTTTTGGCCCACTTTTCCAATTGCCTATCACCTCACCCTTCTTTGAATTGGGGGGTGTTCTTTTGTTGTTTCTCATGCTTCCTTGGTTTGATGGAGTGAGCTATGTATTTAGTATTTGTTTCTATGTACTAGGAAGATGCAGTGGTTGGGTACCTATGCATTTCAGTGAGATGGATCATTTACCATATATACACTTCTCTTTTTGTTCCTACTTTGGATGCAACCTTCATCTTTGATTGATCAACTCTTTAGGCTTTGGTGTTTCATGTCATTTGTATCTTCGAGTTTAGTTGTTTGCCTTATTTGTCTCCTAATTCAATGCAAATTATAGTCTTCTCCACCTGGTCAAGTTCTATTTTAGTGGAGGTTCTTTAGATCAAAAATTACTTTTGATAGAGCTTTGTAGCTTCTACATGCTTCACTAGTACTCTACATGATCATCTTTTGTTCCTATCTTTTTGGGGCATTCCCTAGTTTGGAGGCTTCTTTAGTCCTTCACTAGTCTTTTCAACATTATTTTCATCTTTTTTTAGTAGGGTTATCCCCATGTGGTTTTATCTATTTCTCCTCTTTATATAGATTTGGTTGTGCTTGGGTACCTCATCAGGCTTTGGTGCTAGGACCCAAATTACTTTCTGCAGTAGTTTCTAGGTTTTTAGCTACTCCCTAAGTTTATCTTAAGGGGGGGTGTTAGAGTAATTAGATATTTCCTAATTAACTCTATTTTCCTTAAGCTAAAATTTAAGCATCTAATAATTAATTCTTTTATTAATTATTATGATGCAACCTAGGTTAGACCTTTTTAGGGTTTCGATCTCCTTTATAAGGACAATCTCTCTCTGTAATTATTAACCAATTCACTTTTGATAAGAGAAATCTCTCTTTTTTCTTATCAAGAATGTTTCATTTATGGATTTGGGAATTTTGGTCTCTATAGCTTTTGCTTCTCTCTTGCTGTGACAGGTGTTTGCATGCTAGTGATTCTTGGGAGCTGTGGGGTTGATATTTCATCAACTTCAACACCTCCCTCCATCCCATCTTGTATCTCATCCTCTAGTTATCTATCTCCCTATACCTCACATTTACTCTCCTCTTCCTCTCCACATATACCTCATCATTTCTCTTCATATCTCTCTATCTCCCTTCCCTTTATCTCTTCTTCACACACTCTTCCTATCCACCAACCTATCTCTCTAAGTTTATCACATTTTAATTTTGTTCCCATATTTTTAACCTCTCTCTCTTACTTCATATATATTTCTCTTCCTCATTTAGTATCAATCTCTATCTCTCCCTTTGTATGTCTACCTCTTGTTCACCTCACCATCTCTCTCCCCCACCTATCACCCTCTATATATGTAAATACTTATAACTCTCTCTCTCTCTCTCTCTCTCTCTCTCTCTCTCTCTCTCTCTCTCTCTCTCTCTCTCTCTCTCTCTCTCTCTCTCTATTTACCACTATATATATAAATTGTGTGTCTCTTAGTTTTTGTCACCATATCTCTCATTTTCTCAATCTCTCATTGATACATGTACCTCTTGATACTTATTTCTCTCTATCAATATACCACATTATGTACCTCTATCACTTTATCTCATTATCTATATATTTCTACACACTCCTCTTCTCTTTCCCTTACATCTATCTACCTTCATATATCTCTCTACATATGTGTCTTTCACATCTTCTTTATCTCTCTATTTACTTATATCTCTTATACATATATTCACATATTTCTATGTTTCTTTCCCCCTATATTTATATATTACTCATCTCCATCTCATTTTTATCCCACTCTCTCCCCTTCTATCTATGTATTCCTATTTCCAAAAATTTCCTATATTTGTATCTCTTCTTAATCTACTTTTTGACACTCTCTATATATACATGTATCGTGTCTCTCTTTATGCATCACTTTAAATAGATTTCCTCTTACCATTATGTTTAACTATCGTTCTCTCTTTCGACATTTATCTTCCTGTTCTTCCCACCCTTCTCTTTATACTTATTTATTTCTCTGTCTATCTATTTCCTTATTGGAAACCATTATGTTCAATCTCATTATCTTTTTTTTTATAATCTTTCTCATTCTTTTATGCCTATTTTTTTTTCTATATATGTATCCACTTATTCTCTATTCTCTTTATACTAATTTCATTTTCCTTTTTATCTTCCTATACCTCTCTATCTACCACTCAACCCCTACCTGTCTCTTTCCCTATTATAAAGTAATTGTATTTCAATGACAATTAACATGATGATATTTTATATTAAAACATATTTCTTCTACTTTGACCCATGTATATCTCTTCAATATCTATCCTTTTAATTTTATCTATTTCTCTAATATGATAACTATCCTTTCCATATTCATTTCTCCCTCCTTGCTATCACCATTTCTTGTATTTCTCTCCCTCTCTTTCTAAATCTCTATAGTTTTGTATCCAAATATTTATTTATCCTCCTCTCTATCTATATCTCAATTTCCCTCTCATCCCCTCTATATCTTTCTCAATCTCTCCTATTGTATATTTCAATCCCAATTTATCTCTAATTGTATCCTTCTCACTTTTTGCTTTAGTTATTTATATACATGCCTTTCTCTACCTCAATATACTTGTCTATTTATCTCTTTATCGCATTCCCTGTTCATCTTTATCACCCTATATCACTTAATGAATATACATCTCTTCCTTTTTATATTATGTTATATATCCTTCCTTATACTCTAACTCCCTACCTATATCTCTCACAGTTTTTCTTATGTTCTCTTTCCCTCCCTCCATCCCCTCTCTTGTCTCCTTCTCTAGCTATCTTTCTCCCTATACCCCACATCTACTTTCCTGTTCTCCTCAATATATATCTCACCATTTCTCTTCATACGTCTCTATCTGCCTTATCTCTCTCTCTCTCTCTCTCTCTCTCTCTCTCTCTCTCTCTCTCTCTCTCTCTCTCTCTCTCTCTCTCTCTCTCTCTCTCTCTCTCTCTCTCTAGTTTTAATGATGAATATAAAACAATTCTTATATTATAGTTAATAAGAATAATATCTAATTTGTATCGATTCATTGTATAATATATGATGCACATATTTATTGTTTCCTTCTAATAAATAAGATTGTATAAAAATTATTTCAAAATATTTTGTTTCAAGGTTTAGGTTATATTGTGTTTACGGCTTTACTTCAATTTTGTAAAGTTTAGCATGATTTTCAATTAAGTCTAACATTAAAGTGTATAACTTGGTTTAGTGAACTCTAATTATAACTTTAAATTCTAATTCAATTTTTATTAAGGCCTAATTAAAATGTAAATCCAATCTTAAATGTTAATTTACTTTTTAATTTATTTTATGAGTACTTAGTCCTTTCTTTCTTTTGGTATAAATATTCGTAAACTTATATAGAAAAAAAATTGATTAAAATATTATCATATTTAATGACAGATATAAAATAATTTTAATATTATATTTAATAAAAATAATATTCATTTTTTATTTATTCATTATATATTATATGATGCACACATTTATTATTTTCTTGTACTAAAAAATGTTGTATAAAATTATTTGAAAATAATTTTTAACAATTTTTAATTTCTATTATTTGATAAATATTTTCTTAATTTATGTAATCAATATAATATTTTTTATTGAATTTGATTTAATGTTAATAATAAAATATGAGATTGCAAATTAATGGATTACTTTCAAATATAATTATTATTCTATTAAATATTTTTTAACTTATGTTACCAATCTTAGTGGTTAAAATTTATGAATGACTATAAAAAATAAATACCAATTTAAAATTGATCGCAAAAAGCAAAAACCTACAAGCAGAAAATTGTCCTTTGGCAACAAAGTTGAAAATTATTTTTACAAAACAAAATGTTTTTGTTAGAATGATTTAGAATAACTCGATGGGGAGGGGCGGGGGGTGTGAATCAATTATCCTTAGGTCCAGACGTACCAATTCCACTTTTAATCACTTCAAATACTTCAACTTTATTCATTAAGTAGCTTGGTCTCAATAGCAAAGGAAAGGAAAAAAAGGAAAGGGGGTTTTATAGTCCATGACACTATGCCATAGTTTTTGGGTTTACATATGGTGATAGTGATATGGGACTACCTCGTACTCTTTTTTGAGAGGCGCTTGGCGCTACAAATGAGGCATACATACCCTACCCCCCAGTGGGATTTGAACTTGTGACCTCTCTTTCAAGAGTACAAGTTCTCCACCACTAGGCCAACTCAGGTATAAACAACAACATAAAACTTGCAGTCCACTGTCCTAATACTAAAAAACTTTCAGAATGTAAAATATTAACAATTAAAACATCTCAAATAACATCCACACAATTATGACAACCGGGATGTAATGTGGAAACCCAATTTGGAAAAAAAATACTAGTAACATGCTACCAATTTTCACTCTTCTAAAGTGAGATCTATGAGGAGCCAACCATGTTAAAGGTTACAAAATATATTGTTAAATGTGACCTTGTTAAAGGATTTAATCACCCTGTTAGGAGTGGCCTGGTTAGAGGGCTTTAGAATAATCCATTAGAATGTCACCTTGTTTAAAGGATTTACAAATGACTGTTAGGTCAACCTTGATTAAAGGATTTCAATATTGATACAATGGTTAGAAACTAATAGCAAGTTAATATGATAAATACAACTCACTTTGCAAATACATATCACAATGTAGCTCATGTGTTGATCCATTGGCTGACCTCCATTATCATCTCTCTCTCTGATATGCTTGGCAATCCTTCAAGTGATTGCACTTACCTTTTCATAACTCTTCCTAGCCTCCTTATGTTCATCGGTCAATAGCATCAACAAAACATTTACTTGTCCCACACCTATTAGGTTACCCTTCTTCCTCCTTAAATATGTAGTTATGGTCTTTAGCTAGTTAAACATCACCATAGATCTTAGGGTTTGGTCAGAGTCATTGAATACTTCCATCTTTTCATTTCCTCCTTTCTCTTCTAGAAATTTCTCAAGACTTCTCTTTCAATTCATAGCTAGAAACACTCAAAAATGGTTTTTTATGTATTAAATACTCCAAGTCATCCATCCTTATCTTCAACACATTTTCTACACTCTAAGAACTCAATCAAGTGTCGGCTAGAAAGCAAGATTTTCTCACAAACTGTCAAATGCTAACACTCGGCCAACACTAAATTACCCAGTCAGAACTAATTGTTCTATTTAGTATAATTTTTGATACTTGATCAATACCGATGCTTTCTTAACACTGTATTTTTCTTGTCTTATAGTGTCACTCAATCAACACTAGCATCACTCAACATATGCTTCTAGTTCCTTAATCTTTTGGTCTTTGCTCGATCAAGCCTATGCATTTGGTCTTTCTTTGATCATTCCTTCTATGCTTCAATACAACTGTCTTCTTTACTTAGGTTATGATTAGACAATCATATTATCCTTTCAAGGTCTAACTAATCAAGTACCCAATTTAGTTTCACATAACTCAACCTTTCCTCTAGGTCCTTTTGTTATCTCTTTTCAAATTGTCTTCATTAATTATCTTGATATAAGACTCTACTCAGATAGAAACTATCTTACCAATAAGGTCTGGCATCAATGACAACATAACAAGTGTTCCAATTTTAGTTCCAATAATCTCTCTCTTTGGCATTGATGACAACACCTCTAGTTACCATGCAATCCAAAACATGTAATTGTGTCAAGCAACTCCCTCTATGTTTAGCATTAGATCTTTATTAAATAGCTTAGTTTCATTCTGATTCTCATCTTAGTGTCCAACAATCTCCCTTTTAGTTTCATTCTTATTCTCATCTATGGAGCTCTGATATGGAACAGATAGAAGCCTTCTATCATATCTGGTCATGAAATCAATCAACTCCACCATTCAATGATTTGTCTTTCTTAATGTGTTCTCCTTCTGGATGGTAACTTACATTCTCTTCCTCTTTACAACATCTCTTTCTATTGTGCTTCTTCATATAGTAACTGTATAATATCTCCCTCTTTAACAACAATGCAAAAGACACTTCATCTTTCTAATACGTCTTCACCATGTAGATATCTTCATGTTAGTATTCTAAATTTTGTTCTTCATTTGTCATCTTTCTTCACTTATGAATGATACAACATCTTGTGCTTTTCACTTCACTACTTTAGGCATCTCCTAAAGTATTACTTTTTGCATCAATTTGTAAGATATTATTATCAACACATTTGATGTAGATCTCCATTCTTTGTTTAAATAGCCTCAGCTAAGGGAATCACCCCTAATTTACCTCTTATACTCATGAGCATCCTTAGGTAAAGCCTTAGTGAAAATATCATCTATTTTCTCCTTAGTGTTCACATACTCCAATCTTACTTTACCTTGAACTAGTTCCCTCAAGTAGTGATACTTGATAGAAATGTGCTTGGTTTTTGAGTGCATCATAGGGTTTTTTGACATATTTATAGCACTGTTAATCACAATAGATAACAACTAGATATGTTAGAACAATTAACTGTTGTTACTACACATTCAGTCTCTATTGTTGATTGTGAAATGCAGTTTTGCCTCTTTCTTGTCCATGAAACTAATCTCTTTCCTAAAAAGAAATCTCCACCACTTGTACTCTTTCTATCATCAACATTTTCTACCCAATTGGCATATGTATACACTTTCAATTCAAACTTGTCATTCTTTTTGTAATATAGTCCATAATCCTCTATTTCTTTTAGATATCTTAGCAATTGTTTCACTGGCATCATGTGATTTTCCATAGGATTTGTAGAAATTATTTCAACAATCCCAATTACTAATGTAATAAACGATCTACTGTGAACAACATATTGTAGCTTTCCAATCATTGATCTATACATTGTCTAGTTCACATAAGTAGAATCATCATTCTTAGAGCGCTTATGTTCAATAGCCATAAGTGTGTTGACTGGGCTTGAATCTTCCATCCCAAAGGTTTTCAACATCTCCTTGTATTTGGATTGGGTAATATAGATACCTTTCTTTGTTTGATATACTTGTAAACCAACAAAGAATTTGATTTACCCAAACATAGACATTCCAAATTTCTTCTACATCTCATCAGCAAATGATTTGCATAATGCATCTTGTCCTCAAAATATGATATCATCCACAAATATTTCAGCTAATAGTATCCCTTTACCACCTTTTATTTTAAGTACATATTATTGTTGTCATTGGTTCTTGCAAAATCAATCTTTACCAAATAGTTGTATAACCTTTAATACCATGCTCTAGGGGCTCATTTTAGTCCATGAAATGCTTTGTACAATTTACATACCATGTTATTCTTTCTAGGATAAAAAAATCCTTCTAGTTGTTCAATTTAAACCTCTTCTTCTAGTATTCCATTCAAAAATGCATATTTGACATCCATTTGAAAAAGTTGTAATCCTTTGTAAGCAGAATATGCAAGTAGAATTCTAACTCCTTCCAATCTTGCAACTAGGGAAAATGTTTCTCCATAGTCAATGCCTTCTTCTTGTGCATATCCATTGCATACCAATCTAGCTTTATTTCTTGTAACTTTTCCTTTCTCATTTAGCTTGTTCCTGAATACCCACTTTGTTCCAATAACATTATTGTTCTTTGGTCTAGGTACTAGTGACCAAGTTTTGTTCTTTATTTGTTCAATTTCTTCATTCATTGCTTGAATCTAGTCTTTATTGTCCAGGGAATCCTTCACTCTTTTAGGTTCAAACTCACAAAGTAAACATGTGTCACTTCTCAAATTTTTCCTTTTCATAACTCTAGAGTCTTGTGTCCAATGATTTGTTCAGATGCATGATGTCTTCTCACATATTTTGCTAATGTAGGCTCCTTTCTTGTTTTTTCTTCTTCAGATTCATCTTGAAAATTTATTTCAAGTTCATTTTGTATCTCTACTTCTGTTTCTGGTTGCTTGACACTAGCTTCCTAGTGTTCAACAACTTCTTATTGTATCTTGGCATCATTCTACTGATGCTCGACACCTACAATCTATTTCTCAATAGTTTGCTATTGCAACTATACAATCATATATTGTTGTAAAGTATTGAAGAATACAAGATTAACTAAGTGACAAGGTTAATGAAGGGAGATTGTATTCACCGGTGACTACAATATTTCCTAAGCGATTAAAAAAGCAAAAGGAAAATTCAATATTACCCGAGCGAGTCTCGTATCAATTGAGTTCTATATTACTCGAGTAAATGTTATGTTTGCCGAGTAACAACTGGATGAACAAGTTTGAATAATTAGAATCTAAGGATGACTTGTGATGAAAATTTGGAAAGTTTGAAATGGCATAAGGCATGAGTCAAAGTTTTTTACAAGATCAACAGATGGGAAAATTCAATAAGGATTTGAGGATGGGGATTGGAGAAGGATAATGATGATCACATAGTTGTATGAAATTTATGTTTTTCGAGTGTTTAGATTCATTGTATGGATTTTAAATTTGGAAATTTGGTATGAACGTAAGATCAACGATTATGATTAAGTGAAACTAGATCGAAGAGTCTAGAAGCTTTAAGACCACTATTTAAGGAGATCAAGTCAATTTTGGTTGTCGATCATGGTGTTGAGTATGTTTCTTATGCCTGTAATATTATTGTGAATGTGAAATATCAAGAAGAAGAACAAAGAAAGGTGAATTGAGCAGAGAAGAGGAAAGAGAGAAGTAGAGTTGGTAGAAGTGAAGGTGTGAATCATTTGAGTAAGAGATCAGACAAATACCAGAACAGAATAGAGATCTAAACAAGAAAAGATAGTTGTTATTCTTAACAGATCACTTATACTGTTACTTTTAAACCATTATAGCATAAAATCTCAAAAAATTGAGTGGACCTAACAAGTCTATGAAATCCTATATGGTAACATTGATTAGTGGTGTTTTTAAGTCCTTTAGAGAAGGTCACTCTTTAGGCGAGATCAATGAGTGATAAGGTCTAGATGATCTTTTGGTAAAATCCTATAACAAGGTCACATTAACAATCTGTATGTAACCTTTAACAAGGTTAGCTCCTAACAGAGCTCACTTCAGAAGAGTGAGCATTTTTGAGTTGCTAGTCCAAGGTGATTTTTCCCTTCACAGGGTTTCCATGTTAAAATTATGGTATCAAATGTGTGAATGGTATTTTTGTTGCAACTTTTTTTACATATTTTACAATTTAATGCAACTCGGTAATAACTAAGTAATTGCAACATAATAACTAAGTTGTTTTACTGACACAAGGCAATGCAAAGAACAATAAGTTAGCAGTCTAGAATAAAGTGATAGAAATAGTTTAATGATAAGCTAAATGATTGCACTGAGTGATTATTGTTAAAGTTTATGAAGTATTATTGGTACTAAAATTGTTTGAAGGGATTGTATGATAACTAGATATAACTTATTCAAATCCTATATGGTAACATCGATTAGTGGTGTTTGTAAGTATTTTAGTGAAGGTCACTCTTTAGGTGAGATCAATGAGTGATAAGGTCTAGATGATCTTTTAGTAAAATCCTATAACAAGGTAACATTAACAATCTGTATGTAACCTTTAACAAGGTTAGCTCCTAACAAAGCTCACTTTAGAAGAGAGTATTTTTGAGTTGCTAGTCCAAGGTGATTTTTCCCTTCACAGGGTTTCCACATTAAAAGCATGGTATCAAATGTGTGAATGGTATTTGTGTTGCAACTTGTTTTACATATTTTTATAGTTTAATGCAACTCAGTAACAACTATGTAATTGCAACATAATAACTAAGTTGTTTTATTGACACAAGGTAATGCAAAGAACAATAAGTTAGTAGCCTGGAATAAAGTGATAGAAATAGTTTAATGATAAGTTGAATGATTACACTGAGTGATTATTATTAAAGTTTATGAAGTTTTATTGTTATCTAACACAATGCACATTTGGAATTTTTATTCACGATAACTATAATTGTTGTGTTGTGATTAATTGTTAGGTAGTGTTGGAGAAAAATATAGGATTATAAGAGGATTTTATTAAGAAGCAATGTTCAGGGTGGAGATAGAGCTTTTGGGCAATGACGATGGGCATATATGTGTTTAAATCTCATAAAGCCAATAATAGCCAAGACCCAATTATATTGGGGCATTTTGTTTGTTGAATTTGGTCTACTCATACATCAAATTCTCTTGTTTCAAATTCACCTTGAGCATTCTAGTAGCCATTCCTTCTGCATATTCTTGATTTTGACATAATGGAGGGCTTGCAGTATTTTCCATTAATGGAAGCTCCGAGTAATGATTCATCCCATAAGTTTTATGCCCAAAACTTACAACATTTTAAGATTTTGATGTAGGAGCATCCTGGGTTGCCTTGCTATAGAGTTCATATTTGTTTGTAAGGATAACAAGTACTCATAACATAGTGATTAAAGACATAAATAACATGTTGAAATATATAATCATAATTTTTATTAGAGTATATGTAATTTTATTATGTCATAAATATATATCTATGTGAAATTATAAGGGAGAAGGCCACATTAGAACTAATTAATCAAACAAAATAAAGTTTACAAAAGTGAAAAGAATATATCTTATGTACATCTTGACTTGGGTTACAACTTCAATGTTACCTTCGATCTTATATAAATATAATCCTAAGAGAACCTTAATTTATATCAAAATTGAAATACAAGCTTAAATTTTGCTTAGTTTATGCACAATAAATCCTTATACAAATCATAACTACAATGTATAGGTGACTCAGGTCTAGAGGCATCATCTGGTGAGAACTTTGAGTAAATGATCCTTGTAGTCATATTTATGACTATATCCATGGACTAGTTAGCCTCTTTTGAGGTAAATAGTTCTTTTTATAAAACTAAGAAAAAGTTTGTAGGATGTCTTCTTGATACTTAATCACTACACCTTCTTCACAAATGCACTCTATATTATCCTTTGCTTCCTTATTCTTCAAGCGATACAAGAAGAACTTGGTTGCTTTATCGGTTCACTTGGCTCTTGTTTTGATTTTAGCTCCTTGTATCTTGTACATTTGAAGCTTTCTTATATTTGAAATAATTTGAATATATAATCTCACTGCGATCATAACTTTTGTTAGTATTACTTAATTTTGATAAATTCTACAAAATTACTAGAAAATTAGAATTTGATTAGTACTGTGATCTATAAAACTCTAATGAGAAAAAACTTATTTAAGACACAACATCATTTGATTTAAACTTGTCAAAGATGATTTTTAAAAAAATCTAATAAACTTTGTACAAAAATCACAAAGAAAATCCCTAGTTAAAAATTCACTAATTAACTTAATTTTTTGAACTTTGGTTGAGGTTGGAACTTCAATATGACTTTGAAATACAACATAACAATGTGTAGCACAAGCCCTAACTTAGATTAAAAAAAAGATTGATAAAAAAACATTAACTTGAACTAGATCATTAGCAAACTACCCTAGACTCCTTTGAGAAGTGAGAAGAGACTAAAAAATTATAAAACACCCACAACAAATTGGAATGCTCATAACGAAAGAAAAATTAATCTAAGTTGGTTGTAGAGCATCCGCACACAAGCCAAAGGTCCTGAATTGTTCTTGTTGATCCATATTTGTGAGAGGAAAAGTATTGAAATAACAAAATTATATAAATGATCACATAAATTTACAATAATAAATAGTTTTTTTAAAAACTGTGTAAAAAAAAAGAATTCCAATAGGTTCGTTACAATGATCTACTTTTAGAAGCTCTAACATCATTATCACCAATTATTTAACATACATGTATTTGACAAAACCTGGAATTGAAGTATACTTGGGAAGATGTGTGCAAGGGAAAAACATGAGGGCTTGCAGGAAATAGTATAAACATATAGTAAAGAGATTTGGGGTTTTAAAAAAATACAGAAAAAGAAGAGCCTTTGTCAGTGGTATTAAAGGAGAGAAAACAAAGAATGGGAGTGCAAAGAATGAGAACGAAGGAAAGGTTAATATGAGCCTTTGTATTAGGGACGATGATCTGTAGCTGTCAGGAGGTCTAATGATGACTGTTATGTCTACTGTTATAAATCTTTTTTAATTAAACTTAATAAAAAGTCTTTAAAAATACAGCATATGTACTAATAGCAGATCACACATATACTAATAGTTGATCATAGATATATAATTTATTTTTTAAAAATACAGCATATGTACTAATAGCCGATCACACAGGTACTAATAGTCGATCATTTTCTAGTTGGTCCATCTGTGCAAAAGGTATATAAAAGGTTTTTACAACCACACATGTAATAATAGTTGATCATTTTCTAGTTGGTCCATTTGTGCAAAAGGTATATTGTTTTGGTGAGCGGCTATTGAGGGGTGAACATAAGGGGTTTCGAGTGAACGTTTTAAAATGACACTAAAAGCTCTACAGAGAGCTCCATTAATATGGAAATGCTGAAAGATTAGCTTTATGTTAAAAGGTTAGTCTTAAGCTCTTCACTAACCTATGGAAGTTAGCTTTAAACTCTTCACTAACCTATGGAGGTTCCTCTTCAAAATTGGCAAATTTTGACATACGGATTAGGAGTTCTAGGTGCCCCACTTAGCCTGGGCAACTATTGAGTCGTCTCCCTAAATACTTTCAAGAATGAGAAACTCAAAACTAGAATGTAAAAAGAGACTCTAGCTTTTCTCACAGAATGCATCCAAAAGCCTTTTTCTTTCTCAAATCTGTAAAAATGTTAAAAAAAAATTTCAAATCTCTTGTGTTTTTCTACCATGAATCATGCAAATCATAAAGAAATCATCTTGAAAATATGGTAAAAGTTCGTTGTATCTTCTCAGAGGGTGCAATCTATCGAGAGCTAATTATCCTTATCCGCATCCAAAAAAATTGACGAGAAAAGATGCAGAAAGGTGTTGAGCGTACACAAAAGAGAAAAATTAATCATCAGACTTACTTTGTACAAAAACAAAATTTCAAATTAAGCATCTAATTTAAATGAAACTTTGAAAAAAACTATTTTATCTATAGATTTACAAAGATTTCTCAACTTGTCTTTGGAGCATTGTACAATATCAAACCGTGAGACAAATGCACCACATGCACAAATTACTAATAGTTGTTTGTAAGTGAGCAAAAATGGATCACAAACAGAAAATTGGCATGCGCATCCATGAAGATTAACCTCCTCCGAGAAAATCGCCCATATCGCCAATAAACATGTAGAAAATTATTTTGTTCATATATTGTATCTAATTTTTGTAAAGATAAATATTTTTCAAATATGAAAAAAATCCTAAGATCTGATTTGTTAAAAAAAAAAAGTTATTAATGACGACTTAAACACATATTGTTGCCTATAGCTCTACTCTAGATATGAACTAATAAAAATAAATTGTACAATTTTGATATATATTAAAGTTTAAATAAAAATATTTTGTATGAGTAAATTATTTTAGATGAGAATGGTAAATTTTAAGTAATTTATTTAGAGGATTTACTTTATCTAGTAACAATTTTCTATACAAAAAAGTTCCAAAATAAAACAATATAATATAGAAGACTAGGAAAATTGAAATTTCTTAAATTTTAATAAAAATATTCAAAAAAACACTCTTAGAAACTAAAAAAGTAATGTATAAGATGTCATGTGTATTAGCCAATCATAGTAAAGAAAAATATTTTTATAACTGAGAAACTTAAATAATGTGCATGAAGATTTTAGAATAAGAAAATAGATTTGAAAAGCAAAAAAATACCTAATTACTATTGGTTCACATAATTATTTTTAATAACTAGCACAAGTACCCATAAGAGGTGCAATGATGAGTAGCTGATAGGTAAATAGAAGGAAGGCATAAATTAATTTGAATATTTTATATGCAATTACAAGAAAATATAAGTCTTTAGCTTGATGTATACATTGACCTTACTCGACCATACCTAGGACCATTTAGCTTCGGATCCTATGTCCTTCCGGGTTCCTAAATTATTCTCCAACACTTTGTTTAACTTGCTTTGTTTAATCCCAAAAACTAGTATTTAAGGGAGCTTGAGCATTTTCTTTCATATCATAGGCATACAAGATCATCATCATCATATGCACACATAAGGAGCTACCTAGGCATTCATGAGAAATCTATGATCAAGCACATTGGCATCTTCAAGCATTCAAGGCTTTCAAGGATTCATTGGGACTGTTTCCTATTCAAGATCTAACATCCAGTGTTGGTCGTCGAGGGAGGGGATCTACATTACATTCATTCATTTTCTTCTTCTTCCTTTAAGCACATCTACATCCATAGATCCATGATTTGGTATTGATTAGATCATTGCATTTGTAGAGATTTCCTACATTTAACATTGCAAAATCCTTCCTAACAAGGGTTTCATTAATCGAGGTGAATTATTTTTAGTTTATCTTGCTTCCTTACATGCTTTACATTCTATTTCATTTCAAGGTTAATTCCTCCACCTAGGGCTTGACCAATACAAGCCCTCCCCCCAACAAATTTTTCATTTTTTCAGGGTGCAAGTTCTAGGATCAAAGTTTCTATTGCAAATCTAAGTACCCTTTTTGCAGAAATTTTAGGCTCTAATATACATAGACCTAGGTCGACTTATACCTCTGTGTTAATGTATGCCTTCCATGTCAATGTATATGTCATGATAGGTTGACTTATATTTGGGACAAATTGCTTTCTAGGTTTTGTTTCTGTCGATTTCTCGATTCCGCATCTCACCTTTGTTATGTTCTTTTTGTTGTAGTCACCCATTAAAATAGTAGATCATTATTATGCATTAAATCAATTTTATATAACTATACAACCATTAATCCATCATTAAATCATCACGTAATCATTTATTTGATTATATTCTAAAGATTGACCATCAAATTCTTAAGTTTTATTCACTTAAGAGAGCATGTCCCCTTTTATATAAATAATAAAAACCCTATATCCTAAGTGCACATAAATGTGATTTTCTAAAATCAAATAAATAAAATAACTCATCATAAAGTACTCTAACTTTGGGAAATTTCCAAAACCATGAGCATGAGGATCAACTACGAAAAGATCTCCACCATTGCTCATCTCTTAATCATGACCGTCCGTTCATTTCTAGTTTCTATAAAAGGAGATTCTCTCCTCATCTCAAAGGATCTTGAATTTATGCTAGGTATATGATGCTATTTTTCTATTTGATTTCTTGAGCACATTAAAGCTTTTTCATTTAGCATTTGGTATTCATTTTCTAGTTCTTGCATGTTAGCTAAATCATCTAGTTTAATTAGGATGAGAAGTGATTTATCATTGAATGTTAGCTTAGATTTACTCATTATGCTTAGTTTTACTAGTTTTGTATCATGCATGCATCAATGGAGATCATTAGTTGCTTGTGAACTCATTGCATGTTGTCTTGCTAGACCTTCCATCTCATAGTGCACCTTGCAAAGGTCACATTTGCTCTATTTGAGAGACATTTTTTTATCATTCTAGATCTTTGCACATTTTAATTAGGAAGTTGTCTGTGATTAGGAAGTTGTAAGCCAACATTTGAGAATTCAAATCTATTGAATCTCTTGGATAGAAGGGTTTACAGAAGTGACACATTTTTGTGATACAACTATTTGCCAGACTAAACCTTCAAAGTGTTGTCTTCTTCACATCTTCAATGTAATCCACATTCTTATTTGTCTATTTATGTTTCAAATCTAAACTCTTGCATGATTAGGGTTGTACTTGTGTTTCTTGCATTTAAATCTATCAACACTAGGTAAGTTAATCAATTTGGCACTTAATCACTTCAATCACTTTACCTTCACATAAAAAATCTAAGGTGAATTAACATTGGATAAAAGAGACTTGCTTGCATACTTCCTTAGTAGAATTTGAGTTTTGCATTAGAACCCCTTCATCTTACATGAGCCTTGCCAATCTAACTCTAGTTATATTGAGAGTAATCCCTGGAAGCCCCTCTTTCTATAGTAATGAGTGTTGGGGTGAAGATCTCAACTAATAAATACATCTTATAGATTGCTTCCCTTTCCTCCCAAAACAAATGTTAATGCAAAGTCCACACATTTACGCACAAGCATGGGTGGCAAGGAAGGTTTGCAAAATTGAATTTGGTTATTTTCTTCAATTCAACTAAAGTAGAAGGTTTATATGAGGTGAAATTACACAAGGTGCAATTCGCACAAGCTACACATAAAATTCCGCAAATCATTAGTTTATATCATCATTATATTCTTGATAATTTGTGTTTTATAATAGATAGAATATGGTGAAGGTTGAAAATGTTTTTAGTGAACCAATAACATTGAAAAGTGGAATATATTATATTTTTTCACTTCAATTGATATTCTCGTGTCTAAATATTTACTTTCATGAGTAGCTAAGAATGTCCATATACTTTATAATGCATTCTTATGTTAATATTTGTGCGCACATCAAAGTGAGCAAAAAATATATTGGTTAATTTAGTATGTCCATATCATTTTTCCTTTAGTTTTGTGCCCCACCTTGATGAGAACTTAATTGCAATAAGATTTTTTTAAAGTGACATACTCTTATGCTAAGTTTGGCTCATAGACCAATGCTTATGCATGTACATCTCATCCTCTTTACACTTATTTTCCTATATTTGTTACATTCTCATTCATATTTCATCCTCATAAGCACTTATTTTCATACATTTACTTTTTATCTTGAGATCCTCACTTTATTCCCCTAATTCATTTATATGTTATTTGAGTTTGTCATATTTCAATATCATGGAACAATGTTCAAATTCAAACTTGGTCACCTGCTACTAGTCATTATGAGCTAACTTAAAACACATTTCACACAACATTTTCTTATGTCATTATATTTAAAGATATTCAATGTGCTCTTAATTGTTTACGGTAGATTGTAAGCGTATTCTACAATTTTGAAAAGCATTGAAACAATCAAATTTACATTATCATATAGGCCACCTATATGTCATACTAAGGGGTTTAACCTATTAGAACCTATTCATCTATAAAGTTAGCAAGAACCTCAATGGTGTCTATTCTTCCTAAAGAATTTTGATATCTTGAAGGCAAAGGTGAATAGATTTTGAAGCAGAAATTCTATCAATTTATTTCGATTAACAAAATTCAATCTCATAAAATGACTTTGATCTAACTAAATTTTAAAGTAGTTTTGGAAATATATTAAGTAGTCAATTAAAATATAATTTAATTTTCATGAGAGATGGGGTTGTGTGAACCACTACTCATGAAATATAAGTCAATAAATTTGACTTAAAAACTTACACACTTGAACAATGATAGCAATATCACAAGATGTCCATTTTCTTTTAATATTACATCTTTCATTTTAATAAAATATGTCTTTATTTTTGTTAATCAGAAACGATATCGCCAAACCAGTAATTTATTAGAATATGAAAGATAAAAACTTCGGTTCTAGTTCTTCTAGTTCTGAAAAAGGACTAGAACTTGGTAGGGAAAATGTATTTACTTTAGCTTTAGTTGACTTTACAAATCAAAGGCATATCCCTCATCGCCATGTACGAAGTGTAGTTCAAAATTTTGAATTGTATTTCTCGTTATGTAAACTTTGTAAGAGCATATACACATTGATTTTGAAACATTCTAGTGGTGGCTGGTTTCTTTAGAAAATCAACACGAAGTCTATAGAAAGAATACAAATTTGCTTTGGGACCCATATTCGTGTAGGCAGAATCACCAACATATACAAAAGTGAAAGCAAAAGCATTTTATTGTTTGCAGGTGCTTGCTTTTCTTGTTTCAAGTTCTATAATAATCGTCTTAGTTGATGTTAATTTGCTGTTATATTTTCTGTGTAAATTTTGTCAGTCCAAGCAGTGCTTGAAATGGATGTGAGTTTGGAATTAAGTATTGCCCGTAACAGAGATAGAGAAGATCCTCCTCCAAATTCTCATGATCGTGACGATTCAGACTCATATTCAGTAGAAGAGATCGATCCTCCTGTTGAAATCACAGAGAGCCCTCATTCCTACTTATTGGTGGCTCAACTCCCAGGTACCCACAATCTTTCTAGTTGTCTTCCCATTTATGGTACTTAAGAAGGAAAAGAATGAGAATTCTGAGTTGGCTTTTGGTGGTTGAAGGATTTCGCAAGCAAAATGTACGAGTGGAAATTAATAACTCGGGTACTCTGATTTTAAGTGGAGAAAGGATTGTAGAAGAGATGGTGATGAGGAGTTGGACGTGGCACAGAAAGCAATACAGGCGTATCAGATTTAGAAAATCATTTGGAATACCCGATGATGTCAATTTGGACACTATCACTGGGAGGTTTGAAAGGCGTGCACTGTATATTCTTATGCCTAAATTGAGGCCTGGTGAGGCCAGGGAGATAATTGTTACAGAGGCCTCTGCTCCTCCACCGGGTCAAGCACTACCTCAGCCAATGCAACAAGAAGAACGAGAGTTGCAATTTGCAGAGGTGATTGAAATGCAAGCCGACGAGGCTCCAAGTCCCCCACCACAATCTCCAGAACAAGTACCCATTGTGGTGAAAGAGGAACCACCACCTCTGCCACCTCCACCTGCACCTCCTCCTCCACCACCACCTCCTCCTCGACTGACTCCTCCTTCTCCACTACCACCTCCCCCTCCTCTGCCACCTCCTCCTCCCCAATTGCCTCCACCACCTACCGCTCCTCTGCTACCTCCTCCACCACCTCCCCCTCTTCTGCCACCTCCTCCTCCACCTTTCTCTCCTCCTCCTCAATTGCATCCACCACCACCACCTCGGCCTTCACCATCCCCTCTGCCTCCACCTCCTCAACCAACAGCTCCACCACCACCTCCAATTCCTCTGCCACCACCCCCTCCCCCACCTCAAATAACACCACCATGTCCTCCTCCACCATCACCACCTCCTCCTCAACAAACACCTCCAACTCCACCACCACCACCACCTCCTCCTCTTCCCCAACCTTCGCCTCCACCTCTGCCTCTGCATCCAAGTCATCTGCCCCCACCCCCTCCCCCACCTCAACCTTCTCCTCCACCACCACCTCCTCCTCTTCCCCAACCTTTGCCTCCACCTCTGCCTCTGCCTCCAAGTCATCTGCCCCCACCCCCTCCCCCACCTCAACCTTCTCCTCCTCCACCACCACCTCCTCCTTTACAACCTCATCCCCAATCTCCACCTCCACCTCCGCCTGTCGAACCCAGTCCTGAAAGGGACAAGGTGATGCCACAAACACCTGAAGAAGAGACACAAGATAATGGAAAGGAGGAAGGCGCGACAGATAAAGTAAGTAATATTGCAAAGCAATTATTAGTATTGGTACCAACAGCAGGTGTCGGTGTGGTTGCCATTCAAACATTAGTCAAAGCTGTTAACGGATTGAGGGATGATAAGAGCTGGGTCAAATAGCCAGGCTTAATGCACCTGCACATTAAAATAAAATATCTTCTTACGTCACCTCCTAAGGGCACTATGTGATGAGTCTATAGTTTCCTTTATTGTTTGTTTGAAACACTAAGGATCTTTGATGAGCAATTTCAAATGCATGGCCCATCATTTACCTAATTCATGAAATGAGATGTATTTTGAAGGAAAACCGCTTTTGTTGTCACTTAATCGCCTGACTGGAATAATTGAGAAAGCATGAAAGCTATGAAAGAACTTGGGAATAATTTTAGGGTTGGCTAAAGGCAAAACTTGTGTTTATTCAATTTATATTTTTTTACTTGATCAATAGTAAAACTACAACTTTAACAATCCGAATAATTTCAATGCAGTAGTGCTGAAATCAGTTTTACTGCAGTGCAAGCCTACTACCCTACTTAGTACTTACTACTTACCCTTAAACTTTCAAAAGTCAAATAAGATCTCCAAACGAATAATTAGTCAGATACATATTTCAGCTTTACTTCAGTCCTTCCACTGCATAAGAATATTTTATATCAAACCAAACAAATTCTAGGTGGATTTGAAATGAAAGATCTTAATATCATCTCACCTCTTTGTGCCACGCAGGTTAAGAGTGGGTTTAAAATGTAATATCTCAAGAAATCATGACATCATCTCGCTCTTTTGTTCCCCGTTAAAACACAAGGGAATTTTGAGTTAAAAAATAAAATCTCCAAAGTTATAATTTTAATGATTGCTGGATGGTTCACCAGCATTCTAATAATATTTCCAATTTCACATTGATTTCTCGGATTGATTTCTTTTATGGCAGCAACATTTTTATGTTTTTAGTAATAACTTGTCAGTGATTTTTCAAAGCTGTAACCTATAATTATTATGATAATTTTAAAGCTTTTCAAAATTCCTGCATACTTTCTTGGCAAATTTGTGAGACATGGTCGAAAGTGATTTGGTATCATATTTTTTATTCATGGCTTTTACTTTTTGCCTCTTCTTATCTTTGGCAAATGGGTTAAAATTGTGTATATTCTTCACCTCATACTTCAACCACCCTCTGGTCGATTTCAGTGTTCAGTGCACATCAATACATTCATATTCTATTTTTTTCCCAAAACCTTTAAACTGCATTATCAAGTCTGCTTCAATTACAAAACAGGAAGTTACAAGTTCCACGTAACTTGGCAAAAGCCCTGGTATGGGTTGTAAAATTGTGGGGTTTCATGATTCTACTCTGTTTATTCTGTCAAGCTTGATTATTATTACCCAACTTGTACGAAATTACAACCGATCTTCAAGGAAACATTCATGATTGTCTTGGACATTGAATTTGTTCAAATTTACATCAACTTGTGGTTTGCAGATGCTCTTGCTGCCAAATGAAACTCCCAGGTTTTCTTATTATTTTATTCCTGTAGAAACAATTAAGAAAGCCCTTCAGAGTACATTCGCTAACAAAAATAAAGTTCATATGGGTACACAGTATAAATTGCCCCCATAAAAAATAATAAAAATTACTTCTGCATTTTTTATCATTTAAAAAGCTAGAAAACTCTTTTCAAGGAAGCTTTTACAGTCATTTCATATCAACATGGGAAGAATACGCAAATTCAAAAGCACTAGACCTGGTACAAAAATTTAATAAGCGTCAGTTCACCCACTTGCCACACATCCTAATCCAAGCAATTGGGTATAACATTTATTTTATCTCCTTAGATGGAATTCAAATGATACATGGAGCTGCAGATACCTATCTAACTTGTATCCATTCAGGTGTCTTTTTCATTTACTTGTATTCATGGTTGTTATAGGAAGCCACTGAAGTTCAACGAGAAGGTGAAGAAATCCCGGGTCATTTTAAAGAACTTCCAGTATACATCCATCCACTCCAGGTGCCTGGTGTTCCAGAGATGACAGAACCATCCGGTAAGGCCAAAGTTCAAGTCCAAGTGGATCAACCAGAGGATACAATTGAAAAAACAGTAAAAACAGAGCAAGCTCCAACTGCCGTTGAAGAGCCAATAGCTCCTGCTGAAACTGAAAAGATGCTAGTTCCTAAGGAAATTCAGTTATTGCCAGAGGTGAGAAAAGGGCGGGAACATAGACCAGTTAAATCAGCAAGCAAAGTACCTCGTGAAGTTCTCTTGCCTAAAAATAACTTAGAAGTTCACAAACCTAAAATTCCGCAGGGAGAAATGCAACAATTGACAGCTGAAGTCGAAGACAAGCCTATCGAACCAAAGCAGGAAGAAAAGGAAAGGGAAGACAAAGAATCAAATGAAGAGGAGATGCAACCACTAAAATTCATACAAAAAGAAAAGGATGGGGAGCCACCTTCAACTGCTCCCAAGGATGTAAGTATTGCTTCAAATCCAAAAGCACTAGATGTGGTGCAAAAATTTAATAAGCGCCGGTTCACCCACTTGCCACACATCCTAATCCAAGCAATTGGATATAACATTTATTTAATTTCCTTCCCTAGGAATTCAAATAATATATGGAGCTGCAGATACCTATCTAACTTGTATCCATTCAGGTGCCTTTTCATTTACTTGTATTCATGGTTGCTATAGGAAGCCACTGGAGTCCAACGAGAAGGCGAAGAAATCCCTGGTCAATTTAAAGAACTTCCAGCATACATCTGTCCACTCCAGGTGCCTGATGTTCCAGAGATAACAGAACCATCCAGTGAGGCTGAAGTGCAAGTCCAACTGGATACAATTAAAACAACAGTAAAAACAGAGCAAGGTCCAACTGCCATTGAAGAGCCAACACCTCCAGCTGAAACTGAAAAGATGGAAGTTCCTAAGGAAATCCAGGTATTGCCAGAGGTGAGAGAAGGGTGGGAAGATAGAGCAGTTAAATCAGAAAAAGAAGTACCTCATGAAGTTCCCTTGCCTAAAAATAACTTAGAAGTTCACAAGCCTAACATTCCACAAGGAGAAATGCAAAATTTATTAGCTGAAGTTGAAGACAGTCCTATCGAACCAAAGCAAGAAGAAGAGGAGAGGGAAGACAGAGAATCAAATGAAGAGGAGATGCAACCACCAAAATCCACAAAAAACGAAAAGGATGGGGAGTCAACTTCAACTGCTCCCAAGGATGTGAGTATTACTACAAATGCAAAAGCACTAGAGGTGATATAAAGATTTAATAAGTGTCACTTCACCCACCTGCCACACATCCTAATCCAAGCAAATTGGATATAACATTTAATTTATTTCCTTCCCTTGGAAGTCAAATAATATATGGAGTTGCAGGTACTATCTAACTTTTATCCATTCAGGTGTCTTTACATTTACTTGTATTCATGGTTGCTACAGGGAGCTACTGAAGTTCAACTAGAAGGTGAAGAGATCCCTTGTCATTTTAAAGAACTTCCAGCATACATTCATCCAATCCAGGCACCTGGCGTTCCAGAGATGAAAGAACCATCCAGTAAGCCTGAAGTTCAACTCCAAGTTGATCAAACAGAGGATACAATTAAAACAGCAGTAAAAACAGAGCAAGGTCCAACTGTCATTGAAGAGCCAACACCTCCTGCTGAAACTGAAAAGATGCAAGTTCCTAAGGAAATCCAAATATTGCCAGAGGTGAGAAAAGGGCAGGAAGATAGACCAGTTATATCAGCAAAAGAAGTACCTCATGAAGTCCCCTTGCCTAAAAATAACTTAGAAGTTTGCAAGCCTAACTTTCCACAAGAAACAATGGAACAATTGACTATTGCATTTGAAGATAAGCCTATCAAACCAAAGCAGAAAGGAAAGGAGAAGGAAGACAAAGAGTCAAACGAAGAGGAGATGCAACCATCAAAAGTCATACAAAAAGAACAGGATGGGGAGCCACCTTCTTCTGCTCCCAAGGATGTAAGTATTACTTCAAATTCAACAGCAATAGATCTGGACTTCCCACACATCCTAATCCAAGCAATTGGATATAATATTTATTTTATTTCCTGCTCTTGGAATTCAAACAATGCATGCAGCTGCAGATACCTACCTAACTTGTATCCATTCAGGTGTCTTTTGTATTTACCTGTATTCATGGTTGCTATAGGGAGCCACTGAATTTCAACAAGGTGAAGAAATCCCTGGTCATTTTAAAGAACTTCCAGCATACATACATCCACTCCAGATACCTGGTGTTCCAGAGATGACAAAACCATCCAGCGAGTCCCAAGTTCAAGTCCAAGTTGATCAAGTAGAGGATACAATTAAAACAATAGTAAAAACAGAGCAAGGTCCAACTTCCATTGAAGAGCCAACACCTCCTGCTGAAGCAGAAAAGACGCAAGTTCCTAAGGAAATCCAGATATTGCCAGAGGTGAGAAAAGGGCAGGAGGATAGAATAGTTAAATCAGGAAAAGAAGTACTGTTGTCACTTAGGTTTGCACCCTTGTCCAAAGCCTATGCATGAGGACAACCTAGTGAAACATGGAAACAACCTCCAAGCTGTGGGACTTGAACTGTGAGGTTGAGTCTCCGGAGAAGGCCGGCTTCCTCTTACTATCAGGATGCACCTAACTACTCTTGGAGAGGAAAAGGGAGAAAGAGAGCATGAAAGCAAATCTACCTAATCTAATCTAAAGAGGTGATGCACCAAAATAGAGTGTTCAGACCAATCTCTGCCCATATATGCACTTTTGAACCAGAATGAAACTAAGGATATACACATTCAGACTTGCTTTAATCTAATAATCACATGCAGATCAGAAGACCAAGATGAATGACACAAGGAAAGAGAGGTTCACTTATATTATCATTCATAGGCCAAGGAGATATAGTCATGCAGATCATAGATCTCTACAAAACACCAGTAAGAGGCAAAGAGTTCTTGCACTTTCATACCAATGGCTGAAAGAGATAAGGCAGAAAATCATGTAGTTCAAAGGCATAGGGGAATTTACACTGAGAATCTGTAGAGCAGTAACAGAGAAAACAGAGAAAGGTCAACCTTACAAAATTCACAAAAATTGCCTTTATAGTTTAGGCATAACTGAGATTTTCCCTCCAAAACCATCCTGCAACCACCGCCATCAAGGCTCAGCTAAGAACAATCATGGGGATCTGAAGAAATTTGATCTAAGTATAGCTTTAGGTACCACGAAATCTGACTGTTAACTAAAACAAGGCCTTGAGAAGATAGAGGCGGCGCTATAACTGTGCTTTGACCAAGTAGATAGATTAGATCGAGGTGGTAGAGCGTCTTTGCATGCTTTACATTCACTTCTGGTGGTTGGAAATGATCATGAAGATCAGATTCGTGTAAAACCTCGATTTCTTATCATTTTTGGTGCATGAATCAGCAGAGTCAGCGAGTCAGCCGAACACTGTAAGAGAAACAGGCCACGTGGACCAATCAATTCATTTTTTATGCCACCTTGCGGGTCTCCCCGAATTTTGACCAGATGTTCAAACTGACCGCGCCACCTTGCAAACCTTGATCGTGACAGTCACATTAACTGTCGGCCGCTAACCGTCAATGCCTTAACTGCTCACTAGGACACGTGTCACTGAGGCGCTATGTCACTATGCGTATCCTCCGAGCAATTCCCCATAGCGAGATAGCGCCCACCGTGGATTTAGGCTAATCTAACGATCGTGAAGACTCGCCATATTACTGCACTCTGCCCTTAAAACTTCTGGGCCCACGAAACACTTGGCGACCACCTGGCACAACCTAGCATCTTCATCTTGGCGAGACTTGGCCCCACTGATCCACGTGGCACAATGGCGCTATGTCGTTATGCGTAATTTCCTCGCAACTTTCCATAGCGAGATAGCACCTACTGTCGATTTCCTTTAGATCTATGGTGATCAACAAATTTGTACAACTGCACACTAAATCGGCTGAGTGGACCAATAAAATATCGCCACTATGCTATGACCCACCTAACAATTGCCACCGAGGACGAGCCGTAATATTACTCTGGAAAAGGGCGGGCCCATTACGTCATATGTGCCATGCGTCGCCGAGGCACTATGTCGCTATGGATAATATCCTCGCAGCTTCCCATAGGGAGATAGCGCCTACCGTTGATCCAGACCGATCTGAGGGTGAGGAAATCTTCGTGCTTTTGAAAGGGACGTGGGTCCAGGCAATTGCTGACATCAAAAGATCTGCACAGCTGGCGACGAATCAAAATCTCGTTCCAAGCACAGTCATCCTTCCACGTTGCCTGAGGTCCCACCGTGTGTGCCAAATTTCATCACTGATATCTGACGGGGCATGCTTGGGACCCACCTTCCTTCTGATGTTGCCGTAGTAACACTTTCCGTCTGGGCGCTATGTCGCTAACGGCAAGGAACACAAATTTTCCGATAGTGCCATAGCGCCCTCCAGGGACCTACCAAAATCCGGCGTCGGAGAAACAAAAAAGAAAGGGAGGACCCACCTGACACGCGGCCAAAAGGTGCTATGTCACTATGGCAAAACAACGTGCAACTTCCCATAGCGAGATAGCGCCAACCGTAGATATCGCTTGATCTGACGATGGGGACTTGCGGGCCCGCAGAAACATTAAAATGCACAGGGAAAGAAATATTATCAAGTTAGCATAAAGTATTTTGTGCCCCTTTTGAATATTTGAATATTTAAAACTTGTGAACGTTACCACGTTGAATTCAAATATGGTGATTCTGGCGGGAAGGCAAAAATGACCAACAAGTACCTCATGAAGTTCGCTTGCCTAAATATAACATAGAAGTTCACAAGCCTAAAATTTCACAAGGAGAAATGCACCAATTGACTGTTGAAGTTGAAGACAAGCCTATCGAATGAAAACAGGAAGAAAAGATGAAGAAATACGGAGAATCAAATGAGGAGGAGATGCAACCACCGAAATCTATACAGAAAGAAAAGGATGGGGAGTCACCTTCTTCTTCTTCTTCCAAAGATGTAAGTATTACCTCAAATTAAAAAGTACTAAATTTGTTAATTGTTGGGTCACCCACTTGCCACACATCCTAATCCAGGCAATTGAGTATCACATTTATTTTATTTCCTTCACTTGGAATTCAAATAATATATGGTGTTGCAGATACCTATCTAACTTGTATCCATTCCGGTGTCTTTTTCATTTACTTGTATTCATGGTTGCTATAGGGGGCCACAAAAGTTAGACGAGAAGGTGAAGAAATCCCTGGTCAATTTAAAGAGCTTCCAACATACATCTGTCCACTCCAAATGCCTGGTGTCATAGAAATGACAGAACCATTCAGTGAGCCCGAAATTCAATTCCAAGTTGATCGACTAGAGGATAAAATTAGAACAATAGTAAATACAGAGCGAGGTCCTACTGCCATCGAAGAGCCAACACCTCCTGCTGAAGCTAAAAAGATGCAAGTTCCTGAGGAAATCCAAATATTGCCAAAGGTGAGAAAAGGGCAGGAAGATAGACTAGTTAAATCAACAAAAGAAGTACCTCATGAAGTACCCTTGCCTAAAAATAACTTAGAAGTTCACAAGACTAACATTCCACAAGGAGAAATGCAACAAGTGACTGTTGAAGTTGAAGACAAGCCTATCAAACGAAAGCAGGAAGAAAAGAGGAAGGAACCCAGAGAATCAAATGAAGAGGAGATGCAACCACCAAAATCCATACAAAAAGAGAAGGATTGGGAGCCACCTTTTGATCCCAAGGATGTAAGTATTACTTCAAATTCAAATACAATAAAGAAAAGGTTTGTCTTATACCTTAACTAGCATATAGAAAATTCATATGAGCATAAACTATAAATGAAACAAAGATGTGATTCATTGACAGCATAAATTCTATCAAAGAAATCTCGAGGCGCTCATTTAGATATCAACTTAGCCAAAATAGCACAAATTTAAAAGCAAGATCTTTTATAAGAAATAAAAAGCCTATGGTTCACCCACTTGCACACATTTTCTAGTCCAAGCAATTGGATATAATACTTTTGTTTCCTTATCCATGGAGTTCAAAATACATATAATAGCCGCAGATAGCCATCTAACTTGTATGCATTTCGATGAGTTTCTTTTTTTTTCCAAATTTACTTGTATACATGGATTCTATAGGTAGCCTCTGAATTTCTACAAGAAGATCAAGGTGTTTCTGGTCAATCTGAAGAAATTCTGACATACCGTGTAATGTTCCCGAGTCGCTGTGTTACCCAGGGATTGCCCAGACAATGGAGCCGTACAGTTTTATGCAGAGAAACAAGTAGAAGAAAGCAAATGGGGTGCGGAGACAGAGCACAGATGGCCATACGGTGGGAGTCTAGAGCTTGTCGATTAAAATATGTACAGTGGAACTCAAAGGGAATCCGTACGGATAAGAAAATGTCCGTGCATCAAATGTGAAGGCCGTATGGAAGATGAAGTTGAAATCCGTACATGGCTTGAGTCCGTACGGTAGAGTATGGGAGGATCTCACAAAGGCCGTACGGTATTAGTGCTTATGAGTCTGTATGGTGAAGTGGGAGGCAAATGGGGAGCCGTACGGTGGTACAATGCAGCCATACGGTGAGAGCAGGGACTGGGAATTTTGGGCCGTACGGTTAGGAAGTGCACGAACACACAAATACTAAAAATATTTAATTCAATGGTAAACACAGGAACACCATATAATACCCGTACAAGCATGTAGAGATATTTACCAGTTGAGAATTTGCAAATAATGAGAACACTCCAATTGCCGGATACAAACCAGATGAACACCAATGGAATAGGGTGAGGGTTGATTCCCACAGAAACTGGGCAAGCGAAAATAGGGAAGGTCTTTCACTTCCGAAATGGTGAACAATGCCGAACTCCAACAGGAATTCGCAGAATAGAGAAATGAAATCCAAAAACATACCTATCGACTACTACGAGCCGTGCTTAAATACCCATCGGAAAAAGCTTTCCGAGGGTGTACAAAATTAGCCGACGGCGACACACTCTACTATGACAAAAATTAAATTTGGGTCCGAGTTAAATTAAACAATCAGCCCATTACACAAAAATAATTAAATACATTTATTTCTGTTCGGGAACATTACAATCCTCCCGTCCCGAAATTTGCTTGTCCTCAAGCAAATGTAGTGCCGGATGCTAAAGGATGTGTTCACCTTCCCACGTTGCATCGTCCAGCGATAGATGTCGCCAACGTACCAGGTATTCTCTCACCGTTCGGTTATGCAAGACTTTTTCGCATACTTCGAGAATCTCAGCAGGTTCCAAGATGAGTTTCCCCTCATTGAGTGGTGGAAGAACTGTAGTGACGGAGATGTTTTGCCCGATAGCCTTCTTCAGACAAGAAACGTGGAAGACATTATGAATGCGACTACCTTTGGGAAGCTCCAGTTCATACGCTACCTCACCAATGCAACGAATCATGCGGTAGGGACCATAAAACTGGGGCTTTAGTTTCTCCTTCCCTATTCCCTTTAGTGAGGATTGTCGATAAGGCTATAGTCGGAGATAGTCCAAATCCCCCACTTCAAAACTCCTCTCTAATCGATGTCTGTCGGCATATATCTTTTGTCGGTTTTGTGCCTGCTGCAAGTTTTCTTTCAAACTCTTCAGAATGTCCTATCCTTCTTGAAGCCAATCCTTCGCCTTTGGAGCATGACTATCGCTCAACACTGTATCGAGGAAGGAGAGTTGTTCGTGCCCATATAGAGCCTTGAACAGCGTCATTCTGATTGACATGTGATAAGTGGTATTGTAGCAGTATTCTCCAAGGTGGATCCATTTCACCCACGCACGTTGTTGTGTCGAGACGTAGTTCCGTAGATAACCTTCGAGCCATTTGTTCACAATTTCAGTTTGGCCATCTATCTGTGGGTGGTAACTTGTGCTCGGTGATAGTTCAGTTCCTGCCATCCGAAACAGTTTTGTCCAAAAGATACTAATGAAGCGTCTATCCCGGTCGCTGACGATGTTTCGGGGTAACCCGTGTAGGCGGAAGACTTCTCTGAAAAATAGATCGGCGATCTGTGCAGCTTGAAGGTCCAAAGGGATGGCGAAGAAGTGAGTGTACTTTGTCAATCGGTCAACTACCACGAAGATGCAATCCCTTCCGTTCACCTTGGGAAGACTTGTTATGAAATCCATGGATATACTTTCCCACTTATGTTTGGGAATCGGTAGAGGCTGTAGCAGTCCAGCAGGAAGAGTGTGTTCGAATTTGTTCTGTTGGCAAATAGTACATGCTCTGACATGCTGCAATACATCCCCTTTCAATCCCTTCCATGAGAACCTCTCCCTCATACTTCTGTAAGTTTTTAGGAAGCTGGGATGACCAGCCAGAGGGGAGTCATGCACGTGCTTTAGGATCTTTTTCTTCAACTTTGATTCAGGCACTAGGTAGATCCAATCCTTATAATAAATGATATCATTCACCACCTTATAACGATCATCGTGGATGTGACCATCCATTATCTCACAGGCGAAATTATTCTTGGAATATTCCACCAGCAATTGTGCCTTCCAGTTGGCTGAGATCTGCTCTAGTGAGCAGATGGTGGGCCTTCGGGACAAGGCATCTGCAACAACATTGTTTTCCCCTTTACATATTCAATATCAAAATCAAAAGATTGAACCTTGCTTACCCATTTTTGTTGTCGTTTGTTCAGATCCCGCTGCTCTAGGAAATATTTCAGACTGTTGTGATCCGTACGGACAACAAACTTGGCACCAACCAAGTACTGCCAAAACTTGGTCAGTGCGTGAACAATGGCCAACATTTCCTTATCATAGATGGAATACAGGCGCTCGGCTGGTGTAAGCTTCCTGCTCTCATAAGCGATGGGGTGTCTGTCCTGCATCAAAACTGCTCCAATGCCTTCCCCTGACGCGTCGCATTCCAAAATGAATGGTCGTTTGAAGTTGGGCAATGCTAACACCGGACAAGTGCTCATGGCCTCTTTTAACCTATCAAATGTGAGTTGCGCTTCTTCATTCCACTGGAAAGCCCCTTTCTTCGTCAGATCTGTTAAAGGTGCGCTGAGCTAAGAAAAACCCTTGACAAATCTCCTGTAGTAGTTGCACAATCCGAAGAACCCTTGCAAATCCGTGAGTGATTTCGGGGAGGCCAATCGAGGATAGCCTGGATCTTCTCCTGATGCACTTGAACCCCATATTGACTGACAACATGCCCCAAGTACAATATCTTCGTCATTTTGAACGCACATTTGGATTGTTTGGTGAACAGTGACTATTCTTCCATGATACTTAGAATCTCGTTCAAATGTTTCAGGTGCTCCTCCCACGTCCTGCTATAAATGAGAAGATCATCAAAGAACACCAACAAATACTTACGCAACTGCTTGTTAAAGATGAAGTTCATCCATGATTGGAATGTAGTAGGTGCGTTGGTTAGACCGAACGGCATGACCAGGAACTCATAGTGTCCGTAATGGCAACGGAAGGCTGTTTTCGCCACATCCTCTTCCCTCATTCGGATCTGATGGTATCTGGAACGAAGATCTATTTTTGAGAAATAGACCGCACCATATAGTTCATCCAACAGCTCATCTATCCTCGGAATGGGGTACCTGTTCTTTATTATCCTCTTATTCAGTGCGCGATAGTCCACACACATACACAACGTTTCCTCCTTCTTGACCAACACCACTGATGATGCGAATGGGCTAGAACTGGGACGGATCCATCCATTATCAAGTAACTCCTGGATCGTCCGTTCGATTTCATCTTTGAACTTCTTCGGGTGGTAATACGGTGTGGTTATAACAGGATCTTTTCATGCTTACTTAAAACATCCTGAAGCTCTTTATCCCGTGGAGGTGTTCGGTGCCCCTTAATAGGTTTCGCCAAGATGAAACATTGTGCAGCCCACGCAACATCATCATGTTGTAGGATTGCCTCCATCTGATGCGCAGACACTTCCTTCAATCCTTCATTTTCCATCCCTCGGAGGACCACCTTCTTCCCATCAGCCACGAAAGTGAAGTCCATTCGCTTGAAACTCTGAGTGTATTCATCAAGCGTCTCCATCCACTGTATGCCGAGGATGACCTCCATGTCGGCCAGATCCACTATGAAAAAGTCCTCTATCACTGTGTGATTTGCCATCGTGATGCTCAGCTAAGGAACTAGGTGCGTGCAGGGCAGGGAAGTCCCTCCGACAACTTTGACCTGAAAGCCCACGTGTGCTTCCATCGGAAGATTTCTTCGTTGTACTAAAGATGAATTTATGAAATTCAATGTAGCTCCGCTATCCAACATCACTGTGATCCTTTGTCCCTGAAGGGTACCTCGCACACGGAAAACTATGCACCTCGGACTGCCAGCCAAGGCAATGGATCCTCCACGTTTTATTAAAGTGGCAATCCTCTTCGTATGGTTGAAGTTGGCCATGTCAATGTCACCGCTAGGTTGGATGTCTTCCACTGGCGTTTCCTCTCGATCCTGCTCATCTTCTTCATTGGACATCACTTCGATGTAATGAATTTTCCCTCTCCTGAGACATCGGTGGCCAAGTTCCCAAGGCCCCTTGCAATTAAAACACAACTTCTTTCTTCGGAGTTCTTGTCGGGATGCTTCATCCAGTGATGGCTTCTTGGGCGGAGGTTTGTCCCTCGGGAACGTCAGCGGTTTCAGATGTGAATGAATCCGAGAGGATGAGGATGATGCTGACGATGATGCCATGCTTCGTGCCTTACTGATTGCTTCCATCAAGGTGACGGGTTGAATCCTTTCACCCAACGTTTCAGTGGTTCTGCCAGTCCATCCATAAAGAGAACGACTCGCGTTCGTTCAGAAATGTCTGTCACCAACACAGAAAGTCTTTGAAACTCTGCGATGAACTGACCTACTGATCCCATTTGCCTCAGCTGTGCCAGATCTTTGAAATTGAGCTCGGGGTCTTTTCCATCAAATCGTTCAATTAGTCTCTCTGTGAACTCAGCATAAGTCTTTATTTGATCATGCCCAAGAGTGATAGTGCCGTGGTGCCACCATTCGTGCGCAACGCCCTCCAAGTGTAATGCGGCAAATTTAATCGCTTCTTCTTCGGGCATAGGATTTAGCTGGAAGTAGGTGTCGGCTTTCATTACCCATGCCTGCGCTGAAATGGAGCCTGAACCGTCAAATGGAGACAGGTTCACCTTACTCAATTTTCTCCTTAAGTCATTGTTAAAATATCCTCCTCTGTTTCCACCTCCTGCGTATCTCATTCTTAGATCTGCGTAATCCTTGTAGATGTCTTCTTCAAGATTTGCATTCCGCCAATCCTCCTGTATTTCTTTGAAGGTTGGAAGTCTCTCTCCGTGATGTGTCTCAGTCCGTGGTGGAAAAGTCGGCATGGATGGTCGAGAGTGTGTAGTGTAAGGGTGTGATCTACCTGCCACTGAATCTGTGCTATGTCTATTCGGTTCTCAAGAAATTTTATTTTCTGCCAACTTTTTGAGAGTTTCTTCCATAAGCCGCTGAGTATCAGTGATCTGTGCCTGGTCCCACGCAAGATCCCTTAGAAGTGCAATGAGTTGGGCACTTGTCGGTTCCCGTTCCCGTTCCCGTTCCTGTTCTTCAGCCATTCGATCAACAGAATGTGTCCTTCGCTTCCCACTATAAACTCGCATTCACCGATCACAGGCTGGCAGGATCGATTGCTCTGATACCACTGTAATGTTCCCGAGTCGCTATGTTACCCAGAGATTGCCCAGACAATGGAGCCGTACGGTTTTATGCAAAGAAACGAGTAGAAGAAAGCAAGTGGGGTGTGGAGATAGAGCACAGATGGCCGTACGGTGGGAGTCTAGAGCTTGCCGATTAAAATCTGTACGGTGGAACTCAAAGGGAGTTCGTACGGATAAGAAAATGTTCGTACATCAAATGTGAAGGCCGTACGGAAGATGAAGTTGAAATCCATAAAAGGCTTGAGTCCGTACGGTAGAGTATGGGAGGATCTCACAAAGGCCGTATAGTATTATTGCTTATGAGTCTGTACGATGAAGTGGGAGGCAAATGGGGAGCCGTACGGTGGTACAGTGTAACTGTACAGTGAGAGCAGGGACTGGGAATTTTGGGCCGTACAGTTAGGAAGTGAGTATGGAAGGTTGATCAATGTGCAAGGACACACAAATACTAAAAATATTTAATTCAATGGTAAACACAGGAACACCAAATAATACCCGTGCAAGCATGTAGAGATATTTACCAGTTGAGAATTTGCAAATAATGAGAGCACTCCAATTGCCGGATACTAACCAGATGAACACCAACGGAATAGGGTGAGGGTTGATTCCCACCGAAACCGGGCAAGCCAAAATAGGGAAGGTCTTTCACTTCCTAAATGGCGAACAATGCCGAACTCCAACAGGAATCCGCAGAACAGAGAAATGAAATCCAAAAACATACCTATCGACTACTACGAGCCGTGCTTAAATACCCATTGGAAAAAGCTTTCCGAGGGTGTACAAAATCAGCCGACTGCAACACACTCTACTATGACAAAAATTAAATTTGGTCCGAGTTAAATTAAACAATCAGCCCGTTACACAAAAATAATTAAATACATTTATTTCTATTCGGGAACATTACAAACCGTCCTCCACTTGAAGTTCCTGACTTTCCAAGCACGACAGACTCATCCAGTGAGCCCAAAGTTCAATTTCAATGCCAAGGTAAGCAACCAGAAGATGCAACTAAAGCACCAATAAAGCAAGGTCCAATTTTCATTGAAGAGGCAATACCTTCTGCTGAAGCTGAAAAGATGGATATCCATAACTTACCAGAGGTGAGAGAAGGGCAGAAAGATAAGCTGGTTAAATCAGAAGGCGAAAAACCTGAGGAAGAAGCCATGCTAAAAACTATCTTTGACATTCACGTCTCTATCATTCCCCAACCATTTCCATCAAAATCCAGACAAGAAGAATCACCACCTTCCTCTCCCAAGAATGTAAGTGCTACTTCAAATTTGGATCTACTTAAGTAGTCGTTGATTGAAGGGGTGCCTATTTCTTAGTTTGCATTGTTACATTCACTTTCCATCAAATCAGGATTTGAAATGTTGATAGTAATTTGCATGAAATGCAAAATTCTCCTTGCACAATTTATCATACTCTCTTTTCTATTTTACCATGTTTTTTATTTAATTTTCTTTGCAAACAAATGAATTGAATTCAATGTAGGATTGGGAGAAGCCCACCAAAAAACTTTAAAATAAAGATAGACATAAACTTCATTATGCATAACAGTGATATCATCTTGCACACTTCTCATGCATCTATATATCATCACTCACCAAACAGAGCTTTTGTAGTTAAGTAACTTCAGTTTGTCGGTATTTCTTAGGTCCCTAGACAATCACCATCAATTTTCAAGTAAACAACTATGATCGTCATGTTGAATACAATTGATTAATTGTGTGTTGTCTTTGATGTTATACAAATGTCATATCAGTTGACAGTCAGTGCATGCCGAGCTCACTTGGTCAGCGAAGACAGTTTTCCTTGTCTACGGAGCGTTCTTGAGTCTGCTCCGTATAGAAGGCAGTATCTATCGAGCTCACTCAGGCATCAAAGGAATTTATGCAGAAAAAGAGTGTTAACCGAGCTCACTCGATTAACAAAGGAAAATTGAACAGAGCTAGTATTAACTGAGTTCACTAGGCTACCAAAGGAATTTTGTAAGTTCGCAATGTTAACCGAGCTCCTGTTGGTTAACACAGGAAATCGCTTCAGAATTAGTTTCTACCGAGCTGGGTCAGCTACCAAAGGATTTTCTTATTTTGGCATGTAAAGCTTAATTATTTTACCTATTGATTCTAGCTGACTAAGGTAATGAATATTGGTTGCTCTAATTTTTATTTGAGCCGTCTTGACAATTTGGATGGTATAAGTAAAAGGTCAATTTGTGATTTCAAAGTATGCAAGTTGAATGAATTGAAAAAGATAAGAAGAGGGGAAGCGAACTTGAAGGATAAGTAGGTATCCTTGTGGAGCAGAAAAGTGTTATTTGATCAGGAAGGATCAAGTATAAGCCAAAACAGAGATCTATAATCAGCAATTCAGTTGCATCACAATCAGGTCATTTCATTGCTACTCTCTAACCATTGTAGCAGTGATTTAAAATTTCTTAACAAAGTTGGTTTAACAGCCATTTGTAAATCCTCTAACAAGGTGGCAATTCCATTGAATTGTTTCAAGACCTCTTACAAGGCCACTCCTAACAGGGTGATCAAATCCTTTAATAGGGTCACACCCAACAGTGTGTTTTGTAACCTTTAACAGGGTTGGCTCCTAACAAGGCTCACTTTAGAAGAATGAAAAACAGTAACTAGTTACAATTGGTGGTTTTTCCCAAATTGGGTTTCCACGTTAAATCCTCGTGTCATATGTGTTTATGTTATTTCTTTCATTCTTGCAAGCAAATTACTGACAATATCTTAAGATCTACTAAGTCAAACACATTCTGCATTTATTGAGTTACAACAATTTCCGTATGCTTACCAAGTATTAGCAATAATTAGTTTTATCAATCTGAATTTTATTTGACATCTAAGGGATCTAGGATTTATTTTAGTAGTAACTGATTCACCCCTCCCCTCTCAGTTACTCCTCTTATACTTCCAACATGTCATGGGGTTAAATTATGTTCAAATTTACATAACCAAACACAGCTTCCTGGTTTTCCTATCATTTTACTGCTGTACAAAAAATTAAGAGTGCATTTGATAAACATTAGCTAGCAATGTTAAATAAAGTTACATGTGGCCACACACCACACTATAGATAATAAGAACTACAGATTTTAAAATTGCATTTTCTTCCAATTGACAAGATAAAATTCACAAAGAGGTTAAAACTCTCAGAAAAAGCATGAGATGCCTATCAACATAACCAGAATAGAAATTTAAAAGTGCTTGATCTAGTACAAAAGTTTAAAACTTTAAACACGTGTTTCACCCACTTGGAATTCAAAAACCAAATGATAGCTTCAGATACCCATCCCACTTGTATGATTTCGATTGCTTTTTATTTGCTTGTATACATGGTTGCTAGGAAGCCATAGAATTTCCACCATGGAATAAATATATCTTGGGTCGATCTGGAGAAATTATTGTAGAAACCCATTCACCAAAGGTGTCTGAAGTTCTAGACATGACAGAAACATCCAGTGAGTATAAAGTACAATTTTGATACCAAGTTGAGCAACCAGAGGATACAATTAAAGCATCACTAAAAATAGTACAAGATCCAGCTGCCATCAAGAGTAGACAAATCTAATTGAAGCTCAAAAAATGATTTTTCCAAAAAATATCCACAGCTCGCTTGAGCTAGGAGAGGGGCAGGAAGATAAGACAGTTAAAATCAGTAAAAGAAATTCCTAAGGAAGTCATCTTGCCAACAACTATCGCTAAAGTTAACAGGCCTGTAATTCCACAAAGATTCCATCAAAATCCACTAAAAGAAAGTGCTAGACCAACTACTTGTTAAACTTCATTGGAGATAGAACCACCCACTATCAAGGTTGAAGATAAATCAGTCAAACCAAAGTGGGAAGAAAAAGAGCAGAAGAATTGAATTGAATGAAGAGAAGATGCAACCACCAACATCCATCCAAGAAGATAAGGATGGAGAGTCATTTTATTCTGCTCTAAAGGATGTAAATACTACATAAAATTTAAATCTATTGAAACTGAGGTTTGTCCTAACAGGCCTATCATCCTTAGTTTGCACTGTTGCATTGATTTTTCATCGAATCAGGAAATAAACTGTTGATAATAATCTGTATGAAACACAGTCACATGTTTCCAAACATTCATTGCAATAGACCTTATACAACTCACCACATTCTTGTTTCTCCCCACATCATTACATTGCAACATTGCGCCAACTTTTCACCGAATCAGGAAATGAATTGCTGATAATTATCTGCATGAAGCAGACATATTCCAACTTTTAATTCTCGTTCCTAAAATTTTCCTTTGAAAAGAAAATCACCATAAAAAAATTTAAAAACTAGAAAAAGACATGAAACTCAATGCATAAAAGTGAATCCATACACTACACTTTTTATAGAAGACTTCTTATGAATATAGAGGGCATTGCTAACTAAATAGAGGCTTTGGTGTTCAGTCAGTTCAGTTATTCCCCAGATCCCTAGGTAGTTACAAACTTTCAACCACTCTTCAAGTATAACACCCATGATCATTGTAAGCTTATATTATGTTTTGAGTTTGCATCAGCGTCAGTTTGAACATTTTGTCCCTCACCAAATAGAACTCATTGGTTTTCTTGTTATTTTGATCTTGGAGGGAAAAAACAAGATAAGATAATGATATTAATGTCCAACAAAAGACCACAAAACGGTCTATGTGACTGGAGGGTTACAGCAATGAGGCTGACAACAGTAGGAGCACCAAAAGGTGTCCGAAAATAAAAGAAAACAACAAAACAAGAAGAAGAAAAGAAAATAGAGAGAGGCCAAGAGAAACAACTAGGAATCCTTTCTAGGCAGAAAGAAATCAGTCACAAATGGATAAGCCTGCCGATGGGTAGAAGCTCTGCTCTATCTCTCTGAACTCGTAGAGGAGTGTCGCTGCTGCAAATAGCCAGTACAGGATCTGACCGATCTTGTAGATCTGGAATGGCTGGAGGAGCTGGTAGAGCTAGACGACCTTTTCACACCACGCAAAGGAGATAATGGTGTGAAAAAGGTAGTAATGAGCTGAGTAGAAGTATGCCGGTGAGGAAGGAGATACATTTGATACTATATTAACCAACAAACATACCGAAATTTCAAATGGGAATACTGTATTTTAACAAACGAAACTTTAGATTTCGATAATACATTTTCTTCCAATTAATAAGATAGAGTTTGCAAAGGGGGCGGGGGCCCTAGCTCGGTTGGCTAAATCTTCCCTGTTGCAAGGGGTTGGTCACGGGTTCTAGTCTCCTCCGTCCTCGTGGTACCGGTGGGCGTGTCGCGTCAGCGCTACTGGTCACGTTAAAAAGTTTACCAGGCGCACTGCAGTTTATAGGGGGGCCATGTTGCACCAATTCCTGCAGTCTAAAAAAAAAAAAAAAAAAAAGATATAGTTTGCAAACGGTGTAAAGCTCTCCGATGGAAACTTGAGATGTTCATCTAGCTATCAACATGGCAAGAATAAGGAAAATTTTAAAAAATTGATTGAGTGCACAAAAGTTTCAAAGTGTATGGATTACCTAGTTGCCACACATCCTACTCCAAGAAATTGGATATAATCTATTTTGATGTATAAAATATCAATGTTACACAAGGACTCTCCCCTCCCTCCCAAACCTCAGAGTACCAATCCCTAAGACGTCCCCGCACCAGGTACTTGCATACCCAAGTACCCCCACCGCCACCATTTCACAACCATGCTGCTGCTGGAATGGGGACTTGGATTTCTATTTGAATTTTGATTTTTGATTGTTACTATTGGGTATGTAATATGTTACTATGTTGAATTTTCAATGGTTCTAGTTCATGTTGCAATTTTGCTATGTTCAAGTATTTTAATTTGGTATGTTCTACTGAAACATCATTTCATAACAAGCATTTCAAGTTCTGTATGTATACTATACAACACCCCTCCTTGCTCCTTCCTCCCCTTGTCGCCATCCCCTGGCTGTCCCCCCACCGTCCCAAAAATGAAGCCCATTTTCCCCCCATTCCAAAAACTCGTACCGACGCACCCCAGTATTGGTGTTACATTGGAAAATATAGAATAGATGCAGATGCCCATCTTAGTTGTGTGCTCAAGGTGTTTCTTTGATTTACTTGTATACATGAATGCTATAGGGAGCCAATGAAATTCCACAACAAGATGAAGATACCTTTAGTCAATCTGAAGAACGTATGGCAGAAATTCCTCCACTCCAGGTGCTTGGTATTCCAGAGATGATAGAACTGTCCAGTGAGCCCAAAGTTCAGTTTCAATACCATGTCGAACAACCAAAAGATACAACTAAAGAACCAGTAAAGCGAGGTCCCACTATCATTGAAGAGTCAACACCTTTTGTTGAAGGTGAAAAGATGGATGCTCCTACGGATATCCAGAGCTTGCCAGAGAGGAGAAAATGTCAAGAAGATAAGCCAGTTAAATTGGCAGATGAAAAACCTACAGAAGAAGCCTTTCCTAAAACTATCTCTGGAGTTCACAAGCCTTCCATTCCACACAAATTTCCATCAAAATTCTCTGAAGATCCAGAGAGAGAAAGTGATAAACCTACTGCCAGTGAAATTCCAAAGGAAGCACAACAATGCATTGTTGACACTAAAAATACACTAGTTAAACCAAAGTGGAAGGAAAGGGAAGACAAAGAAGCAAATGAAGAGGAGCTGCAACCACTGAAATATGTAAAAGAAGAGCATGAGGAATCACCTTCTTCCGCTCCCAAGGATGTAAGTATTGCTTCAAATTCAAATCCAGTAAAGCAGTTGTTGGTCTTGAGAGAACTCTCTTTCTTAACTTTCACTGTTATGTTCACTTCTCATTAAATTGGGATTTGAAATACCAAATAATCTGCATGAAACGGTTCCATATCTCCAACCATTCATCAGCCATAGACCTTCACAATTTATTGTACTCTCATTCCTATATAGCAGAACCTTTTAGTTAATTTTTATTTGCAAAGAAAGCAATTGAACTCAGTGTATGACTGGGAAAAGCACAAAAAAATCTGAAAATAAATTTAGATGTGAAACTAATACTACGTAAAAGTGATATTGTAAGCACCATTTTTAACAGATATAGATGGCATCATTAACTATATAGCAGCTTTGTAATTTTGTCATTTTAGTGATAGAGGATTCCCCCGCTCCCCGAGAAATTGAAATACCCTTCCAAGTATTAACACCCATGCTTATTTTAGGCTTATATTTTGTTTGTATTCATATCAATGTTGATTTGAACTTTGAAACATGTCATCCCTCACCAAATGGAACTCCCTGGTTTTCTTGTTATTTGATTTCTGCAGAAAATCGTAAGAATACATTTGATTATATATTAATTAACCAACATAAAGAAAGTAAATACGAGAATACAGTTTAAACACAAAAAAAAATCTTATTTTGGTATTACATTTCCCTCCAGTCAAAAAAATAGAATTCGATGGGAACTTGGCATGTTTATTTAGCTATAAACATTGGCCAGAATAGAGACAATCTGAAAAATACTAATCTAATACAAGAAATTTAAAAGCCATTGTTTACCCACTTGCCACACACATCCCAGTCCAAGCAATTGGACAAACTCTATTTTTTATTTCCTTCCCTGCAGAATGCAGAAAAGATAAAATAGTTGCAGATATCCATCTTACTTGTGCAGTTCAGGAGTTTCTTTTATTTACTTGTATACATGATTGCTATAGGGAGCCACTGAAATTCTACAACAAGATGATACCTCTGGTCAATCTGAAGAACTTCTGTCAGGCACTCCTCTTGTCCAAGTTCCTGGTATTCCAGAGATGATAGAGCCATCCAGTGAGCCCAAAGTTCTATTTCAATACCAAGTTGAAAAACCAGAAGCTGCAACTAAAGAACCAGTACAGCAAGGTCCCACTATCATTGAAGAGCCACCACCTTCTTCTGAATCTGAAAGAATTGATTCTCCAATGGACATCCAGAGCTTGCCAGAGATGAGAAAAGGCCAGGAAGATAAGCCAATTAAATTGGCAGATGAAAAACCTAAGGACGAAGCCTTGCCTATAACTATATCTGGAGTTCACAAGCCTATCATTCCAGAAGAAATTCCATCAAATTTCTCTCAAGTTCCACAGAAAGAAAGTGCCAGACCTACTACCTGCGAAATTCCCAAGGAACTGCAACAACCAACTGTTGACACTAAACACAAGCCAGTTAAACCAAAGTGGAAAGTGAGGGAAGACAAAGAAGCATATGAAGAGGAGATGCAACCACCAGAATATGTACAAGAAGAGAAGGAAGAGAAGCCATCTGCTCCCAAGGAAGTAAGTGTTACTTCAAATTCAAATCCACTAAAGCAGTTGTTGGTCTTAAGAGAACTCACTTTCTTACCTTGTAATGTTAAGTTCACTTCTCACTAAATTGAGATTAGAAATTCAAAAAACAATCTGCATGAAACAGCCACATATCTCCAACCATTCATAGCCATAGACCTTACATAATTTATTGTATTCTTATTCATAATATTTACAGAGCTTTTTAGTTAAATTTTCTTTGCAAAGAAATTAATCGAATTCAGTGTATGATTGGGGAAAGCAAAAAAAAATCAGAAAATAAATTTAGATCTGAAACTCATAATATGTAAAAGTGATATTGTATGCAACACTTTTCATGGATGTAGATGTCATTGCTAACTAAATCGAGGCATTTTAGTTTAGTCATTTTAGTAATAGTGGTATTCCCCAGCTCCCTGGGTAATTAAAACCACCATGGTATTGCAGGTTTGAATTTATAGCAGTGTTGGTTTGAATTTTAAATGCATTATCACTCACAAATGGAACTACTTAGTGTTGATTTTCCTTCATTTTGCCTTCATTTTTTCCTCTGAGAATGTTCTTGCAGCAAAAAGAGGGAGACTGACATTTTAGGCAATCTTGAAAGAGAGGGAGCAAATTGAGGATATGATTCAGTCAACCTTTAGTGATCTCAATCATATTGATTCAGAGGGAGTAAGCCATGTTGTGATGGAGTATCTGTGATCAATAAGTTATAGCAATCAAGAGGACTGTGATTCATATATATACCTTGTATCTATGTGATTTTAATGGGCCTACCCCTTGTGTACATCATGAGGAAGTGACGACTTCCAAATGATCATCACTTGTATTTGGAGAAATTGTTGTAAGGTGACGATCTTACAATAACTTGTATCATGAGATCTAAATTTGAGTAAATGGTGAATGTCTTGCATCTCAACATTCTGGGAGGCCATTACTCAAAGAGTAATTGGTGAATATCTTTGATATTCCGTGAGGCCAATACTCTTGATATCAAATGTGATATCAAACCTTATTGAGTACTTGGTGAATATCGGATGTCGATATCCGATATTCTAGGAGGCCAATACTCTTGATATCAGATGTGATATCAAACCTTTTGAGTACTTGGTGAATATCGTTGATATTCTGGAAGGCCAATACTCGTGATATCAAATGTGATGTCAAAATAATTAATAACTTGTGATTAAAGATATCTTTAAATTTTCCATATCTAATATTACCAATGGTGTAATATATGTCTTGTGTTTATCCTCCCTAGCTAAGAGGGAGTGTTGATGTTTGGTAGCTTCAGTCAGATAAGCCTATGTATATATTTAATTATATATGAGATTATTTATATATTTGTTACATTTGAGATATGAGTTCATGTGATATATATATATATAATGTGAGAAATTATAAATTATTATTATATTAGAGAATTTAATACAATGATAATTATCATTATGTTAATGAATGGACATGACTTTTGACTCTTTCTCTATTATAAATATAAGATCATTGTCTTTGGAAAGTATATACCAATATGGCAATACAACTACATTTGCAGTGATCCTCAGAAAATCAACATGGTATCAGAGCAGGTTCCTTACCAATCTGTGAGGTTCAATAATGAGAAAAATAAGATATTTTCTTTATTGGAGAACTCGTGTTAAATGGAGTGCTCATGTTCATTTGAGTAACATGCGATGGATATGTATAGGGAGTTGGAGAACATTTTCAAAGAATAAGTCCTTGGTTCTATGTTTGAAATTCTAACAATATTTACTGTCATAAACGAGCGCCAAAGATGGTAGATAGCTTTTGAGTTGCAAGAACAAAGACTCATTTAGATTTTTTGGAATCAATTTCAGTCATGATAGTTGGCAGCTATTGTTTGAAGAGCAGTGAATAGTTTTTGGAAGCCATTCACTCTAACCCGGAAACATATTTTATTCCACATAATAGTTCTTTTGAAGAATAATTTTCCATTCCTCCTTATCCGTGTACTCGGAACTCATAGTCTTTGTAATCATTTTTTATCCAATGATAGAAGAATAGTAGTGACCAGGATCAGTGAAGGACCATAAGATTTCACAAGAAGTTATTTCAACATGGTTCTTCTTCTCATCGGGATGGTGTTCTAGGCATTGTAATTGATAGCAGTCCCATTGTAATTGATAGCAGTTCCATTACAATATGAACATATGTGCATTCAAATAGGTAAAGGTGGTCGCTAGTTATAAATATTGACTTGGCATATGATATTGTGGATTCCTAAAACTATTGCCTTGAAATTGCCATTTGAAAAGTTGAGCATTAGAAGGGAAAACTGTCAGAACCATACGTCATTTGTTGGAAAAGAAATGAATGCCCGTGTCACATTAGATTTCGAAATGCGGTTCATTTAAAGACAAATTTTATTTTCTTTAGGGCATAAATTAAAAAGGGTTATGCTCTTTGAAATGTTGGAGATTGTAAACACCATCGAATGTGGATTTCCAGTATGATAAATACATGAATTAATTGGATTACAATAAGAAAATATTTATTGACACAACATTTGGATAATAGAGGCTTCCAATGTTTGTGAACTTACATCAACATATTGCAATGGATTTAAGATGTTTTGAGGGAAGTGAATATATAGTTTCACGGGTATTAGGACATACCTAAGATAGAAACGCAGTTATACCTACATTTATATTGTGAAACCCGCACTCATAAACATAAACATCCTTCTAAAAGGAGTAGCCACGTGGACACCATCAAAGTTGGTGGTGGGGACAACCACAACAATATTCCTAGATCAAACTGTGTTATCAGGAATGAAGATCAATTGAAACATATATTTATAAGATACCAAACAAAGATGAGACATTCGCAAATCCTATAAGGTATGAGTAAGTTATTTTAATTGTATTCATTTAAGATATTAGTATAAAGGTATTCATTTAAGATATTAAACAAGTACTATTATGATTTTCTAATATTCTTGTTTTGAATAATGAATATGAGTGTCATTTTGAATGAAGTAATTATGCTATTCTAAATGAGTAATATCACACTATTATTATTATTAGGAATTTATGATTATTTCTAATACTATCATTATCCTTGAGTATTATAGCAGTCATGCTCGTATTTATAAGAGCTATTTTCTTTCATTTTTCCTCTAAGAATGTTCTTGCAGCAAAAAGAGGGAGACTGACATTTTAGGCAATCTTGAAAGAGAGGGAGCAAATTGAGGATATGATTCAGTCAACCTTTAGTGATCTTGATCATATTGATTTAGAGGGAGTAAGCCATGTTGTGATGGAGTATCCATGATCAATAAGTTATAGCAATCAAGAGGACTGTGATTCATGTATATACCTTGTATCTATGTGATTTTAATGGGCCTACCCCTTGTGTACATAATTAGGAAGGGACGACTTCCAAATGATCATCACTTGTATTTGGAGAAGTTGTAAGGTGACGACCTTACAATAACTTGTATCATGAGATCTAAATTTGAGTAAATGGTGAATGTCTTGCATCTCAACATTCTGCGAGGCCATTACTCAAAAAGTAATTGGTGAATATCTTTGATATTTTGGGAGGCCAATACTCTTGATATCAAATGTGATATCAAACTTTATTGAGTACTTGGGAGAATATCGGATGTCGATATTCTGGGAGGCTAAAACTCTTGATATCAGATGTGATATCAAACCTTTTGAGTACTTGGTGAATATCGTTGATATTCTGGAAGGCCAATACTTGTGATATCAAATGTGATGTCAAAATAATTAATAACTTGTGATTAGAGATATCTTTAAATTTGCCATATCTAATATCACCAATGGTGTAATATATGTCTTGTGTTTATCCTCCCTAGCTAAAAGGGAGTGTTGATGTTTGGTAGCTTTAGTCAGATAAGCCTATGAATATATTTAATTATATATGAGATATAATTTATATATTTGTTATATTTGAGCTATGAGTTCATGATATATATATATATATATATATATATATAGTGAGAAATTATAAATTATTATTATATTAGAGAATTTAATAAAATGATAATTATCATTATGTTAATGAATGGACATGACTTTTGACCCTTTCTCTATTATAAATATAAGATCGCTGTCTTTGGAAAGTATATACCAATATGGCAATACAACTACATTTGCAGCGATCCTCAGAAAATCAACAATTAGTTTTCTTATAATTTTACATCTGTATAAAACCTTAAGAATGCATTTGATAATGTTAAAGTATGATCAATTTTTCATGACTATAACTTGTAATAGCACTTGTGGATATTTTATGGGTTTTCCAAGTTACTATACGAATGAATATATATGTGATATAAAGAGGCATGGCAACTCTCTTGAAGAGACATGTCTCTTTAACATATTAACTTACATTAGTTATAATTATAACACAAGTAATATACCCTCAATATATTATAATGATTATATAACCAGATATATATATATATATATATATATATAGCACTCTTAATATAAGTTAATTATTCTTTATATATATCTCATATATATAATATAATTTATCTGATAGAATCATAATATTAACACTCCCTCTTAATGAAGAAGGATAAAACACTAAGATATTACACAATGGGTAATATTTCAAAAATAATACATATAGGAAATCTTTGATCAGAAGATTTCTAGTATATGATATCATATAAGTATTGGTCTATGAGAATATCAACACATGATATTAACCAATTACTATTTGATATCATATTAGGTAATATGAGCATTGGCCTATCAAAACATCAATCAAATGATATTCACCAAGTACTCTAAATAATGGCCTATTAGAACATCAACTAAATGATATTCACCAAGTACTCAATGCGGTAATGGCCTATCAGAATATCAAGGCAAGATATTCACCAATTACCTAACATATATCTTTACAAACAACTTGTAGATAGTCAAATTAATGACATCTAACACTTAGTTGTTGATTTATAAGATAAAGCCTTTCATGATTTATTTTAACATTTACACAAAATGTATATGATACAAGTTATTGTAAGGATGTCACCTTTCAATAACTTCTCCAAATATAAGTGATAATCATTTGGAAGTCGTCACTTCCTCATGATGTACACAGGGGGAAGGCCCATACACACATGACATCAAAAGTTCACATGAAGTCATCATTGATACTATCATGTAGTGTTGTCATGACATCCACCATGGATCATATCAGAGAATAAGGTTTTCACCTCAAACTTATCTCTCATAGAGAAGAATGTATTACGAGGTATTTCACCTCAAACTTCTCCCTCTCAATCTGTTGATGTTTTTCTATCCAAGTTTGCTTCTGATGAAATGTAAGACTCCCTCTGAAACTGATATCAAACTTTTGACCTCCTCACAGAATGTTGTCTCTGATGTGGTGTTAGACTCCCTCTGAATCAATTCGATCAAGCTCATCAAAAGTTTGCTTGAAGCATAAGATTGACTAAAGTCATAAGGTTGAGTTCTGCAAAATATTTTGTAGCATGTTCAAATATCTTTTCCTGTAAGAACGTCCCAAGACAGAAAAGGAAAAAATCAAGGAAAATAGCTCTTTACAATATGTATAGGAATACAAATTAGATAAATGTAACACTCAAAGATAATGAATACTTATCTAAACATCCTTAATACAAGTTTCTCCAATGAGGGTCGATATGCAACAAATCAGAAAATGTCTCGATATAAGCCATTGTCAAACAATGGAAATAAAACATTGATTATTATTCCCCCCACAATGTAAAATTCTCCTTCAATTTAATGGGTTGTCCAAATTAATGAACCTCCAAATATATGTAGAGGATTGACCAAGATGAACAATAAGGATATAATTATCCAAATGTCATATATAATGTTCCAACCTCTAGGGTAACAGATAAAATATTTCAACTCCTTGCTCAAACCCAAACCTTTTATGATGTTGAGCAATTGATCCTCAAATGAATTCATGTAGAAACACAACAAATATTATGTCCAAGTTGAGACATGGTAGGAAAGAGAATCTCTATGCTCTCAAAATTAGCACCATGAACATGAACTCTTCTGGAAATGAGAATTTCCTATTAAACTTGTTGAATAACCTCCAAGTTCTGATCTTGAAGCCTTAGACAATCTCGTTCAGTGAAAACCCACTATAAAGTCAACTTAATATTTTCTTTGTGTAGACTTATTAGGCGGTTTCAGACCATATGGATATCACCTAGTTTGATTGCTCCCATATTTAGGTTGTAGAGCTACCCTTGTGTTATGGACTCGTTTGAAAGTGTTATTAACTTGAAACATGACTATTAATAACAATAAGATTCATTATTCTTTCGGATATGAACACAATTGAATTATCTGTGACAATTCGACCCTTTGCCCATGAATATGTTACTCAGTCTCTACAAGCCACTCTCATCACACATATATCTCATCGGATTTTTCAGTAGATGTCCCCCTATGTTGTGTGGTTGTGGATTGCTGACTTCATATTAAGTTTTGATAGCTTCTAATTCACAACATACATTACTTAGTTTGACTTATCTCTGTTCTGATTTGCTTTTCTAAACTCTATAAGCTTATTACAATCTGAAACTTGCAATAATGTCACGAATTACAATATGCTCTATCTATTCCAAACTTCAATTTGATGAACCTGTACTGCTTCACCTTTTCAAATTAATTTTGCACATATTACTTTCTGAATTAGAGATTCTGACAGTGTTAGAAATGACTTTTTCATTCTCCACAATCATTTTCAATATTGATTGCATTCACTTCTAGATGTTTTAAATGTGCTCACTCACACATCCATTCATTCGAACAGGGAACACATTTATTTTCTGTGGGGCTGTACACATGTATAAAAATATCTTTGACTCAGAATTACTGTTGTACCCAATATCATCTCCCTATAAACCAACTCTGACTTTTGCATATTATCCTCGCTGATAAGAAAGATTAGAAATATTTGTAAGATAGGAGCCTGATAAACTATTGTTTTAACATCCTTTGCTGAATAAAATAGTATACATGGATTTGTCAACGTTTGTAAACATGAAACTTTCACGATGTATAGAAAGTCATCCATGTGAAGCTTTCATAGCGTATACCAAGTCATCCACGTGACAAGGTTATCAACACGTTTCCAATCTTCTTTTAATGTCAAAGTTAATATATTAGCAATATCACTCCTTCGTAGATTTGCTATTGTTCTTCCCTACTTTGGTTTTATCATCCATCTTTTCTTTAATATAAATTCTCCATGCGCATTCAAAATATTGAGGATGGCATGCAGTCAGTCCATTTTATTACTTTTCCAAGCTCTACATATCATTTCTAAATGAACAAGAATTTCTGAATGTCTTTGGATGCATTCAAGTTGATTGCTACATTGTAATAGAGTTTGGTGGTAAATAGAATACCCTGACTCGTGATATAATTAATGTAGTCCTGATATAAATCAAAATATATCGTTAACAATCCTTGAGTAGTGCCAGAAAAGGATTATATAATTATATAGTCATCTGTTGTCTTGTGACATAAGTCTGGTGATCGTGTGTTGATATGGGTATTGTTTTACATTTATGAGTTCTTAGCGTAATATCCTCTCTATTTAGATCACCTTATCATTAGCGATCTATGATCCCTCTAATCTTCATATTGACAGTTACTTATATATGGTTGGCATTTTAAAGTAATGTGTGTATCGTTGGTAATAACATTGAGCTCCAACGTAAAACTTGTACTCCAATTAACGTCTCTGGCCAAACCATATTCATGGTGTTCTCCTTTGAAGGAAGTGATAGAATCCCAAGCAGCTGCGCTTTATTAAAACTTATTTTGGTTATTGGTATTGTCTCACTGCACTGCACTTAATTCACTCGAGAAGAAGGAATGCAAGAACCACCACTATTTTCTTGTGAGCAAAGGATGCAAGAGCCACCGTTGGATCAAAAGCATGTGCAATCACAAGAGAAGACTGGATATGCATGGAGAAGAAACCATCTAAAGAACCCACATCAGACTCAGATACTCCACGACCAACAAAGACAACACTTGGTGTTTCACTCCAACTGACACAGTAGGAGAAACCTTGGTCCTAAGTTCTAACATCCCCATCCATAAGCCCAGATTTAAGGCAATATGCCACACATTGGACACTCTTCCCACCTTAAAACATAATGGGGAGATGGATTGAAGGTAGTCACATAAGCACATAAGCCACAAGAAAAATTGACCAGGGAGACACGGAAAGTGTGGCCCCCTCACCATAATCACCAAAGTCGATACCACTTGATGGAGCATAATTTTATGCAAAAAACTACAGCTTTCATTTAAGAAATCATTTTGGAGGAGATTGTATATATGCATGCAGAACATACTCCTGTGTGATGCTATATCCTAGGAGAGTAAGGGACATTAGGGCCATGGAATGTCCTATTCTACAGAAGCACACATAGCCAAAGCAATATCCTACTATACCACATTACATAGACACGCATGTTGGCCAATTGAAGAGTATGCTACAGCAATCCATGCCAATACTATATCATGTCATGTCTCTTTTATACTGATTGGCATTGCTGCTACAGTAATAAAGCATTAATGAATATCAAATATATAAAATTAAGTTCCATAGACCAACAGAAAGCAACTGTCAAGAACTGGATATGGTGTTCAATAAGAAAACTGAACACATACCTTCCTATGTCACAAGAATCCCTTTGGACATCACAATTATGCTCATGTTTGTGTAATATGGTTATTGTTATCTATAGTCAGTCATCAATTAAAATTAAAGTTATTGACTCTCCAGTTTTAGTTGTCTATGTCCAAAATCATTTTCAGTGGATATACTAATAATCGGGATGATTGTTCTTAGGGTATAAATGCCTAGGAGTATTTATAGGATTCAAACAGTTTTGACAGGCGATGTATATAGAACAGGTTCAGTAAAATCAATGGGTAAAAGATGATAAGGGCAATACTGCATTTGGCATACAAATGATCAATCATACGATGAACAGAGAGCAGTTTTGATACATTGAAAAGGTTCCTCACACATTGATCTATAGCATCCTTCCAAAGACAAGAAATGGTCAAAGAATCTGACATTCTTGAATACAAAGATGTTCAAGTTGCAGCAAGGAAATGCTCAGAATCAATGGTGGAAAGATTGGAGCTTATAGTGTGAACAAGCATTACATAACCTCAAGCTTTCCAAAGCGACGATGAGCAAAGTGGTGGAGACTTACAAATTAGATCAAATATGCACAGGGCCGGATGGAATCAACATTTAGGTTGGAAATGGACAGTTTGAGGAAAAGTTAGGCACTCGAATTTGTAATCTAATAATAGCATCATCATCTATGCCCTGAGAAAGAGAAGCATCAGACGATTTTCCATTCGAAGAAAATATAGACCGAGGATTTGTAGACATACTTGCCGCTATTTATTGATTTGAGGGACAAATCATAATTTTTTATACTAATCTTGAGATTGTATTTTTGTAGGATGACATTCCCGCCAATTTGTAGAGGTGAACAAATGCATGCGAAGTTCTACAGTCGGTGATGTCAATAGGTAGTAGATATAAAAAATAGAATAAAAAACACCATGCACGAGTAATAATAAAAGGAGCCATTGTGGCATCAACAATGGCCATGGTGCAAGGAGGATCCCTATATGGTAGTAGCGATACCAAGCTCCAATCAATGGGTAGATACAAAACGAAATTCATGTGCCCTTGGAAGACGTAGCGATCATGAAGATTTCGGTCTATGTGATGTGCGATAGGGAGGAGCATCACTAGTATAAGCAACAGAGAATTCAATCTTCGAATTGCTTGGAATCCATGAGACGGGAGTGCATAATTGATCGCTATGCAGAGACATAGATGAGAGGACTATTTATCGTATGGGTGATTCACCACTTAAGTGACCCATCTCATATGCTTGGTCATACAATTGTAGTCCATAGGAAGTTATATTTGATTATGAAATTATATATTCATTTTCGTTAGTAAGTACTTGAGATTAGGTGCCATGAAGGGATATGACTATTCCTTACGCATCTTTTCCTTGTTTATAAATATGTAATACAAGATCCAAAAGGAACTTACAATACATTTTTTGATAATTCATATTCATAATTTTTTTTACATACCCAAGATATACATGCCCATTTGATGTATTATGTTCTTTCATTGGAAAATAAATGAACTTTTGAACCAAGCCCGTGGATTATGGATTATTGAATAAATTCTTATCAACTTGGTATCTCGGATAGTACCTTGGATAGAAGCTAGTGTGGTATGGGGGACACACTTTTCATCAGATTTTTTTATTTTTCAGATAGGCTTTGTGCCCTTAGAGCGAAAAGAAAGTTGTTTTCTCTCCCCTCTAAAATTTATCTGGATGAAAATCTTACTAAGGCACAAGTTACTGAACTCAAACATGCTCGGGGAATTGTGACAGATGCTAGGCGTGCTAGGAAATGGGCTGTTGTTAGGAATCTTAGAGCAGTGGTTCGTGATTCTCCTCCTACTGGTTGGGTAGAGAGGACAACCTCCAAAGCAATATGACATTTTGACAACAATCTGACAAGAGTAAGCCCCCTTCTCTTCTTGTCAACTGCTAGAATGGGAATGGCTCTTTATGGTCATTACCCGGTCTTTTTCAGGATGTGGTGGGGTCCTCAGATATTTTGGCCGTTACTGAGACTCATGAGAGCCCTATGTGCCCTCTTCCTGGTTATCTTGGTTATCAATGGCTATCTGTTTGCAGAGATGAGGTCCGGACTTCTGGTGGGGTTCGTGGATCTGGGAGGGTCGCTTGCTTGGTTCGTGATGATATTTTCAGCTTCACTTGAATTGTTCACTCTAACGCCTTTGCCAGATTTATGTGGGTCTGGATTGGTTGGCGAAAATACCGTCAAAGAGATATTTTTATTGCTATTTGTTATTTTCCACCGACTTCCTCTCCTTATGCTATTCATAATCCGGAGAATGGAGATCCTTTCTATGACCATCTAGAGAGCATTTCACAATTTGAGGCTTTAGGTGATATTATTATTCTTGGAGACTCCAACGCTCGAACCAGGGATCTTCAGACTCCTTTACATGATCGTGGTTCTGACTCGAACTGCACTTCTGAGTTAGACCCGACTAATATGGGACTTCAGGGCACCTCAGAAGATGTTCTTGGACCACTCTTAGGTTATGGCCATCACCTCCTCCAGCTCTGTGGGTCTTTTGGGTTGTTGATTCTGAACGGTTTATCCTTCCTTCTTGGATCAGACCTCTTTACCTGCTAGCTGTACTGTGGTGGTGCGAGTGTTGTTGACTATATCATTTCCTCTCATTCCTTCATTTCTTCTATCCATAGTTTTACCATTTTGTGTCTCCCCTTAGTCGATCATGCTCTTCTTAGCATTTCTATTGGCGTTTCACCCCACCAGTCGCACTCCTTCCAGTCTTCTCAATGCCCAGCTAATACCGTCTCCTTTCCTACTCGCTTTCATTACCACGAAAGTGATGGTGAGCTTTTTATTTACCACCTTAGGAGACTTCTAATGCTTGCTAGTTTTAGTGAGTTGCTTGCTACCTCTGACATGTTTGATTCACTTGCCTATGCCATCTGGGATTTTGCTCTCCTTTCTATTCCTCACCGTTTCCCTCCCTCTCTCAAAGGTAAGCGTCAGAATACTTGTCCTATGAATAAATGGTTTGATACTGATTGCAAAGCTTTCCATCGCTCTTTTCACATTGCCTTTGAGACTCAGTCTCCTACCTTCACCCATCTGTGCCTTTCATACCTCTGTTTTCTTCACCATGAAAAACGCTCTTTCGCCTCTTTTCAGTGTAGAACTCTTTGCTCCACGCTTATACAGAATCCCCAGATCTTTTGGCATACCTTTTTCCCTTGATGCTCCCCCCCGTCCTCCACTCTTGACTACCACTTGCTGACCTACCATATCATTACACTTTATGACATTCCTAGGAAGCCACCTCTTCACTCCACTCCACCTCCATTCGGCCATTTGTTCACTCACTCCAGTATTATTGAGACCATTAGATCTTTGAGATGCAGCAAAGTAGCAGATGAAGAGGGTTTCCAAGCTGAACTTTTCAAACTGGGTGCTTCGGTTCTTGGATCTTACCTTCCTACACTCGTTAATAGAGTGGTTTGCACTGGGTTTCCTAAGTCTTAGTCTAGGCATGTGGTTTACCCTATTCACAAGTCTGGGCCTACTTCTGATCCAGGTAACTATAGAACTATTATGATCGGACATACTTTTGCCAAACTTTATGCCACTACTTTGAACACCATGTTATCTAGTGAGCTTGATAAAAGGGGTTGAAGAGCTAAAGGGCAGGTTGGTTTTCGAGCAAACTATTAGACTATGGATCATGTATTCACATTACGGGCTATCATTGAGGAGGCTAGACACCGCTCTCACAAGGTATATTGTTGTTTTGTGGACTTTCGTAAGGCTTTCGATTCTATTCCTAGGTTGGTTTATTTCAGAGACTTCATGAGATTGGGATCTCAGATATGTTGCAAACTGCTACTATAAGGCTTTATGAGAGGGTAATCGGTAGGCTCAGAACTCCGAAGGGTTTTTCTATTCCGATTCAAAGCACCGTTGGGGTGAAGTAGGGCTGTCCTCTTTCTCCTACACTATTTGGTTTGTATATCGATGAGTTGGAGGATTTTCTTGTCAACTCCTCTCAACCGGGAGATGGCTGCTATTTACATCAAGTTTTGATCTACATTCTCCTTTTTGTTGATGATGTGGTTCTCTTGGCCTCTTCTCCCGATAGCCTGCAGAGACTCCTTGATGATTTGGCTTCTTTTTGTGTTCAGTGGCAGCTTGTGGTAAATTTGTCTAAGACTCGGGTTATGGTCTTTAACTGTTTAAAGACCTCTCATCTTCATTTCTTCTTTCAGGGTCAAGAGGTTGAGATTACTTCCTCTTACATGTATCTTGGTGTGAAGTTTTTAGGGCCGCGCTTTAGTTTGAGACCAGCTATTCAATCCAGAGTCAATAAGGGCATGGGCTCCATGGCTTTTCAAGAAAGACAGTGCTTCAGACATCATTTCCAGGATATTTCGTCCAAGTTGTCCCTATTTAATTCCTTGGTTCGTCCAACAATTCTCTATGGCTCAGTGGTTTGGGGGCCTTCTCTTATTGCTTCAGATTGGGGTTCTATAGAGAGGGTTCAGACATTGATGCTACAGCATATCATCCGATGCCACAGACTCACCCCTCACAGCATTGTCTTAACTGAGTTTGGAGCTCATCATTTCAAACTTGCCGCCATTTTGTCCTTGATTTGGTTTCTTCATCGACTTCGTGGTTTTATGGAGTTGGGTCTTGACCGGCACAAATATTCTCATCTGGCATACTATTCCTCTGTCGAGATTATGAGATCTGACACCTCTACTAGGTCCCGCTGTTGGTACGCCCATGCCACCTCTTTGTTGGGTTCGATTGGTATTGAGATAGATCGTCTTCCTCCCTACCAGTTTTCACTTGATGCTCCAACTCATCTTCTCCCCTCACGTCAGGAGTCGAACGAACATGTTAGACAGGATATTTACAAACAGTACATTACCACTAGCTGGAGTAATCCCTCGGGAGGTCTGAGACCTAGAATGGCCTTTTATGTTGAACATTTTCTTGAGATTCAAGATGGTATTATTGTTCGCCCTGCTTATCTCTATTGGCATTGGAATCATGCCTTACGATTTTCTTTAAGCTCATTCAGAGTTGATTCTCACCACCTCAAGGCTTGGATCGACCACCATACGGATTGGGCGGATTGGATATGTCAGTTGTGTACTTTGACAGAGGTTGAGACTGAGATCCACTTCATTTTCCGATGCCCTCTTTACTATGAGATCAAAGGGAGATTTTACTGCCTTTTCAGAGACAATTCTTCTCTTTCGATGTTCTTCAACTATATTGATCAGCGGTGTCTTGCACTTTATCTTCAGGAGGCCACCCATCTTCGAGAGATTACCCTGCAGTCCTCTATACCTCAGGGGCGTACTTCTGATCATCTCATTACTGCCTTTTTCTCTCCCTTGTCTCCTCCATCGGGTTTGAAAAGACCGTCTAGTACTTCTCATTCCAAATTAGTTAGACACTGCACTAGTCTCTCCAAGCAACAATGGTCCTACAGCGGCTCTACATGGCATTTTAAGGCAATGGATCGTTCATGGTTTACCCCTCTATTACTGATTTCTTTGTGATAAGGAAGGACTCTTAGTCCTTGTCTTCTTTCTTGTTTTGGTTCTTCTTAGTCACCATTTGGTGCTTCTGTTTTGGTCGGCTCTTCTGTTTATATGCTCAGTCCCATAAACCTTGTTGGTTTTTCGTGGACATTAATATTATTATCTTATCTTATCTTATCTTATGTGATTCTGGAGTTAGACTGTATTAGATAGATCATCCGTAAGGAGTGTCTCCACTGCAATTTTATTGATGGCATGATCAGTAAGAAACGTTTATTTTATTTTGCATGAAGCTTTAGAGTTAAAATGTTATATAGTTTCGTCTTTTATAATTATTATTTTAATTTTATAAATAATTTATATGATAGATAAGTGGACAAGATCAATTATAGCATTTTAAAATCAAACATCATAGATATTTGAGAAATATTTAATTGTTTCCGAATCTATGTTTGGTTTGTCTCCAAACCACAAGAGTTAAAATACATTCTAGACTATTTTAAAATTGCGTCTATTTATTTGATCTATCGCATCTTGGTTACTAAATTGTTTATAATTGATGTGCGTAGAATTTTATAAAGTTGTACATTTTAAACTTATAATACTGACTCTATCGCCCTTCGGCACTGGTCTTTATATTTTTTCATAATTCGCAATCCATACGCTAGCAATTACTTCATATCTTTACATTGAAGAATTAATATATTCATTTGTTGCATTAATCTATACTTATTCTTATTTTAAAAAACATTCATACAACCATTTACTTGTATTCTTAATTATTAAATCGCAAGTTTGAAGTTCTCGATAATTCTTTCCATTTTGGAAGCTTTCATTAAATTTGCATTCTAATCAATCTGCTATAAGTGTCTTGGAACGAAGTGTTTCGTTTAAGATTAGGTGTACCCGCCTTGGCCTTGCAGAGCCAGAAGTGTAGGGGATTTGGATCACATCGATCAATCTTGTCAAGTTGGCCATAACCGGTTGGATATCCCAGCATCGAGTTGGCAAGACTCGTAGGATTCCAATCTGAAGTTTTGGGAACCAACACCACCTTCGTTAGTGTCCTTGAACGAATAGTCTCTTCTAGCAAGGTGAGGACTAGGGGAAGAGGTGTCATGGCTCCCCGAAGATGTGAAAGTTGTTGTGAGAGAAGGAAGCAAAGCCGCAATAGACATCACAAATTAGTTTAGTATGCGATATACATAAACCAAGAAATATGGTGCACATTGTGTTAATCTTAATCTATATTGTTGCTCTCTTTTTTTTTAATTCAAAAATATTTCTACTTTAATTCATTGAGAGCAACATTGCATGTTCATATTTTGTGAATCACACTCTATCTCCACTCTCGTTGTTGGCACCCATGAGTTTGTGAAAATCCAGAAACATTAATTTATCTTCTGAGCCAATCTGCACAACGAGCTTTGCACGACAAATGTCTTGGTTACAACCAGAAAAACCCAAATGTATCTTGCAAATATAAAAGGTCATGCCTAAAAATGATTCTCCCAGGGGTTCGTTGTTGCTCTGATATCATGTTAAAGTATGATCAATTTTTCATGACTGTAACTTGTAATAGCACTTGTTGATAGCATAAAACTCTTATGAATATCAGTTTTCCACAATCCATAAGAATAATCAATAAAGTTTCTGGTATTGATTAAAAAGTTTTACACAATCAGTACCAGAAACTTTATTGATTAGCATAAAATCTTTCAGAAACTTGAGATGTTCGTTTAGATATCAACATAGCCAGAATAGGGCAAATTTAAAAGAAACTAAACAAATACAAGAAGTTTAAAAGCGTATGAATTACCCACTTTCCACACATATCCTAGTCCAAGCAATTGGATATTTTCTATTTTTATTTGCTTCCCTATTGAATGCAGAAAATATAAAATAGCTGCAGATACCCATCTTACTTGTGTGCTTTAGGTGTTTCTTTTATTTACATGTATACATGATTGCTATAGGGAGCAACTAAAATTCCAGAAGAGGGTGAAGATACCTCTGGTCATTATGAAGAACTTATAGCAAGCATCCCTCTATTCCAAGTGCCTCGTATTCCACAGATGATAGAACCATCCCATGAGCCCGAAGTTCAATTTCGATACCAAGTTATGCAACCAGAAGATACAACTAAAGAACCAATAAAGAAAGGTCTCACTATCATTGAAGAGTCAACACCTTCTACTGAAGCTGAGAAGATTGATGTTCCTTCAGATATCTAGATCTTCCCAAAGATGAGAAAAGGCCAGAGAAATAAACCAGTTAAATTGCCAGATGAAAAACCTAAGGAAGAAGGTTTGCTTAATACTATATCTGGTGTTCACAAGCCTATCATTCCACAAGAATTTCCATCAAAACTCTCTCAAGTTCCAGAGACAGAAAGTGCTAGACCTGCTACCTGTGAAATTCCAAAGGTAGTGAAACAACCCACTGTTGACGCCGTGTGGAAGGAGAGAGGAAAAAGAAGCAAATAACGAGGAGATGCAACCACCAAAATTGTTACATCCCAATTTTTTGACCTAGCTTGAAATATAGACGTTGAAGTTCACATGAAGTCAATTGGTAGTTTAATTTGATATAATCTGGCGAAATGGTAAGATAGTTAATCATTATGATTTCAAGTGAAGATGACATGCTAGTTATTCGTTAATCGTGAATTCATGGAACTAAGACGAAAGGTTAACAAATATGATTTTTTATAATTTATAATTTAATTACAGAGACATTTCTTGCAGGGAGCTTGTCGAAGGGGTGGAAGCATTGTCAGAAAAGAATTAGGTAGGGCATCACCATCATTGGACAGACAGGTAGAGGACCAAGCGATTTGTAAGCGATTTGTAATAGGACTCATCTCTAGAACTGCATGAGTTGTTAATAATTAATTAAATTTAATTAATTAAGTTTAAATATAAACATATTCTTTAAAGATTTTAAATTATCTTTCGTCCTATTATAATAGTTTATATATGTGCATTTGAATATAAAAATATTTTGGCATCTTTATATGTTAATAAATTAATAGAATGATGTTTTAAAAAGTACTTATAAGATTTTAATAAATTTTCAAATTATAATAATATTAATAAAACTTTTTCACCTTTGTTCCAACGATTCATATTTCCAATTGATGGAATTTCAAATCACATGAGAGTCTTGTAACAGAAGAAGTTGTAAAGCCGTTCAATATCTTTTTATATGTTGCCTTTGTCATTTTCGAACACGAGGAACAACATTCCCCTCTGTTCATGCTTTCCACCATAGTCTCAAAACTTTGTCTTTCAATAACCCGAGTTTGTCCATCATTGAAAGTCGTTCTGCCGTGAGATATCCCTCTCAAGATTTCCATTTTCCAAATACGTTTAACGCCCTTCTAAGATCCGTCGACCTTTCTGCCCAAACATTCATCGCCTGCAACATCATCCTGATTAGTCATGAAACCATATATCTGAGCATACGCGAAACCATTCTTGCACATCCCTGGGCGACGAAATTCAGCAGATATTTGAAGAATTTACCAAGCAGGGCGCACAGTAAATTGTAGCCAAGTAAGGGTGTACTAAAATCGATTTTATTTTCTTTCACTCACGTTTTTCATCTTTTTTTGTCTTCTTTTCTGAGTCAGATTGATACAAAGTGAAGGAGTTGTGTGCACATATTAGAGTCTTGTTGTTTATCTTGTGCTCAGAATAATAGAAAAATGCCAACAGAGCTTGATTACATGGCTGTTAAATTAAGTAGATGATATTTATGATAGAAGCCGATTAAGGAAGTAGTAAACTTATGTTCTCATCTTATACATTGTCTAATATTACCAATTTCCAACACTTAATTCAAGAATACTTTTGAATAAGGACTATACCTTTATCAAACCCTGTCTTTAAGCTGTAGATTGTGTCATGAAATGCTCTGTTCTCAAACAAACAAAAACAGTAATAATGATCAACTCTGAATACCAAGGAAATTCTAAGAATGTAGAATCTTAATTTTATGAATAGGTATAAGATGTAACGGTTCAGGCACCGAGGAGACACCGATCTAAAGATCTGTTGATGGTTAGTGAGGGCAAGGAGTTGTTATTTTCTAGTTTGCAAGTTGGTTATAATATAAGTTCATCAGATGTATCTGTGTGTATTGAGAATTTGTTTTTCAAGGATATAGATATTGAAAATTGGTTGAAGATATAAGCGTAGGAGACAAGTAAGAATGTTGCCAAATTTAGAATGGCCAATCGTGTTGCAACTATTGAATCAAGAATGTTCAATGTGTCTCTTTTTCATTAATATAATTGCAGACTGAATCGAGGTGGTCAGTAAAATAATTTTTGTTCTTGGAAAACTGCCTTAAACCATAAATGTTTCTTTATTCATAAGAGAGTATTAAACATGTATAAAAGATATGGATATTCAATTCAGAGTGTATTACAAACATTCATACCCTGCAAGAGTGAATTTATTAATATTAAACAAGCACCTGGAAATCACGGGCTTGGAGGCCTGATGAGGTTGAGGGGGCATGAGGAAAGATTCATCAACAATAAGAACCGGTAATATCAGTTATGACATTTTAATATATATCATAATAGCTCATGCATATTCCTGTTATGATGATCTCCTGCTGCCAAGTTGTATGGCGTGTTATATATCATGATGCCCAATGAATGGTAAGATGTTCCCTGTCAATTCCGGGTAGGGAGGGCCTTTCTCGTTAGAGATCATGTGGGGATATATATATTGTGGTCCAAGGTTGGGTGGTAAAGCCCCTGGCAATGTTTCACCTCTCTCGAGATGTTAGATATGCGTCAAACAGAGATAAGCCATGAAATCAATTGTTTATCGGAAACAGGTATTATCATTTTTGTTTATGAGAAGGTAAGATTAAATTGAGGTATTTCATTGTTATCATCATTTTACTTTTTATAAATGAATATTGAATATAAGTAATTATCTAATCTTGAGAAATTGTCACAGATAAGCAATAGGAAGGAAAAGAAATCTGAAGCCCTAATTGATTGCGAGACAGCTGGAACCTTAATTGATATGGGGGTATTGGAAGCCCTAACTGAATCCGTGGTATCGAAAACCCTACTTGAATTCGTGGTTGCGAAAGCCCTAAATTGAGTCCGTTGTCGCGGAAACCCTAGATAAAATCTGTTGTCGCGGAAGCCCTAAATTGAATCTGTGGTCGCGAAAGCCCTAAGTGGTAAAGCAGTACCAGAAGCCCTAAATAAACCGATGGTAATTGATGCCCTAATTGGTAAGATGATATGCGATGCCCTAATTTTAATTATATTGGTATTTAGTGGTATTCATCAAATGATTTTTGAGATATCATTCGATTTGAGAAATTGTTATAGTATATTTGTGGACTAACCCGAGTGGTTGCAAAAGCATACTTAGATGAATTTCAGTCTCAGTTTTCCTGAGGTATGTGATTTCAATTTTTGAGGTAATTTCATTAAAAGGTATTTCAAGTATTTAGTTAAGAAATTTTGTTCAACTGACTTTAACAATAATCTTCTTCACATGAACATGAATGATGTCACTGCCTTCTTATGAAGTCGAAGTTAAAAAAAATTGTATTCTATGCTTATGATAGATGTTAAAATTAGACCCGGGAAAACCGGTTGTTACAAAAATATGTGCAAGAAGAGGAGCACGAACCACCTTTCTCTGCTCCCAAGGATGTAAGTGTTGCTTAAAGTCCAAATCCAGTAAAGCAGTTGTTGGTCTTAAGAGAACTCACTTTCTTAGATTGTGCTGTTACATTTACTTCTCAATAAAACAGGATTTGCAATGTTAATGATAATCTGCATGAAACAGTCACATATTATCAACCATTCATTAGTCATAGACCTTACACAATTTATTGTATTTTCATTCGTATATTACAGAGTTTAATAAATAAATAAATATGCAAAAAATGAATTGAATTTGGTGTATGACTGGGAAAGGCACAAAAAAAATTAGAAAATAAATTTAGATGTGAAACTCATAAATTTATAAAAGTAATATGCAATACTCTTTATGGATATAGATGGCATTGCTAACTGATAGAGGCTTTGTAGTTTAGTGACTTAAGTAATAGCGATATTCCCTAGCTCCGTAGGCAATCACAAGCATTCTTCAAGTATAACATCCATGATCATTGTAGGCTTAGATTTTGTTTAAATTTACATCAGTGTTGGTTTGAATATACAATCGCTCACCAAATGGCACTCCTTGGTTTCCTTGTTATTTTACTTCTGTAGAAAAATTTATGAATTCATTTGATAATATATTAACAAACATAAATCAAGTGCATATGGGAATACCATAAAAAACCAATAAAAGAAACTTTAGATTTTAGTATTACATTTTCTTCCAACTAACAAGATAGAAGCAGTGAACAGCATAAAACTGTCTGAAGGAAACTTGAGATGTTCATTTAGATATCTGCATGGTAACAGTAAGACAAATTTAAAACAAACTGATCTAGTACAAAAAAGTTCGAAGCGTATGGCTTACCAACTTACCACACATATCCTAGTCCATGCAATTAGATATAATCTATTTTTTATTTCTTTCCTTGTAAAATGGAGAAAACATAAAAAAATTACAGATGCCCATCTTACTTGTGTGCTTTAGGTGTTAATTTTATTTACTTGTATACGTGATTGCAATAGGGAGCTACTGAAATTCCAAAACAAGATGAAGATACCTGTGGTCGATCTGAAGAAGTGGCTGGCATTCCACCACTCCAAATACCTGGTACTCCAGAGATGATAGAACCATCCAGTGGGCCCAAAGTTCAACTTCAATACCAAGGTGAGCAACCAGAAGATACAGCTGAAGAACCAGTAAAGCAATGTCCTGCTATCATTGAAGAGTCAAGAGTTTCTGCTGAAGCTGAATATATTGATGTTCGTAGGGATATCCAGAGCTTGCAAGAGACAAGAAAAGGCCAGGAAGATAAACCAGTTAAATTTGCAGATGTAAAACCTAATGAAGAAGCCCTATCTAAAACTATATCTGGAGTTCACAAGCCTATCATTCCAGAAAAATTTCCATCAAAAATCTCTCAAATTCCAGTGAACGAAAGTTCCAGACCTACTACCTGTGAAATTCCAAAGGAAAAACAATCTAGTGTTGATGCTGAAGATAAGCCAGTTAAACCAAAATGGAAAGAGAGGGAAAACAAAGAAGCAGGAGAAGAGGAGATGAAACCACCAAAATATGCAGAAGAGAAGTATGTGGAGCCACCTCCTCCTACTCCCAAGGATGTAAGTGTTGCTTCCAATTCAAATCCATTAAAGCAGTTGCTGGTCTTAAGAGAACATGCTTTTTTCGCTTGTCCTATTTCATTCACTTCTCATTAAAACTGGAATTTAAAATGTTTGTAATAATATAGCTGAAACACACATTTCTAATCATCTGTTGCTCATTCGTCTTGCATAATTCATTGTATTCTTGTTCCTATGTTACCATGTTTTTAATTGATTTTTCTTTGCAAAGAAATGAATAAATTTGGTGCATGTCCGAAGGAATACAAAAAAACATTAGAATAAAATTAGATATGGATTTCATAATGTATAAAAGTGAGATCATACAACACTTTCCATGGATATAGATTTCATCTCTCACTAAATAGGTCTTTGTAATTTCGATCTTAAGTCATATCATACTCCTCAGCTCCCTAGGAAATTACACCCAATTTTCAAGTAAAAACCCACAATCATCTTGGAACTAGATTTCATTAAGAATTAGATTACCATATGATTCGCACATGTTATTGCTCATTAAATGAAACTCCCTGGTTTTCTTATTATGTTACTGCTAAAAAGTTTAAGAATGCATATGATAACACATTAACTAACAAACATAAAGAAAGTTCATATGGGCATCAAGTATAAACAAAAAAGATTTAGATTTTGGCTGTCTTTCTCCCAAAAAAATAGAATTTGAGAGCAACTCAAAACTCTCTCAAAGGGAACTTGAGGTGCTAATTGAGATTTCAACAAGAGGACAAATTTTAAAAACCTTGATCATGTAGAAGCATATGGTTCACCCACTTGCCACACATATCCAAGTCCAAGAAATCATATAATTTTATTTTTTTCTTCCTTGGGGAATTCAAAAAACATACAATATCTGCAGTTACCTGTCTTAACTATTTTTAATTTACTTATATACATGGTTGCTATAGGTAACTACAAGTCAATTTGAAGAATTTCCAAGGGAAGACAAAGATGCATCTGGTCAATTTGAAGAATGAAATGATCCAGATACCCTCTTGAGACCAAGACGCAAGTTTCCCTGGTGATTGCTTGAAGCACATATTCCGTAGAGTGAACAAGAGGATAAACAAGAGGGCCGTACGGTATACTGGAAGCCACAAGAGTGACCGTACAGTATGTTGTTGAAGGCAAAGATAGGAGTCCGTATGGTTTAAATTTTATGGCCGTACAATGTAATAACCACACATAAAGAGCCGTACGGTGGAAGATAGTCTAAATGGAAGGGAAAAAGGACTGTACGGTGATATTAGTAAACCGTACGGTGATATTGATGACTATACGACAATGGCAAGGAGGTCATATGGGAATTAAAGGAGGTCGTACGGGAATGAAAGCAAGTACGGAATTGGCAAAGTATCAATGCAGTATGATGTATGGAATTATCAGCCATATGATGGGATAAGAATGCTGAATAGGAAAGACTAAAAGCCGTATGGTAGGGAGATGAAACAGTAGATGGATTTGAAGGTCGTACACTATTCTAAGAGATGCAAATGAAGTCGTACGGTGAGTCTACAGTGCTTAATGTTGAACAACAATACTTAGAAAATGCAGAGATGATCATACAAAAATCCACAAATTCACCAACAGGAACAACTATGCAATTAAGTTCCCCAATTTGTCAAATACAAACCAAGAACACGATCAAAATAGGGTGAGGGTTTATTCCCACCGAAACCAAGATAGCCAAATAGGGAAGGTCTTCCACTTCTGAAACGGCGATCAATGCCGAACTCCAACAGGAATCCGCAGTACAAAGAAATAAAATCCAAAAGCATGCCTATGAACTGACTACAAGTCGTGCTTAAATACCCATCGGGAAAAGCTTTCCGAGGGTGTGCAAAGTTAGCTAACGGCAACACAATCTATGAAAGCTAAATAAAATGGGTCCAAGATAAAATAAATCAATCAGCCCGTTATAAAGATTAAATGAGTACATTTATTTTATGACGGAGACATTACAGTCCCCCTTGTCCCAAAATTTGCTTGTCCTCAAGCAAGTGCAGTGTTGGGTGCTGGAGGATGTGTTCGCCTTCCCACATTGCGTCGTCCAGCGGTAGATGTCGCCAACATACCAAGTACTCCCTCATGATGTGGTTTCGCAAGAGCTTTTCACGCACTTCGAGAATCTCTTTCGGTTCCAGAATGAGCTTTCCATCCTCATTGAGTGGCAAAAGGTCAGTGGTGACTGTGACGTTTTGCCCTATAGCCTTCTTTAGACAGGAAACATGGAAGACATTGTGAATGCGGCTACCCTCCGGAAGTTCCAATTCGTACGCTACCTCACCAATGCAATGGATCATATGGTAGGGACCATAAAAACGCAGCTTCAATTTCTCCTTTCCTATTCCCTTTAATGAAGACTGTCGATATGGCTGAAGCTGGAGATAGACCAAATCCCCCACTTCAAAGCTCCTCTCTATTCGGTGTCTATCCGCGTACACTTTCTGTCAATTTTGTGCCTATTGCAAGTTTTCTTTCAAGCTCCTCAGAATGTCCTGTCCTTCCTGAAGCCAATCCTTCGCCCTTGGAGCGCAACTATCGCCTAGAACTGTGTCGATGAAGGAGAGTGGTTCGTGCCCGTACAGAGCTTTGAACGACGCTATCCCAACCGACATGTGATATGTGGTGTTGTAGCAATACTCCCCAAGATGGATCCATTTTACCCATGTGCGTTGTTAAGCCGAGACGTAGTTCCGTAGGTAGCCTTCGAGCCATTTGTTCACAATTTTAGTTTGGCCATCTGTCTGCAAGTGGTAACTCATGCTCGGTGATAATTTTGTCCCTGCAATCCGAAACAGCTCTATCCAGAAGATACTGACGAATTGACCATCTCGATCATTGACGATGTTTCGGGGTAACCCGTGTAGGTGAAAGACTTCTCTAAAAAATAGTTTGGTGACCTGTACAGCCTGAAGGTCTAAGGGGATGGCAAAGAAGTGAGCATACTTTGTCAATTTGTCAACCACCATGAAGATGCAATCCTTTCCGTTCACCTTGGGAAGACCTGTTATGAAGTCCATTGATATGCTTTCCCACTTATGTTTGGGAATTGACGGAGGCTGTAACAATCCCGCAAGAAGTGTGTGTTCAGATTTGTTTTATTGGCAAACAGTACATTCTCTCACATGCTGCAACATGTCCCCTTTCAGTCCCTTCCATGAAAATCTTTCCCGACTACTTCTGTAGGTTTTAAGGAAGCCGAGATGTCCAGCCAGAGGGGAGTCGTGCACTTCCTTCAGGATCTTCTACTTCAGTTTGGATTTCGACACTAGGTAGATCCGATCTTTATGATAGATGATATCATTCACCACCTTATACCGATCATCGTGGATGTGACCATCCATTATCTCACAAGAAAACCTATTCTTGGAATATTCTACTAATAGTTGTGCCTTCCAGTCAGCTAAGATCTGTTCTAGCGAGCAGATGGTGGGTTTTCGAGACAAGGCATCTGCAACAACATTGTTTTTCCCCTTTACATATTCAATGTCAAAATCAAAAGACTTAACTTTGCTTACCCATTTTTGTTGTCGTTCATTCAAGTCTCACTGCTCCAAGTAATACCTCAGACTGTTGTGATCCGTACGGACAACAAATTTGGCACCAACCAGATACTGCCGGAACTTGGTCAGTGCATGTACGATGGCCAACATTTCTTTATCATAAATAGAATACAGGCGTTCTGGTGATGTCAGCTTCCTGCTCTCATAGGCGATGGGGTGTCTATCCTGCATCAAAACCGCTCCAATGCCCTCCCCGCATGCGTCGCATTCCAAAATGAACGGTCGGGTGAAGTCAAGTAGTGCCAGAACCCGGCAACTACTCATGACCTCTCTTAGTTTATCAAATGTGGGTTGTGCTTCTTCGTTCCATTGGAAAGCCCCTTTCTTCGTCAGATCCATTAAAGGCGCGCTGAGCTGAGAAAAACCTTTGACAAATCTTCTATAGTAACTGCATAATCTGAATAACCCTCGCAAATCCGTGAGTGATTTTGGGGGAGGCCAATCGAGGATAGCCTGAACCTTCTCTTGATGCACTTGAACCCTATATTAACTGACGACATGCCCCAAGTACAATATCTCTGTCATAACAAACTCACATTTGGACTGTTTGGCGAACAAGGACTGTTCCTCCATGATACTTAGGACTTCATTCAGATGCTCCTCCCATGTCTTACTATAAATAAGATCATCAAAGAATACCAATAGATACTTATGCAACTGTCTGTTGAAGATGCGGCTCATGCATGACTAAAATGTGGCAGGAGCGTTGGTCAGACTGAACGACATGACCAGGAACTCATAGTGTCCATAGTGGCAACCAAAGGCCGTTTTCTCCTCATCTTCTTCCCTCATTCGGATTTGATGGTATCCAGAACGGAGATCTATTTTTGAAAAGTAGACCGCGCCATGTAGTTCATCCAGTAACTCATCTATCCTCGGGATGGGGTACCTGTTCTTTATTGTCCTTTTATTCAGAGTGCGATAGTCCACACGCATGCACAACTTTCCATCCTTCTTCTTGACCAGCACCATGGATGACGTGAACGGGCTAGAACTGGACAGATCCATCCCTTCTCAAGCAACTCCGGAATTGTCCGTTCAATCTCATCCTTAAATTTCTTGGGGTGGCGGTACGGAGTGGTCATGACTGGTTTTGCCCCTGATTCCAACTCAATTGTGTTCAAACCCCTGATGCGGTGGTATGCTAGGTGGAATATCCATGAAAACCCTTTCATGCCTACTTAAAATATCTTGAAGCTCGTCATCCCTTCATAGGTTCCGCCAAGATAAAACAATGCGCAACCCACTCAATTGTGCCGCAAGACTGCCTCCATCCGATGCGTGGAAACTTCCTTCGGACTCTCATTTGCCATCCCTCGGAGGACAATCTTCTTTCCGTCAACCACAAAAGTGAATTCCATTTGCTTGAAACTCTGAGTGTACTCCTCAAGCATCTCCATCCACTGTATGCCAAGAATGACTTCCATGTTGACAAGGTCCACTAATTAAAAATCCTCCAAAACCGTGTGATTTGCCATCGTGATGCTCAACTGAGGGACAAGGTGTGTGCAGGGCAGGAGAGTCCCTCCGGCAACCTTGACCTGAAAGCTTGCGTGTGCTTCCGTAGGGAGACTTCTGTGCTTTACCAAGGATGAGTTTATGAAGTTCAAAGTAGCTCCATTGTCCAGCATTACCGTGACCCTTTGTCCTTGAAGGGTACCCCGTACATGAAAAACTGTGCACCTCGGACTGCCCGCCAAAGCAATGGATCCCCCACACTGTACCAAGGTGGCAATCCTCTCCGTTCAGTTTAAACTGGCCATGTTGGTGTCATTGCTAGGTTGGATATCTTCTACTAGCATTTCCTCTTGCACCTATTCGTCCTCTTAATCGGACATTACCACGATGTAATGGATCTTCCCCTTCCTGAGGCATCGGTGGCTAGGTTCCCAAGGCCCCTTGCAATTAAAGCACAACTTCTTCCTCTAGAGTTCTTGTCGGGATGCTTCATCAAATGACAGCTTCTTAGGCGGAGGTTTGTCTCTCGAAAATGTTGGCAGTTTCAGATGTGAGTGACTCTGAGATGATGAAGATGATGCCATGCTTTGGGCCTTACTGATCGCTTCCGACAAGGTTGACGGATTGAATCTCTTCGCCCAACCCTTCAGTGGTTCTGCCACCCCGTCCATAAAGAGCATGACACGCCTCCTTTTGGAGATGTCCATGACCAAGACAGAAAGTCTCTGAAATTCTGCAATGAACTGATCTACCGATCTAGTTTGCCTCAGTTGCGCCAAATTTTTGAAATTGAGCTCAGGGTCTTTTCCATCAAATCGTTCTATTAATCTCTCCGTAAACTCTGCATAAGTCTTTATTTGATCATGCCCTAGTGTGATAGTGTCGTGGTGCCACCATTCGTGTGCAACAACCTCCAAGTGCAATGCGGCGAATTTGATAGCTTCTTCTTCAAGCATAGGATTCAACTAGAAGTAGGTATCGACTTTCATCACCCACGCCTATGTTGAAATGGATCCATCAAATGGAGACAGATTCACCTTACTCATTTTTTTCATGAGATCATTAAAATATCCTCCTCTATTTCCACCTCTTGAGAATCTCATCCTCAGATCTACGTAATCTTTGTAGGAAATATCCTCTTCAAGGTTTGCATTTCTCCAATCCTCTCTTATCTCTTCGAAAGTTGGTAGTTTCTCCCCGTGGTGTGCTTCCGTTCGTGGTGGGAAAGTCAGCATGGAAGGTCAAGAGCGTGCTAGCTGAGAGTGGTTTACCCGATACTGAGTCCACACTGTGCCCATTTTGTTCACCAGATATTTTGTTCTCCGCCAACTTCTTGAGGGTTTCCTCCATGAGTCGCTACGTATCCGTGATCTGTGCCTGATTTCGAGCAAGTTCCCTCAGAAGTGCCACAAGTTCGGCGCAAGTCAGTTCTCATTCGTCAGCCATTCGATCAACAGAATGTGTCCTTCTCTTTCGACTATAAACTCTCATTCACTGTCCACGAGCTGGCAAGACCGAAGGCTCTGATACCACTGTATCGATCCGAATACCCTCCTGAGACCAAGACGCAAGTTTCCCTGGTGATTGCCTGAAGCACGTATTCTGTAGAGTGAACAGGAGGATGCAGAAGAGGGTCGTACGGTATACTGGAAGCCATAGGAGTGACCGTATGGTATGTTGTTGAAGGCAGAGATAGGAGTCCGTATGGTTTAAATTTTATGGCCGTACGGTGTAATAACCACACATAAAGAGCCGTACGGTGGAAGATAGTCTGAATGAAAGGGAAAAAGGACTATACGGTGATATTGATGACTGTACGGCAACGGCAAGGAGGCTGTACGAGAATGAAAGCAAGTGTGGAATTGGCAAAGTATCAATGTAGTATGGTGATGTATGGAATTATCAATTGTACGGTGGGATAAGAATGCTGAACAGGAAAGACACAAAGTCGTACAGTAGGGAGATGAAACAGTAGATGGATTTGAAGGCCATACACTATTCTGAGAGATGCAAATGAAGCCATACGGTGAGTCTACAGTGCTTAATGCTGAACAACAATACTTAGAAAATGCAGAGATGATCATTCAAAAATCCATAGATTCACCAACAGGAACAGCTATGCAATTAAGTTCCCCAATTTGCCAGATACAGACCAAGAACACGATCGGAATAGGGTGAGGGTTTATTCCCACCGAAACCGAGAGAGCCAAATAGGGAAGGTCTTTCACTTCCAAAATGGCAATTAATGCCGAACTCCGACAGGAATCTGCAGTACAGAGAAATAAAATCCAAAAGCATGCCTATGAATTGACTACAAGCCGTGCTTAAATACCCCTCGGGAAAAGCTTTCCGAGGGTGTACAAAGTTAGCCGACAGTGACACAATCTACAAAAACTAAATAAAATGGGTCTGAGATAAAATAAATCAATTGGCCCATTACAAAGATTAAATGAGTACATTTATTTTATGATGGGGACATTACAAAGAACTTCTAGTAGGCATTTCTCCACTCCATGTGCCTGGTATTCCAGAGATGATAGAACCATCCAGTGAGCCCAAAGTTCTATTTCAATACCAAGGTGAGCAACTAGAAGGTACAACTAAAGAACCAATAAAGCAAGGCCTCACTATCATTAAAGGGTCAACACCTTCTGCTGAAGCTGAAAAGATTGATGTCCCTAGGAATATATAGAGCTTCCTAGAGATGAGAAAAGGCCAGAAAGATAAGTCAGTTAACTGGCAGAGGAAAAACCTAAAGAATCCTTGCCTAAAACTGGATCTCAAGTTCACAGGCCTGTCATTCCACAAGAAATTCCATCAGCAGTGAATGAAAGTTCCAGACATACTACCTGTATAATTCCAATGGGAATGCAACAACCCAATGTTGACGCTAAAGATACGCCAGTTAAACCGAAGTGGAAAGAGAGGGAAGACAAAGCAGCAAATGAAGAGGAATTGCAACCACCAAATTATGCACAAGAAAATAAGTATAACGAGCCACCTTCTTCTGCTCCCAAGGAAGTAAGTGTTGCTTCAAATTCAGATCCACTAAAGCAGTTGCTGATCTTACGAGAAATTGTTTCCTTAGCCTGCACTGTTTCATTCACCTCTCATTAAATCGGGACTTTAATGTTGAAACTAATCTGCATGAAACACACATTTCTAATCATTCATTACTCATAGGTCTTGCACAATTCATCGTACTCTTTTTCTTATTTTGATTGAATTTTCTTTGCAATGATATAAATAAATTCAGTGCAAAGAGGACACGCCAACAAAACTAAAATAAATTTAGATATGAATTTCATAACGTATAAAAGTGATATCATATGGCACAAAGCTTTTCATGGATATAGATTTCATCTCTTACAAAAGAGGTCTTTGTAAATTAGTCATGTAAGCCATATCAGACTCACCAGCTCCCTAGGTGAGTACCACCATTTTTCAAGTAAACACCCACAATCATATCGGGCTTAGATTTTCTTCAGAATTAGATCACCATATGATTTGCACATGCTATTGATCATTAAATGGAACTCCCCGGTTTTCTTATTATTTTACTGCTTAATAAGTTTAAGAATACATATGATAACACATTAACTAACAAACATAAAGAAAGTTGATGGGCATTAAGTATAAAAGATTTAGATTTTAGTATTGCACTTCCTCCAATTAATAGGATAGAATTTGAGAACAGCCTAAAAATCTCTCAAAGGAAACTTGAGGTGCTAATAGAGATATCAACAATAGGACAAATTTAATAGCGCTTGATCATGTACAAGCATATGGTTCACTCACTTGCCACAAATATCCCAGACGAAGCAATGGATATGATACACTCTTTTTATTTCCTTCCTCATAGAATTCAAAAAACATACGATAGCTGCAGATACCTGTCTAACTTTTCTAATTTACTTATATAAATGGTTGCTACAGGTAACCACTGGTCAATCTGTAGAACTTCCAGGACAAGAAGAAGATGCCTCTGGTCTATCTGAAGAACTTCCAGCAGACATTCCTCCAGTTCAAGGGTCTACTATTCCACAGATGAAAGAAACATCCAATGAGCCCAAAGTTCAATACCAATACCAAGTTGAGAAACCAGAGGATACAGCAAAACAACCAGCAATAACAGTGCATGCTCCAACTGCCATTGAAGAACCATCAGTTTCTGCTGAACATGAAAAAATGGATGTTCCTAAGGAAATCAAGGGCTCGCCACAGGTGAGAAAAGGGCAAGAAGATAAGTAAGACATTAATTTCACAATGCGTAAGTGTGATATTGTATGGAAAAAATTCCACCAATATAAATGTGACAATGTCATTGGTCATGAATTTGAGCCTTGTCTGTAACTTATTGTTTGTAAAAAATTATACCATGTGCATGTGATAATCAAATATAAACAGAATTATAGCATGGGGGCAATGGAACAAAAAAGGATAACCAATTGCTTCATGGCTTTATTGCATTCAACCAGAAAACAAAGGAGGTTTAGGAGTAACTGATCCTCTCACACAAGGGATCTGCCTCATTGCTAAATGGATCACCAGATCTCTTCAAGGAGCAGCTCCACGGAAATCCCTTAAGGGAATTGAATTGCTACTGCTAAAGCTAATTAATGTATGGAAATATTTGGATGGAATGATAAAATTCTTATGGATAAATACTTTAAGCATCAAGCCTCTAGGCAGTTTTATAGCGTATGGAAAGCTTGGCAACTATTATCTCCTCTTCTTGAATAGAAAGGAAAAGATCTCATCAATGGTAAGAGTTTCTCTGCTTCTATTTGGTGGAGTAGATTAATTAATTTCCAAGAGAAGCCTCTTGCTATCAATTCTCAATTATGTAGCAAACTCCTTTTCAAAAAAGGCATTATGGAATGCAAGGATAAATGAGAGTTTACATCCTTAACTTGGAAAAAAGACATGCATCTCAGGAATGACTTCAATTGTCTCGACTCTCGACTCTCAAACTCTTATCAATAGGCATTCACAAGGTACAAGATTTTGCTTGTTTGGAGCTTCAATTACAGCTTTCTACTCACATCTTATGAAATGTCTTCAAAGATTGGAGGTGGTGTCCAAGATAAAAAATTTCCCTCTCAAACTAATTTACTTTAATATCCTCCCTCCAATCCAAATTCAGCCAAGACTATATTTGAAATGGAGTTTGAATTGGTTAGAATTAAAGTGGTGCAGCTTGAGCAATGCTGTATGGGAATCCAAAGCTAAAGCCAAAGCTCAATTTTTAGCATGGAAGATTATTCATTATAAAATTGATATCGGAGAGCATCTCTCCTTTCTTCCAAATCACTCCACCAAATGTCCCTTATGTCTCAGGTTAGAAACTATCAAACATGCTTTTTGAACTTGCAATCATACTCATTAAATTTGGCAAGCAACCGGGACTCTTATTCCAGCCATATTTAGCAAAAAGATAAACTCAAAATCAGCTCTTCTAGGCCTGAACTATTCTCATGATAGAATTTCAGAATCCTTTTGACCGTGTATCCTATTATATATCTGGTTCCTACAATGTTAACCCATCTTTTCTAGTTCTTTTCCCCCAATCATAGTGATTATGCATGGTTTATTCTTTAATATTATCTTGCAGCAGGTAACTCTTGCTAAAGCCTTAAAGGAGAATCACAACAACAATTCAGAAATGCAGTCACAGTTATCTAGAGTGCAGGCTCGGCTGGTAGCTATCACTAAAGAAATGGGTCTCTTCTTACATTGTTCAATACCATCACAAATGACCATGTGCTATGTACTCTTGGACAGGAATTTTCCTCTTATTGTAATTTGTTTCTGCACAAACTCCTTAGCTTTCAGCTGTCTCAACTGATTTGCTTCATTATGTATTGCTTCTTTATTTTCAACCAGGGTCGTTTCTCTCAATATTTCTAGCTTGGTAGAGCCTCCATCTAGGTTGTTGATAGCTATTGTACATTCTTTTACTTTTAGTTTTTACATATATATATATATGTATGTATGTATGTATGTATGTATGTATGTATGTATGTATGCATTTTCCAATAATAATAAAAAAACAAAATTAAATTTGGTTATTATTCCATAAGTGTAACATGGGCTCCAAAATGTTGAATTACCATTATATTTAATATGAGAAGAATGTGCAGATTTAAATTATCAATAAACCAACTTCAACAAGAAACTTTATAATGTATGGTGAGGTGCTTGGATAAAGAGATCTTATTGTAAAAGTAAATAGCCGCAAGAGAGATCAACTACTGTAATGGTCCTTCTGTGTGATTCTCTGAAACTGTTTGGGCTCGAGCTGTAGAAGTTTTATATTGTCGTTAAGTTGCTCTCGTATTGGATATGAGTGTTTGTGCAGCATAAGATGTGTGTGGTGTGTTAGCCCTCATCTTCTGCTGTCTCGATGGGCTCGTGTATGTCCTAATGCTGTGTGGTTGGCACCAAGTGTGTGCATCACCCAGTTTGCTGGCAGTTATATCTTAAAGTTAATGTCATTGGTTTCTCATTCAAGAAAGTTGACTCAAGTCTTTGAGGCATCGCGTCATATTCCAATGGCAGTTAGGTATGCCTAGTACCATTTTCTGTTGGTATTCACAAGATTATTATTCAGGAGGTCTGAAAAATTGATATATAAAGATTTATGTAGAACGAGTTTTGAATGGTCATTTTGGACTGATCTTTAATGCCTCTTCTATGAATCGATGGGCGTCTTCATTTTTTGTAGGCATTATCATTCATCAGATGTTCTTTATTGTTTTATTATTCAGGCGATGGATTTGGTGATACTATATTGAGTTTATGATTGAATTTTTTTTTGATCTATCGGGGTGCTCTATGATCTGGAGATATTCCTTTATTTTGTTTTCAGAAGTGATTCTCATCTGAAGATTATTATATACTAGTTTATTCTTGACCTCTATGTTTGAGTGTGTATCAAGAACAGCTTAGATTTTCCTTATATATTCTAAGTTAGGTGCTCATTCATGTCTTTTGGAGAGCAGTGTTCTTGTGTGATTGCTTAGTCAAGAGCTGTTTGATTGAGTACTAGTTATATGCAGCATAGGGGAGAGGACCGACTACCTGAACACATTCCAATGGTTCTGTTAAAAGTTGTTAACTTAATACCAACACTTGCTGATTTAATATCCAACAATTTTTACAAGATTGTACCAATAGTTGTGATTTTAAAGTTGTTTTTTCTAATGAATGACTACCCATAATTGAATGAAAAGTGTCCCTTTTCTCAAAAAGCAACCAATAGTGAGATGCCACATCAGTTGCACAAGCATGGGGGTCTCTAATGCACTATGATTGGTCTCACTTTTTTTTGGGTTGTTTTGGACACCTTGGTAAAAAGCACGTTGATGTAGCATCATATTTGATAATGTGGCTCTAAAACCTTAGTTATAAGCAAGGGACTTGCCAAGTAAGCTATTGTAAAAAATGGGAGTGATTTGAAATTTCCACATGGGATTTTGAGAAGTGCAAAGTTAGGGCGCTCAACTATTGGGCCCTCTCCCCTATGTATTATCGTTGATTATTGAAGACATCAAAAGAGAGAAAGCCTTGTAATTACTTTGAGCATTCAATAAATGAATCTACTATTCCAATATGCTTGGGATTTCCCTCAAGTAGGAGGATTTTCCCAAGGTAAATAATGGTGTAATTTGTTTGAATGATTTTCTAATTTTCTGTTTATTACATTCATCTTATTCTAGTACAAAAAACATAACATGGTATCAAAGCAGGTCTAAGAAAAAGATCCTAAACTAAAATAGATTGATTGGATATTTTAAGGTTGATAGTAGATTCAGAGAGAGGTAACTTGCACAAGGAGGTCAGGAGATTGATGCAAGTACTTAAAGATTAAGAGGGATCTTGAGCTACAAAGGGAGAGTGCCAAATCCTCTGTAGAGGATCAGCAAGTACGTGTAGTTGTGTGTTTGCTAAAGCTCTTTGTGTGGTCAAACATTGGAACCAAATGTATTTTATTGTGAAATATCAAATTTGTGAGATTATTTCCCCTATTGATAGGGAGTCCTTGTTAAGAGGGAGTCTCATCATTCAGTTGGTTCTTTGATGTGTTTTAATGACTTCTTCTCTGTGTGGGAGACGTTCGAGGTGCAATCCCTTGTGGATGAGTTCTTTACAAGAGAAGTTTAAGGTATTATCCCTTGTTAATGAGTTCTTTGCAAGAGAAGTTCGAGGTGAAATCCTTTGTTAATGAGTTTGTCTCTGCGAGAGAACTTCGAGGTGAAATCCATTGTTAATGAGTTTGTCTCTACGAGAGAACTTTGAGGTGAAATCCCTTGTTTGAGAGCTTCTTTGCGAGAGAAGCTCAAGGTGAAATCCCTTGTTCCACCCTATGCAAGTAGGTATGGTGGATCCATCGTCTGCGAGTGGGCATGGTGGAGATGCATTCTTCTTTGGGAGAAATCTAAGGTGAAATCCCTCATTCCACCCTCTACGAGTAGGTACGGTGGATCCATCCTCTATGAGTAGGCATGGTGGAGATGCATTATTCTCTGGGAGAAGTTTGAGGTAAAAGCCCTCATTTCACCTTGTACAAGTAGGTATGATGGATCCACCCTCTGGGAGTAGCCATGGTAGAAGTCATCTAACTAACTCTATGACTTTATTTTCTATGTTTCTCACTCACCCCCTAGAAGTAGCTATGGTGAACGTTGTTATGCTGAGATAACAATTTATATTGAGAAAATATGTGATGAGATATTGTTATTGACATTTTTTATTGCAGCTTCATTGTGTTGGTCAAGTTGAGATACACTATGACATATTAATGACCTCTCTTGCTAAGAGGGAGTGTTAAAATTTGTAGCTACGAGAGAGATCAACACCCTATGATGGTCCTTTTGTGTGAATCTTTGAAACTGTTTGGGCTCGAGTTGTAGAAATTTTATATTGCCATTAAGTTGCTCTTGTACTGGATATGAGTGTTTGTGCAGCATAAGGTGCGTCTGGTGTGTTTTCCTTCATCTTCTGTTATCTCAATGGGTTCCTGTATTTCTTGATGCCAAGTAGTTGTTGACTTGGCACCATGTGTGTGCCTCACCCAATTTGTTGGCAGTTTTATTTTGAAGTTAATGTCATTGGTTTCTCATTCAAGAACGTCAATACAAGTCTTCAAGGTGTCGCCTCATATTCCAATGACAATTATGTATGCCAAGTATATTAAGAAGTAAAATCCACACACAACTAAGTGGGGGGGGGGTGGGCGCGGGGTGAATCGGTTGTGGATAAATATAATTAAATCCAAACTTATAAGACTAATCACCAGCAATTAGAGCTATGATGCACAACAATAAGAAACCACACACCATAGCACAATGATTTTGTTGACTAGGTAAACTCTTGATCAGAGGGAAAACCTTAGTGGGGATGGCACCCACAAGATAGTGTACTAATATATAAGTTCCTTGTAAAAGGATGTGACCTTGTTAGGAGTTAAATATAGTTCATTTAGTACAAAAATCCCTATTAAAGGACACATTCCTGTTAAGAGACCTTGAACCCTTGCTAGAAGGTTCTAACCAGATAAAGGTTGATAAGAACAAGTAGACCCATTGTCCAAATGCTCTGACAAATCTAAAAGATAGATCTTTCAACATAACATATCTAATAATCATGAAGTAAATGATCTGCAACTTACTTGCAAAAATAGTTTCTTTGAAGTCCACTAATCATCCAAACAACATCCTTGCTATGCTCTAATAATCTGGTATCAAGACTCACATCATATGTATCCAGACATACCATTCATTCCATAGATTAATCCCAAACAAAGAAAATATCTTTCCTTTATACCCTTTACAAATAATTAATTAGGTTGGTCTATTAAAGCTTCCCCAATGTACAATTAATTAAATAGGAACATGCTAAGGCATAGACACCTTTGTAAGCATCTATACAACCATTACATAAAGCGTCTCACACATTACAATGAGAATATTTCCAATGATAATTCAAACAGTACAACAACACAATCGGCTGCAAGTAAAATGCATCGCACATTACACACCAACGACCTTTCCAAAATAAGCCAAATGACTCACAAATCCAAACATATGTGCACAAACAATTCTTCTATTATCTTCCATGCTCGCTAGCATTCATTCTTGCTCGTCATTAAGATATTGAAAAAATACTATAACTAGTTCTGTCACATTTTTTTGTACATTACTCTACTACCAGTCTTCACAAAACAAACCATAGCTTATCCAGAATATCTCATAAAGTACAGAAAGCATAGACATGATGTCTACACTCATTCTTCTACACAAATGTAAGCTCACACATCCAAGCCTGTCAACCATTGTCTACGTTGATCTGATAAAAATAGCCTGCTTTATACAGAATCTGAGTCAGTCAGACATCAATGACAAAACCTGTCATTAATACATCTCTACAACACTCTCAAGTACCAACAATATTCTCTATTCCTAACAATCTCCCTCTTTCCCATTGATGGCAACATATGGTGAAAAACCATTAATCCAAAAGTAATCATCAAAATATAATTTTCTGAATATCCTCAACATATACAGTCTTCAAATTTCTTATGTTACCTTCCCAAATGAAAAGTAATTCACTGATTCTCTCCCCCTTGACACCAATGGCAAAGGAGCTAATATGTCAAATTTCAAACTCTTAACAATCTCTCACTTTGTAAAAAATCTCTCCCCCTTAAGGGAGTTCTCTCCCCCTATGAGAAAATTTTCCCCCCCTTTGATGATAATCTCTTCAAAGTACTTGTATTGGATCAAGTCAATCTGCAACCAAAAATAATGTCAAGTACCAACAAACACTGTTACACAAAAATCATTATACAAGAGCTCTAGGAGTAGCTTTGCACCATGCGACTACCCCCCCTAAGGAGCAATACCAAGCATCACATCCAGGTTAATGAATGTTCTCTAAATAGATTGGACTAATGCATTCCTACATCAATTACTCTTCATAAGGAGGTCCCATCACCCCAAGCATACCTCTGAGATATTCAAAGGTGTCCTTAGCCAAAGGTTTAGTAACAATTTTTGCTACCTGCTCTTTTGTGCTCACTAATTCTAATCTGATTTTCTTCTTAGCGCCTTTCTCAAAAATCGATATTTGATAGCAATATGTTTAGTTTTTTAATGTAATATTGGATTTTTTTAAATGTTAATTGTGCTTGCACTATCACAGTGCAAGGTGATAGGTTCAGAGAAAATTATACCAATAACTTTCAGCATCTATTTCATCCACATTAACTTATTATGATTATTTGTTGCTGCAACATATTTTGCTTCTGCAATAGATTGTGATATGCAATCTTGCTTCTTACTTAACCATGAGATCAATCTACCTCCAAGGAAAAAATGCTCCTCCACTAGTGATTTTCCTATCATCAACATTTTCTGCCCAATTTACATCAGTATAAGCATATAATGTGAAATTATTTGATCTATCATACCATAAACCAAATTCCAAGGTTCCCTTCAAATAGCTGAAAATTCTTTTTATTGCTGCCAAGTGTGATTCTTTAGGTTTTGCCCGATATCTTGCCACTATACCAATTGTACTTGCTATGTCAGGTCTAGTGTGAGTTAAGTACTATAAACCGCCAATCATGGACATATACCTTGTCTAAATAGTGCTAGAGGAGTCAACTTGCAACTTGTAACCATAGGTGTTCCAACTGGTTTGCATTTTTCCATACCAAATCTTACTAGCAACTCTTTAAGATACTTAATTTGAGATATAAAGATACCATCTTTAGTCTGAGTTATTTGCAATCGAAGAAAGCATTTCATCTCTCTTATCATAGACATTTCAAATTCATCTTTCATTTCATCGGAAAATTTGTTACTTACCTCATCATTTCCTCCAAAGATAATGTCATCCACGAAAACTTCAATGATCAATAAGTCCATCTGAATTAACTCTTAGATAGGAACACTTCCCTTTTTGAAACCCAAATGCAACAAGTGTTTATCTAACCTTGCAACCAAGCCCTTAGAGCTTGCTTCAATCCATAAAGGGCTTTCTTTAGTTTACATACTACCTTTTCTTGTTCTGTCAATGGAAATCCATCTAGTACTTCAATGTATATCTTTTCTTCCAATTCCCCATTCAAGAAAGCTAATTTGACATCCTTTTGATACACTTTAAATTTCTTGTTAATTGCATAAGCTAAAAATACTCTAACTGCTTCCAGTCTAGCCATAGGGGCAAAGGTTTCTTCAAAGTCAATACCCTCCTATTGTGAATAACCTTTAAATACCAGTCTTGCTTTGTTCCTTACCACTTCTCCTTACTTATTCTTTTATTTGTGAATACCCACTCAGTTCCTATAAAAATTCTGAATTTTGGTCTAGCAATCAATTCCCATGTGTCAGCGCTACCTTCATAGATTAACCCATGATCCATCTTTGCATGCTTCATCAATATTTTTAGGTTCAAATTGTGAGATAAAAAATATTTCCTTTCTCGTTCTTCCTCTTTTAATTACTCCACTACTTACATTTCCAACAATTCTGGTCATCGGGGTGATTTAAAGCAACATACTTGGTGTTCTTTGTTCTTCTCTAGGTTATTCAATGTAAACATGAATTTCATTGTCAATTTCAAAAAATAGTTCATGTTTTGTATTGTGATTTTGAACCGGTCTCTGACTTGCGCTCACTTGATTTGTATCCTCGTTTCAATCATACTCAAAATTCTTTCTTGTACTTGAAATCTTTCCTCAATTCATACATTTGCACTTTCAATAATCTTCTTTAGCCTTAGATTTTAGCATCTATAAGACTTACTTTTAGTAGAATAACCAATAAATATGCCTTCATCACTTCTAGGATCAAACTTTCCCTTTTTGTCATCTCTCTTGATATAGCATTTTCTTTCAAAGATTCTAAAGTATTTTATTGTAGGTGTATGACCAAACCAAAGTTCATAAGATGTTTTACCTGCTCCTTGTCTTATCTGAACTCTGTTCAAAGTGTATATTGCAATATTAACTACTTCTCTCCAATGTAAATGTGCTACATTACCTTCAAGTAACATCGCTCTTGCTGCCTCAAAAACTGTTATTTTTCTTCTTTCTGCTACTCCATTTTGTTGTGGTGTTTTGGGCTGAAGTTTGTCTATGAATTCCATGATCCTCACAATATGCATTAGATTTAAATAATCCCTTTGTAAGACCTTAAACCTTTTATCTTGAATCCTAATTCATTCTCAACTTTTGCTTTAAAGATTTTAAACTTATCAAATGCTTTAGATTTCTCTTTTAAAAAAGCAACCCACAACATTCTAGTGTAATCATCAACAAAAAGAATAAAATACTTCACAATAAAATGTTCTTGTCTTTGTAGGTTCACATAAGTCTGTGTGTACTATTTCCAACTTTTCTGTAGTAGTGAATATTTTGCTCTAAAATTTGCTCTTTTTCTGCTTTGCCATGACACACTCCTTACACATCATGTTAAAAGGTTTCACAATCCTAGGTAAATCTCTGACCACACTAGAATTACCAACCTTCACTATATTATCAAAATTTATATGACAAACTCTCCTATGCCATAACCAATTGTCATCAACTTTTGCAACAAAACAACTTATTTTAGGACTTAACTGAAATACATTACCTCAGACCTTAGTACCAATTGCAATCTCATTTCCTGCTTTATCTTTGATTGAACATTTCCCATCAATGAATTGTGAGTAACAGCCCTTGTCTAAAAGTTGTTCAACAGTTAGTAAATTATGTTTCCAACCATCAACAAATAAAACATCATGTGTTAGTCTTGCCATCAAGTATTATTGAACATTTTTCTTTAATCAGACAAGGTGTATTGTCACCAAATATGACAACACCTCCATCATACCTTTTTAACTCAACAAAACTATCTTTGTCACTTGTCATATGATGTGAACATCCACTGTCTATAATCCAATCTGTTTTCTTCTTCTCAACATGTGAAACTAATACTTTTTCTTCTGCAACAAGATTTTCATCTTTAATTGCAACAAATCATATCTCATCCTCATTATCGCAGTCTTCAAAGTTAATTTCCTTGACTTCAATCTCATTATTACTTGCATAAAGATATTCCTTAGGAAATTTTGACTTATAGGGTCTATGTTTAACCTTACATTCTCTTCTGGGACATCTTGATGCAAAATGATCAATCTTCTTGCATTAATAATATACAAAAGGTAGCTTGCCTTTAAATACTCCCTTACCTTTTTGCTCTTTCTTCAGGACCAAACTTTCAAATTCATCCATTTTTCTTTCATCTTCTTCAATTTTTGCCCAATCCTTGGCATAATCTCCAAGGTTTCTGCTATTGGTGCTCGCAGTCTTTGTTAGTATCCTTTTACCATGTGCATGCTAGTTTTAAATGCAGTCTCAATGCTAAGTAAAGAATCTCTTAATTTTGCAGTTTCAAAAATTTGTAACTTACTAATTGACATCTCCCTGTTGAATCCTTTGATGAGAGGAATAACTTCCTCAATAGCATTGACTTTGTTCTCATAGGATGGTGTCAAAGATTTGAGAATTTTCTATACAATTCCATCTTTTGATATTACTCCTCTTGTGCTCTTTATTCTTGTTACAATCTTTGCGATCCTTTGTACATATGCTCTGATGGTTTCATCTTCTTGCATTCTAGCACTCTCTAATCTAGCTTTCCAATTTTGCAATTTAGCCTTCTTTGTACATTCATCACCTTCATATAACTTTTCTAATTTAGTCCAAATATCATGTGCCAAATCAAGTTCTATTACTTCAGTGAATTCTACTTCAAATAAGGCACTAATCAATGCTTCGCTTGCAATCATGTTGTACTAGAACAACTTTCTTTCCTCATCTATGGTTGAAGATAGAAGATAGCTCGCTTTCAATTTTAACAATAGTTTCCTACTTTGTGATCAACCAATGATCTATTCCCATACAGATCAAATGTGTTCTCATCTTCTTCTTCCAACTTTCATGGTTATCACCATCAACTTTAGGACTCTCCTTCCTATAAGCCATTGTAGATCTCCTCAAGATGCTAAGCTTCCTTTTCAAAGAGGATCTAATGCTCTAATACTAATTGTTAACAAGTAGTCCACACACAACTGAGGAGTGAATCAGCTATGAGCAAATATAATTAAATCCAAAATTATAAAACTGATCTCCAACAATTAGAACAATGATGCACAACAATAAGAAACCATACACCATAACACAATGATTTTGTGGACTAGGGAAACACTTGATCAAAAGGAAAACCCTGATGGGGATGGCACCTACATGATAGTGTACTAATATATAAGTTCCTTGTGAAATGTGTGACCCTATTAGGAGTCAAATATAGTTCGTTTACTACAATAGTCCCTATTAAAAGACAGATCTCTAATAGGAGACCTTGAACCCTTGCTAGAAGGTCCTAACCCTGTTAGAGGTTGATAAGAACAAGTAGACCCACAATCCAAATGCTATAACAAAAGTGAAAGATAGATCTTTCAGGATAACACATCCAATAATTATGAACTGATTGATCTACAACTTGCCAAAACAATTCCTTTGAGTCCACTAATCATCCAAACAACATCCCTATTCTGCTCTAATAATCCAACATCAAGGCTTGCATCATATATATCCAGACATATCATTCATTCCATACATTCGTTCCAAACAAGGAAAATGTCTTTCCTTTATACCTTTACAAATAATTAATTAGGTTGGCCTATTAGAGCTTCCCTAATGTACAATTAATTACATAGGATCATGATAATGTATACACGCTTTCATAAGCATCTATACAACCATTACATAAAGTGTCCCATACGTTACAAAAGGAATATAACATTTGCCAATAATAATTCACACGCTACAACAACATAGTCAATTGTCAGTAAATTGCATCGCACGTTACACACCAACGACCTTTCTAGAATAAGCCAAATGACTCACAAATCTGAACATATGCACACAAACAAGTCTTCTATCATCTTCAATGCTCGCTAGCATTAATTCTTGCTCACCATTAAGATATAGCAAAAATACTGTAACAGGTTCTGTCACATTTTCCTGCACACTGGTCTGCTACCAGTCTTCACAAAACAAATCATTGGAATATCTCATAAAGTGCAACGAACATAGACATGATGTCTACACTCATTCTTCTACACAAATGTAAGCTCGTATATCCCAATCTGTTAACCACTGTCTACGCTGATCTGATAAATAGCCCGTGATATATAAAATATGAGTTTGTCATGAACAAAGGAATATTGTTGACATCAATGAGAAAGCATGTCATTAATACAACATCTCTGCAATACTCCCATGTGCCAACAATATCCTCTATTCCTAACATTCACAAGATTATTATTGAGGACGGGTGCAAAATTTGATATATAAAGATTTATGCAGAACGAGTTTTGAACAGTCGTTTTGGACTAATCTTTAATGCCTCTTCTTTAAACTGACGAGCCACTTCATTTTTTGTGCACATTATCATTCCTCAGTTTCTGTTCATTGTTTGATTATTCAGGTGATGGATTTGGTGATATAATATTGAGTTTATGCTTGAATTTTCTCTTCATTTTTTGTGCACATTATCATTCGTCAGTTGCTGTTCATCGTTTGATTATTCAGGTGATGGATTTGGTGATATTATATTGAGTTTATGTTTGAATTTTCTTGATCTATCAGGTTGCTCTATGGTCTGGAGATATTCCTCTGTTTTGTTTTCAGCAGCAATTCTCTGATGATTATTATTATACTAGTTTATTATAGAGCTGTATGTCTGAGTGTGTATCGAGTACAGCTTAGATTTTCCTTATATATTCTAAGTTGAGTGCCTGTTTCTATATCTTTTGGACAGTGTGATTGCTTAATCAGGGGCTGTCTGATTGAGTAATGGTTAAATGCAGCATATGTATTATCGTTGAATATTGGAGACATCAAAAGAGAACAGAGCCTTGTAATCACTTTGAGCATTCAATAAAAGGATCTACTTTTCGGGTGTGGCTAGATTTTTCCCTCAGGTAGGAGGGCTTTCCCAGTGTAAATAATGGTGTCATCTATTCGTATGATTTTCTATATATTGCATTCATATTATTCTAGTTCAAAAACATTAGAAATTATAACTGTCGAATGTAAAGTACAAAAACATTCTCTTACAATGCTCCTGTTTTCTGATTCATGCAATTGGTGTGACATCCATTCTTATTTTATCCACAAAATAGTAAGATTGATAAAACATTTATATTTCTTTTATCTGCAGATGATCTCTACAGATTAGGTATAGGCCTTGACTTTGATAAGACATATATTACTTTTATTTGCAGGATATCTTGAGAGACATTAGTTGAAGTAGTAAAGAACATATGGTAGTTGTAGAGCTTAGTTTAATTGTCATAATTTCAAGTTTTCATCTTCAGAGTTTGCCTTCTCATCCAATCTTTTTGTACAACAGCTGCTGGAGGATCTTAACGAATTTCCAAGACAAGATGAAGGTATATATGGTCTACTTGAAGAGCCTGTGCCATATAAACCTCCAATTGAAGCAGCTGATATTCCAAAGCTGATGGAACCGTCAGTTACTGAATATAACTTGAGACAATCCCCCCAGCAGAAAGCTCAAGTCCCACACAAAGCTAAAGATTTGAAGGACCCAATGAGCACGTCTAGAGAAACTGCAGAGAGAACAGTTAAGCTTCCAGCCCAAACAGTAGAAACTCCCACTACAAATACAGAAGTGCCACTTTTAGCAGAATCTAAGAGGCACATACCTGTGGGAATCCCATGCTCACCAGAGATTACAAAAGGGAAGCTACTTGATAAAAAAGAAGAAACTTTTCATTTTCCAGTCAGAGAATCAGAAACAGCACCCTTGCATTTTCCTAGTTATACCCCTGAACAAATCAAAGAGGAAGATTATCCAGTGCTTCCAGAACTCAATATCAAACAGCCTGCACTGGTATTTGATGCTTTGGTAATAAAAGATTCGGCAAAGCGTCCATCAGATGTTTCTGAAGTTAAAAAAGGAGCTGAGCAAGAAAATTATGACATAACTCCTAAGACAGGATATAAGCCACACAAACCTATTGTTGAGGTTGGCAAGGAGCTGTCAGAAGCATCACAAGAATACAACAGGAAGATGGCTTTAGAACAAGATGTTACTTCAAGCAATACACTTGTAAACAAACATGCAGACAAGGAATCAGGACAGAAAGAAATTGACATACCTAAAATCATTATAGAACCTTCTATGCCAGATAAGCCAGAAGAATGTTGCCAAAATATTACTAAGGCCCCGGAAGAAATTGTACAGGCAAGTCAAATGAAGGAAGATCCTAAACCCGCACCTTTCCAAACTCCAAAGCAGCTGCAAAAGCAAACTATTGAGATCAAAGATGCACCAATCAAACCAGAAGGAGAACAAAAGACAGTTCATTCACCTGAAATCGTTGCAGAAGCTCCTACAACTACTATTCCACAAGAATGGCAAGCAAAAAGCCCAGAAGTTGAAGAGGAGCTAGCAATCAGCAAATGTTCCTTGAGACAAAGCCACCAGGATGAAACTCAAGTTCCATATAGTGCTGATGATATGAAGGAGCCTATGCAGACATCTAGGGAAACTGCAGTGGAAACAGATAAGCCATCAATACAAGCATTGGAAACTCCAACTACTATGAAAGAGTCACCATTGTATGCAGAAATTGAGAAAATGCATGACTCCATGGAGATTCCACACTTGCCAGAGCTTACAGAACCAGAACTACTTGATAAAGGGGAAGAACCTTCAAGCACTACACTCAAAAAAAGGTATGGAAAGGAGGAATCAGAATGTGAGGAAACGAACATGCCTGAAATTATTCCAGAACCTCCTACAGTACATAATCCAGAAGTATGTCTTCCTAACATTCACAAAGTCCAGGAAGAAATTGTAGAGGCAAGTCCAATGAAGAAAGAGCCTAAGCTGACTCCTCTCCAAACTCCAAAGCAGCAGCACAGGCTCCCTACTAAGGTTGAAGATAAGCCAGTCCAACAAGAAGAACATAAGGAAATTATTTTGCCTGAAATCATCTCCGAAGCTCCCAGAACTGATATTCCAAAAACATATCAAGCAAAAATCCCTAAACTTCAAGAGGAACATTCAAACAGTGAACATTCTTCGAGAACAGGGCCCCAAGATGAAGCTCAAATAACATACATAGCTGAGGATATGAAGAAGCCTGTGAGCACATCTACAGAAACTGCAGCAGAAACAGTTAAGCCAGTAAGAACACTGGAAACACTGACCGCTGTTAAAGAGAAACCATCTTATACAGAAGCTGAAGATGTGCATGTTTCTGTGGAGATGCCATGCTTTCCAGAGAGAAAAGGGGAACTAATTGATAAAGGGAAAGAAACTATAGAGAAAATACAACAACCCATTATTGAGGTCAACTATAAGCCAATGCAATTAGGACAGGAAAAATTAACTGAACGGGATATAAACCAACCTACAGTTGTCTCAAAATCTCCTGTGTCTAATACTGCAAAAGAATTTCCAGAAATATCCATTGAAGCCCAAAAAGAAGATGTACAAATGGAGCCAATACAGATAAGCCATCAACCACCTTCAGAAACTCCAAAGGAATTACAACAATCCACCATCAAGGTCAAAGTTGAGCCAATAAATGAAGAAGAAAAAGAGGTGGAAACCCAGAAGAAGATAACTTCACCTAAAATTGCCTCAAAAACATCCACATCTTATGGTTATACAGAGTTTCCACCGAAAAGCTTTGACATTCCAAAAAAGCAATTTGACACAAGTCCAGTTCAAGAGATTGCTAAGCCAGTTGTTCCTGAAGGTCCAATACGATTACAACCACACAGAACTGAGGTCGAGGAGTCAATATCAGCAGCAAGAGAAACTCAAGGGAAAACACCTCTAGAAGAAGAAACCTATTTAACTGATGCATGTGAAGAACAAAAGAAGCCAAAGCAGAAGGATATCATTCCCACAAAAATTGTCCTAGAAGCTCCATCTGATATTCCAGAAGAATGTCCACCAGAATTTCCTCAATTGCACAAAGCGCCCACAAGTCAAGTGCTGGAAAGTGTTAAGCCATGTCCACATGAGACTCCACTAGATACTAAACAACCTATAGTTGCGATACAAGACACTGGGCCCATAGAAGGAATACAAAGAGAAGGTGAAGAAAGAGCACCTTTGATAGATGTAGTGGCTCCAAGGGACTTTTTTGAAGAAAAGAATGCAAGGGAGAAGTCCAAACAAGAGGAGATATATTCCCCTGACATCATCACAAAAGTTTCCAGGCCTAATAGTCCACAAGCCTCTCCACCCACCAGAATGGACATTATCCCACCTAAAATCTCAACAGAAGCACCAAATTCAGTGAAGGAAAAATCTGCTCCTCACCCAATTTATCCTGAATCTCCCAACAAGCTGCAACTATCCACTATTCAGGTTACAGATGAACCAGTCCACCCACTGCCTGAAGAAGAGAAGAAGATCAAATCACCTGAGATTGTCTTAGGAGGTCCTGCTCTGGTGCAGGAACAAGCCGAACATGAGCTTCCTGAAACTCCCAAGGACGTACAAGAAGGCCCTAAACCATCAGAGGAGGTACAAGAAATAGCACCAGTGCAGAAGGAGGAAATACAAATGATAAATCCAGCACAAGAAGAAGAAGAGAAAGAGCCACCATCACCATCTTCTGATGCTTCAGAAGATGCAAGTAGCGATCCAAATCCAAAACCAAATTCATTACTGAAGCTAATGGCATTTGCAGGTTTTGGCTTGGTTTCCATTTTTGTACTAATCAAAACAGTAAAAAAGTTTAGAGATGATAAGAGCTGGATTAAATAAAGAGGATCATTGCTTCGGCACATTTCAATGGAAAAATCATGGTCACCGGGAGAAGTCGTGTCTTGGAGACCAAGACACGTCTCGGAGACTTTTCGCGTCTCCGGAGACCTCAAAAAAGGTTGAAGACTTCATGACGAAGTCTCCTTGTCTCCTAATCCAAAAAGTGAAGTCTCCCCGAAGTCTCCTTACAAAATATAAATGTAAAATATAATATTAAATAATTTTATATATTTTAGCCCTCTTTTTAATGTTTTTACTGCAAAAATTAAGACCACTGACAATTTAAATGATTAAATCATTTAAAATATTTTATTTAATAAATTAATAACTTTAAATGATCTTAATGATTTGCCCCCAGTTGTACTACCATCAGAGGAACCTGAGTTGGAGAGTGATGATTTTTTGGAGAGCATGATCGATGAAGACCTTGAGATGGATGATCACAACCTTGTAGAGTAGATGATAGTACCATCGACATACTAATACTAGATATACTAGATATATTTCTGTTTTTTGTTTATTGTACAAAGTGTTCATTTTTGTTTGCATATCGGCAATTCAACATCAAACTATACTTTTTTGAATTTAAGATTTGAATATGTAATGATAATCTCAACGATTATCAATCTGATATGATGGTGATCATATGCAATATTCGAAAAACAAATATGTCTATGAGATACAATATTGTGATCATGTGAGTTTTGAAATCTTTGACTCTATGAGTCTATTTTAATTTTTAATGTGACATTACTATTATTATTTACTTTAGTCTTTTAGTCTTACAGTATTACTATTTTCAAATTTTCACTTATAAAAATAAAAAAATTGTCATCTCCAAGTACCCCCGTCTCCTATTTGAAAAATTGCCGTACCGGTACCAGTACCAGTACTGGAGACCTCAAAGTCTCCCCGTCTCCTGGTGACCTTGGGAAAAATCAGTTCTCATTAGCAACACCTGACAATTTTTCACTATTTTCACTGCACCACATTTTAAGAAGCAAGACCCATCTTTGTATAGCTAATAGGATAAGATTTTGTGGAATTGATTCAGATAATAAGGTACATAATATTGCCAAGAAGACTTCAAGTTAAATTACAACTGGTGAAAGTTGTGATGTGAGCCAAATGTGAGCTTGCTCTATTCCATTTATGAGAAAAAATATATGTTAATAATAAAACTAATAGAAGAGAAGCATTTCAAATGCAATGGATCTGAAATCACTTTTAAGCTTGTTGGAGGTACACGCTAATCTCTCCCTTACTCCCCATTTTCAAAATAATACTGAAAAAACATCTGGCAAAATGAATAAGATGTTTATTTATCTTTAAAACTAGATAAAAGTATGCTTTATAACAGATCAAAACTAAGGCTTTTTGTTTACTAGATGTCCACTACACAGCATAGGGGAAAAAACGCATTACGTTGCATAGAAGGAATGCTGTATTCTATTAGGTTACCAAATGGTTTCTCTAATTTTTCACCTTCAGTTTTCTTTTGGTTTTTTCTTTTTCCAAAATTTATAAGGCAATCTCTAAATATTTCTCCAACCCAAGCCATTCATATTCCAGAGTTGATGGGTGTAAAAAATATAGATGCCTTCATTGATAAACCATCTTTACCACACGTTAAAAAAGAGGAGCTAGTTGATAAAGAGAAAGAAGAAGGTTCTCATTTCCCAGTTAAAGAAGAAACACCGCCACCTGACAGTTCTACTCGCAACCAAACCCTTTACCAATTGATTGAAGGGGAAAGCTATCACCACCTCCCAAACCAGATATCACAGCAAGCAATTGTACATGATTCTTCAATAAGAAATGCTCCACAAATGTGCACTGGGTGTCTCTAAAGTCCAAAAGGAACCTGAGCGAGAAATTTACAAAATGATTCCTCTAAAAACAGTAAATAATCCAAAATTCATTATGGTGGTAGGAAAGGAGCCACTGAAAGCATCACAAACATATTGGAAGAAAACAGCTCTACAAAAAATGGCTGATTACTAGTCGAAATAACTTCATGGTCCTATAAACAAATCTTGACAGGTTCAGTAACCTACAAGAACACAAAATTGAGATGGAAGAGGAGCCAAAGGCAATGGCAAGATTAGTCCTTTTTTGAAGTAAAAGAAAGGAGACCTTTACAAAAACAGCTACTTCAAGTGATGCACACAAACCAAGGTAGGAACCAAAGCAGCAGGAAAACACTCTCATTAAATTCGTTCTAGAATGAATGAATGAATGATTTTTGAGACCGGTCAGTCTAAGGGACCAAGGGTTCACAGCCTTAAACAATGCTTAAACTATTTCCATATTCCTTTGATTGTCTGGTCTCCAGCTATGGATCTTGACTAGAAAGCTAACAGTTTGGCTGACCTTATCCTCATCAAATATTCTGTGCATGTTGTCAGCCTTCAAGATTATTTTATACTGAGCATGGATATCTTCCTACACTGGATTCTATAAGAAATTGTCATTCTGTCTCAATTGCACCCATCCTGCTGAACATGCAAGTTCTCTTCCCATACCTCTTATGTCTGATCTTATTCTTCAGAAGCTCAATATGATATTCCAGGTTTCTCAACATCACAATAAATCCTCCAAGTCCATGAGGAACTTCCAAGGACAAGATCATTACTGTAAGTAGTTAACTCGACCCCCGATGTAAACCCAAAGGCCTTACCACGATTAAGAATTCATGTGAAAAAGGAGCCTGCAGAACAGGCCGGAAAAATTGAAGAACAACCATAGGAGGAAATGCAACCACTGCAACTCCAAAAGCAGCCTTTCTCTCCTAAAGATGTAAGTGTTGATCCAAGTCCGCTATGGTTGAATAAGTTGCTGGTACCAGCTGCTTTAAGCTTGATAGCTTGCAAGATTGCATTCCGTTTAAAAAGCATAAAGAATCACAAATGACAACAACCTTGGGTAAAGATAGTGGTACCGAAACATCCTCGAGAACACAACTGCGCTTTGCTAGCCAATAAAATGGATTAGCACCATCTAAACAGAGATGATCGTTGAGCTTCTCAACAAGGTGTAGAGCCCAGAATATAGCATGTACATTCGAGAGGCAGAAATTGTACCCTTAATAACTTTCCATACCTGAGCCATTTCGACAGTTGACCCCCCTCTCTTTCTCTATCTATCTATCTATCTCTGGATGACATGATTCAAAGAATGTAATCAATACAAGTAGATCTTGGAACCATTAAGAAGAATCAGATTCCAAAATCATTTACAACAAGTTTTGGCATACTTCTAACTTCTGTTTTTGGCAATTCTGATCTCCAAATCTACCTGTCAAAGCATAACACAACTCCCTCACCTTGTAGGCATTACTAGACAAACAAATTATACTAACATGTCCATGAGCTAATTATTTTATGATTTTGCAACGCTTTTGTTGAGTTTTCATTTTAAATTCGCAAATTTCGACAGCATAATTTTCTTAAAAAGGGAACTTACATACACGTTGCAGAGATAATTCACGTTTTTCATACACTTTCGTCGGTAATCCGCTTCATTTCAAAAAACAGTTACTAGTATTTGAGTCAGAAAAGGGTGACTTCTTGGGTGAAGACTCCTTTGAAAAGGTCATTTTGCTGCACAGGCATTGACGTAAGAAATGGTTCCTTATCTTTGATAATTTCATATTGTTTATGCAGATTTCATGCTTGTTGGCTGCTGGGTAACAACCCCAATTTAACCTCGTGGAATAATACTCACTGTATAATGTACTGTACAGGAGGCGGATGTCATTTGCTGCACGCACAAACGTTTAGAAGTAATATAACATCGAATTGATACCGAGCCGGTGAGTTTCAGTACTAAAAAGTTAACCCACCCTGCGTAGGAAATTCAACTGATTCCTCATGTCTACAAATTAAAAGCTCTAAGGGGACATTTACTGTTAATGGAAAGATTCTTCTCAAACTTATTGAATTTCCCGCTAATTATGCCGAAGGCATTCCCTTATATGAGATGAGATTGAATGAATGAATGATTTTAATGGAACCTGCTTGCTAACAACTAGCCTAATTCAGTTGTAATCTTTTGACTAATTCTTCTCTTCTTTGGTTCATAGTCAAGGAAGTCAGTTGTCTCTTGAATTTTAAAACTTAAAATTATATTTCTTCGTAAATTTGTTTGGTGGGATTATTTCATTCTAGTGGGGAAATGAAGATTAGGTTGTTTACAAATGGCAAAAATCTCCCCACCTCTTTTTCACCCCCTTAAATTCAAAAGGCTAAAAAGTCAAAGATCCTATTTTATAGGAAAAGATTCTAAATAAACCTTTAGCCCCCCATAAAAAAATTATTATGGAGCCACCTCCTCAACAAATATAGAGCCCAAGCCCTTCCCACGAGACCCCTGCCTAAGGGCATGTCCCCATGCAATTGCATAGCTTATTTGGCTAGCAACCAATGCTCAATATTTTTAGAAGGAAATTGTGAAGCCACTAACCCCATGAGTATTTAAATTTGTTGCTTACTATGTATTGAATTCTATTTTGGAATGCCAATAGTGGCATGTTATGATGGTTAAGTTGTTGAGTTGTTATCCTTACCATCAAGATTCAAATCTAATGGGGATGAGGTCACCTGTTTGTGGCCTCACTGGTTCATAGCTCCAGGTCAAAGTGTTTATCCCTCTTTAAAGTAATTCTATTTTGGAATAAAATTAGTGATAATTTTTTCAGTAAAACGTTGGAGGAAAAAGAGGAGGGAAAGAAAAATGTGGAGTCAACTCACATTTTTTTAATAAGCACTTGCTGCTTATTTTCAACCTCCCAAAAATGTGGAGTCACCTCACATTTTTTTAATAAGCACTTGCTGCTCATTTTCACCTCCCAAAAATGTGGAGTCACCTCACATTTTTTTAATAAGCACTTGCTGCTTATTTTCAGCCTCCCACTTTTTGTAGGAAAATATTCTAATTTATCCTTTCTACAAAATTGAAATTTAGCATGAGAACATATAACTACTTAAATTTAAGCAGATTTTACACTTAAGCAACTCCATGGGGACATGGGGTAAGAATCTTCTGCTAAAAAAATAGAAGTCCCTAATTTTTAGAAAGCGGGTCAAAAAAGTGTGGGGTTGGAAATAGCCCAACCACCTTAAGAAATTTTTTTGCTACTTGTCAAACATTTGAATTTTATATTTTTAGGTAAATAATGGTGTTAGAGGAAAATTAAAATTTTAACTTATTTTTAATTTATTTTCCTTAAATTTCAGAGCTAAAATTATCTACTTGAAAATATGTCATGTCCCCTTTTCAAATAATTTAAAAAAAAGAAAATCTTTGCTAAGGCAGGCAGGCCCAAGAAAGTGAAGTTTCGGAAAAAGGGAGTTAATCTTTGGAAACCGTTGGACTAATAAATGATAATTATTATTAAAATATGTTTCATTAACCTCTCTTGGACGTGAGTTACAGTTATGCCCTTTTTAAAGAGGTTTGGAGGCATTTTGGGGGGATTCCAGACTTGATTTTCACTCATTCTTTGTTATTCTTCAGAGGCTGCCAAACCTGTGGAGAAGGAGACCCAAGAACGGGAGTTTGCAGGTTTTCAGGGAGACCCAAGAACGGGAGTTTGCAGGTTTCCAGGAAGGCTAAGGACGGGAGTTTGAAGCCATTCCATGTGCATGCTCATACAGAGTTTGCCTTTGTGCTGAACAGTGCAGATTTGTGAGTTTCCGGGTGTATTTTTGTAAGAGTTTGGTGTTTCCGGTTGAGTATTTCATATCAGTTTTGGTTGCTGCTGTATTTTATACTTTAAGCTGTTAAAATAGAGCTGAATATATATATTGGGACGTGATTAAACTTCTGAGATAGATTATTAGTGTTCTTGTGGTGTTTCCGAGCATATTTTGTGCTATTTCGGGAGCCCGATGAGCATAGTTTTGGTCCTACATTTTCGAGCTGTTGTGTAAAGGCTATACGGATCTGGAAATATCAATTTGTAGGCTGTTATGCTGCTGAAAGTTCTGTAAAAATTTCCATTTTCAGATTCATTAATAATTTGTGAAGTTGTGAAGCTTTTAGCACTATTTTCAACATACCCGATTTGGGGTTTCTTAAGGAATTTGGTGGATCTTTGTGATAGCAGTTGTTTGATTTTAAAGATCTGATTAGAGGTTGGAAATATCATAAAAAATCAGAAAAGGGACATTTCAGTGGTATCAGAGCCATGATCTTGCCAGCCTGAGGGTTTGTAGAAGTTGCAGGTCAGTTTTGACAACTACCCAGATCTTGCATTTCAGTTTTGAGAACTACCCAAATCTTGCATGTCATAATTTATGATTGCATGTTGCTTCTAATCAGTTGCATGTCAAAATTTGTGGTTGCATGCTACTTCTAATCATTTTCATGTTAGTTCTTGGTGAATTTGGTGGTTGTAGAAGTTTGCATTTCAGTTTTGACAAGTACCCAGATCTTGCATATCAGTTTTGACAACTACCCAGATCTTGCATGTCATAATTTGGTGGTTGCATGCTTCTAATCAGTTGCATGTCCAAATCTATAGTTTCATGCTACTTATAATCATTTGCATGTTAGTTCTTGGTGAATTTGGTGGTTGTAGAAGTTTGCATTTCAGTTTTGACAACTACCCAGATCTTGCATGTCATAATTTGGTGGTTGCATGTTGCTTCTAATCAGTTGCATGTCCAAATCTATGGTTGCATGCTACTTCTAATCATTTGCATGTTAGTTCTTGGTGTTTGAAGAAGTTATATCCTATTGGGGTTACACTCTACTTTATCCAGAATGGACAGGTATAGTACAGAGTCTCAGAGGGAACAATCTTGGACAATTGATAGCCAGAGTCAAAATAATAGAAAGGATGGTTATTTAGACATTCGAGATAAACTTATGAAAATAAGCCATGACATGTCTAAACAGTTGGTTGAGCACCACCGTATAAATGACATGTTATCTGACCCAGCTAAGGTGGATAAGTTGACTGGATTTCTATTTGGCAGATTTTCTCACAGGACAGATGACACAATTTCCAAGAACTTGCATGAGGAGTTTGAGAAACTAGCTGATAGCCAGGTAGAGGTCTCAGATTCTACTCTGCCACAGGAGGTGGTGGGAAAGGATATTACACAGATTGATAGTAACGGTCAACTTGATACTCAAATTGAGACAATTGTTTACAGGTTGTCAAAGGGTGATGCCACAGGTATTCAGGATGGTATAGTTACAACAGGCAGTGACAACAGTGTAGTGGGTTCAGATGATGATTATGAGGATGTTGTTGTGCAGGATGGTGAGATACCTGGTAGAGATGAGCAGACATTGAGCATTCATGACTTTGCTGAGAAAGAGTACCAGGCACAGTTAGATGCTTCATCACATGAGGTTGAGGCTGGTAGTACTTCACATGATTTGTCCAGCCAGCTGAAGGTGAACCAAGATAGTATTGTGACTTCATTATCTCATCATGACAGGTATGTGGAGTTAGTTGGTATTGGTCATATTACTCAGGTGAGGAGTTTGCTTGAGTTACCAGTTGATTCTAGTTTACGGATATGGACTCGAGATTGTTATATTGGCATTTGGGATTCAGTTGACTGGATATCTTTAACATTTTTTGGTAGCAGTGTTTGTTTGGGTGCTATCATGGATTTGATTAGCAGATTACATGGTGTTGTCTTTTCTTGTGCCAGTATCTTGTCTGATGTTGGTATTAGTTTTTATACACCAATGTTGGGCCTTGTTCATATATCCAGTCGGCCATACTTGTTGGAATGTGTTGATGATATTTCATATTTGGCAGTGTGTATAGATGAGTCCCAGGATCATATTGGCATTGATGACATCCAGAAGGATGCAATGGGCAATTTTGAAGACTTAGTTTCCTTGGGTATAGAGGAGTTGGACAGAAATGCTAATGTTTTTGATACTCTGTATGTTGATATGAGTTTTAGATTTGATTCACAGGATATGGATGGTAATACTCTAGAGACTAGTAACTTTGAGGATACTCCTTTAGACAGTGCATCAGAGGAGGTTTGTAGGAGACAGTCAAGCCAGTGCCATCATGTGTCTAATCAGTTGAGAGTTAGTGACCAAGACATTGCTATCACTTGCCAGCATTTCGATGCTGCTCGTCAGTTGTTAGCAGTTTATGGATGGGGTTCTCCTACTAGTGATGAGCAGGGAGGCAGTTATCTTTCCTTGACAGAGTTCCACTCTTTATGGGAGGCTATCCAGATTCTGAGACAGGATTATATGCAGTTGGTAGCCGACAGAGATTATCTTATGAAGTGGGGCAGTACAGCATATGATGCATTGTTGGCCAAGGAAGATGAGGTGAGTGAGATTACTGAGCAGCTTGTGGTGACTTCTGAGATTCTTGAGAGTACACAGTTGGCTTTCAAGGAGTCACAGTTTCATTTGGCTAAGGTGAACATGGAGTTAGAGCGACTACAGTCTTCACCTGATTCTATACAGTCACAAGCAGTGGTGTTTGGTGATCCGAGGATGTCCATGGCCGAGATTGTCAGAGACAGTGGAGATGGGGATGCATCCATTCTTGATACTAACATTGGAATATCAGGTTCATTCCCACTAGAGTTAGGTTCAATTGAGTTGGGTGTTGTAGCAGATTGTTGTATGCCTGACATGGTGGTGACCTCTAGTACTAATGGCACGAAGACTAGAGATGTTGTATCAAAGACCATGTGTGACATTGGTGAGCTGATAGTTGGCATGGTTCCTACTAGTAATACTACTCCCTTCGCAATGTCTTCAGAGGTAGTAGTCAGTTCCAATTTGGTTAATGATCGATTGCAGTTAGTTACATCTGGATTGCAGTCTGAGCCACTGACTGAGATTGGTGCATTCTATCGGCATTACACTGTGAGGTATGCTCATCTATCTACCTTTGATGACCATGTTGATGAGATGATGATACAGAGATGTACTTTGGTTCCTAGTGCTTATCATCAGTTATGGGACAATTTGATGCCTCAAGATGAGAGTTGTGATGGGCATGACATGGCGATAGGTTCTACAGTTGACAGCTTGATAATACATGACTTAGAGCAGGAGTTTCAGAGTGATGCTTCAGCAGGTGTTGTTATTGATTCTACTCCTTTGGCTATGACATCTCTTGACTTAGCTGGTGATCAGTCACAGTGGGTTGTATCACTTCTTCATGGTGAGCTGTTGACTGAGGTTGGTTTTTTTTATCAACATTATATTGCAGGGTATGTACATCAGTTAGCATTTGATCCTTGTGCTGAGGAGTTGATGGTAGACAAATTTGGTTTGGATTCCATTTCTTACTCTTTATCTTGTAATGTCTTTTCACCATCAGCAGTGTATGGGAGTTATGGTTATGAGATAGTGGCCGATGATTTGCAGAGTTGTGTTGACTGCAGGAGTTGTACAGTGTGTGGATTCTCCATACTTGGTACAGTTTCATTCAAGAGGGTTCACCATTGTTTCAGAGTTGGATTGTACATTCCATATAGGCCAGTGGGATGCGTTGATGGTATTTACTGTGTTGGTAGTTTGATTTGTCCACTTTACTTGGGTTCTGATGTTCTAAGAGTTTGTGCCTCATGGGTTTTTGTTTGTGGTAGTGGTGATTTCGGAGTTTGGTTGAGCTATAATTGTCAATTTGATTATGGATTCCTCTTGGTCATATTGCAAAGGATATTGCAGGAGCCTATGTTAATTGGTAGTAGTATAGTTCATGACTACATTTGGGATCCAGGTGGATTGATTGGTTTATTGTTCAGCCATTGCTTGAGGACAAGCAATGATTGGGAGGGGAGGACTTGTCATGTCCCCTTTTCAAATAATTTAAAAAAAAGAAAATCTTTGCTAAGGCAGGCAGGCCCAAGAAAGTGAAGTTTCGGAAAAAGGGAGTTAATCTTTGGAAACCGTTGGACTAATAAATGATAATTATTATTAAAATATGTTTCATTAACCTCTCTTGGACGTGAGTTACAGTTATGCCCTTTTTAAAGAGGTTTGGAGGCATTTTGGGGGGATTCCAGACTTGATTTTCACTCATTCTTTGTTATTCTTCAGAGGCTGCCAAACCTGTGGAGAAGGAGACCCAAGAACGGGAGTTTGCAGGTTTCCAGGGAGACCCAAGAACGGGAGTTTGCAGGTTTCCAGGAAGGCTAAGGACGGGAGTTTGAAGCCATTCCATGTGCATGCTCATACAGAGTTTGCCTTTGTGCTGAACAGTGCATATTTGTGAGTTTCCGGGTGTATTTTTGTAAGAGTTTGGTGTTTCCGGTTGAGTATTTCATATCAGTTTTGGTTGCTGCTGTATTTTATACTTTAAGCTGTTAAAATAGAGCTGAATATATATATTGGGACGTGATTAAACTTCTGAGATAGATTATTAGTGTTCTTGTGGTGTTTCCGAGCATATTTTGTGCTATTTCGGGAGCCCGATGAGCATAGTTTTGGTCCTACATTTTCGAGCTGTTGTGTAAAGGCTATACGGATCTGGAAATATCAATTTGTAGGCTGTTATGCTGCTGAAAGTTCTGTAAAAATTTCCATTTTCAGATTCATTAATAATTTGTGAAGTTGTGAAGCTTTTAGCACTATTTTCAACATACCCGATTTGGGGTTTCTTAAGGAATTTGGTGGATCTTTGTGATAGCAGTTGTTTGATTTTAAAGATCTGATTAGAGGTTGGAAATATCATAAAAAATCAGAAAAGGGACATTTCAAAATATAGCATAAATCATGCGACCACTAGCTTTAAAATATTCCCTAAAACATAGAAATCAACTTTCTCTCTTTTAATAGGAAGCCCCCTCCCATGGGACCTTAGCCTTAGAATTTTTTTTTTTAGGTCCTTTCAATCCTCTAGGATAAGCTACTAGTAGTCCAAGTCTTAGGACAAAATCCCTAAGGCTTCTCAAGATTGTTTTGAAACCGTGAACCCTAGTACCAGTATGTATTGAAGTGGACTTACTATGATAAGCAACCCATTATATAAGTCACAACCTAGAGAGGTTGAAACCATCCCTTAGCTACCCCTTCTTCCCAATAACCAAGTATGATGAACACCTCAATAATTTCCTAATTCTAGAGCCTTAGTGTTTCCAAAGTCTCTTGTTGCTTTTGTTCACTACAAATATGCAGGCCTCGTATACATATTAGGTTTGCATGGTCATGTCATTTGTCTAATCTTATATGGGACAATCAGTGTTTGTTAACCACTAAGCTCTTTTTTATTGCAACTTATCTCTATAATGTTAGAAATATTAGTATATTATTAATCTTGTATTACCACATCACTGCCACACAATAATGATACATGGTTGGTCGTGTAAGGGGTTGTTGATCCATAAAGGACGAGGCTACATCTGAATTTGATATCTAGGTCTAAGATGCAAGAATTGGGCATTTAGGGAGGATGTCAAGCAATTGTTGCTTTCGTTTGTAGTTTGAGACTCATGCCAAAAATTATTATGGGTGAATAAGAGTAACTCAATCATTCAAATATGAATGCTCTACTATGATTTCTTTTGTTCACAAGGTGAGATGTCATGGTGGAGAAATCCAAGGAGGCACAAAATAACATTCAGTGAGTAAGAAGTTCATAGAAATATAGTGCAATGTGAAGTGAAGCAGTGTAGTGATTGTGAATGATGTGAAGAATAGTGAGACTTGGAGTCCCCATTCAAGGAGGGGTCCTAGGTCTTATTTGCATAAGCCGACTTGGTTCACCAAAGAGTTGGAGTTGCATCGACGAGTTCCAACAGCATAGGCTGTTAGGGGTGTGGAATCTACATGTGATGCTACATCTAGGGAGGTGAAATCTATGTGTGAAGCTACAACTAGGGAGGTAAGGTGTATTGGGTGTGTGTAAATGTTCCAAGAGTGGATGCATATCTAGGGGTGGGAACTTGTATAGAGTGTTTGTGTAGAACTCAGGTATTGATCAACAACATAGCTAAAATTGATGTAGACTGAGCTAGGGGCAATTGTGGAAATCAATAAAGCTACTTATTTGCCCCATATATTGTGTTGAAATATTTTGTTGTGCAAAGAAGATATTATGATTGCATAACAAGTGTATATGCACATCTTAAGTTGGGATCTTTGCTGGCAGGTGTAGTCCAGGATCATCCTAACTTGGGGAGATCTTTGGTATCATGTGAGGTAACAGTATAGCCCTGTGATAGTTGGTATCAAAGTGCAATGCTTGATACTCCAAGCTTAGCGCATAAGAGTAGGAGTAGGAAAGTGTTAACATGTCGAAGGAGACATCATTTGCAACCCCAACGATCTTGGAATCAATGGCAGTGCAAAATGAGAGGGCCAATGTTAGTACAAGGTCCAAAATTACATAGAGACACAACCTAAGAGTGAATGAATTGGAAAGTCGAATGGAGCACATGGAGGACATAAGAGCAACAAGTTGGATTGTATCTCTAGAGGTAAAGATAAAGGATCTAATTGTCGATATTGCAAGAATGAATACAAAGTTTCATATGTTTGTTCAAGAGCACAACTTGCTCTCATAAGATCATTCTTTATTAGTAGAAGCTCGTAGAAAACTAGGAGCAGATTATCAGGTGTTGTTAGGGGAATACCATACATTGTTGATAGAGCATCAATCTTTGATAGGATATTGTCAAACATTATCGGGAGAAGTTCAAAGATTGACTAAGGAGGTTGATTTCTTAAAGCTAGTCTTAAAGAGGTGGGATGAAGATATGGCATAAATGGAAACTCCCATATCTATATGATAGAAAAAAAGAAGACAAGGTACTAGAAAACTTCATGTTTGACATGGAAAGATATTTGAAATCTCTAAAAGGATATATTGAGGAGGAGAAATTTGATGAGGCAATTTATTGTCTATCAGGTTAGGCCAAGCTTTGGTGGTGTACAAGGCTAGAGGACCAAAGAGTAGGGAGGCTAAGGCCAACAATGAACATATGGGATGACTTGTGTGTAGCTCGAACAATAGCTTAAGTCAAAGAATGTGGCATATGAGTTGAGATGCAAAGTAGGTTAATGAGGCAAACGAGGTTAGTCAAAGACTACATTCAATAATTCCAAACACATATGTTGGAATTACCAAACTAGGAACCCTTTGAGAAAATGTATTTTCATAGTAGGTCTAAAACCTTGGGTTGTGGCACAAGTAATGAAGTAAGCCACAAACACTTGAGGACATCATTACTATTGTATATTTATTGGAATATCATAAGTGTAGACCCAAAGAGTATAATGGTGGTGGGTCTTCTCAATGGAAGAAGGACAAGAAGCGATTCCAAAAGAAGGGTGATGATAAGTCTAAGAGTAGTAAGTCATCTAGAGGAGCTTCGAGTAGTATGAAATTGACTAGGACATTGAAATTAAAGATTCAAGCAAGAGTAACTCAAAGGATGTGTCTACGAATGTAAAGAAACATAGGTGCTTTATTTGTGGGAATCAGAATCATTGGTCTAAGGAGTGTTTGGAGAAACAAAGACTAAAGTTCACATAAACAAAGTTTGTAGATAAGGATGGGTTGTCCTCACTAATGGGCATGATTCAAGGATTGGGTGTAATAAAGAACTTGTAGCATCAACCAAAGGCTATGACATCCAAGCTCAAAAGCTTGAACTAGTTGTGTTATGTGGAGGTTGGAATGAACAATAAGACACACAACTACACTACAATGAAGTGGGTTGTGGAATTGGGACTTAAGGTGCAACTAAGCACAAGTTCCTTCAAAGCTCTCAACTCTCCCACTAATAAAGTAGTTGTTGTAGTGAAGGGTGTGCTAGTGAAAGTTGACATGTGGAAAGGCCACATGGATATGATGGTCAAAGAAATAGATGATTCTAAGTTGATATTGGGTTAGGAATTTTTGAGGATAGGAAACGTTGTGGTGATGCCTCACTTGGAGTTATTGTTGTTAGATCTACAACATTCATGCATGGTAAAGACATCAAAGATGTAACAATTAGGGAAGGCTCTAGTGATTTCATTATTGGGTATGAAAAAGGAAGCCAAGAAGAAATATAAAGAGCCATATTCTTAGCGATATTACTTGGGGGTTGGGATGAGTTAGAAAGAGTCAAGGAGACACTGATCCCAACAAAAGTAGAAGAGGTCATTTTGGAATTTTAGGATTTAATACCCATCAAGCTACCCATTCAACCCCCACCAAGGAGGGCCATAGATCATAAAATTAAGTTAGTACCAGGGGCAAGGCCTCAAAAGAAGGAAGATGGAACATTGAGGTTATGAATCAACTTCAGGGCTTTGAATAATTAACCATCAAGAACAAGTATCCTCTACCTCTTATTGCAAATTGTTTTGATCGCTTGTCAGGAACAAGGATTTTTAGCAAGCTTGATCTTAAGCAAGGCTACTATCAAGTGAGGATTGCAGCTAGGGATGAAGAAAAGGTTGCATGTGTGACTAGATATGGGTCATATGAGTTCATGGTGATGCCCTTTGGGATATGCAACGCACCAACAACATTTTGCACACTCGTGAATGATGTGTTTTATCCTTTATTGGATAAGTTTGTGTTGGTGTATTTGAATAACACCTTGGTTTGCAACAAAAACATAGAGGAGCACAAGCAACATTTGGCATAAGTATTTGAGTTGCTCATGGAGCACAAGTTAAATGTGAAAAAAGGGAAAAGTGTTCCTTTTCTTGAGAAGAGGTGCACTTCTTGGGTCATATTGTGGTTAAATGTGTGATTTATCTATAGTAGGAGAATTTAATGGCAACCATGGATTGAGAACCTTTGAAGAATGTGCATGAAGTGAGGCAACTTCTAGGTTGGGAAAAGTACTACATGAAGTTTTTTGAGGGGTGTTCCAAGCTTGTGCCCCCCTTGACATATATCTTGAAGAAGAACAAAAAATGGAAGTGGTGAGATAAGTGGCAGCCAACATTTAAAGGACTCAAGAAGAGATTTGTGTCATTGCCTGTACTAGCATCACCTGATTTCACAAGGTCATTCAAAGTCCAAAGTGATGCTTTAGATTATGTATTCAGAGGGGTGTTGATGTAGAATGGACATCGAATTGAATATGAGTTGAGGAAGTTGCAGGTTAGTGAAAAACTACCTTTCCAATGAGAAGGAAATGATAGGGATCATGCAATATCTCAAGACTTGGAGGCATTGTCTCTTGGGAACATAGTTTATTGTGAAGAT